>OZ004727.1:22585742-23835742 GCA_963924685.1 Dexiosoma caninum | reverse complement strand
TCGATAGCCTCAGTTTCTTGCCAACAGGAATGAAAGACATCCGTAACGTATTTAAATTTAAAATGACTCTAAAGTTATCGAGTCGAACGTTGCACATTCGATAGTCGTAAGCACGCTAATAAAAGCTTCCAATTTCTCGTGCAAAGGATTTAAGGATTACTTTTTAGCACACCTTCAATTTAAATTTATTTCACGGCTCTACATTAACAAAACATATAAAATATCTGTATATCGATACGATTTGCTTAACTTGATTGACATTTTCTGAGATGACATTTGATATCATGGAAAATTGTTTTTGAGGTTTGGTTTCGTTTTTGTGGCTTGAAAGATAAGCCCCTTAATGGATTCACATACAATCTGTGTTTCAGAAGACGACATCCTTCGAGTAGGCACACAAAATTTACATTCAACAAACACACACCTCAATGTCTGATTTACCTTCCAATATTAAAAAAAAAGAAAGGGGAAATATGCGAGTGACATATAAATACAATCAGATGTGAAATTTATTTCGAGATGGGGAGGAAGGTAATTCACTCAAATGCGAAATAATAAATAAAAACCTATAAAAATAAACATGACTTGATAAAAGCTGTAAATGTCTTTTAATCTAAAATATTGCGTTTATTTAATCCGCCACACTCACAATTGATGTAATTTAACGTTTTCACATTTTTTCTGTCAATTTTTGAATAAATTTAAATTTACTTAGTTGTTGGAAGCAGCACGTTTCGAAATCTCTCAGTGTGCTTGGCACTGTAAATTATTTGTGACTGATGGTTGTCTGATTGCAATTTTTGCACCTTTAATGTCATATACATGTATCCCTGGATTTACGTGGGGATCGGTGCCGGAAAATGGCGGCGTAAAACAAAGCGACGTAAATCGAATTGAAAATGAATAATCTTTGAGGAAATATTTTCGACTAAATACGCGATTCTAACTAAAAATTTTCTTATTCTACAGGGGAGGGAAAAATTATAATAAAAAAAATTTAAATATTCTAGGATGTCTTTTTTAGCAGTTTTTTTATTTTTTATTATTTTTTAACCAATAGCAAAAAACAATTTAAAGTGGTAATACAAGGTAGAAATAAAGTTAAAATGAAATTTTTGTTTATTATAATCTGGCAGCACGGCTACGAATTGCATGGTCCATTCGATCAGTCCAATTTTTTACTAATTTTTTCCAATAATTCTAACCGTATGGCGTCAATGGTGGCTTGAATATTGACTTCTAATGGTGGTTTGTCGGCATAAACGCCATTAAAAGTAATGCAGAGGTGTTAAATCACACGGCCGGGGGGAGGGGAAGTGAACAAGAGCACTTCGGGAAATAAAGTTGTCAGCAAATTGATTCTGCAATAAATCAATTGGTAAGAGTTCTGTATGGCAAGTTGCGCCGTCTTGTTGAAAGCAAATATCGCAGTAATATTCTCGTTGGTACGCACATTCCTCTGTCGTGTAGATGGTTTTCAATCGAGAGGAGTAAAATTAGTGCGAAAACGATCAATAAATTTAAAGGCACTACCCAACAAACTCAAAGACTTGATTTCAAATAGAGAATGATTGGAAATTAAGCCTTGTTTGAAATGACAAACATTTGCAAATTATTTGAAAATAATTCTTAATAAAAAAAAAGAAAATTATTTGCAAATTGAGAAATTCAATTATGCTCAAGTTATTCGAAAGTTTTCAAATGTAGATTGTAATAACATGTGAGACATAAATGAACTAAAATTTTCGCTTTACAAACTTACTCTGTCTTCACTTTCGCGTTTTATTATTCAACTGCTGCAACTGTAATTATTGGTGGTATAAATATTGGGCGGCATGCAACAACTCCCAGCAAAAAATTAAAGAAGTCCCAAATAATTTTCATACAAATGGGGCAGTCATTTTATAATGAAATAACTCCCATACCTTTGGGATTTACATAATTTTTTTGGGAATTAATTAATTTTTTTTCCTAAGATTTATTTCATAATGAAATTACTCCCAAATGAAATCAGTCCCAAAAGAATTTCACATTAGAGTTATTTCATTTTATTTAGTTTTTAAGTTTTATTTAATTTGCTTTGGGAGTTCTTTAATTTTTTTGCGAGTTAATTCATTTTCAATTATTTGCAATTTCTTAAAATTTGCCGCTTAAATCTTGTTTATGGGTGCTTCACCAAATTGGAAGAAAATTAGATAGGCCGCCGCCAGAAGCGTTTGTTAGCGAAGTCGGTGTTCGTTACACCACAGATGAGAAAATCTTAGCACCCGGCTGAAGAGCGGCTATGCAGGAAAACGTTTGTTAGTGAAGCTGGTGTTCGTTATAACATAGAGGAGGCCGGCTGCAGAGGGAACGTTGATAAAATTTTGATTTAATTATTGGAGGTTCTTTCTTTCTTTGTTGGACTTATTTCATTTCTGTTCAGTGCTTTGATTCTGGGAGTTATTTTATTAATTTGATTGTAAGTTATTTCATAATGAAACAACTCCCAAAAAATTGCGATTTACGTCATTTTCGATTTGTGTACTATTTCGTTTTCTTTCGGATTTACTTCATTTATGTTGGGATTTATTTCATTGGGAGCTTTTGCAGTGGAACTTATTTCATCTGGAAGCTATTTCACATAGCTTAAATATTGAGGAAAGTGCAGCTCTAGATGTTCTTGGCATGAAAATTCTTCGCAATGTGTGTTGTGGGCTCCCAAAAAAAAAAAAATTACTTCCAAAGCAAATGAAATAAGTCCTAAAAGCAAAATAAAATTAAATAGCTCGCATATGAAATTCTTTTGGAACGTATTGCATTTGGGAGCAATTTCATTATGAAAAAAAATTCAGGCAAAAAATTCAATATTTCCAAAAGAAATTAATTAATTCATTGCACGCCGCCACTTTATTTACCAAACTTTCTTTTTTCCATTTCATGGAGCACCAGTTGCTTAAAATTTTTTAACTTAGTAGCGCTGATTTTAGTACATGAAATTCAAGGTTATATTTCATTAAATCAACTTAACCAATCCAAAGAAAGTTTAAAGATGGTTTTAAGAACATATTTTGATGTGGTAAAACCAGGTTTAAATAGTTGAATAGTGGAATAGTGGAATAGTGAGAACTGCAAAGCAAAACGTTATTGGAGAATACATAACCCAGTGAACGCCTTTCCAATCTTTTCAATTATCTCGCCAACATAGTCAAGTATTGCTGCCACAAAAATTGAAGTGTGGTCGCGGGACTTACTCAGGAAAAAGCATTGTAGAGTTGAATCAAGTTATTTCAAATATATTTTTAGGGTTCTTTCAATATTTATCCAATAATTTACTTTATATGGGCTCTCTGTGAATTTCCCATTGCATACAAACTTTCTTTTATGTGAATCCAAAAATTTTTAATATGTGTAGTAACATGTTGGCAACTCTAAAAAACAAATTTAACAGCTGTGAGTTTAGAATTATTAAAAATGCATTAATTTTCACTTTGATGATTTTATTATTCATCAAAAATTATAGTAAATGTGACCCCAGTGCAGATTTTGAATTGAAGGTAACATTTATTTTCATGGTTATTTGCCTGTTGTTTTATTCTACAAACAACCCTCTCCTTTCTAATTTACGTGTCAATAAAAAAAGTAACAATCGCAATGGTAAAAGTCCAGTTTTATAATTAATTACAATAAAATCTTGCTTTATAATAAAAATGATAGGGCTTTCGATTCTCGAAAACTGCATTCCCGCTACTACAAAGGAGGGCGTTCTGATGTGGATTGCTATCAGCTGATGCCGCTATTGGTCAGTGACCAGTGACTATGCCTTCGCCACTGAAACCTTCCGACAACAACTGGCACACAACTGGGGGTGCTGATGGCGAGTAGTCAGCGTGTTGGCTCTGCAACCAGAAAGACCCAGGTTCGATTCCCAGCCGGGTCAAATCAGAAAAAAGTTTTTTCTGAGTTTTCTGTGCTACAGCACCCTCCTTCGTCGGTATTTGAGCAATAAAACGACGGCGAAGTAAAATAATAAATAAAATATCTCCATTAGCTTAAAAATAATGCGTCAAAAACATCAGAGACGCCGCAACTTTGCTTTATAATTTACACGCAACTACAGAGTTGTGCAAGAATTAAGCTCTATATTTCTACCACTTTCACCACCTGTCTGTTTCTTCCCTATCCTTCTCTGTAGTTCCAGTGCAATGCATTGCATATGTAAGGGATAGCCCCTGAGCACTGGTCCAAGATAAAAAAAAAAAAAAATCCACAACAGAAAAATGCGAGAAGTTTTTTTTATGCTTTTAGTCTAAAACTGGGGTTGAATCCAGGTCTGTTTTGGTTTTTTAGCTAACGTGCAGACTAGTTCAGCCATTGCCACCTTAAATTTTTTTGATTTTTACCTTATTTATATAGTAGTTACTGTAGTTTTTCAAAAATCTGTAAAATTGCTTTAAAGCAGAACAATAAAGTGCAATGCTGGAAGTGAATTGTGCAAGAAAGTCAAAGCACTTTTGGCTGATGGGAAGAATACACCAGTAACTTTAGTTTTCAATATTTAAACTATTCGCAAGACGGTATTTTTTTTATAATGTTTCTTTCCCTTCACAAAAAAAAAAAAAATGTTCTTTAATGAGCCCCTATCTAATCACAGAACCAATGTTTTTCGCATCCTCATCAATTTAACACAAAAATAGACATCTCACACAATCACAATAAACTCGATTTAACATTGAGATTTATTTTGCTTTTGACTGTAACATCTTTTTGTTGACGTGCTTTAGAGATGAATTATTCATTAAATGATGGAAAATTGCTTGTGGTTAACGCAAGCTTCTCGTAAATTATTTCTATTTTTGCTTTCACTTACAACCTCATTTCACTCTATAGAAATGATGATGCTAATGAAATAGCAAAATAAAAGACATGTGGCAATTTCGTATATAATGAACTCATTCTTTTCAACCACTGCCCACTCCGTATAATCATTTAACATTGTTAAGCTTTAATTACATTTATTTTATTTGTTTGATTTATTTCAGGGTGTTTTATGCTGTTGTCGTTGCAAATTGTTACAATTTATTTAGTTTTTATCAAATTACTCACCGCAAGAATCAATGTCTCACAAAAAAAAAAAAAAAAAAAAAGAAAAATTATTGCCGCATTGACGATAAAACTGTGCAAATGATTCCATGTTTTTTTTTTTTTTTTTTTTTTTTTTAATTTTTGTTTGCTTTTTTACCAATGACGTTGAAATATTTTTATTTTATTTGTTTTACTTTCCCGGTTTTCTAGCAGTTAATTGAATATTTTATCAGTTTTTTTCTCTTTGGTTGGTTTGTTTTGTATTATTGATAAATCAATAAATAAAACGATAAATAAAATATTAATTAAAATCAAATAATTATTAACCATTGATTTGAGTTTGTTTAAAATTTGCATGGTCAATGAGTTGTTTTTATGTGCCTGTTGAGCGTTTCCTTTTTTAATTTTAATTGATTCTGTTATTGTGATGTACTGGCTTCTGGCTACTCAAAGGGATTAAGAAATTATGCTGTTTATAGTAAAAAATTACGCTTTTGTTTATCACTTTTGAATCCGTAGTATTCATATTATCTATACGAGGGTTGTTTTTCGTGGCATGCAAAATAAATTTATAATTAAAATAATATATTTTTAACTCTTTTGAAGGTACGAGCAGGAACAGCTGTTTCCCGCTCACAAAAAATATTAACTACCTAATTTATTTTTCGCATCAATTGTCATTAGGTGTCAAATCAAGTCTGTACGAGGATGTTCGACATCTAGTCGTGGTATTTCACTAAATTGGTGCCGCTGTAAGAACTTTGTCCTTATAATGACTTGGCATTGCTTCAGGTAATCAGTACTTAATCATGTTGAGTAACTCTTCATTGTAATACATTAAAAATACTCTTCGTCGGAAAAAAAATTCTTGTGGACCGCTTTTTAAAGTAAAAAATAAACAAAACAAATTTTTTTACTCCAGCATTTGATTAAAAAAATAAAGAGAAAAGTAAAATAGAAAAACTTAAAAAAATATTTTTTTTTTCAATATCGTTACGTCACTTTTTTCAAATTTTGAAGACAACAAAAACTTAAGCTTTCGGCATCAGCTAACGTTGTTGTGATTAACGTTATTAGTGATTAGAAGTTTTTTACTAATTATTTTTCTTTTAGTAAGATTAGCATTTCTAACTCTTTTAGAACGAAAGGTTTTAGATTATATTCAAATTCGTAAAGGTCCAAATAAAGTTGGTTTTGATGGATTATTTCAACCTTTTTGTGACACTATTAAACTATTTACTAAAGAACAAACTTATACTTTTTGTATCAAATTATATTTCTTATTATTTTGCTGCAATTTTTTCATAAGAGTACGAAGGGTATTATTAAAATGTTGTGACATACTGCACTGCACTGCGCACGTAATCAATACCCCTTGTGTCAACAGGGAGTAGGCTTGCCAGATGGCCTGGATTCGCCTGGATTTGCCAGGTTTTTATCTCTGGTCCAGTTTTTTCATATTTTATAACCTTTTATAATGAAATTAATATTTTTTTCAGAAACATTGCATTCTAAACACAATAAAATTACAACTATATTTACAAATGTTTAGATTATATCTCTTCCTAACTCCAATTTGTAGCAGTTTTTGTACATCACTGACTATTTATAAAGAATCATCATGTTTTCATGTTATTTTTTAAGTTTTTTTTTTTTTTTTGTAAAATATATAATAAAATTTCAATTTTTGGAATTATAAGTTGAGTTTTTTTTTTTTAAATCCAGGCGAAGATTTTACGTTTTCTAGTTTTTAGGCTTTGGGATATGGCAAGCCTAACAGGGATGTAGTTGTAAATACTTTAATATGTATCATCTATTTAAGATGATTGCATTAGCTAAAATTCTCATCAGATAATTTGAGTCAGAGTTGTGTTCAACCGAAAAACACAAAGCATATTAATTAATACATCAAATTTTTTGACAACTGGAATCAAATTCTTCATGACGTGTTGTATTTGTAACAAAAAATTCCGTTTCTGTAGATTTTTTTGGGAATTTTACTAAAATTTTAATGAAATGATTATTTAAGCTTAAGGTCTTTTGCATATAATTAATATTTATTTTTATTTCATTATTTCGCTACTCCCTTGTGTAGCTTCTTCAGGAAAATTGGTATATGTTCACAGAGAAAAAAACATTTTTTAAAATATTCAGTTCCAATTGAAGTTGTAAGAAGCAAAGTTTTAATAAATGCAACAAAACAACCGCTTTGCTCTTTATAGAGTGTTCCCACACAATTATATTTTTTTTGACCAAGTGCAGGCATGTTTATGCTCTTAATTCTTTAGACTTTTTTTTGGGAATTTTACTAAAATACAGTAGAACTTTCTTATAGTGAACTTCTATACAATGAAGTTCTCCTTATTATGAACTCAAATCGAGAACACAGCTTTTTCGTTCCAATTTCAATGTATTTTGATATCCGTATAATGAATTTCCATACAGTGAATTTTTCTTTACAATGAACAAAATTTTGGAAACAAAAATACATTTTACGTGTGTTTTTGCCTCCATATAGTGAACTATTTTTAGCAGCATTATTTTACACTTGTTAGCAAAATAAGTAATATTCCCAAAATATGAAAATGAAAACAAAAAAGTTAATGATTTGACTTTTAACATCAGGTGACCGATGTCAGTGAACGATAATGATGCAGCGGAGTAGTATTTCTCTTGAAGACTATTTCAGTGTAGATGTTGATGTGCAAACCATGGGCATTCCGTCCCATGAAGATATTCTAAGTAGTGTTTTAGAAAGTCGTCGATTACAGCAGATTATATCAGATGACGATGAAGAGGAACTGAAGTAATGGTAAAAATTGATCAAACGTCACCTACATTAGAACACGTTTCCTCTTCACTTGATCTACTACGAACTTTTTTGGAGATGGAGAGCAACGTTCCGACAAATGTATTTAAATGGCTTATTGTAATTGAAGCTTTTATTGATAAAGAAAAATGAAAAAATGTAATTCAAACAAAAATACCTGATTATTTTAAATAAATAAACAACAAAAAAAAATATTTCTGTATGTCTGTCCCCGTGGAGATTCACTATAGGGAAGTTCGACTGTATAATAATTTTACGCACTGTTATGCCCAAAATATTTACTAAAAGAAATTTGTTGTAGGCACGACATTACCTGGTATGAATTCGTCTTATATCAGCTGTTTTTGTTTATACATGGCCTTACCAACAATGATGCCTACAAGAACTTTGCAGCAGTATTTTTACGATTTTTATTCTCAATTACTTTTAAAAATTCTAATTTTATACAAATGCTAAAAGAATATCTGCCGTATTCAAAAAAAATATCGTTAATTTATAAAGGTTTAATAAAAAAAGAACTTCCATACATACGGGTATGTTCTGTAAACCGAATCCGTAAAAACTTTTCGTTTTTACACATACATACACATACTTAGGTATTGAGAAATCACTCGTTTTTAAATCGAGTCGGGAGGATAATTTAATCTTAAAGTTTCTAAAAATTCGAAAAATTTTTATGAATACGGCAACTATAGTGATTTGTAAAACAAAATTGAGAATTGATTATGGAAATATTCATATTTGTTGTCGTAATGTCGTAGATAGTTTTATGTGACAATTATTGCGAACAAGAAATTTCTATTTGCATACAAAATTAGATTTGTCATTCCTATTAATGTGTGTTGATTAAGGAATTTTTTTTAACATGGCCCATAATGTAACTAAACCAGGTGGCATCGCTATGGCAGGTGATGATTTTTTTCTCTGCTGAAGTTTGCCACATAAAATGACAAAACTCTATACAAACACATTTGCTTAACAGTTTTTAATATTGAAAAAAAAAGTGAGGAGCAATTTAACTTGCGGAATTTTATTGCAATCGGTATTTTTTTTAAAAATATAAATTATTTGTAATTAAATATTGGGATTGAAAATTTTTTCTGACATTTTACGTCGCAAAGCATAAACACATGAACGCCTCTAAAAGTTTTAATGCTGCCACCTTAGTAATTGCATGATGACATGGCCCGTATTCCACAGCATTTTAAAATATGGATTTCGCGCTGTGTCAACACCACAGACGAATTGTTACGAAAAAAATAGACACGATTATTCCGCGTTCTTGGGGAGTGTATCGCTCCATGGCTTGTTCACTTGTATTTTACATCTGTCTAGTTCACAAATGTCAAAACAGATTTGACATTAGCCACCATTTGCAAAAATAAGAGCATCTTCCAATATGGTGATTTCTTTTGGCCCACCTTGTACGTAAGTTCATGGCTCTTTTCCTGAAATATCTAGTTTCCAGTTGAAAAAAAATTAATTTTTATCTGAATTAACTCTCCCGCCATTACAATATGACCACAGGATAAATAAAAAAGGATTAATAATTAAAAAAAGAATCATCAATATCTGTTCGCTTAGTCAAAAGTGCAGAGGTAACACACATGAACAAATACAATATCAGGCCACTCCTTCTTATTTAAGTCATTTTAATATTGACATATTCCAATTTATTATTCCTGGTAAAAAAAAAAAAACTAATAAAAAATTCAATAGTGAACAGAACTAAGTTTTGATTTAATTTGATTTAATTTTGTTTTAGTTTTTTATATTAAATTTTTTTTAGAATAAAACAATTATATTTTCATATTTATTTGCAATTATTTTTTTCCTTTTTTTATAACTAGAAAAAAATTTTTTTATTATATTTTTCTCTTCAATTATGAGCAAAACTGTTTTAAAAAAACCCTACTGGAAATGCCATTGATCACTTTATGCATAAATATGACTAACAGTGCATAATTCGTTTTTTACACGTTCTACTTATTTGCATGAAATACAGTGAATTAAAAAATAGCTTTACAAATAATTGCGGTTTCATAAAGTCAAGGGTGACTAACGATATATTAAAGACTTTTTTTAAAATAAAGATAATGTAAATATGTAAATATTTTAAATAAATTCAATGAAGGGTTTCGAAGTTTCAAAATAAAAAAGTAAATTTATTCTTTAAATTTATTTAATCTTTGCATCAAAACTGTTGCTCAATGTCATTGTCGAATTCACTAGTTCGTTGTATCATGGTATCGATGGTATAAATTAGAATAGAATAAAGTTGTTGTTGATCCTTTGCATATGTTTTTAAGAAGTTAAGGTGGCTTCGGTTCCATCAAAATAATATAATGACAATTATTGAGAAGGAGATTTTTAAAGCAAACATATGCTTGCAGAAGTTAGGTTATGTTAGGTAAACCGATGCACTTAAGCTATGTTCACACGATTGTCAGATTTTACAATATTGTAGGATATGGCAATATAGTGACAACGCACTCACAATGAAAAATTGTCACCGAACTGTAAATTGTCTGTTCAGACTATTGTTAGAAATCTGTTAAATTTTATTGTCACCCAGTAAATTTATCTGTCAACAAAAATTGTCTGTTCACACGGTTGTCAGATTTTTGTATGGCAAAAGATGTTCAACATTGTCGCTTAATATTTATGGGCGGCTTTGCAAACAGAAATATTTATTTGCCAATGGTGTTATTGTATGGTGCACTGAATTAAGCACATGCGACAATAAAAAGTTACTGTAAAATGTGTGGCAATTACGTGTCAAAGGAAATTAATGGTGTTCTTACGATTGTCAGAAATGTGACAATATTATTGTCATACAATGCACGGACAATACATTTTGTGACAATGTTGCCACACAAAAATTGTGAGTTCACACGGTTGTTGAACATGTATGCATGCAATAAAACTGGGAGTTCATAACTTTATTTATTCACCCAATTGCAAGTTAATTGTAAATAAATAAGTAATAAATATGTTGTTTTGTTCAGCAAATATGTGTACTTATGCATTCAATATATATGGTATTTTTATATGAGAAAATGTAACGCTGTTGCTAAGACAAGATCATGCATGCAATAAAACTGTTTGTTCATGATTCTTTTCTTCTCTGTTGTTACTCATTAAATGTAAATGGTATTTAATAAAATATGAACAAATGTATGCATGTGCGTAAAATACTAAAACGTATTGCTATACATTGATCATGTGGATTATTAGTTACGAATATTATTTCAAAGTAAATGCATTTTAAATTAATATTAAGGGTATTCTCTATGAAATGTTAGGCGCATTGTGATACCACAAACTATTGCCGGTGGTCATGCAGGTGCTACATGAAACCACCGCGCCTCCAAAATAAATTCGGTTGTCGTGGAAATCTTCATCTGGAAGTGTTCGGTCAACGATGCCAGGAAATGAGAGATCAAGAACATCAGCCATTTTAGGGCAAGAGCTGGGCACTGACACATGAGTTGATATAAAAAAAAATACTAAGCCTCCTCCAAGTGGAGATGGCTGAGGTAATTAGCACGTTGACTACAAAACCAAAAGTTCTGTATCAGACTAAGTAAAAAAAAAACACTTTGCATTTTTCTGATGTGCATTAGTGTGTCTTTGTGTCACTTGCTGTCGGAATGTTTCCGTGGCGAAGGCATAGCCACTGGTCACTGAACAGTACCGCTTCAGCTGATACTAATCCACAAGTAACAGAGCGTCCTCCTTCGTCGGTATTGTGTAACATTATCGGCTAATTAAAATAATTAATAAAATGTCTAAGAAATTTTAATGCTATAAAACCGTGTTAAAGAAGTATTGAAAAAATAATGAAGCTTTCTTCTATCTATTCCTTTATCAGCTGTAATCTATATAACTATTTCTTTCCTAGAAGTTAACACCTAGTATTAGGCAATCATTGCCTTAGTGTTATTTCTCTTGAAAAAAAAATACCCACAGCTCCTGCAGTAATCCCGTGAGGGAATACCGAGTCTATCAGCTTGCCTTTCGATGGAGCAATGGCGCCTGAAAGCGCGATAGTGCAATGGAAGGCCAGGCAATTTCAGGTTGGTCCAAGAGAGCACGTCCCGACCGGAGGATACCGTAATTAACCGAGGCAATGGCAACACCTATTCGCGGTAGTATTTCGAAAGTTACAAGCCCTTAGCTATATTCGAGTATAGGCAGCCGAAAAATTAAAAAGTTATTAGCACAAAAGCGTATAGGACAAAAAATATTTAGAAAAAACTAAATTATTAATTTCTACATACCCCAGCTTCAGAATAAATATACAGGTATGTGATGAAAATCGTTTTCGTCGTTAAAACGTTTTGAAATCGACAAATAGTGTGATGAATTTGTATGTGACGATTTCATATTCCATCTTGTTTCATTGAAAGAAAGACGGTTTTAACATGTGACACATTTCGATAATGCCAGTTTAAATTCGTTTTCAAATCGTTTAATTTTACTTGAACAAAATGTAGGGAAATATACAAAAAAATAAAAAAAAAATAAATATAAAATGATTATAAATCCGTCCTTATTTAATAAAGAGCTGCATGAACAAAAGAAAAAGCATGTTTGAACATGATCGGCTTGTTTTTTGTATCATACTCGACTGTGTTCATTGTATTGAAGCAACGATGAGTAAACATGTATGAACTATAAACACTTGCGAGCAAGCATGAGCTGAACATGAACATAAACAAGCAATTGTGTTTATGATCATGATCACAGTTGCAGACAACCATAATAACTATGAGCAAAAGCAAACACGATGACATGTTCGGGTAATCAAATAAAATACGGGAAAATAAGGTTTTTTTTATTAACATAACGAACAAATTCTCTTCACTTTTTTAATACAAAAACAAACTATAATAACAATTCATTTAAACAACAAATTTGAAATACATACATTTATGTATGTATGTATGTATATACATATTAAATGTATGTATATACATTTACATACATTTTGGCTCATTTTATGCAGTGAAGAACTAAAGTGTACATACAGTCCCATATGACGATATTCTGAAAATTAGTAATACAGTTTTATTTTGAGTCAGATTTGATTTGAGAAGCATCAAAAATCTCAGAGGGCAAACTCTGCATACTTTCTGTAAAATCCTAAATTACAAAAAAAAAAAACATAAATAATAAATGAATAAAATATTTTAAAATTTACTTACAGTCATTTTTGAGTTTCTATAAATATACAAAAGTACCTTATAGTTTTGTAGGCGGCATATACATACAACAATTAAATGTAAAAAACAGATTATAAATCCAAAACTTATTTCAAATGCAATAACTTTTGAAATCCTTTGTTCGAACATAACCATATAATCACGAACACGGGCACATGCTCATGATCACAAGAACACATTCAATCAGTAACAAACAGAGTTCATGTGTTGATGGTATGAACAAACTTTTGCTCACTGACATCGCAGTTGAATCAAACGTATGGTCAGTAAGTTACATTGTGTTCGAACATAGGCAATTTATAATGAACACATGAGCATGCTCATCTATAAAGCTAGATCATGCAGCTCTTTATTATTTAAACGAAAATATTCAACAAATCTATTTAAATAAATACTAGTTAATATAGAAGTGAAAATTAAAAATTTAAATACCCACATTTCATCTGGCAAATTTAGAGGATCCGATTTATCTCTTAAACGTTTTCTTAGAATATTTTCGCTATTCATCATATTATTTTCTTCCAAGAGAATTAGAAACGAAACAAATATGGAATATGAAATTGTTCGAAATTCATCACACTACTGTCGATTTCAAAAGACGATTTACTTTTCAAATCGATCGATTTTCATCGCATACCTGATAGTCTTCTTATTTGATTTTAGACTTTTATGAAACAAAATGCATTAATGGAATAAATAGCTGTTGTCCACAGCTAAATAAACATAATAAACACAAGTTTTTTAATACAAGATACGCACTACACATTCTTGTGAATGCGAAAATTATTTTACATCGCATTTATAACATTTTCAAAATGCTTAATTTATAAAAACAAAAATTTTTTTAAATTTTAATAGGTTGCCCATATTTTGGTAAATAATAAAATATATACTGTGGTTATTATTTGCAATTCCAAAATATATTTTTATTTTAACAACATTTGATAAATTCATCACATTATCAACTGAATTAGCCTGATTAGTGTGATAAGTTTAATATTTAATCTGGCATAACTTCCATTATCTCACTAGAGAATTTCTCTTCAATGTGAAGAATTTTTCCTGATATATTATTCACGACTAGATTAACTTATCTAATCTCTTGTATAGATATTGTTACGGTAACCAAGCCACCATCTGCACTAAATTTGTATACTTTTATTGTCATATCAGCAGTTCATTTTGCAAAATATAAAAACGGTACCTTTTTCAGCACGCCCATTACACTTTACATTTAGTTTTCTTCTCAAAAAATCTTTTTAATTTGATACCCATATCATTGCGGGGTGTATAAAAATAGTAAAAAATGTAAAGCATCATAAGCACTATTTAAATGCGAGTGCAAAGGCACAATTTCAACTCCATATATTTTCGAATTTCGAAAATGTACGAAACCACGCTCGAGATTTCTACCAGCAGAAAAGGTTACGGAAAAAATGTTTGTTCTGTGTCCAATTCTTTTTTTGGAGATATATGATTGGAAAGAGAGGTACCAAAATTCACTTTTTGCCCGTTTTACCCAGTTTATGGAAAAAGTACTAAATACGTGTCCGCTTATTTTTCACCATCGTTTAAAAGTTTTTGCAATTTTTATTCAATTTGTCTTAGTTTCTGAGTTATTAGGTTATCGTTTTGGCTCGGTGAAATATATTCCAGGTGAAATAAGTCCCAGTGCAATAACTCCCAATGAAATAAATCCCAAAATAAGTGAAGCCAGCCAGGCCCACAACAAAGAAGTAATGTAATTCCTAAAGAAAGTGAAATAGTACCCAAATCGAAAATGACATAAATCCCAATTTTTTGGGAGTTGTTTCATTATGAAATAACTTCAAATGACATTAATGAAATAACTCCCAAAATCGAAGCACTGAACCGAAATGAAATAAGGCCCAAAAAGAAAGAAAGAACCCCCAATAAGAAATTAAATCAAAATGTTACCAAGGTTCCCTCCGTAGCCGCCCTTCTCTATGTTATAACACCAGCTTAAATAACAAAAGTTTTGCCTGCATAGCCTTCTTCTAAGATTTCCACATCTGTGGTGTAACGAACACCGACTTTGCTAACAAACCATATTTAATTTTCCTCGAATTTGATGAAGCGGCCATAAATAAGATTTAAACGAAAAATTTTCAGAAATTGCAAATAATTGAATATGAATTAACTCGCAAAAAAATTAAAGAACTCCCTAAGCACATTAAATAAAACTTAAAAACTAAATAAAATGAAATAACTCTAATGTGAAATTCTTTTGGGACAGATTTCATTTGGGAGTAATTTCATTATGAAATAATTCCCACGCAAAAAAAAATTATTTTCTAAAAAATTAAATAAATCGCAAAAGGTTTGGGAATTATTCCATAATGAATGAAAGTTTGTTGGGACTTATTTCACCTGTGAATACGTGCACACCACCGAGTCTCTATACTAAATTTTAACCCTGTAACTTTAGCTGTTTGGACTGAGCGAAGATGAGTTAGTCGCGTTACTCTTTTATATGATAGAATTACAAGAAATTGACGACAGACTTCAAACTGCTGTTGGCGGCCAAAAAATGTTTTCATTTGTGTCTGCGCTTCTCAGTATTTGAGTAATAAAACGCAGTCGACCGCAGCAACTCTGTTTTATTATTTCGCAAAAAGACGCAACAGCAGCGTTGTGCTAGAATTCTATATCTTCACCACCTTTTTCTTCTTTACACTATTCCATTCCAACTGGTTATGGTGCATCATGCATTATATATGTAGGAGGACAGCTCTTGAGCACTGGTCGAAACTTAATAAATTAAACAGGGTGGCACAAAAGGACCTATATGGTTTGAATTCTTTATAACGTTTTTTAATTATTATATCTTCTTTGTTTTTTTTTTCAGCATTTTGTGAAGAAGACTTGGGGAATTAATTATGAAACTAAAAATATATATGTATATGAAAATATGATAAAAAGAGCACGTATGTGCGAAGCAGAATATGGACAGCACTTACAGGATATCATTTTTCAAAGATAATTGCAAAAAATTCCTCCATAATATACTGTATTTAAAAAAAAAAATTATAATAATCGCAAAAAATAAAAAAGTTATAAACCATTTAAACCATATATGTAACTCCTTTTGTGCCACCCTATACAAGAATAATATGTGAAGTTTCAAACGTACATAAGACAATATAATCGATGCATCAGCAATAGCACATTTCACTACAGAAATATAAAGAGTTTCATATATTTGATTTAATGCTTTATGCAAAAGCATGTTCACACTTATAACGAACCAAGCCGCAGAGGTCCTAATTGAATAGTAACCATGCTACCTATTTATACCAGCTATGCTCAGGGAAATTGGGGTGGATTTGTGGTAGCTACTCAATCAGTTTACCGGTAGCTACATATAATTTAAAATTTAGGTAGCGACTAAACAAATCGATCGACCAAATAAAGAAAATAAATAAATTAAAAATAAAAATAATTAGATTAATTACAAAAAGAAAAATATAAATAAATACAAAATAATAAAACTTAGCTGAAAAGGAGAAGATGGAATAACCTTTTTTTTTCGTTTTTGTTTTTCGTCTATACCCACCCAACCGTGTTATTTATTGAAGTAATTTTTTAAATAGCCCAATTTGATTTGCCAAAAAGCGTCTTTCAGATCTATATTTGAAATGAAATAAAGAGCAGGAAGCCTTGACAGAAGTTCGTCAATGTTCGGAATTGGGTAAGCGTTCTTTATTGTGACGGAATTAAGTTTCCTGCTGCCCAAACACATCCTCACTTTATCCGGTCTCATTACCACGACCGTTGCATACGACCACGGAGAACTTGGGGCTTCTTCAATAACACCAAGAGTAATCATTCTGTCCAATTCTAAACAAAGTTTCTTTTCCACTGCAGCTGATCTAGGATAATATCTTTGTTTTATTGGTTTTGCATTGCCAGTATCAATTTCATGCTCAACCAAAGATGTGCACCCTAAGCCCTCACTTTTCGAATCAGGGTATAAAGCAATCACATTATCCAATTGCTTTCTCTGTTTTGGTGTCAATATAAGCTTGTCAGTATAATTTTCGTCATATTTTATTTTACCAATTTCCGGCATAGCAATTCCCAAACCAAATTCATTCCAGAAATCGAAGCCACAAATAATATCCTGCTTGGATATTTGGTACTATTAAAAATGAAATAATTTTTGTCGGTTTCCGAAAAGTCACTGTTCCTAAAATATTTTGCCATTGTCCGTCTTACTTTTCCTAAAATCTGGCATTTGTTCTATTCTAGAAGCCAACGCACCACCAATCACGCTCCTATTAGCACCGCTGTCTAATAAAGCAAAATATCTAATATCATCTATATGTAAATTTTCTAAATGGTCGAATATCATCTACTGGAGATATAATAGAATGTTATAACAACACTTCGAAAGGATTTATATTTTCGATAAAAATAACGTATACGATTCGATGATCTCTTCGACCTACCCGATTCAATGCTTTTGCCAAAAAAATTCTGTTTCGCATTTTTTCGTATTTCGTAACAATCTAACATGATAAGGTCTTAATAATCTAATTGACAAGTTCTTCAAAGTTCACTTTTTCTTTAAATGAAAATAAATGTTCTAATTTTCCCTATCATTTAATTTTGTTTTTTCTTTCCTGATATAAAAATCCAGCCAACTATGTTAAAAAAAAATTATTTGAATTTAAAGTAGTTATTTATAAAGTTGTAGTAATAAGGCCTCACACACTAGTTACTTCGTTTTGCACTTTTATGCAAATTTATTATTGACAATTAGCAGTTAAAGCACGGTCGCACTACAAAGTTCTAGAGTTCGATCTTTCAACTTCTACTGGAACGACTACGACAACTACAAATTCTTTCGCGCAGCCATTTAAAACATCTATTATTTGTTGAATATTTGAATTGTAGTTGCCGGGCTTCAGAACGAAATTAAAATTGTTTCCTTTAAATTGTTTCCTTTGGTATGTGGTGGTATGTTACTCATGTATGTTAGCCTTTGCATTATGATGATGACTTGTAACTCACCCATATGAAATAATTACAACAATTCGGATTCTAAAATAAAGCGAATAAATTAATTAAATAAATATGTGTATGCAAATGATTTTGACATTTATTAAATGATTAGCAGAAATTAATTACAAAACACAAATCTATCTACTTTGTAACTTTAAGTATGATCCTGCTGTTCCATTTATGGAACGGTTATTTTTAGTAACTTTAGTTTACTTTATTTTGGTAATACTGAAATGGCCAGTCGTCAAATTTGATTGCCCTTAGTTGTAGTTAAATGCTGAAATTGTGTTTTTTTTTTCTGAATTTCTTGCTCAAAATGTAACAAAAAAAATTTCACGATATAAAATGTAAGTTATTTTTTTACCGTTGTATATTGATTAATATTTTCTTAAATATAGTCAATTATAAGTTGAATTATGATATATGTAGTAGCTATACAATAAAACCAATATTAAAACTCTTTGGATGTTGTCTTATCTCAAAATTAGACCGTTTCATTATTGGAACAATAGAATAACTTACCAGTGTAATATTTAATAAAAGTTTACATTGTAAAAATGTAACAGACTCGGGAGCAATTAGGCCACATAGTTCGCCTTTTCATTGCCCTCAGGACCCAGACCAATGTAACGGCGTTAAAGTTCCCCAAATCGTTGAGAAGGTACAGGCACTCTCATACGATTGGCATGATACAATATCATTACGAGTTATAGAATGTACTAGGATCACAGTGTTTATTGTAAATTTCAGTGTATGGCTTCTGATATGTCAAGAAATAGATTTGAGTCCTGATGCGTTATTTTCACGTTGCGGACATTTATAATCTTAATAATCTCCAATTCAAAAGATAAGTTAGCCAAAGTTCGTCCTCTATGGAACTAATGTAATGAAAGTTGGATGAAATATTACCCGGGCAAATAAAAACATAAGAATTGATGGGTCCGTCCATGATTCCTTACTATGGCAAACAAGGAACATGGAACAAGCAACATATTCAAGGAAGGCCTATTAAAGTTAGATATGAAACATGGTCCATTTGTACTCGTCTTGGATATTTATTTCATGAAAATACACATCGATAACTGGGAGTTGGTGGGTTCTGTCGTTCTACATCGCATATCCAGACTGCCTTAAGAAACATTCATATTCATTTTTGATAACTCTTTTACTGCTTTACGCCTACTAGACGACATAACAAAATTAGGTCACAATAATCTGCTCTTGCAAACATCAAAAGGCTTCTCATCGTAGATGATAAAATGCAGCATATTGTGAAAATGATAAACAGAGCCAGGTGTCATATAAAATACTACTACGAAATGTGAAAAGTGTTATGTTGCTTTACACCAAAAATGTTCTCCGACAAGTTTTAGTCTAAATAAAATGGAATTTACATGAATTTTTTATAATTCTTAATAAATATTTCTAAACAAAAAACTTGTTTGTTTAATATTAAAGCAATAAAAGCGATATGGAGATACAGTGGCATGTTATGCTACTGTTCCATTTTTGGCATGGTATTAAAACTCAAATTAAAATTTTTCATTTGACTTATGCAACAGTTAAGCAGGGTACCAATATAATATTATCAAATTTGTCTTTGCATCTGCTGAACTAAACTAAGCTTGAGATGATATGGGTTAAACACAATGACTAGCTTAAAGTGCTATAAGTTTCTAAGACTTATAGGATATTAGAAAAAGTCTTATTGAAATTAACTAGTATTTGACCAAAATAAGTTTACAGAAACAAATTTCAGTTTTAAATAAAATTCTGGAGTTTTTAAACGTAAAGAGAGCACCCAGTATTACATATTCCATGCGAAATGCTTTCTATATAGATACAAGTATAACAGGAAATGTTGCGAAACTTCATTTTAAAAAACGGGTGATATGAATCTCGCAGCATTCAAGCAACATTGCTTAACTTTGGTACTTAATAGAGAGCTGCAAGAATGGTAATAATCAGTAAAATTTTGCATACATACTTTGCATAAATTGTGACTGTTGACTCAATAACATATTGCAACTACTGTTTGTATGTATCTTTTAATATAAAATTCATTATATTCGTTCATTTACTGCTCTGCGCATTCAGTTTATTGGTAATTCTTAAATGTGGAGTCGCAACAACTCAGCAAAAAGTTTTGAAAAAAGTAATCGATTTTCGTAGCATTTTTTGGTGGAATCACTTCCCAACTGAATTACCAACTTAATGATTTTAACCAAGCGTGAGAATAAAATAATCGATTCTTGAGAAGTCACTAATTATTTTTTTATTGTGTAAAATGATTATATTTTTACGCAGGTGTTCTTATAACTAAATTTATATTTTTTTTATTTATCTTTTGTCTTGAACCGGCACTCAGGGGATGACCAATACACATGAGTTAAAAAAATTCCGCCATTTCAGTATTCTGAATAAAATTCGAAATGCAGATTTAATTTTCAAGCTGTATTCGAAATAATTTAATTTTTTGTGTAGAAATTAAACAAATTTTGAATATAAATATTTATATATTTTTAAATACTAGTAAATATTTTACTTAATTCAACAAAATTATGTTATTACTGTATTTCGAATGAATATTATTTAATTTTTTTTTTTTTTTTGATATATATAATATAAAAATATTTTTTATATTTCAAAAAAAAAAAAAAAAAAAAAATATTTTTATATTTCAAAGAATTATAATTTCCTATTATTCCTGATGATGTTAACAAGCTGTTAACGAAATATCAAATAATAAAAAAACAAAATAAGATAAAAAAAGACCGCAGGCTTAATAAATATATATCAAAAAATATAATAAAAAAGGTCAATTAGTAATATAATTAAAATTTGAATATTATTTAAAATAAAATTAAATTATTTACTGTTAACAATAAAATTTTTTTTTAACTTATATGTATTTTTTTGGAACTGGTTATATATTTATTTTATTTTTCCAAAAAGTAACTACTTTTTTTTTGGTTTAAAATAATATAGAAATTTATATATTTTTTTCTAAATAATTAAATATTTTTAAAATGTTTTCAGACATTCTAATATAATTAAAAGAACCAGTGCAATTAATACTTCTGATATTTATAAATTTGTGTATTGTATTTAGGAATGGAGTAGTTAAATTTTACAATCACAAAAGTAAGTCATTATCATTTTTATGGTAATGTCTAATATTTTGCTGGGGAATGTATTACTCGTATAATATGAGTAAATACAACACACTACATAGTGAATGATGCGGCCTTTTAATAATTTATTCTGCCAGCTTTTACATAGTGATCAGTGTTACCGTTTCGCTAATATTTTGGTAATGATATTTTCCAGTTTTTTAAATTTAAGTTTCACAAAAAAAGCAATACATTTAAAATTTATGGGTTTTATTTGTAGTGTTCTTGCATTTATTTATATTGTGTATATATTTCTCATAAATTATTGTTGTAGTT
Source organism: Dexiosoma caninum (assembly GCA_963924685.1). Lineage (NCBI taxonomy): Eukaryota > Metazoa > Arthropoda > Insecta > Diptera > Tachinidae > Dexiosoma > Dexiosoma caninum. The sequence goes on along the minus strand of OZ004727.1, from coordinate 23,814,143 downwards.
CCATCTATCTATAAAGGGTGGTTAAATTTTAAGGCCCGATGCTTATTTTGAATAAAACACAAATTATTTAGGAAATTATTGTCATCTCTTTTTATTATGATAATATTGGTATGGTTCAATTATGTATGGAACAAAGTATCACAATATCCATCCGATGGTCCAAATTTTCGATGACGCTGAGGCATAATTGAGGTTCTATGCCATTCATGTGCCGAATTGTCTCACCCTTTAGCCCTTGAATTGTTGCTGGCTTATCGACGTACACCTTTTCTTTCAAATAACCCCAAAGAAAAAAGTCCAACGGTGTCAAATCACATGATCTTGGCGGCCAATTGACATCGCCATTACGTGAGATAACACGGCCATTGAATTTGTTGCGCAAAAGAGCCATTGTTTCGTTAGCTGTGTGGCAAGTGGCACCGTCCTGCTGAAACCACATATCGTCCACATCCATATCTTCCAATTCGGGCCATAAAAAGTTCGTTATCATCTCACGATAGCGAACACCATTCACAGTAACTGCCTGACCGGCCTCATTTTGGAAAAAATACGGCCCGACGATGCCGCCAGCCCATAAACCGCACCAAACAGTCACTCTTTGTGGGTACTACACTATACATGCATGTGTGGACTAGTGACATTATATGCAGGGTAAACACAATAACAGTTTTAAGCTGTAGTGATTGTTGTCAATAGTACTGAATGGTCTGTTGCAGGTGCGTAGTACTTATCCATATGGAATATTAGAAAATACTTTATTCTTATATTAATTTATTGCCAGGAAGAATGAACAACATTTTCACACATTGCTTTGGTGACATATTCAAAGCACGATGAATGGTAGTCTGCATGTTGACTACTAAACCAAAAACAGACCTGAGTTCAACCCCAGTTTCAGACTAAATTTCTAAAATAAAAATAAACATCAGTTGATAGCAATCCACAATCGCATCAGAACGCCCTCCTTCGTCGGTATTGTGTAGCACCGGCGAAGTAAAACAATAATAAATATGGATACTGAACCGAAGCTTCAGCACTGCTACGAGTATAACCAAAGAACGTGCGGAAGCAGAGCTGTAAAATAATTAATTAAGCTCCACCTCCTGTCGTTTCTCCTACCATCCCTTTCCTATAGTTCCAGCACAATGCTTCGCATGTGTAGGAGTCATCTCCTGAGTGCTGGAGCGAGATAAAAAAAAATATACTACAACACAAATACATTTCCTTTGTTGAATGTTAAATATTTTAAAAGAAATAATAAATGTTACTGTACTTTTGCCACAAATTAGAACAAAGTTTAAAGTTTTGTAAAGAAATGTAGCAACATTCAAGCAACATTTCTTGAAATAGTGAAATAACACAAATGCTGTTTGTTTCGCACAAAAATTTGAAATAAAACATTTTTATTAGCATTTTGTTTCGAAATGACAAAATAAAATTCGACTGAATAGTCATTTATTTGCATATATATGAATGTACATAAAGCAATAGCAACTAAATAAATCATAAAACTAATATAATATATTGCATGTGAACGTTTTCAAATGCAGTAATAAATATTAGTGAACATAACAAATAAATAAACTAACAAATTTATTATTCCATATATCTTTGAAATTGATTGTTAATAGTGAAAAAAGAAAGAAAAATTAAATTAAATACTAAATTATAAATTATTATTTATTGCACTTAGGACAACATTATCAAATAGGAAAATTATATCAAAATTGTGCACGGTTAAATGAATAATAACTGTATAAATATTTGTGAAGTGCTTGTCAATTTGGCGATTATGAGATAAAAATAATAATAATAATAATAATAATAATAATAATGCCAGCAGACACGTGATATCTTTAAAATAATATACAGCATATTTATAATATAAAACATAATAATAAAACATATTTAATAAGAGTTTTGAAATATGCAATTTTAAACATCAGCAGCATTATTTATTGCTTGGCAACATTTTCTCTAAAAGTTTGCTTGACCATTTAATAGATTGGTAATCAAGTTATTGAACGCTTTTACTTAAAAAAAAATTATAGATAAAATAGTGAACAACTAATCGGTGCACAATGCTGCCATATTTTTTTTTTACAAAAACTGGCAATTTCCCAAACAATTTTTTATATTATTCGATTTAAATTTATTTAATTTTAATAAACCTTTTTACAATTAATCAACCTTTGGTTGACAATGACTGTATCTAAGAGGCAAAATGAAAAACTAAATTTTAACTGCCGTATTCAAAAAAAATATTTATGATTTATAAAAGCTTTAATATACAAATTTCCATACAAAATTCCATTTTTAAACCTTTTATAAATTCAAAAATTTTTATGAATACAAGAGTAAAAGTTTAGGGAAACTAAATAAATTTTAATCGAATAATGAAATTTTTATTGTATAAAAAATATTTTTAAAAAAAAATACTTTTCATTTTGTTTGTATGTTTCGTAATTGTCAAAGATTTTTTAGGAATTTTTGTATATGAAATTTCTTAGCTTTTTTCCAAGAATTTTGTTAAAGGTCAAAGGAAATGTGCATATCGACCAGCTAAAGCATATAATAAAAATAAATAAATAATCGCAATTAATTTTGACTAACGTTAAATAGTTATATAATGATTTTCTTAAATAGTATATTGAAGCTTTAGCGCCTGCTGATGTATTTAAAAGTAATATGAAAAGCATTTCTGATTTGGTTTATTTTGGTGGGAATGTCATGGCCCTATATCATATCCTAGACATGGGCTTGGACCTCAAAATGGTGTTAAGAATAGAAAATTAAAATAAAAACAAAAATGACTCAAAATGATTAAGCAGTACGGAGCATTCTAGAGGCCGATTGGGATTCATGCAAGACGCATGTCTCTGCCGTACAACGACTTCTGCTCTAGGTGCAACAATGAGGAGGTGGATGAGGAGGAGGAGGAGAGTGTGGCCTACTTCCTCTGCGAGTGCCCTGCACTCGGTGACCTGCGTGCTGTGCGGGAGTCGGGGATGGGGCTCAGGGAGCTGGAGGCATTCATCGGGAGCAGCGGCTGGTTGTCACGTTGACACAGCCGCATTCACTGGACCGTTGGTTCCCCGGTTACCACTGGACTCTTCCCACTCTATCGCATCCTGTCCAGTAATGCAACTCTCTTCCATCCTATTATATTCTATCCTATCGTCTACTACATCCCTTCTATTACAACAGGGCCATGATAAATTGTACCCTAGTGGGCTGGTCTCTTATTTTCACCGGCGACCTGCCTGCATAACCTGACCTAACCTAACATTCTAGTGTACCTGAAAGGTTTTTTACTTTTTCGAACTTCTACTGTAATTAACAGAAACTTTGTTTTCCCCTTGTTTCATCTAGTTGAAACGTACGACAGTCACAAATGTAACTAAGTCCCAAACGATAACTAACACTAGACTTAATTGCTTCTTAAAGATAAATATATATATTTCAATCGTACCAAATTAAAATTCCTATGCCAGGCTTAATTCCATGACATCAAATGAAATGAAAGATTTTTAATTTTTGTTTGTGTTTGTGTTAAGAAATGTTAGTTTGAAATGTAATAAATTTGTTTTCTTATTAATTTTTTGTTGTACTGAAACGTTAAAAATTTATTTAACACATTAACAGTACGAAAAGCCGGCGGGTTTCTCTATCTCTGCTTTTCAATTTTTGACTCTGTATTCTGGCAGGCGATATTTTCCTCTTCTAAAAACAATGCCGCTGATATCGATTCCAATTTTTCTTGAAATTAAAATAAATAAACTATATTTTTCTTCATCAAAGATGTATGAAAAATTTGAAATGTTACCTCCGCCACTACAGGTTTCTTTAGACTGGAATAGTTTGGGCACAAACACTGTTTACTTATACAGTCAAATCCCGATAATGCGTACGCCGATAGTTCGTAATAAACTGTAGGCCCTTTGAAAAAATCTCGTTAATTCGTAAAATTTCCATACATTTTGGTCCCCTCGCTAAATCGTAATTTTTTTTTTCAAATAAAATCTTCTTTACCTCTTATAAATCGTAGTTGTTTGCTAAAGGGTGCTTTAGACGATAAGATTTGTCGTACGTAAAATGAGAGAGAAAATAAAATGAAATTCCATCCGTATTTCAAAAAAAGAGATTAAAAATCGAATGGTTGTTTTCTGGCTTTTACACCATTGGTATGGATAAAATCAAGTAACATGAAAACATTCTCATTTAATTTAACTACAGCTGTTTGCTTGTTTTCCCCAGGGATGGAGTTCTTGTGCAATTGAATTTTTTTTTAATAACCTTGAAAAATATTTTTATAACTTTGGAATATATTATTTTCGTGGTCAAAATTTTTAGTGTACTTTTAGAAAATATACGTATATTTTTATAAAATTGTGCTGTCGTGGTCTAAAATGTACATTTTGATTTTATAATTGGTATAAATTTATGAAACCAGTTTTCCCTCCCTGGCTTTCTCACATTTGTTTACATAAAAATTAATCCCTGATCTAATGGTGTGCGTTGGTTTTTGAAAAAGTTTAAAAAATCAAGAGAGCCATACGACTGTCAAATTTTCATCCGTATTTTCTCTCAAAATCTTATAGTTTCATTACATATTACGTTTACACGATCCTACTTGTGCTCTTCTACACAAAAATTTGGCATGTCGTACGACTTGTGGGACAATGTAAAGCACCCTTAACTACCACTTATAATTCGTAATAAAAACAACAGAAACATCGAAAGAATGATTTCTTTTTGCGTGGATTTTTGCTTTTGCTTGGGTGTGTGTTTATTTTCTTAAGATCAGTTTGTTACATGAATAATAAAGAAAAATGTCAAAGCGCACGCATAAAACTCTGTCGGTGTTACAAAAACAACTAATTTTTGTTTGCTATAAAATTACACGTATTTTACGCTAAGTAAATGAATTTGCTATTTTATTTTATGTATTTATTTTGTATTTTATTTTTAACAATTTTTTTAATGGTTTTTTTTTATCGTTTTAGTAAATAAATTGAAAAACCCCGTTAATTGGTATTTATTTTATTTTAACCCCGCTAAATCGAAAACCCCTATAATTCGTAAGAAATGGCCGGTCCCTTGCAGTTACGAATTATCGGGAGTCCACTGTATACTGCCTTTGCTATTTCTTTCTGTACTTAACTTATATTAATATATGATGCTATAGTTCCCACAATATTTAATTCTTTATTATTTATTTCATTTATCAGTGTTTTTTTTTTCACTAAATTTAAGTTTTGCCTAAAATTTTTACAAAATTGCTTGTTTTTTCGGTTCATATTTCACACGTTTCAAAGCAAAGATGCTGCTTTAAACATACTCTTCTCTTCTTCTTTTTCTTTCGATTAAGTTTTTTTTTGTAGAATACCTTTTTTCGATCGTAACTGAATGCCGGAACGTAATCGAGACTCAGAATAAGGATGATTGCGTTTTTTGCGACGAAGCTTGTGAATTGAGCCGGTAATTCATTGATACGAAACAGGATTATAAATTGGTTTCTGTTACATAAAGTCAATATTTATGATGAATTAAAAATATTAAATCAAAGAAAAATGGTACAGAATTGCAAAATAAATTTTATTTGTTGATTGACAAATGTTGCCGAACATTTTAGTACAGACTTAAGTTGGGTTTAAGTCAGTGATGTTCGCCACATACAACATTTATTGAAAAATTTACACAGACAGTTGTTATTCTCTTTTAAAAACTTTCATTCAGTCGTCGTTGAGCAAGCGATGAATACACATGCGGGTGGTTATTGTCATTTTTTCAGAAATTTATTAAGCATTGTTGTTGTGTCTTATTGGACGAAGCACAATAAACAGACGCGATTCAATTAGAATTGAAATGAAATGTGAAAAGTATTTTATGTAAACGATGCTTTTCAAAACATTCAATGCCTTTTATGTTACAAAACATTAAAAGCGGGTAATGAACACGTTTCAATCAGAGCTAATAATAGTTAGATCTGAGGTAAAAGATTTCGATAAAATTAGAACTCTAGAGTTTTGAAAAAATTTAGATGCTGCGATATGTCCCCAGCTCAAAAAAATGTATTTAAAATTTTTATCATTTTTTTCCACTACTTATGCGAACAAATATTTTCAGACATGAAAAACGTTTGTTCCAAGCAGCGAAATAAAATGACCTCGTTGAATTTAAAAAATATTTTATTAATTCGCAATTGGCATGCAAGTATTAACATGGAATGTTTAATTTAAAATTTTCAAAGCGATTTTAAAAATTATAATGAGGAAAGACAGATGGTTAAACTTTTTAGTCTAATATTTAAGCCCAAAAAAACTGTTTTATATCAATTTATTTTTGTTTTTTTTCCCCAAATAAGTGTTCTAAAATTATTTATTGAAATTGATAACTGCTATTTATGGTCCCTGATGCTCTTATCTTTTTCTTAAAATTTAAATTATATTCATTTAATAAGTTGTATATAGCTGGCATTTTCTTTCTTATTTTAAACGTTTGACATTATGTTTGCTGGGCAAATTCTCTCACCAATACATCTTCATTTTATTTTTGAACACCACTGGTTTAAGTTTTAGATTTTTGAGGTTTAATGTGTCTTATTAATTTAGATTTTTTTTCCATATACTACACGGTAGGCCAAAAGTAATCACCCGGAGCATAAGTAACCACCCGATACCTTTTTGCTGTAATTTTATTTAATAAAAACCTTTTGACCTGCATGTATGGTCATCAACTCTCTGGCGGCGGTCACTTAGCCCATATAATAAGCAGTGCCAAAATTTGTCAAAAAAAAATTACAACAAAAGAACATCGGGTGATTACTTATGCCCCGTGTAATTACTTTTGGTCCACCCTGTAGTATATATTCTAATATATAGTATATAGCAGTATCTAAACTAATAGACATGAAGATTGTAACTTGTTAAGCAACATTGTTTTTTAAGGTTTTTTTTTATTAGAATGCTTTGTTTTTTGCCACATTTTTACAGTAAATAATACAACATTTTGTTAAAAACATTAACTACTTATTAAAATTAAAAAAAAAATAATTGTTTTTACTTACCACGGTACTTTCACTGGTATTTAAAACTGTATCCTTGTTCTCATCCCTTTCGGGCGTAAAGCTATTCTTTTGTCGGCCATTGAATATAAAACGTGGAAAACAGGCCATTGTGAAATTTTAATTTTCAATTTAACTTCTTGTTAATATTTATGTATTAAACAATTTGTTAGGATGATTGGAAAAACCTCCACGTTTAAAGGCAACAAACAAAATTATTAGGGATCAATGGATAATTTTTTCATACATTATGAACAAACGTTTGGTTTCTCTGCAAAAGGAAAAATAAAAAGAAAATACATTACAATAAGAAATTGAATGAATAGCAGTTACAATAACTAAATGACTTGTGATTTGATTGGATTATGTACAATATCCATTATCTGCAGCTTTATTTCACTATATTTATTACCTTTAAATCAACAAATCCATGATGTTAAGAAAATTATAAAAGAAAAAGGAAAGAAAATGTTGCTTGTTTTCTTTTCACTGGTTTGGGTTTTTATTAAGATAATAAAAACTGTTGTTGCTGGTTGTTTTAGTTTACCAATATAAAAAGGAGTTATAAACAAGTTTGCCATATACAGAGGTAGGGGCTGAAAATGTTATCAATAGAATACGCTTTTATTTGTTGTTTTGTAAATCATTGTTCAGAAGGTTGTTTATTGTTCGATGTTGAAACATTTAACGGCATTACTTTGCTCGAGGAGGGTGCACGGATACTTGTATGTTAAATTAAAGTCTTTTTTTCTAACATTCTCGAGGAACATATTTTTTTTATTTTTTATTTTCTAATTCACCGTGTAACGTAGTGTGCACACTGTGTCACTAAGTACGTATTATTGCAGTTTTGCTTCCTGGTGCTTCTCATATGGTTCATGTTATGATTTGTACATGAAGTACATATATGCATAGATAAAACGGAGTTATCCGCTTAATGAATATTACGCAGCGGCTTTCGGGCGGACTGTTTTTTTTTTATCTTGGACCGGCACTCAGGAGATGACCCCTACACAGAAGGTGTATTGTGCTGGAATTAGTGGAAAGGGGTAGTATTTAGGAGAAATGATAGCAGATGAAGCTTCATTATCTTAAAACGCGCTTTTTGCACGTTATTTCTTTTTATAGCAGTGTTGTAGCGGCTCTGATATCAAGGTGATGTATTAAATTTTGAAGCTTCGTTTTTAGTAGCCATTTTTAATAATTATTTTACTTCGCTGATGCTACACAATGCCGACGAAAGAAAACGTTCTGATGTGCTTGTGAATTGGATACAGCTGAAGCCGTTACTGTTCAGTTATTAGTGACTATGTCTTCACCACTGAAACCTTGCGACAACAACTGTCACAAAGTCACACACAAATGCACATCAGAAAAAATTTGAGATTTTTTTATGAGTCTGAAACTGGGCTTGAACTCGCGAAAAATTTTTGTAATCAACGTGCAGGCTACTTCGACCATCGCCACCCTCAGATGCCACGAATACAACCACTTCCGATGTCCCGAACACCGTCGAAAATGCCTCTGTTCAAAAAAGTTTGATTTTGTTGAACTCCAAAAAAAGGGTAAACAATATCACATTTATTTGTAGTTAAGGTTCGTGAACACGTAATTAGATCATGGATACGACTGAGCGACGTCAAGAAAGCACGTTACAACCGTCATTTTGTGTGATTTTTTGGAATGGTCTTTAGTCTTAAACACTTCAAACTCTACGAAGCTTTTATAGCTTCTCGGTAGAAACACCCAAGGTCTAGGCGGGAATTGAACCCGCACTTCCAGATTGATATATTAATGCTAGGCCACGTAGTTACCTAAATTTTATGAACCAATTAGGAAGGTAAATCAATGAATGGCAATCGAATAAGGAGAATTTGTATAGATATTTTTCAGCCGATAAATAAATTAATTAACCAGTTATTGTGTATCTACACATACATACATACATATATCCAGCTATGAAAGGTAGTTGAATTTTTTTTGCTTGCAAATTCACTAAGTTATATGTGGGTTGCTGCCAAATGTTTTTCAATGACGACAAATCGAATAAATATTTGTGTTAGAAAGCTTATCTTGGTGCATACCTGACTATTTGCTTACACATTGACGAAAATTATTTGGTTTTGACTTTTCTGATACCAGTAACAAGTATTTACTTCTTTCTTTCTTCTACATGTCAATTTGTATTCAGGTGTTGCCCTTCGAAATATTTATATTTTATCAATACACTTGAACAATTCAGTTACAATTGATTAGTTTTCTACAACAGTAATTTGCTGTGGTAATATTTATTCTCTTTCAGCCATTTAGTTTTCTTTTATAATATTAAAGTCATTTTCCTAAGTGATTTCGAGAATCAAAATAATAAAAAATAGTTACTAACAGTAACAATTTTAGGAAGAAGAAAAAAAAAAACTATGGGAATCGGTTGACCTTACAGGCCATCCCTGAAACTGCCCGCTAAGTTTAACTCATTCAAAGCAAATTTGCAATATTCGCCAAAGTTTCTAAAAAAATTATTGCGTAGCGAAAATAGTTTTGACAATAAACTAGGGAGCAAGTGAAAGCAAATACCTTTTTGAAAAATTTCGATCACGATATCTCTCTAACCGTGTTATCGATTTTGGTAAAATTTGCGGCATTCAGAGAATTTTGGTGAATATAGAAACCTGATTTGACGAAGAATTTTGGAGTTATTAAAGAGCCATACGTCTCGAACGAATTAACCTATTTTAAAATTTAAAATTAGCGGCAATCGACGTCTCTTTCTGAGATTAAGAACTGATTAGGTTTTGAACTTGATCGGCTTAGAAGATTAAATTTTATTATATAGAATCATACACACTTACATCTATAGGTTTTTACTCTCAAATTAACGTTTCTTCGATTCAAATTAATTCTTTTTCCAGTCAAACCCAATGTTTTTCAAAGCAAATTAAATTTTATTCGAAACAAATTAAATACTTTTCAACACAAATAAATTTTTTTTTATTTTCAAATAAATACTTTTCTTTTTGAATTCAAATTCTTCCTTTTAAAATTCAAATTATTTCGATTCAAATTTACTTTTTCTTGAATTCAATATGGAAACGTCTAAAAAATAATTTTTCTCTTTGAGTTATGATAACCTTTCTCTTATTGTGTTATTTCTTAAGCTCTAAACACTTAGACGACAGCAGACTTCACAACTTCACGGCTTCAAATGCTGCCAACTTCAAATGCTGCTCTGAAGTCAGCTTCATAATTATTTTGAAGACAGCAACAACATAATAATCATAATACATAATACAAATTTCAGGGATGCCGCATATATATTTTATAATGCATAAAATTAAAGTTATTGATAAAAAATTTAATAATATCACGAAAAACTATAAAAACACATATATTTAACACATATATAAAAAAGTTTTTGTTCTTATTTTTCCAAATTAATTTTTGTATATAATGGCGACACTATATTTGTTTATTGCTGCCCGTCAAAATAGAAAATAGCCTAAGTTGGCAGCAGCAGCAAATGCTGCTGTGCTGCCGTCAAAATAATCGTTTTCATTTAAACAGATGGATTTTATTTTTGACATATTCCTGCTTGCTGTCTGCTGTCGTCTAACTGTTTAGAGCTTTATACTGGAAACTATATTCCAGAATTCTCCCGTGAAATGCATAGTAAGATATACATAGATCCGCACTCGTCTACCACAGAGAAATTTAGCATTACAATAATGAAGAAGCTATTGACATCGCAGCTTTGAATTTACATGGTATTTTACATAAGAAAACAATTGTCCATTCCACGGTAAATACCAACATTTTTACATTATTCCTTGAAGAATTACTTCAAAGATTGGCTGAATCCAATATTATAGGCGCGTGGCTTATCCTTGACAATGCACAGATACACAAAACACAAGCGGTAAAAAATAAAGTTGCTGAGTCCGGCCATATTTTGGTTTTTTTTCCTCCATACTCTCCTATGCTAAATCCAATAGAAAAAGTTTTCTCAAAAACTAAGCTCTGTGCACGAAATTTGCTAGCTGATCCAGAAAACAATATGAATTTGGTAACAAGGATCTGTGGAATCGGTAGCATCTTCAGATTGCAACAATTATTATGTTGATATGACCATGAATTTGTCATTAGCTTCTTCTGGAGAGCCGATAAATAAATGTTTATATAGCAAGTAATAGAAACTTAGTTATCTAAGCTGGTGTAAAAAGAACAATAAGTTTTTAAGCATTTTGCGTTAAATTGAAAAACAAATTAATTTGTGGTTAAAAAAATTTAATGAAAAATGAAAAAAAAATAATTTGAAATGAAAGAGATTGACTATGACTTGTAAAAACTTTAATTTGTGTTGAAAAGTGTTTAATTTTCTTCGAATAAAATTTAATTTGCTTTGAAAAACATTGAGTTTGACTTGAAAAAACATTAATTTGAATTGAAAAGCCGTTAATTTCAAAGTAAAAACCTATATATCTATACTGAAATCATCGCGAAAATAGTGATAAGGACTTCAAAACGTTGAAATATAAAGAAAACTCTATTGACGTAAATTGGTGTAAAATCAGTAACTTCCCATAACGGGAAGTTAGAGTATCTAAAAATTGTTCCTAATTTCTTTGAAAATTTGTAAAAAAAATCATATATTAACCCTTTAACGACGAATGGGATACATATGTCCCATGATTTTCCTCGTAGATTGAGGAAAAATTTTTATATTTTTCCAAAACTTTAGTCTAGAAATGTTATATTTTCGAGTAAGAATCATTAATAAAATGTTAAAAATTACCAGCGCAAAATTCTTTGTCGTCAAAGGGTTAAAACTTCACGTGAAGTGCTGGCAAAATGTACAAACAAAAATGCACACGAACTGTTTGGCATAAAATGTTGCTAAGTAATACTCAGTTCAGTTTGTAAGAGAAACCCAGAAAATGTATTTAGCAACATTCAAGCAACATTTCTCCAAAATGTGAATGGCACTTGCTTCATGGGAAATTTAAAAAAAAATACTTCTTTATTTTATGTATTAAATATATTAAATACGTATTTAATAATTATATTCTACTATTCTTGATTATTGGTATTCATAGTCAATAATTATTAAAACAAAAATTAAAATAATTCAAATAAAAATTAAATTAAATTTGCTTTGGTGACAGTGATGCAACATATCGTCATATAAAACGTGAAACCATGTAACTACACTTTTTTAGATTTAAAAAGAGAGGGAAAAAACTTGATAACAGGGTTAATTAACCAACCTGAAAAAAGTTTCTTCAAAACTCGCATAAAATTTAAAGAATCACTTATATTTTGATAGAATAGTTTATTTTACATGGACATGCATTTTTACATGGTACACACTATTCAATAGAGAAACCGATTTTTTAAATTTTGTCACTTACATGGTTTTACGTTTTATACAGGGTGGCTGACGAATTTTGCTACATTAACAAACTATAACTATAACTATATAAAACTATATACTTCTTTTGTAATGCATGGAATATTTTCAATTTCTTTTCACTTGAAAGCACATAGAATTAGTCTTAAAGATAATCGAATTTAAATGCCAGCCCTGCTCATCGATGCAGGTAAGGCATCTTAGCAAAAAATTGTTCATTACTGCCCGTAAAGTTAACGCTGGAACTGCAGCTATTGTCGCTCGAATTGATTGTTTTAGTGCCTCCAAATTTGTCTGTTGCGATTTGTACACTTCATGTTTACAATAACCATACAAGAAAAAGTCCGCTGAAGTTAGGTCAGGCGATCTGGGTGGACAACGGAAGGTTGAGTTTCTCGAAATGAGCCTGTTAGTTAGTTGAACCAAAACTACAGACTCCAATGCGTGATAGCGCCATTCTTTTTCCATTGTCCCACTTTTCATTTTCATTAAATCTAAGGATCAATCTACAAAAACCAAAAAAAAAATTCCAGATTACTTAGATAGAAAAAAAGCTATCAAGTTTTCTTTTGGTATCGGCTTTCATCAGCCACCCTGTATGACGATATACATATATTTTTTTATTGAATGTAAAATTTTTTATTTACAGAGGGCGCCTCACTTTTCCATCAATTTCTCTCGTCAAATAATATTCCCTACAGTACTGGCAAGACATTTGATAAATGCACCTTCTAACAAGGTGTCATAGTTGTGGTAGGAGTGCAATTACCACAACTTAAAGCATTTTCTGTTGTAAACACATATCAAAATATCCACCCCTGTGCGCGAAATTATCGTATGTTATACTTTTTTCGAAATCGACTTTTTTATGCAAAATGGTTCTAAATCCATTAATTCATTTGCAGATAAAGTATTATAGCGATAATTGGTATAGTTATGGAGATAACACTATGTACATGTTATCGTATGTCACAGTTACTGCTGTCAGGCAAATAAAAAAAAAACGAATAAAAACGCTCCCCTGTGAAATTTAGTTTTTGTAACATACGATAATTTCGCGCACAGGGGTCGATATGTAGCGACAAATAAGTATATAAACGTAGAGAAATCAAACTGTAGTTTAAATACTTGAGGTAGTCAAACAGTGTGCTATTAAGTCATATTGTCGTATTGTTTTAATATTTTGCAAGAGTTTCAAATATTGTTGTAGCATTTGCAGTTACCCCCCACTTAACAATAGAATATCCCAAAATACATTCTTTTTGGATCTAAACATCGAAAGATGACTCTACATACCGAATTTCCAGACTCGAGCTTTAGCCATTGGTGGCAGTCTTTATAAAACTGGTTCTTTTGCATAGTGAAACCATCAGTTTTCTGACTTTTTTTCTCAAGTGATGTGATTACATACCTGGAGCATTTAATTTATATATACAAGGTGGGCCAAAAGAAATCATCCGGGTAAAAGTCATCACCCGATGTTCTTTTGCTGTAACTTTTTTTTAATGACAAACTTTGGTTCTGCTTGGATGGCCTTCAAATCTAACGGCACGCACTTGGCCGATATCAGAAGCTGAACGAAAGTTTTTCATGAAAATAGAAAATTACGGCAAAAAAGTATCGGGTGATTACTTGTGGCCCGGGTGATTTCTTTTCACCCACCTTGTATATAGATTTTACTTCGCGGCCATTTTGTTGCTCAAATATCGAGAAAGAAGGACGACGCAATAGAAAACATTTGCGGGTGTGACTGGCTATGGATTTTCTGACCTTAACTACTCAGTCAATAGCACACCCTTTACTTAGTATCTAAATAACGTTGAACACTTACAATAAATCTAAATATGTAATGAAGAGGGAAAAATCAATATATTAAAATATTGAATTTTAATTCCAAATTAAAATTAACGTATTTTTGATTGTATCAAATGCGAAAACTTCAGTTAATCTACATCATTTCTTCAATAGGTTGAAGCTGAAAATTAACGTCGTTATTCATATCAATAAATTTGCATTATGGAATGAATTTTTGTATCCAAATTGGACTTTTAAATCAACCATAAACTGTATTCTAATCTGATCGTTATAATTATATGGTCTTTTCTAGTTTAGGAGACTTTAGTTCAACAATAAACTGAAATCAGCATAATAAAGAACTTAATGGCATTCAGATGTACGAGGTTTGTTCAAAAGAAAAGGTGAATTTTCAATATTTTTGAAAAAGATTAGTTTATTCATCAATATCCATTTTGTCCCCTTCAAAGTAATGCCCCCTCTAAATATAATGCAGTTATACCAGCGCTTCTTTCAATCATCGAAGCACTTCTGAAATGCAGTTTTCGGTATGACCATCATCGCTTTCCTTGTTATTTTAGTCTCTTCAGTTTTGGGAATAGGAAAAAGTCGCAGGGAGTCAAATCTGGTGAATAAGGTGGTTGAGGTATGATTAGGGTGTTGTTTTTGGGCAAAAAATCACGAACAAGCATTGATGTGTGAGCTGGTGCATTATCGTGATGCAGAATCCATGATGTTTTTTTTTCCACAATTCCGATAATTTGCATAACTTCTTTGTAGTATTCAGCTTTTCTTTTGTACAAACCTCGTAGTCGTACATGGTTCTTAAGCTACGTTCACATTAGGCAAATATTTGTCCAAAAAAACGTAACCAATAAATTCTATAAATTTTTTTTTATTTAAAAATACTTTTGATTTGAAACATGTGTTTATCTTAAATGAAACACCATCGATTCTCCATAAATTATATATTATATCCCATGAAATATTATCTAATTAGTTGCCGAAAATAGTGGTTACGTTTTTTTTTTGGGGCAAATATTTGCCTAATGTGACCGTAGCTTTACGTAACAATAAATACTCAATAATATTGTGCATTATAATTGTTTTGGGAATTATTTCAGAACGTATTAAAGCGATACACATTTCCTTATATTATTTATTGCATTTGTTTAATTTTCTCTGGCATAAAATGCATATTAATTTTCTAACTGAATTATTATTTCCTTAATATTATTAATATTTGTATGTTATGAATTTGCTGAAAGCATTAGAAGAAAAGTGAAGTCGATATTTAGAAGTGTGGTAGAAATGTTATCATTATTTGATAGTAAAACACTTTATAACATTTCCTTACTTTTGACAGAAAATCTATGTACAATATCTTTATATTCTTAGGAACATTCTTCATTATTTTCATTCCACGAATTTGATAAGAAGGCCTTTAAGCAGACGATCAATTAACACATAGTACATAAATTTGTATGTGTGTGTGTGTGTTTGTGTGAATAAATTCGCTTGCAATACATACATACATACATTTATTGGTAAATTCTTTTCAGTTTCAGTTGCGATATGTATTTCGGAAATATATTTGTTCAATTCACAAGCTCGTGTTGACGTCGTATACATTGTGTAATCGGTTTGTTATACAGTATTGTATTTTTGTTGTTGGTAATTTTCATACGAAAGTGTGCTTTATTTAGAGGATTGAATTTTATATGTTTTCGAAGTACAGTAGACACGTGGTAGAGGAACACGCTATTAGAGGCGATAGCAAAAATTCTTTCATTGAGTATTGCCTAGAGAAAACCTTCATTCTGATTTAGTATTGGGTAGAGGAAACTTCCCAAATTTTATGCGACTGTGCACTCAGTAAATAGCAAAATAAGTAAAAAAACATATGCGTTTACATATGATAGTTATTCAATTGATAAAAATTCGTTGCTTTTGCTTTATATTTTAACATTTGAAATGAAGTGGTAAATTATTGAAAACGTCGATTTTTACTTAGCTGATCAATACAGTGTGACCAAATTAACCATATCGGGCCTTTGGCGCAATACCGTAGTAACTCAAAATTTGAATTTTTTGAGCTGGGTATGCAGAAATGATCTTTGGGGAAATATATACATATATAAAGGAAAAAAGATTATGGTTCTATCTCTAACTGTTCAGCTACAAATGTCTTTATTGCCTCTAGCTATTTCCAACAATATTTATTTGCAATAATGAAATATTTCATTATGACAAGAAATTTACCAACAGAAAACATTACAAAACATGCCTCTTTATTTAAAAACTCGTAAAAAAATAACTTTAATAAACGAAAATACTATCAAAAAGATGGCTCAAAACTTCAAATGCATTTTTCTCAGCTCACGATTTTTTGAATTACGACGGTATTGCACCAAAGGCTCGATATCTGGGATGGTAAAAAGATACTTTTGGAGACAGTGTCATGTTTTTTTAAGTTATGCGTATAGTGTTTTCCTTATAGAAAAACGAATTTTGTAACTCTTTAACTTTAACAATTATTTTTGCATATTTTTTTTTTTTTTGATCTGGGACCAGCAGTCAGGAGTTGGCTCCTACACATGCGAAGCATTCTCCTGGAACTATAGGAAAGGGAGAAATGACAGGATGTGACGGTGAAGCTTAATTAATTATTGTCATGTTCTTTGTTTATACTCGTAGCAGTGCTGTAGCTTCGGTTCAGTAGACATTTTTATTATTATTTAACTTCGCCGGTGCTACACAATATCAGTACTAAAATTTTAAATTAAAAATAAACATCTCGCATTTTTCTGATGTGCATTAGTGTGTCTTTGTGTGTCAGTTGTTGTCGGAAGGTTTCAGTGGCGAAGGCATAGTCACTGGTCACTGAACAATACCGGCTTTAGCTGATAGCAATCCACAATCACATCAGAACGCCCTCCTTCGTCGGTATTGTGTAGCACCGGCGAAGTAAAATATAAATAAATATGGCTACTAAACCGAAGCTTCAGCAGTGCTACGAGTATAAAAACAAAGAACGTGCGAAAGCAGAGCTGCAAAAATAATTAATTAAGCTTCACCTGCTGTCGTTTCTCCTACTATCCCTTTCCTATAGTTCCAGCACAATTCTTCGCATGTGTAGGAGTCATCTCCTGAGTGCTGGTCCCAGATAAAAAATTCCGCACATTTTCGGAGTGTATTGCCATTGCAAACTTTGATATCTCAATAATAATTTAAAATAACTTTAATTGTAGATAAATTCCATTTCTGCTAAAGACATTAAACGAAATGGAAAAAAACCTTTCGCAGGTGTGTATTTGCTTTAAAGGAAAATTGCAAGAAATAATTACTCATGTGCAAAATTATTGCAAACAAATATTTCATTTCAGTTTTATCTATAGAAATGAAACATTTTTAAATTCTTTTTCATTTATAAATAACTAGAAATAAAAACATACATACCTTTTTTCCTACAACAAGTTTAACACTTTATCAACTTATGGACGGTAAAAATATTTATCGAAGCATAAAGAAGAAATAAAAAATATATATAAAAAAAAAAAAGAAACGCAATTGCCACAGCATCAATAATTTGCAATAATTTTAACTCCGACTTCATTCAAGATGCTTTAAGGACTCTCTTTCTCTCACTCGTACTCACTCTTTACTCAATCACTGAAATTTCCGGTTTCCGGTCACACTAAATGAACACTTTAAACGAACCATATAACCACAAATTGCCATTGCCACCATTTGCTGTATATAAAATCCTTTTTTATTTTTCTTTTTTCTCTTCAATCTATTAAATATGTGTGGCAGAAATTTTTAAGGATATTTAAATTTTTTTCATTGTAATTCAGCAAAATGGACACTTTGTATTTTCATTTAATTTTATTGAACACTTAATTTTTACTTATTTATTTATTTGTTGTGCATCACTTCACAATATCATTAATGTAAGCTGTGTAATTTTAGTGAATTTTTAGTTTTATTTTTGTAATTTCTGATTTCCATTTAAATTTTTAACAACTTTCTTCTGCTACAAAAGAAAATATTGTTGCTTTTGTTTTAAAGAAAAAAAAAATAAAAAAATAAATAAATGCCCTGCAGAGTGAAAAAAGTCGAGTTAAAACACCTGCTATCTTGGAAGCTGATAACTGAACTAATTTAACGCATTCAATTATAATTGGCAATTTACGAGTGGTGGAAATATTAAATAAAATAAAAAAATATAAATGTATGTATGTATGATGTGTATGGATACGTAATACCCCAGCTAGCATTAGGAAGATTGTTTGGAGAGGCAGACGACTGTTGGACAAGTTTATCACGCATTTATTGACGCATTTTTACGAGCATTGAATACTATTCGTAGTCAAGAATCATATTCGGCTCGTCCAAATGATATTATTGCGAATTATTTTGATGATTGTTCTACGTGTGTGTTTTTTTTTATTTCACACCACAATCGTCGTTTAAGCATTCTGGCGATCATTGAAAGTTCTTTTTTTTACCACAATCGTAATTCACTCATTTGAAAGACGCTCTTGCGAGTCTTTTAGTTTATTATTGGGCAAGTGAAGTGTGTTTTATGTTACTTCAAAATCGCCACTTATGCATTGTGGCTGCTGTTGGCTGAGTAGTCAGCGTGTTGGCTCTGCAAGCAGAAGACCACCGTTCAATACTTAATACCCTTTCACCAAAAGTTTCCATAAAGTGTCTATGCTGTTCTGCTGTCAAGACAAAGGCTTTCTTTTAACTTAAAAAATACAGGCGCCGACATAAAGTCACAGAACAGATTATTTTTGCTTTTTTTCAACTCAGATTTATAAAAATTTTACACGATTTTTTTCGTTGCATCGTTTGCAATTCTTATGGAAGAGTCCCAATCATAACGCAGTTTCTCCTGTTGCTCTGAACGTGCACGATAGGAATACGGTAACGCATGCTCTGATCGCGGAAGAGTCTTCTACGAGGATGCAAAATGCTAGCTGAGACATTTCTACACTAACACAATAGTGCCGTTTGAAGACGACACACAGTTACATACATATGTACGTATAGACATACGTTTATAGCTCTAAAGTACTTGGCAGTGGGTGGGTGGGGTGTGATGCAGTGCAGAAAAAAATTTACCAACTAACAGTGGGCCGGTAGAGAGCAAAAATTCTAATAATTTTAATAACTTTCATTAAACATGCACAGAAAGAATTATACCAAAATTTTTTTCAAACATCTGTGTTGCTGAATATGGCACAAAAAGTCAACAACACTTAGGATTTCATTCAAAGACAATGTTTATCAAAATAGCAAAGGCAGAACAGAGAATTCTTTTCTCGTTGAATCAATAAAAGTTTTGTTTGGTTTCCACACAACTTTTAATTAAAAATCCTTGTAAAACAACAAAAAAGTTGACAACACTTAGTATTTCAGGCAAAGACAATGCTTATCAAAATTGCAACTTAAAAAAGGCAGAATATAGAATTCATTCCTGCACATGTGTTATAAATACTTATAAGCCTACCCAACAATTAAAATAAAATATAAATAAAATAAAATAAATATAAATAAATATAAAAAATAATATAATAAAATAAAATTTGAAATATAAATGTTTAATGTAAAAATATGGTTTAACTTTCTTTTTTTTCATTTTATCTACAATCAAAATAAATAAGCAAATAGAAAGACTAAAATTCAAGGATGTGTTTTAATAAAAGCTTTTAAAGAGCTTATGAGAGTACAATAAAAAAAAAATATTTAATGATTTTTCTCAGTGCCACTTTCTATTGATTTTCTTGCAAAACATGACGTTGAATCAATAAAAGTTTTGTTTGATTTCCACACATCTTTTAATTAAAGTAAGTTTACAAAATAACAAAAATCGATGTTGGAAATAAAATTTAAATCAACAATTTTTTTCTTTGGTTTAAAATATTTCTTTATTGAATTAAATTGGAAATATTTTCAAAAAACGACTGTACTAAAATTTTGTTTATCAAATATGCAAAAATCGTCAACACACAAAATTCAAGAAAAGTTTTTATTGAATCAATGATTTTCGTATTTAAATATCAAAAACATTAATTCTTCTTTTTATTTGACCTTCTATTTTTATTGTATGTAATAATATTAATTAGCAATGTAGGTATTTTTTTATAAAAAAGTTTTTTTAATTTATTTATTTTTTTCGATATTTCGCTAACCCAGAAAAAATTAAATTTTTTTAGAATAAAATTATTTAACAAACATAAATTCAAAATATTTTATATTATTTAAAAAGAAAAAGAAAGAACAACAAAGAACAAGCTTTGAAATATAATAGCATGCCATAAATCGGATCAAAAATACAGACACATTAATACACAAAAAACTGCATTAACATCACATTGTGCGAACTTGAATCACTTTCCGAAATTTGATGAAATAGAAATATTGAATAGAGAGGATAATTACAAACGTCGTTATATGTTAGAAATGTTAGAGATAATAAAAGTACCAATAGATAGATGAATTAATTATAAGGCAGATATCGATAATATAGCTCAAAATTACAGATATTTAGTTAATAAAAAATAGGAACAATTTATATAATATAATAGTAATGTTAAGTTATTTTATTATAATTGTTAAATATTTCATATATAGTTTGAGTTATTTTCAATTTTTATAAAAAAGAAAAGAAAAATTTTTTTTTTCAAAATACTTTTACATAATTGACAAAAAAATTTTTCTTTTTAAATAATATAAACTATTTTGATTTTATGTTTGTTAAATAGTTTTATTCTAAAAAAATTTAATTTTTCCTGCAGATGCTAACCAAGGGTTAGCAAAATATCGAAAAAAGTAAATAAATTAGAAAAACTTTTTTATAAAAAAAGACCTACCTTGCTAATTAATATTATTACATACAATATCAAAAACATTTTTTCTGTGTATGTATGCGAAAACTTCAATTAATGTACATAATTATTTTTAAATACATTAATTACTTTTAGGAAAAAAAAACATGTATAAAAGTTGTTTAATTTTAAAGATAAACGTTAACAATTTTTTTTATTATTACCAAAAGAATATTTAAAAAAATTTTCCACAGAATTAATTGCGGGGTAAATTCTGCAAATTTCTGTATTTTCTTCTACTATATTTTTAATTTTTCTTAAAGACTTCTCTTTCTAACTACTGACCCTAGCCAGTCTTTTGCAGATGGCAGCAGGATCTGCAACTGCAAGATGGCCAAAAAGAAATCACCCGGGCCACAAGTAATCAGCCGATGCTCTTTTGCCGTAATTTTTTATTTTCATGTAACACTTTGGTTCAGCTTCTGATATCGGCCAAGTGGCTGCCGCTAGATTTGAAGGCCATCCAAGCAGAACCATAGTTTGTCATTAAAAAAAAATTACAGCAAAAGAACATCGGGTTATGACTTTTGCACCGGATGATTTCTTTTTGGCCACGTTGTATTTAGTAGTAGACCCAACATGGCGGTTATAAGTTCCATGAGGCGGAATATAAATGACACTTTGAGGCCGGATGTTGTAACGATCTCAGAGTGTAGTCATACAAATAAGGTCGATTTTAATGCCCTAAAGACCCAATGCTGTGTCTCAACTCATAACGGCATGACTGAAGGTACTGTGTCGTCTATAGTTATGTATGGTAAATATGTTCTTGGCATCACATTTCAGTGTGATGTTTGTTAGACTGACCACATTTTTCAAGTCTCTAAAGAAGCATTCAATGCCTAGGATATTTAGAGCGGTGTAAGAAGTACTTCCATCCATCTGATCTCCTTACTATCTACATCGTCTAAATATATCCAATATATTTTAAAGCTTTTCGACCGTGTAAAGCAAATCGCGAAGACATTAGAATAGCCAGCAATACCGACTCCCTGGAGCATCGTCGCAATGTGAAAGTTTTTTATCGCTTCCACGATGGAGTTATCTTCAATGATATCAGCGAACTCGTTCGTTCGTTGTCGAGCAATTCGCACTTCGTATTAGAGAGAAAACCATCCGTTTGCAATATGTACTTCCAGCGGAAGTTTTACCTATCAACTTCAATGTTGGAAAGTTAAAGTGTAACAGCCACTACTATCTCTATGCCCTTTCCCAAAATCTATTTTATTAGTTGCGGATTAATGCATTGCATATCAAGCGAACACACTCTGAGCACTGGTCCAATACAAAAAATAAGAGATAAGCAACTTAGGAAAACTTGAAGCAAACATGAGCTTATTTTCCTATATCTGTGGTCCGAAATTTGCAAAGCAAATTTGTATAGTTTCCATCCATATATATAACATAAAGTAATTTCGAAAACGATATTGTCTTTTCATAGATTTGTTACAAAAACTTTCATTTGAAAAAAATTTCAGAAGACAACAGTTGTTCATATAAAATACCTCATAAGAGAATAATTTTATTCGACATATAAAAATACACTGTGAAAACAGCAAACTGGTGGAAATTGTATAGTTATTTATGAAAAATTCATAGTTTCTATCATTTCAAAACATTTTTTTTTTGAGACATTAATTACGAGAATAATTGAAAACAATTATTATTTCTGATAAGTATTTTTATAGAGCATTTGTGTGTAAAATTTTTTTTTTCTGTAATCACTTTTTGTTAAAAAGTTACTTGAAAATGCTTTCGTTCCACTGTTTTTATTTACTTGGCTGAGTAAATGACATTAATTAAAAGTATTTTTGTCACAACAATAACAAATAATAACCAACACGCCAACAGCAACAACAACACCAACATTTGAATTAACCAAAGAATAATTTTGTTATTATTTTTACTTCACTTCTTTGAAAAAAGAGGAGACGTTTCATTAAAATAAATAGAAAATGACACTGAGAATGTAAATAAAAAGCAAAATAAATACAATTTTGTATTTCATTTCATTTGTTGGTTTTTATTGTTATTGTTGTTGCTTTTCTTTTTTTTTATATTTAATTAAGGTTTTTTCCTTTTAATGTGTGGTTAAGTACATGGTATTTAGCATTGTAGTTGTTGTTGTTGCTGTTTTTCGTATCAGTTATAATTGTTTCGATTTACTTCACAGAGTGTGTTATTGATAACAAACCCCATCAGGTGTAACAGTATAAGTAACTGGTTAGCGGTGTGGGGGAGTGTGTACATGTGTAGATATGTATGTATATACGCGTAGTAGTGTAAATTCTCGTGAGAGACTTGGTGGGGTGAGTGTGAGAAAATAACCAACTATGAAATGAAATTGAGCGGAAAAGTAAGAACAAAAACACAAATATGTAGAACAAATACAATTGGCAATTGGACACTTAAATAAATAAATAAATAGAAACACACACTTTAAAGCACATATACATTCATATATGTATGTATACCCCTTTGTAGATCTGGTAAGCAGACGAAGAAATACTGTTAAGAAAAGTAGTAATAATGAAAAAAGCGATAAAAGAATTGAGTTGCGAGTACTTTAAACAAAATGTTGTTGATTGTAAACAGTTTTTATGTGTAAAAAGAAAATATTAAATATTAAATAAAGTAAATAAAACAACAACATACCGCAAGAACAATATAAATCTGAGTATCAGTATGGGTCATTCCACGAAAAAAACTTAGGTTTTGTTTTTCTTGATTTCCCAATTGTTTTACGCTCTCTCTCTCTTTCTCTCTCTGCCAATTGAGATCAGTATATTTTCCGCCAAAGAAATAAATTGTTTTCCTGCCTGTGCATAATACTAATACAGTAGTTTTCCGGTTTAACGAACCAGTACTTTGTCAGGCCTGTTCGTTAAACTGAAAAGTTTCTTATATGCCATACTTATGTTTAGTACTCATGTTATGCATAAATAAATAAGCAGAACTGTATTATTTGTCGTGTATTTTGAAATAGATTTTGAGATCTGTATAATATACAGGGTGGGCCAAAAGTAATCACCCGATATTCTTTTACTGTAATTTTTTTTGATGTGTAAACATCTATACGCTAGGAGGTAAAAATATTTTTCACAAACAATCACAAATTTAGAGTGAGATTGTAATTACGATAACGCGGTGTGAGCTGTGTATGAGTGTATTAGTGTATTCATACGGACAACAATAAGTACAGAGAAACTTAACAGCTGCATAGAAATACACTAACACCATCTAGTGCGCAATAGTAGTAGTAGTAGTAGTAGCTACTAATTTTCACTAATTATCGTACATTATGTTATCGTAGGCATTAAAAATAGCATCGAATGGTAAGTTATGTTCTAAGATAACTTGCTGCAGTTGCCTCTTAAAAGGTTCAACATCTTCCATATTGGAAGTAAGTTTTTCTCCACTTTGATTTACAAGACATATGCCAAAATTTTAAATTGAAGAACTGCACCAGAAACGGGCAGGCAGGAATGTCGTTGTCGTAGCAACCAAAAAAAAATGTATCTCCATTCTTGGAAATTCACTTTGTTTCATGGCTCTCCTATTTTTCAATCCAAAGTTTGTACTTTCCACATTTTTTAGAAAACTTTGTTTTGATTTTAAAATCGTACATACTGTCGATTTTCTTAAGGCATACTTTTTGCATAAATCTACAACTCGCAATCCATTTTGGTAATCAACCACACCTTTTAGTTTTGACTTTTAAAAAAAGTCTCTTTCTTGTACTCATTTTTATGTTTACACCACGAAAGAATATGCGTAACTGATCATTGCAGCATAACCAAACAAAAATTATACATAAACAAAACGTAAAATAGCGGTACTTTGTTCTGCTCACTTTGTTTTTTTGTTTTTTATCTGGGACCAACACTCAGGAGATGATTCCTACACATGCAAAGCATTGTACTGGAACTATAGGAAAGGGATAGTAGGATAAACGACAGGAGGTGAAGCTTAATTAATTATTTTACAGCTCTGCTTTCGCACGTTCTTTGTTTTTATACTCGTAGCAGTGCTGAAGCTTCGGTTTAGTAGCAATTTTAATTATTATTTTACTTCGCACGTGCTGCACAATACCGACGAAGGAGGGCGTTCTGATGTGATTGTGGATTGGTATCAGCTGAAGCCGGTATTGTTCAGTGACCAGTGCCAAATCCACACTAAAGCACATCAGAAAAATGCGAGATGTTTTTTTTTTTATAATTTTAGTCTGAAACTGTTTTTGGTTTTGTAGTCAACGTGCAGACTACCGTCCATCGTGCCATCTCCACCCTCTTTCCTATGGGGAAGAAGAAAAATAGAGTAACATTTATTGTACAGGGTGACGCAGAATGAGCTATATGCTTTGAATTATTTATAACTTTTTTAATTATTATTTTTTCTTTGTTTTTTTAGCATTTTGTGAAGAAGACTTTGGGGAATTAATTATGAATCATTACACGATCGAACACAGCACATACTGCAGGTGCCTCAATGGCTTTGTTAAGGGACATATTCAGCGAACGCATTATTTCGCGCACAAGCGATTTTAACTGGCCTCCACGTTCGCCAGATTTAACAGCTCCTGACAGTTTTCTTTGGGGATATTTGAAAGAAAGGGTGTACGTTCCCAAACCAAGAACCATACTGCAACTAAAAATCAACATTCGAAATGAAATCATGGCCATTACACCCGAAATCTTGCGAAAAGTTATGGAAAAAATGCTAAAAAGAGCAGTATGTGCGAAGCAGAAAATGGACATCACTTACAGGATATCATTTTTCAAAGCTAATTGCAATAAACTCCCCAATAATATACTGGATTAAAAAAAAAATTATTAAAAAATCGCATAAATAAAAAAGTTATAAACCATTTAAACCATATAGCTCATTCTGCACCACCCTGTAAAAGCATTCTGTATGGACATAAAAATTGCCATATTTACATATGTATGTCGTCATTGAATATAAAGGGTCAATATATGAAAACTTTATTTTAAATTATTAGTAATGTGCACAATGTCGAGGGTGCGTTTATTTTACTTACCGTGGACATGGACCGTGGATATGAACATTGTCATTAACATGAATATTCCTGCATTCGGCTTGCATAATGTCATAAATGTCATTATGTCATGTGAACTGAATGTAGTAAAGAATTTAATATGGGATAACGATGAAATTCAACTTTTTTTTTAGCCGTCAAATTTACATGATTCGTTCTTATTTCAAATTTAAATATAATTTAAGCAGCAAAATTTTTAAAGAAATATTTACAATAAGAAAAGCACAAGACAAAGAAAAATAAATTGTTCTCGTGTTTAAGGAAAATATTCCAACAACGAACAATTAAAACAGAAGCACAAAGAAAAAACTTGCAAAATTACCGGCGAGAAGAGGACAAACGGAGAAAAATGTTTGAATTAAGCAAAATGCGTGTGCGGATGGCGTAGTGGAAATAACTGTGCTGGAGAATGTATGTATGTATGAGTATGTGTATGTGTGTATATTCATAAATTTGTGTATACGCGTGTATATCGTTCTTTTTTTTTTGGTGCAAGATAATATCAAGCGGAAGTTTGCTTTCCTGAGGTTTCCCTGTGCCGTTGATATAATACATATTTTCTTTTTTTTTGCAATACATTAATATTTTAAGTTTAAGATTGGATGGTGAAATACCTTGATGCCCTTAACCTTTTCTTATTGTACATATTTATTTCTGTTTTGTTGAGATGTTTCTGCCTGTCGTAGCTCATTGAAAAGTCTAATTTCTTTCGAGTTGAAATTCTTTAAGTTAAATACCGTTAACTTTTGTACATAAATGCCGTTCTTACGCTTGAGTGATACTTCGTATGAATTTCATGGCGTTTGTTTTTTATTCCTCTGATTGTCGTAGGAGGATAATGAATGCAAAAATATGTGCGAAATCGTATTCTGGGTTGAAAATTCTGGTACATATTTCTTTCATACACAATATATATTTGCATTTATGCATATGTTTTCTATGGTGTAGTAGAGCTCTGTTAGCGTGCTTTGCTCTTTATACAAGATCAAATATGTATCTAAATGCAGCGGAAAACAGCAGTAGTACACATGCCTTCTAGAAGGCCTATGTACTCCTTCTTTTGGATCTACAAAGACTGTTCGATCTTTTTTATACACGTTGTATGGTATGGTATGGGGTGTATACCTTCTGCTCCCGTTCCTTTGTTCAAAGGTCTTCAAACTTTGTTTTTTTGCTTTTGCTTTGGTAAAAAAGCAAATACAGGGTGGCGCAGAATGAGCTATATGGTTTAAATGCTTTATAACTTTTTTATTTATGCGATTATTATAATTTCTTTTGTTTTTTGAATACAGTATATTATTGTGGAATTTTTTGCAATTAGCTTTGAAAAATTATATCCTGTAAGTGATGTCCATTTTCTGCTTCGCAAATACGTGATCTTTTTAGCATATTTTCAATAACTTTTCGCAAAATTTCGGGTGTAATGTCCATGATTTCATTTGGAATGTTGGTTTTTAGTTGGAGTATGGTTCTTGGTTTGTTAACGTACACTCTTTCTTTCAAATATACCCAAAGGAAACTGTCAGGAGCTGTTAAATCTGGCGAACGCGGAGGCCAGTTAAAATCGCTTGTGCGCGAAATAATGCATTCGCCGAATATGGCCCTTAACAAAGCCATTGAGGCACCTGCAGTATGTGCTGTGTTCGATCGTGTAATGATTCATAATTAATTCCCCAAAGTCTTCTTCACAAAATGCTAAAAAAAAACAAAGAAAAAATAATAATTAAAAAAGTTATAAAGAATTTTTTTTTTTTTTTTTTTTTTTTTTTGTCTTGGACCGGCACTCAGGGGATGACCCCTACACATGCGATGCATTGCGCTGGAACTAGGAAATTAGGTTATGGGAAGGAGGATAGAGGGAGTAGTGTTTATTGACATTTGATTTAAATCTTCCCATGCTAAAAGTGACAGGAAACACCTCTGCGAGTAGTATATTCCACATATTCCACAAAAAACGAATTTTCCCTGTAATGCGTAGTGCGAGTCGCCCTCAAATCTACCACAAATGGATGCGCTCTTAATGATGATCGCGTCGTGCGCGCGAATAACCGGGTTTCGGGAACAAGTTCCTTGATAACATTAGAACACATCCTATTATAGTAACGATAGAACAACGAAACGAACAATGAAACCATATAGCTCATTCTGCGTCACCCTGTACAATAAATGTTACTCCTTTTTTCTTCTTTCCCATAGAAGGAACTGTGGCATGTGTATGTTATCTTTTCTATGGAAGAGCAGAGATCTTCTAAAAGGGTTTCTTTAGTAGTTCGAAACGAATGGTCATTGAATCGAAAAGATGCCCAAGCAGGCCTTTAATAAGGCCTGAAGTAAAACCGTCTGCTAAATTTTACCGCTGGGTGTACACACCTTTATAATCAACAGATACACTAATACATTTTAACATTTCTACACTTGTTGAGAATTAGGCACGGTTTGAACGTTCTTAACATCCCAATTTTTATGTGATTATTATTTATAGCATTAAATGTATATTTTATCTCAATATATTTATAATGTAGTCATGTGTTTTAACGACGTTATTGTGGGCTTTGCCATAGAAATATTATTAAAAAATGCTAATATTTTTCAAATCACAATGACGGAAGAACTCATTTGTTGCATTTGTTAGAATTTTCTTGAAATAAATGTTGACAATCACAGATGCTTTGATACACTCGCTTAGAAACTTAGGTTTATTTAAAAGACATAAACATTAGCATTTAAATAGACAATTTATATGTCAGTATAAAATAAAAATGCAAATAAGCTTATAAGTATATTAACACATAGTCGCTATAATATAAAATCTGATATTGATATTGACAATTAACATACAAACTGACGTTTACATACACGCTACTGCTAAGTTTAAATATATCTATTAATATCATAACTCTCCTTGACATTGATCCGAGTAAATAAATGTGAAATGTGAAATACGTTAAAGGCTCAATACCACATTGTCATTGTCACTGTCATACTATTTATGTGTCTACACAAACATGTGTAGTTAACTTATGTAGAAATTGACGTAGACATTTTCGTTGACATTGCCATTGACATTGACATAAACATTAACATGGACAAAACATACAGCTGTATATAAACTGGAATTGGCATAAATATTGACAATTGACATATACACTATTCATAGTTATAAATATTGACGTAAACATGAAATTTTCTTTTATTTGACAAGTGGACGGTGGACGATCTTTTTAAGAAGGCTGTCAAAAAATTATTTTTTTTTATTTTAAAGTTACATATGTCACTCATACGAAAGTAAATACCAATGAATTGAGAGCTCTATTTAAACTATATCACAGCGAACAGGGTAATCCAAAATGAACTTTCTCAGTATTGTGGCAAAATTTTTTTTTTTTTGTGTTTTTTTTTTACTTTATTTACAATCTATCAATTAATGATAATAAGTAAATTTTATGAAGTCGCTAATATTAACAATTACTGCTGAACTCCTTTGAGAACAACAATATATTCATAAGTATAGTAAAGGATACAAAAAAAAATAAAAATTCTATATACTATGTATTTACATATATACAATTAGACAATACGAATTTCTACACATACATATATGTACATACATACATATATGCGTATACATATATAGTCATTTCCGAAATGGCAAATCTAGTACGTGATTTCTCTTCAGTCTACGAACTTCATTGGTATCATCTAGCAAAGTAATTGCCAATACGTTGCTGTGATTACTTAACCTCTCCAAGTAATTTCTACTAAAATTCCGAATTTCGTCTTTGACCGTCAAAACTGATAAGTCATCTTGAATGGCTTTGTTTGATATAAACTAAGGAGCATTAATGTGATACAATGCAATGTTTTAGATTGAAACCTTTGTAATATTTCTATATTGGAGTTACTGGCTGTGCCCCAGAGTTGTATACCGTAGTTCCAAACCGGTTTTAAAATTTCTTTATATATCATTATTTTACATTCAAGTCTAAGTTTTGATCTTTGTCCCAGTAACCAAAAAAGCGTTTAGTTTTTAAATTCAAATGTTGTCTTTTAGCTTTTATATGATTTTTCCATGTAAGTTTACGATCAATGTGTATTCCTAAATAATTGACCGAGTCATGTTGTGGAATGTGGCTGTTATTAAGAGAAACATTTGGACAATTTCCGCGACGTAATGTAAAGGTAACATGTGTAGATTTTTCTGTGTTTATTGTAATTTTTAATTAACTTCCAATTTCATTGATTTCTTCCTGAAGGAGTATTGAAGCAGCATTCGGATTTGTATTGGCTGCAAGAATTGCAGTGTCATCAGCGTATGTTGCTACCAAGACATTATTTTTCTACTCCGGCTGTTTTTCTAAAAAGTTTACGGGGGTCAAAGTTTGGCTTTTTCTGAAGTTGAAAAATTTTTTATGGGTATTAACTGTAAAAGTAACTGAAAATATAATAGATTATTAATTTAATTTTTTTCCAATACTTAAAAATAATGCCTCAAAATTAACATCAGAGATGCCGCAACTTTGCTTTATAAGTAACACTCACAGCACTGGCCCAAGGAACAAAAAACATAAATAAAAAATCTTTGACTTGCATTCATATTTCTGTTACTGATACTGAGACCAGGCAATAACATAAACATAAACGTACATATCTTGACATAAAGATCGACATCAAGATAGCGAGATGGCTATTTGCAAAAGTATTATTTTAACGGGGACCAGGGATCAGGGGAAGCGCACTAAGTACTCTATAGTATGGGCAGCTGATGGGGGATTCCTTCCACAATGTTGCAGTTACAACAAAGTCACTGAAATTCATATTGGCGTTCTTATTGCCATAAATTTACACATTGACACCGTCTCACCCACGTGACCTATATAATTATTGCTGCAGATATACAAATAAGAAAGCATTTTGATAACCAAAAAATTGTGACTGTCTAAACGCATTAACATACAGCGATATGAATAGTAAAACCATTTTAAAAGCCAACGAATATTTAACTCGATATTAAAATTTATGCTGTTATAATCTTCAATGCCATTACTTTTTATAACAAGTAATCACAGAATGGACCCACAATTTAAAGTACTTTAAGAAAGGAAACTGTTTTAACAACGACGCTATAAGATATTTTAAGAATTTTTATAGTTCCATCAATTGGTTCTGTATGTTAAGTTTAAATATAATATATATATAGGCATAATTCTAGTTCTCTTTTCTTATGTAACATTTTAACAAACTGCAGGAATTTCATTAAATAAATAAAAAGAAAAAAGAGAAAGAAAACAAATACGCCTATTAAAACTGAAAAGGATGTTGAGGGATTTTCTAAAGATTGAAGTTATTCCATGTCTATAAAGCAGATGTTAAATTAACTTAAACAATGGAAATCTTCTCAACATAGTTTTCACATCAAATAATTAGATGGAAATTTTTTTTAAAAAATAACAGAAGGAAATTGTAAACATTGTTGGCAGTTCAAACGTCTTTAAAATTTAAAGAGTTTGTGAAATAAATCGGTGCTTCAGGATAAATAAAATAAGAATTTTAATTAATTTTTTTCTTTATTAACTGAATAACAGTTCAAGTGCGTTTCCCTCGAGTATTTGGAGAATTATTTAAATAATTTGTTTTATAGGCAAATACTTTTACAAATACTTTTAACACTAATAACGTTGATTTCAAATTAAAAGTTAAACAACTCGGAAAATTAATGAACGAATAAGCACTTTCTAAAAATATTCATTCATTGACTATTTTTATGCTAATTTTTTTCAATATCTGTTTACATAAACGTTTTAATTTTTTATTTATTTTATTTTTATTTATTTAGTTATTTAATTAGTTATTTAATTGGCTTTTTATGTCAACATCATAAATCAATTACAAATAAACAAAATGTGGACGACAAATATTTTGCAAAATAAATATGAAAAATTAACAACAGAAACTGAAAATAACTACTGATAGCAAACTTAAAATAAACGATTGTTTTTAAATGCAATAAAATCAAAAATCGCACAATCTTATCACCAAGATAGTTAAAAAAGGACTTACAAGATGTAAAACAAAATAAATGCGGCATATTTTTATATTATTACTGGGGTCAGAAAGCGCAGCGACAAAAGAATATTTGACAAATCCCATCACATTAGACCCGCATCTTAAGGCTTTCAAGGAATTAAAACTGAATATAAAATGATTCTAAATTAAAACAAATCCATGGAAATGTGAAATAAATTCTCGAAGAGAAATATAAAATAAATAAAACTAAAAGTGTTTTCATTATATTTTCCCCTACATATACATATGTATGTATGGCTGTGAATTTATTTTATTAAACAAACAAACACTTATTTTAAATCGAATAACATAATTTTAATTTTATTATCTTTTCAGCACCTGCAGTTCGTAAGTTACAAATTTCATTGATAGACCAGCAATTTATAAAAGTGAAATAAATGTTCGGTTACAAGTTCATAATCGCAATTTGAAACATACATAATTAATATTGTGATAACTGTTGTTTAGAAAACCAACAAGTGCATGTCTCATATAAACACGTGTATGAACATAGAAAGTCAATGTCGATGACGACATTTGTGACTGTTCAGCTGCTATTGATGCTGCTTCTTTTAACACTAAACGTAGCAGTAGGTAACTTTGGCACTAAACCGAAGCAAAGTTATATTGAAATAAATGGAAAATTAACTGAAAAATTAATTGCAAAACAAATCAAAATAATCAGTCGTCATGAAGAATCCAAATTAAATACAATCAAAAATGTTGCGTTCAAATTGCCCGTTACACAGATGCCAGAACACAAAAGTGCTGCCGAACACAAAAGTCAAACAGTGGAAAAGAAAACGGAAATAATGAACAGAGTTGTGCAAGTAAATAATAAATCAATGCAACGTTTCAAACGTCAACACTCATTGGCATCGAGTTCAGTAACTATAAGTTCGGTGAACGAATTAACTGCTCTAAATCATCAACTGAGTCTGCCGTCTGTGCCACTGCCACCACCACCTCCATTTCCAACTGCGAATTTCCATCTCTCACCATTCAGTTCAGCTGGTTCTAAATCGATAAATGCTTTTACATTTCAAAATCATCAACCTCCAACGCATTCATTTCCTTCGACTGCCTATCGATGTGGTGGGGTATTTAAAGAGCGACACGGTGTCATACAAACACCAAATTTTCCACGCAAATTCGCCACCCCCATTGAATGTGTTTGGGTAGTGGATGCCTCTGAATTGATGCCACCTTCTGGACATAATATATCGATTGTTGTATACTTGACCCAATTGTATGCATTGGGTGGTTTAAAATTCACCGAATACATGTACTATTCGCACGATTATAAGGTGCCGGCTCATCGGGTCTTCACACTTACCGAAGACGATGTCACTCAGGTGGCCTGGGTACAATTTAATTCACAATATTTAGAGATACGTTTTCGCATGTCATCGCTCGATGGCACACATTTACGTGCTTTGGATCGTCTATTGGATGTTTATGGCTTCAATATGACATATGAAGTGGAACCGGTAAAGGAATATCAATGCAATACGTTGCAGTGTCGGTTTTTGGGTCATTGCTATGCCAAGACTGATTTTAGGTAAGTTATACTTATAATTTTTTCTTTTAATATCTGTTGAAGTCTTTTGTCATGTTTATTTGAAAGAAAGTGAAACTATATATATTTTTAAAAGCGGTTTATAAGCACATTTGCTGATGAAATATCGAAAATAAATACCATACAGATTTTTCTTGTCGGATAAAATATGTTAAATTTTTATTTAGTAACTTAGTTTTCATCACTACAAACAAGAAACTTATATTTAAATTGTACTGGCTGGTTAATAAGTTCAGTCACCCTTAATATTTTCGTGTGCACAAAATATTAATTTGTTTGGTTTAAAGAAGCTTTTGTATGTTTTCCTTTGTCTAATAATACAGGTCTTGATCATTTTCGTGCGCCATTTGATTTACATCTTCATTGTTTACAAACCATTTTTTTAACGGTATTGAAGCTTTAAACTGCTTTCGAAAAACTCAGTTTATATTGTTGAACATCTTCCTCTATAATTGATCCGTCGTTTTCATTTTCGGAACCTTCAAAATCATAGTTATCTTCTGAAATTTGCTCATTGTTGCAATTGGCGATTTTATCGATGCTGAATTCAACGCGAAACTGACGGTGCCATGCTTCTGGCTTAACTTGCACACACTAGAATCCTTTCCTAAATCGTTGATGGGCTATTTCAGCTGAAATACGTAACAAAGCTGATAGCTGTAGCAACGTCGCAATCTTAGAACGTGACAAGAGTCACTTCCTGGTATCAAGTACCATGCAAAGAGACCCTTTATTTAAACGATGTGCTTGTGCACATGTGCTGTGGATTGCTGCAGTACCTCAAAACTTTTTTTTGTCACCTTCTCTGCGTGTTCTTCCAATAACATAAATGATACAACGACAGAGATCATTTTATTTATTTGCTGTATTGTCACTTCTTATTTTGTTATTTTCATTTTTTAAGTTTAATTTTTAACTTGCAAAAATTATATTATTTTTACCCCCATTTTCGGCGTTTAACTATTCATATTTCGGCAAGATGTCAGTATATGTGAGTATGTAAACATTTCATAATTTAAGAACGCTTCAACGGAATGTGTCGCATTCGAAAGATATTGGGCTCACTTAGATATGGTGAGAAAATGAATCGATTCTGTTCAGTAGATTTCGAAAAATTTGCAATAATAAATATTATTGCCGTTTCATTGCTGCCGAGGTGAAAATAATTGTTCGTCCTTTATATTGAAAGCAAAAAACAATTTGTATTTTTGATTATTTCAAATGCGAAAATTTCAGTTAATGTACATAATTATTTCTTTAATAGGTTGAAGCTGATAATTGATATCTTTTACAGGCAATGATAATTAATGAAATCTATAGTCATATACTAAGAAACAAACTAAAGCAAAAGAACAAAATTGTAAATTACACTGACATACACTAGCAGAACGGACCAGCATGCCATTTTCAAAAGTTGCTACACTTTCATCGCCAGTGTTTTGTTCACTGTGTGTGATTATCAGTAGATGTAAATTATTAGCTTTATATATTTATTATTTTCTATAAATAGAATACGAGAATTATTCGCTGTTATTTTTTTTGTTTTTGTCTTCTAAATGAAGTTATAAATTTACCATCTTAAACTTACAATAGTCCTTTTCATTACGTAATTTTTGTTTCCATTATTAACTGTTTTCTTCATTATACTTGAAGCACAATTTTTTTGTTTGTTTCGTCAAGTATTTTGTGTATAATGAATTATAACGCCACTAGCCTCTGGCCTTTTTGAGTTTTTCATTGTTGTTTCCCATATAAATGCCGAACGATTATTTTCATTCGGCTTCTACGAACAGGCAGTTAAACTAATAAGCCGTTCAAGTTCAAAATCTGATCTGACGCTCTTAACCTCCGAGGCGTCGATTACTGCCAATTTTTTTTTTTTTTTTTTTTTTTTTATCTGGGACCAGCACTCAGGAGATGACTCCTACACATGCGAGGCACTGTGCTGGAACTATAGGAAAGGGATAGTAGAAGAAACGACAGGAGGTGAAGCTTAATTAATTATTTTACAGCTCTGCTTTCGCACGTTGTTTATACTTTTAGCAGTGCTGAAGCCTCGGTTCAGTATCCATTTTTATTATTGTTTTACTTCGCCGGTGCTACACAATACCGACTACTACGAGTATAAAAGAAAAAAACAAATAACGTGCGAAAGCAGAGCTGTAAAAATAATTAATTGAGCTTCACCTCCTGTCGTTTCTATTACTATCCCTTTCATATAGTTCCAGCACAATGCTTCGCATGTGTAGGAGTCATCTCCTGAGTGCTGGTCCCAGATAAAAAAAAATTTTTTACTTTTCCCTTAAAAATATATGTCAAATTTATTATTATATACTACATGTGCACAGTGTAAGATTTTAATATTCTTTTGTTTAATTTTTTAATTTTTCATTTGATTCAAAATACATTAATTATGCTGGCCGAGGGCAAGCCTAGTGTAGATAAAAAGAAAAATCTAAAAATAGAAATATGTGTGTGTTATAAAAAAGTAAACTCATGGATTGTTATGTTTTTGTTTATAGATTTTTGGTTTTGTGTTTGGTATTCAACTCGAATTCTCAATTGATTAGTTAAATTTTAAACATATAGATCTTGAGTTTGTATTCAAATATTAGGAAAAATCCACTGATGAACGAAGTAAGCATTAGCGAAATATTACTATATGGATATGCTTTCCTCCTCAGTTATTGAGTTTACTTTTGTAAAAAAAAAAAAAAAAAAAACATTAATAAGAATATCATAAAGTATGTAATAATAATTTTCACATATATTTTTTAAGGGAAAAAAGCACAATTTTAAAATTAGAATCGTATAAAAAAAAAAATAATCGAATGATTCGTACGAGATGAAAAATTTCGAAAAAATCGTTTTTTCTAATAACTTCAAATTCTCCGTCAAATCAGTTTCAGATATTCACAGCTTTTTATAGACTTAAGAAAATGTGTGGGATGCCGATAATTTGACAAGAATCTGTGAAGTAGTACGACAGATATTGATGGCGAAAATTTCGAAATAAAATTTCTGTTTTTAATTACTCTGTTCACACAGTCAAAAAGTGACAGTGACAGAATTTTTATTAAGTCTCCCAAAAGAAAAACTGCACCTTACATGCCTGTAATTAAGAAATATCAACACTTGTGTGCACCAAGGGAAAGAGCGAAGAAATGATGGAACAAATCTTCCAGTTCCAGATATAAATATAGTTTCGTGGTTGTTGTTAATTGTTTTTATATATTTTCTGTTCTGAGAATAAAAAGGCACTATTTTATGTGGAGTTGTTAACGTAGAATGCTTTGAAGTCAACTTTTGATTATTAATATGAATAGAAGAGGATGTTGTTTGAGTATAATTTTCGTCTTGCTTTCATTCTCCAAAGTGTTAACAACTTTTGTAGTTCTCTATGTGTAACCAGCAAAAACCAAGTGAATGCATGACAACTTAAACTACATTAATTTTTAATATATGTTTTTTAATAATTATTTATGTTTCAATATTACGCTACCAAATAGGTAGCATCGTCACCTATTTACAATAGAGAAGGAAGTGAATTTAAAACTTCCATATTTAGATGTATTGATTGAGAGAAGAGGTCAGAATTTAATAATAGATTGGTATCATAAACCTACATCCTCGGATAGAATAATAAACTATTTTTCAAAACATCCAAAGGGAGTTATAATGAATACGGCAGGAAATTTAATTGACAGAGTTTTGAAACTTAGTAGTAGTCAATTTCATAAGAAAAATAAGGATATAATTATAAATATATTGAGGGAAAATGATTTTCCAATACGAGTTATTCATAAATTATTGAAAAAATACGGTAATCGGGGTGATATTAAAGGGAATAGGAATATGGAACCGAAAATTTATAAATCTACAACATATATACCTAATATGTCGGAACAACTTGGAAGATCGAAAATATTTAATACTGAAAAATATAGAAAATATAAAACATATAATACTTTAGGAAAATTATTTAATAAAATGAAAGATAGAGTTAAAAACACAGAATTATCTAATTTAGTATACAGGATACCTTGTGGAGGAAATAATTTAGAAAGTTGTAATAAAGTATATGTAGGAACAACAAAAAACAAACTTAAAACTAGATTAGCAGGACATAAGTCAGATCAAAAATACAGACATACAAGGGCCGATGTTGATTTTGAATAAAACACAAACTATTTAGGAAATTATTGTAATTTTATTTTATTATGATATATTGGTATTACTCAATTATGTATGGAACAAAATATCGGCCAAATGGGCGCCGCGACCACGGCGGCACATCTCCATCCGATGGTCCAAATTTTCGATGACCCTGAGGCATAATGGAGGTTCTATGCCGTTAATGTGCCGAATTATCTCATCCTTTAGCTCTTGAATTGTTGCTGGCTTATCGACGTACACCTTTTCTTTCAAATAACCCCAAAGAAAAAAGTCCAACGGTGTCAAATCACATGATCTTGGCGGCCAATTGACATCGCCATTACGTCCTGCTGAAACCACATATCGTCCACATCCATATCTTCCAATTCGGGCCATAAAAAGTTCGTTATCATCTCACGATAGCGAACACCATTCACAGTAACTGCCTGACCGGCCTCATTTTGGAAAAAATACGGCCCGATGATGCCGCCAGCCCATAAACCGCACCAAACAGTCACTCTTTGTGGGTGCATTGGTTTTTCGACAATCACTCTTGGATTCTCATTCGCCCAAATGCGGCAATTCTGTTTATTGACGAATCCACTGAGGTGAAAATGTGCCTCATCACTGAAGATGATTTTCTTCGAAAATTGATCATCCACTGTTGCCATTTCTTGCCACCATTCTGCCCATTCACGACGTTTGGAATGGTCAAGAGGCTTTAGTTCTTGAGCCAATTGCACCTTGTAAGTGTGTAAATGCAAGTCTTTATGCATAATGTTTATCAACGACAAGCGTGAGAGGTGCAATTGTTGGGCACGACGACGAGTTGAGGTGGACGGCTCTTCAGTCACACTATCGCGAACAGCAGCAATATTTTCTGCAGTACGAGCTGTACGAGCATGCACTGGTGTTCTCACATCTTCTACAAACCCGGTTTGCTCGAATTTTTCCACGATTTTTGCGATTGTACGCACATTTGGACGATCAAATTGACCAAAAAAATCACGAAGTGCACGATATGCATTTTGATTTGAACGCCCATTTTCATAATAAGTCTGGATAACTTTAACACGTTGTTGGATTGTGTATCTCTCCATGGTTCAAATTGAGTAAGTCTGAAATAGAGAAATGTCAAATAAAATTCGAAAAAAAGCTTGGCGTTTAGGTGTGGTTCACATTCAACATCGGCCCTTACAATTTAACCACCCGATAAATACACAAAAAACAGCATTAACTACAGCATTGTACAACATTAAATCATTATCCAAAATTTGAAGACACAACTATATTAGAGAAAGAAACTAATTATAAACGACGTTTTCTGTTGGTAATGTTACAGATAATTAAAATACCTGCGGACAATAGAATAAACTATAAATCAGATGTAGATAATTTAGCACAAAATTATAGATATTTAGTTAATACAATTTAGATTTAGATTATGAATGTATGTATATTTTTATGCGAAAAAATAGAGTTAATAACACATAGTGAAACTTTTGTCTGCCGAGTACATGACAGTCGCAAAGAATGTGTTCACAGCTTTCATTATCACCTTCACAAATTCGACAGGTGGTACCTTAGGCCACAATAGCCTGGAATGTAGCCCATGAAAAGGCTATTTGATATTCTCCTATTCGGGATCATGAAGCGGGATCAGTGCTACTGGTACACCACACTTCTGTACCTAAACTAACATAACCTAAGTCTACTATAGATTGTGAAAATGTTTCAATAGAAGTATAATTGTGAATAAATGACATTTAAACAGCAGCTTATTAAACTAAATTGTAAACAGTAGTAAATAAAAGAATACACGTTTTAAAGAGTAAAACAATATAACTCGTGGTTGGCTGGTGGTTATTAACCAATTCGATTCAAATCATACTTGTAAAGTATATAATCGGGTATGTTCTGTAAACCGAATTCGCAAAAATTTTTGGTTTTAAAACGAAACGAATGCGCTTAATTTTACTCGGTTTAAAATCGAGTGGATAAGTCCATTCGAAATTAAATCGAATGAACTGTTTTCCTAATAAATAACTGGCGAAATAATAAAAAATCAATTACCAATTTTTACTTGAAGTCTTTCTTTTATTAAATTAAGTCAAGTTATATACTATATAATAGATTTTAAAATTAAATATTAAATAAAATTAAAATATTTCTCCATGTTGTAATTAAAGTATGCAGATAAAGTGGATGAATGAATAAAAGCACATTAAATTCATTAGATATATCAATAAAAAATCACTTTAAATAAGAATTTTGAACAAATTTTCAGTACCTTTATTGACGTTTAAAAAATCTTATTCGATAGCAAGTTTGAATGTTGGAAATCGTGTGATTTTTAGAACACCAAATTAGCA
Source organism: Dexiosoma caninum (assembly GCA_963924685.1). NCBI lineage: Eukaryota > Metazoa > Arthropoda > Insecta > Diptera > Tachinidae > Dexiosoma > Dexiosoma caninum. Next base: position 23,773,752 of record OZ004727.1, on the reverse strand, counting down.
TTTATTAGGTTTTGAGAAATCACTAGTCTTTAGATCGACTCGGCTTACCGAACAGTGCAGAATATAATATCTGTAAGCACAGTCTTTTCCCTTAGATCAATAAATATCCACACATGATTTAACTTCAACGTGACTCTCTATTGAATAATTCAAAGGGGGAAAAAATGTAAGTTCAAAAAGTTAATTGGGAATGTTATACATAGAGAAAATATATCAGTGTTGCCTTTTTATAAAAGTTCACTAATATAAATTATTATTTTTAACAATATCCGACAAATATTCAAAATAATTTATTTATTCCTTATACGGTTTGTTTTATATCAATGTCGTCAAGGCTTATAACTTCTTTGAGCTTATGCTTTTCATATTTCTTGTTAAATTCTCTATTTAAGAAGCCTTAAAGAATAACGCATTACATACTGCTGTCACCCATCCATGTGTGGGATAGTTTAGATTTTTGTTCTTTTATCTTTAAAACTAGAAGTACGCTGGAATTCCTAAAATATTTTTACAATAAAATCATACAATAGAATAAATTTCCTTACAAAATAGAATACATTTCGAAAATCAAAATAAGAGAAAACATAGGAATCAAAAAAGAAAAAATTCAGGGAGACAAAGAGCATTCCGGTGTACAGCAACAACAACAGCAACAACAACAGCAACAACAATAGCAACTACATATTCTCCAACTTCATATGCATTGTGATGCCTAAATTTGCAAACTTTTGTGAAAATCTAAAAACGCTGTATAAGGCCGGAACGAAACTTAGTTTCTACACGTGCATTCGACTGTCATATGTGTTCATATTGTGTTCATATTTAAATGTAATGAAATTCCTGTAAAATAAAGTTTCACCAGTTACAAATAAACAAAACTATGGCTTGTAATGGGAATTCCCTTCGCCCTCTTGTATGCGATATCGCCAACAATGAAAAGAAATGGAAATGTTTCCATCATAATTGCAGTTGTTGGTTTTTTTTTTTTTTTTTTTTTTTTTGTAAAGAAGTCAAATGTCGAGTACAGAGAAAAAAAGATTAAAATATTTGGTGGAAAAATACATATTTTTAAGGAAAAACTTTATAAGAAAAAAGAATTTTTGTACGAAACTTGTGTAAATTTTTGTAGTGCGTAATATTTGTGGCAATATAGAAAAAGATCTTAAGTCGACTTAAGTGCTTAAGTTAATGAAAATAACGTATTGAAATTTAAAATTTTGCATTGTCTCTTTTTGACATTCTCAGAAAGAGAATTTAATTCGTAATAAAAGAAATAAATTTCTTAAATTTGTCCTGTAATAAACGCGCGAATTATACTTAAGATACTGTTATTTCATATTGCCACATACATATGAATGTACAGTAGACTCTGGATAATTTAAAATTCAAGGGACCACAAATAAAGTTAAAGTAATCGAGACTTCCAATTAACGAGAGTTCAAAATATCAAGAGTATAGTTTACAAAAAAAAAAAAAACAAAAAAATCCCGTAGCGTCTGTATTTTTCCATTTTTCCAATAAATTTTAAATTGCAATTACAGCTGAAAATAAATAAATCTGCACTTATAGCCGTAAACCGGACGTAGGTCCGTGCTACACTTAGAGAAACTAGAGTTGGTGGCAACTGTCGAAGTTGTGGCGTATGCTAAAATCATGCCATATTCACTATACCACTTCAAACTATAGAGTATATAGAAGTCACATTACAACGCTTCCGTGATAAAGATGCCTTCGAAATATAATTTTTCTCAAATTATTGGATGTATTTCAAGAGAGCTGGCAAACAATTCAAATTTATGGCGAGATTCAAAGTCGACTGTTTATTGTGTATTGAGAATGCCATAAAAAACGCAGTGGTTATAAATTCATAATTGTAATAAGTGTAACCTTGGTGACCGTAGGCACTCAATAAACACAAATCCTCCCGATAATTGCAATACCCAAATTCTTAACATGGGTGACTTCGAGAACTCAACTTGTCGATAAACAAAACCTAAATTATGATTTCTGAATGAATTCAAAAACATATGAATATGCATCACAGAAAGAAAGCTCATACTGAATTAAAATTTATTCTAGTTAATGTTAGAAGGAGTCATATTTAAAAAGTCAAGTACGAATAGTGCTCATATGTACTTAAAATATGATGAAAATGAAATTACTTGAAAGATCCAATCCTGGAAATTCTTAAAATGAGTACAACATTCTTAAATCATTAAAGAAAATTATAAATTAAGTACGAAATTCTCTTTTGCACATGTACATATTTGTAGACTAGCTTAACATACATCAAGTAAATACAGTGAACTCGCCATAATATGAACTATTTAAAACTAAGTTTACTAATTCCCAAATTCTAGTCATTAGTTAGCTAATAGCATTATTTAACCAATAATATTTGGTTCACAGCTTTTTGTTTACTATTAGTTAACCGCCAAATGTCATTGGTTAACAAATTGTTAGACAACAGCTGATTAGTAAATTATTATTAATATTTTCGTTTTGATATCATATTTCATAATTAATATATATATATTTAAGACTATCAGTTTTTTTATTTTCGTTGATATTTTGGTTTTCCCGAAACTCTACAATGTAGAGTCTACATATGATATGGAAATTTCATTTAATCTGATCATTTAATATTTAAAGTACAAATTTTCAAAATTGTTACTTGCAAATATTTAACAGGATACATTTATGAACCCATTTAAAACAGAAATTTAGAAATAATAAGCCTTCCTTCACTTCTCACTTGAAAATGATTTTAAAAGAGGAACTGAAAATATTTCCCCCGAAATATCAAAAAAATCGATTTTCTTCGATATCTAAAAGGCTTAAGGATGTTATCGATGCAACAGGAGACAATACAATCCATTAACTATTTTCTAAATTACCCCAAAGTTTTAATAATGTATCGTATGAATACTTTTGCTTTTATGAAATTTGTTATTTTATTCATTAAATAATATTAAAACACTTGAATTTTTATTTTTTTTATTTTCCTTAAAGATCTTTGATCTTACGAATTACTTTGTACTTTGTACTTCTCTTAAAACTTTAAATTTATTGCAGAAATTAAATCGTATGTAGAGTTTTGCGACTAAGTGCATATATGTATATAATACTATCAGTTTTTTTATTTTCGATAATATTTTGATTTTCCCGAAAGGATTGCAACAGCAATTCAATATCTTGTGCGGTTGAGTTCGATGAGCGCGCGCTTACTTTAGCCATTTTTAAGAAATAATACAACAAATGTAAATAAAAGCCATATGCTATAGCAGTGCTGCCAATATTGAAAATTAAAAGATTATTGGGGTTACCATTCTTTGGTTAGACTGAGAATGTTAGTTAAACAATACACTGTCAATATGAAGTATTAGTTAAACAATAGTTATCATTTTAGTTTACTAATTAATAATAACTAATGACTGTGAATTTCGGCCTAGGTCTAATTTCCCTTTAAAAAGTTTTTTCCCAAAAAAGTAAAAGTTTCTCCAGTTTTGTTTTTATATTTTATTTATTTATATTTATAGATTTCTCAAAAAGAAAAAAAACTTATATTCTTTAAAATTCAGTGATATTCTTTTGCTGTTTCTTTTGTGTGCCTATCAGAAATTTTGATTGACAGCAGAAGGCAATTCAAATAGAAATGGATCACAATTTAATCACTACCCTCCTCAGTTAGATATCAACACTGTCTAGATGAAACCATTTAAAAATATACAAAACATAAGGTGTTGATATTTTAAAGCTTTGGTTTAGAGTTCATATTTTACAGTAGTCTATGGAAGGAAAAAAAGTTTTCATATTTTGGGGCGTTCATATTATCAGCAGTTTAAAACCTTAAAGAAAGTCTTGTTTATCTAGGACCAGCACTCAGAAAATGATATCTACACATGCGATGCATTGTGCTAGAATTTCAGGAAAGGGATTGTGATAGAGATGGCAGGGTCTGAAGCCTCACTATCTTACAACTCTGCTTTGCACGTTTCTTGTTTATAGCAGTGTGATAGAGCGCCGCCTCTGATGTCAAGGAGACCTGCCGACAACAGCTGCAAAGACATACTAATGCACATGAGAAAAAATGCGGGATGTTTTTATGATTTAGTCTGAAACTCGGCTCGAACCCAAGACTTTTTGGTTTTGTGGTCAACGTGCCGACTACTTCAGTCATTGCCACCCTCAATCCAATTAACAAGTTAAAAGCCTAAAATGGGCTTCATTCGGATTCAGGTTTTCTTGAATCAATCTCGTTTTCAGCTTATTTCAAGTGTGATTCGGGATTAAATAAAGCTGGTGCTTGAAGAATTCGTACTTGAGTTAAATATTCTCTACTTGAGAAGCAAGATGAAAATCAATACTTACTTACAAACAAAAGAAAAAATCTTATAAAAACCGAGTAAGAATAAAATGGGTGCCTCCGTAGTCTAGTGCATGAGCATTCGTCTTATTTATATGGAGGTGCGTGTTTGATACCCGCTTAGATCCTGGGTGTTTCTACAGACAAGCTGTAAGAGCTTCGTGGAGTTTGTGTTGTTTAAAAAAAGTATTAAAAAAAATAATAATATCAATTACAGAGTGGCACAAAAGGAGCTTATATAGTTTAAATGGTTTATAAATTTTTTATTTATGCGATTATTTTAATTTTTTCTTTTTTTTCAAAATACAGTATATTATTGGGGAATTTTTGTTTGCAATTCGATTTGAAAAATCATATCCTGTAAGTCATGTCCATTTTCTGCTTCGCACATACGTGCTCTTTTTAGCATATTTTCAATAACTTGTCGCAAAATTTTAAGTTTAATGGCCATGATTTCATTTCGAATGTTTCATAATTAATTCCCCAAGTCGTCTTCACAAAATGCGGGGAAAAAAAAACAAACAAAAAATAATAATTACAAAAGTTATAAAGAATTCAAACCATATAGCTCCTTTTGTGCCACCCTGTATTATATTGTTTTGTATCCAATAGCTGCAAAAATAAATTTTTAGAATGCTACCAAAAGCATTATCTAACGTTTGTCTTTAATAGCCTGAGGATAATAGTGACTCTTTGGAAGATAAAATATGATCGTGGAAAAGTTACGAGAAATTGCAGTTGAAAAAATATTTCATGTAAGAAGTCGCTTTCGAAAATTTTGCACCTTTTTTTTTTTATCTTGAACCAGCACTCAGGAGAGGACCCGTACACATGCGGTACATTGTGCTGAAACTAGAGGAAAGGGATAGAAGGAGAAATAACAGGAGGTGAACCTTCACAATCTTACTAACTTTGAGAATATGAATCTTTAATTTAATATAAAATACCATTGCAAATTTTTATTCTTTTTCATTTTATATTTCATTTCAATATATTTTTTCTTTGTTGTTGGTTTTTCCCTTTTTTTTTAACACAAAAGAAAACTGCATTTATTTGTAAAGTAAGCAGTCGTTTGTTTTTTAAATAACACTTTTATTTGGTTTGGTTTTTGCAGCAACCTCAGCTTTCATAAAGCTCGAAATTTCTCATTAAGCGAGGTTATAATTTATTTATTATTTACTTTCTTTAAATTTCCTGCAATACAAAACTATGCAGCATGTGTGCAGAAATTTAACATTCCTTTTGTATACTTTATTTATTTTTATTTTAACTGAAATTTTATTTGTAGTTATTTAATATTAATAAAATAACTTTTTTTTTTAAATAGTATCTGCGTAAGAGTTCCATATACTTGAACTAAGAAAGAAATCTATCATTTTAAATCGCTTAGAGCCACTAGTTGCATCGAAAAAATAAAATATTGAATAAAAAGTAGTTGGAATCTTCAGTTGCATATCTTCAGATACCAATTATATGCCTAACTTTATCACAAACGCCAAATATAGGGTGGGGTAAAAGTAATCACCCGATTTTGTTTTGCTTTACTTTTTTTTAATGAAAAACTTTGGTTCTCTTGTATGGTCATCAACTGTGACGGCGGTTACTTTACCGATATCGCAAGCACATTGGGTGATTACTTTTGCGCCGGGTGATTGTCGATCAGTTATCGATTTTTATTGAAATATCAAAAGGAAATATAAAATGCATGGCATGATGACAAGAACTTGCCCAGGCATGCATGACGTGTTCAGAAACCCATCAATTCAGCTAAAACAGTAAGTGAGTCGGGTAGTTTCTAACTCTCTTAATACTGACTGAAATTTCAGCGAGCTCTGTAAACTCGGCATTTCCTCTCGAGATTTGTGGATCTGTGGTGGAGGAGGAAACAGTGGCTCACCGCATGTGCCAGTGCCCAGCTCTTGCTATTAAACGGAGCTTTGTTCTTCTCCTCACATTTTCTGTCAGGGAACTTGTTCCCGAAACCCGGTCATTTGCGCGCACGATGCGATAATCAATAAGAGTGCATCCATTTGTGGTCGATTTGGCGGCGACTCGCACTATGCATTATAGGGAGAACTCATTTGTCGACCAAACATCGCGTATGTGGAACAAACTCCCTGCCGAGGTCTTTCTTGTCACTTTTGACGTGGGAAAATTCAAATCAAATGTCCATAGACATTATTCCCTCTATCATCCTTCCCATAACCTAATTTCCTAGTTCCAGCACAATGCATCGCATGTGTAGGGGTCATCCCCTGAGTGCCAGTCCAAGAGAAAAAAAAAATAATTAATTGACTGCACTCTTTCGGTATTGGGGTGGTTTCGTGTGGCGAATATCTGATGTGAACCGGTGTGAACGGCTTGTGGTATCATAATGGGCCTAAGCACTGTTCTAAGTGCGACGTTATCCTTTGGGAAGGGCCGCCACCTAACCTAACTTAAAGCTATGTAATGGTATATAGGGGGTTAAAGCGGTAGCACCACGACCCTTCTGATCTATTCTGCAACCCACACTGTCTATAGACCATTAATTTCACTTATTAATCGGGGAGAGTACGTAGGTTTTCTCCCATAAGTGTGAGCTTGTCCAAGAATTTCCTGCTGCTATTATTAACTGTTTGAGGTAATATGGGATATTATAATTGGCTCGTATGTTTCGAAGTTGCAATAAAGAGCCGTAACTATCGAATATATACCGACAGTAAAGCCGCTGTTAAATACTTATCTGCTGAAATTTTTCTCATTAATGTCTATAACGGAGATGACCGAAAAGTATAAACTACTTTTAATTTGGGTGCATGGAAAGAGGGGTGTGCTTTGAAATCGATATAGCGGACAGGCTGATCAAAGATTGGGTGCAACTGACATACCGATCAATTGGTCGGCTTTCCACAAGTTACAAATAGAACAAAGTTTTTCAAGTCGATCTATCAACTTGGCACGGTATCATCCGATATGGTCCGTCATCGTGGGAGGTATGCCGAAAAATCACTTTCGTATAACATTGTCGGTTGTAAAAACTACTGATCATATAGGCTTGCATTCTACGAGTCTGAATCTTTTGACTTCTATAAAAATTATCGTTATGAATAGGAGAAGGAGGAGGAAATAGTTGATCATTTGCTTTGTCGCATGTCTTATTTTGCCATTAAAATAGTGTATATTTTGTAGAATTCTCATTTCTTGGACAACTGTGCTGTTTAGCACTCTGTTAATTCTTACGGCAGAGTTGCTGTTATTTTATTTCGCCACCGTTTTAAATTGGTCAAATATCATCAAAACAGCACTGTGAGAAGTATATTAAGCATAGACAAAAATTTTTCAAGGCTGCAGCAGAGTTTGAACCCCCAATATTCAGGCTGTAAATTTATTATGTCCAACAGCACATTAAAACACATTTCGTGTAGCAACAAAGAGTTGTTTGAAATACTCGTATGCTGCATTACAATTGGTTCACGTATTTTAACTCGCTCTCTTAATTTCCACATTAAATAAATACTTATCTTTTCCAATAATGAGTTAAACAAATGAAACTCCCAAGCATCAAAAACAAAATTAAATTAAGTAACGCCTGCGAACCGAATATTTCTCTACCCTGCTGCTGCTACATATTTTTCAATCCAATGAATAAATTCATTAAGAATTACAAGGCTCATTTCCATGTGAAAAGATAGATGAACCCACAATATGTCTTTGTTTATGTGTGACCCTTTCCCAACATTTACATACTAAACCAATTCAATACAAATTTTTCTCAAGATATTTTCTTTTGTGCGTGTGCTAAGATTTTTCCATTTTTAACATTTATTTGTATCTTCAAGATAGACATTTATTTCTTTTATTCGACATTATATTTTATCATCCCATTACAGAGTTTCAAATAACTATACAAAAATAAAATATAGACATTTAAATTTTTCGTTTTGGGATAGAAAGGTTTAATGAAATTGTACACGTGCCTGCCACATATGCAACTCATGACACACCAGCAGTCTGAGCAGAAGAAAAGGGATCTGAAATCTTAAAACATTTACGTATTCAAATTAAGATAAAGACAAAAGGAAAAATTAATTCATGATAATATGCAGGGATATGAATACATAAATATATCGGTGGTTGTAAAATGAATTTAGAGAATTTTTGTTTCTGAAATGGGTAAAAGGTATAGACTACAGTTTGACCTATTTAGCGCTGTTCAAGAAAAGCTAGAATCAGAATCTGTTGCAGATAACGTATGCAATTGGTTATGTTAGATTAGGTTAGCAGGCCGCCAAGTCGCAAGGGAATCAGCTCACTTGGGTCCACCTGGCTCTCATTGTGTTGCATGAGCGGAATTAGTCCTCATACCGTTCCACCGGTCTCAAACCATCCTGAGTTCCGAATAAACAAGCTTATCCCCCTCACATCGCGCTCCGACACCACCGCAAGGTCACGCAGGAAAGGGAACGCCATCGCAGACGCATGCCCACCGGCGAGAGCGCGACAGTGACACAGCAAGTGCTCAACGGTCTCCTCCTCATCCTCATCACGACAGCTCCTGCAGAAGTCGTTATACGGCATACCCAATCTCCAGGTGTGTAAACCAATGTTACAGTGGTCCGTCAGAACCGTCAGAAGCGTCACAACCGTCATCGTCATCCGGAGTCGGCCCCTCGGTAGTTCCCTAAGTCCCTCGCTACGACTCCGGCCGTTCAAGTCATCCTGGAAATCGAGCAGGTGGTCTCGCTCGACCAGAAAGTTTGCGCTGCCGCGCAGAGCTCCCGCTTCAACTGCTTCCTGCAGTATCCCAACGGAATCCCGAGATATTTTTTTTTAAACAACACAAAGTCTACTTATAGGCGGGAATCGAACCCGCAACCCTCCATATTGATAAGACTAATGTTCATGCACTAGACTGCGAGGCATCCAATGCATCGATGGGTCAGGCAGACGAGCCTTCTGTTTGGACAGCCCATCCGCCATATAGTTCCCAAGCACACCTCTGTGTCTCTATTCCCAGATAAGCTCAAGGTTCGAATGTCTCGTCTTATGGCTGATATCTCAGCCTGCACCACGCTGCAACGATCGTCCAGTCTTAAACTCCACCTCGGTTTACAGTGGAGAATGAACACGTATACAATAATTTTGTCTACATTTGCTTTGAGCAAACAAGATGCCTACGGCGAATTGATAATTTTGCTGCGAATATATCTGTTTTAATATGCCATGAAGCATGTTGACCAAGGCCACTATTTTAGTAAGTTTACAAAAATACGCCAATACAAAAACAGAAAAGAAAAGAAAAGAAAAGAAAAAGAGAAAAAATATTAAACAACTTTTGAAAAACCGAGATAAACCAGTGCCTGACATCGGGTAATTTATTTAATTAATGATGGTACAATTGAACAATTGAACTTATTCTTTTTTATATTTATTCAACGACACTCAGAAAGATTTACGATTATTTACATCTACTTCATTGTCCACCGACGTGTAGATTAATTTTCAAAAAGTTTAGAAAAATTAGTAGTTGATAAATCTAACAAAAAAAATACTTGTTGCATAAAATAATTTTTGCAAATGCTACTTATTTCTTTTTTATATTTTCGCAATTCTCAAACATATTTTGAGAGTTTTTGTATAAACACGTAAGATTTTTTTTTTGATGAAAATCTACTAAGTACCAACGAAATGTACAAGACTAGATTAATCGTACAACATAAGTATATAAATAATGATAAACTTGAACTTTATAAATTAATCGCAGAATGCATAATAGAGTACCTGTGTCTCCACTAGCAAAAAATTAATACTAATAGAGTATAGAAATTTCGGATTTATAAAACTTTAATAGTTTTGTGGACCATTTATGAAATTCGGTTTAATGGTTCCATAGATGTAAGCTTCGGAAAGATGATACCTAACCGGAGTACCCGGTCAATAGTTTTTATATGAAAAAATTAGCGAATAAGAGGCTGTTAAAAGATTTTAACATGACATGGTTACACAGAATTTTTTAATATACAGTAAGAAGTTTCATACTTCTACAAAAAAAAATACTCTTATCATTTTATGATTCTTTTATAAAATTTCATTAAATTATTGTAAAATATGAAGACATTATGACAATACGACAATAGCATACTGTGTGAATAACATCTATTCTATCGAATAACTTAAGAAATGTCAATTACTTCTCAAGCTACAGCGAAATGCGTTAAAGCGACAACATTCGGTTTGCTAATACAAAAAATAAATAAATTCATAATAAGAATATTAATCAGTACAATTTAACAAGTATTATTCCTGAACAATAGTCATGCAAAAAAAATATTCTGCAAAAAGAGCAGAGATGAAAACTGCCAACGCATAATGCGTTGAAATAAGACGAAATACAATTTCTGCGTTATGTGAGATGCTCTTTTCATTAAATAAAATAAATTTCATAGCATAAATAAGAACATTTTACTTTCCCATTCAAAGCTTTCGTCCTTTTAAAATAAAGTCACAGGTGTTACATTTACAATACACTATTTTCAATTTTTCTTCTTTTCGTTTGTGGTCTGCTACGAGTATTAAAAAAAAAGAATTTATGTAAAATATTATCACACAAAAAGATCTGCTAATTTAAAGTCATTTGTCTTGAAAACCTGGACAACAAAGTGGTATGATATTTTGTTGCCAAGATTAATGCCCATAACCTTTTGCGTTATATTTGTCTTGAGGTCTGCAAGACAACGTTGACAGAAATGTCCTTAAATTTTCAACTTGGATTTTTGTTTTGTATAAATAACTTGGTTTCAGTTGTAAATTACATGCGATTTGCATAATAAAGCAGGCATTTTAACTTTTCCATTTCAACTTGAATGAGATTGATTTTCTCGAATCCTTTAAGGACAGGCCGAAAGTATGTGAGGCGTGCATTAAATCAAAATGATTTAGTAGATGGGCTTAATGAGAGCCCTGCAAAATGTTTAAGGAATAGAATGTTTTAAATTCCAGAAACAGAATAAAATTCATTAAAATTCTAAAAGGTATTTCATTAAGCGCTTCCTTTGCTTTAAATTTAACTAAAATAAAGTGTGGCTGTGTGATCTCATCCAATTATTTTTATTCATTCGAAAGACCTATTGAGACCATTCTGTGTGGAACATAACATAGTTCAAATGAACTCCACGGTTTCTATAGATGGAGCGCATACAAAATGTCAAATTTTCCATGACTCTGGGACATAAATTAGGCTAAATTTTACCGATGGCATGGGTTATGTTGGCTTGGAGGACCGCTGCTGTGCTTTGTGGTTTTTTCGCATACACCTGCGACTTAAGAAAACCCCATCAAGAAAAAGCCGAACGGGATCAAATGACACTGTGTCCACTCTCTGTTGGGATAGGCACTGCTTTCTTTACTCTTTTCGATATCAGTTGCATGTTGAGCCATTCTCGTTTTTAATCTTCTCTAATAGGTGTCTCCACATATATCTTATTGCATTGTTCTCTTTCATTACCTTCGCACTTTATTTCATAAACGACGTTATCCATCTTCATTTTGTCAATTTTTGTGTTTTCGTGCCTGAATAAGTGTCTGTCTGGTGGTATTGTTTGATTTGTGTGCTATTTTTATTTCATCATCATTTGTGATTACCCTTAAAAGTCTACTCGCTGTAAGTTTAGGTATGTATGGTATGCTGTAGAATTTTATTCCGTTTATTTGTTGGTCAGTATTCAGTATTTTCATTCGTGGGTGTTTTTCTTATTAATTTTTCTATCAACCCTACAGGATAGTTGATGTTGTTTCTCAGGCTTATTTTGAGTTTTTTAATATTTTGTTTTTTGAATTTTTCATGACTCAAAAACATTACTCTATCTATTAAGTTTCTCGCTATATTTGATTTCATCGCTGTAGGTAGCGTTGAGTAGTCCCAGCAAAAACTACTGCTTCCAACGGAGCAGGATTATAAACGAAAGTTTAGTCGGCTCGAAATGCGCTTCCAATAGGTATGTGTAATGTATGTATGGCAGGATCGCCATGTAGTGGATGTATGGCAGGATCGCCATGTGGTGTAATCAAATAAAAGATTGAATTTTTATTTAGAGCTCCTTGATTGTTTATTTGTTGATCGACTTAGAGCTCCTAGTGAAGCTCTCTAAGTCTGGTTTAATTCTTGTTGACAATTTTAAAATTAACTCTACTTATATACTAACTTATGAGTAGATTCTAGATTTATAATTTGAGTGACAATTCATAATGCACTCAAATTCTTATGCCTAAGTTTTCTTATAAAGGGTGGTTAAATTTCAAGGGCCGATGTTGATTTTGAATAAAACACAAACTATTTAGGAAATTATTGTAATTGTATTTTATTATGATATATTGGTATTACTCAATTATGTATGGAACAAAATATCGGCCAAATGGGCGCCGCGACCACGGCAACAGTGGATGATCAATTTTCGAAGAAAATCATCTTCAGTGATGAGGCACATTTTCACCTCAGTGGATTCGTCAATAAACAGAATTGCCGCATTTGGGCGAATGAGAATCCAAGAGTGATTGTCGAAAAACCAATGCACCCACAAAGAGTGACTGTTTGGTGCGGTTTATGGGCTGGCGGCATCATCGGGCCGTATTTTTTCCAAAATGAGGCCGGTCAGGCAGTTACTGTGAATGGAGTTCGCTATCGTGAGATGATAACGAACTTTTTATGGCCCGAATTGGAAGATATGGATGTGGACGATATGTGGTTTCAGCAGGACGGTGCCACTTGCCACACAGCTAACGAAACAATGGCTCTTTTGCGCAACAAATTCAATGGCCGTGTTATCTCACGTAATGGCGATGTCAATTGGCCGCCAAGATCATGTGATTTGACACCGTTGGACTTTTTTCTTTGGGGTTATTTGAAAGAAAAGGTGTACGTCGATAAGCCAGCAACAATTCAAGAGCTAAAGGATGAGATAATTCGGCACATTAAAGCATAGAACCTCCATTATGCCTCAGGGTCATCGAAAATTTGGACCATCGGATGGAGGTGTGCCGCCGTGGTCGCGGCGCCCATTTGGCCGATATTTTGTTCCATGCATAATTGAGTAATATCAATATATCATAATAAAATAAAATTACAATAATTTCCTAAATAGTTTGTGTTTTATTCAAAATCAACATCGGCCCTTGAAATTTAACCACCCTTTAGCTATACATATAAAATAAATTAAATCTAAATATGAAGCCTGGGAATTATCAGTGTAACGTGATTAGGGTAAAGTTATTTTAGCCGCTTGCCGCTAACACCAACAACATAAACAAATGTGAACTCATATGCAATGCAGCAGACATTACGAAATATTGCACTTGAGGAATGTAAATGTTTAATGTAAATGTGTCAGCATTTATAACTGTTTGTTGCGTTACTTGTGTGTCGGCTGTATTGGCAAACTGTGCATGCTACACATGATTTTTGTTCGCGATGTCCCACTTGGGAGCTCTCTTTTTTGACATAAAACTGCGCTTTTTTAAAGCATCATAAACTCACTGAAATCATGTCGTTAAATATCGTTGTTGCATATCTCACATATCTCGTTGAACCATAAAAAGCAAATTGTTCAAATTACTATTACTCTTGCTTCTACGCAATAAGTGAGAGATTGTATTTATTATTTTGTGTTTACTCTTTTGTGTTTGAAATCTCTCCCTTCTATTTGCGCTAAAGAACAGCGCATCTGAAAAACATGCAAATTTTTTACTGCTTCCAGAAAACCTAAGATTTTTTGCTGGGGCATTTGATCAGTCGTCCAGAAGATGTCGATTTTCTATACCAACCAGTTTGTTATCATTTTATTATTATCCCTTATAATTTTCATATCCAAGTATGGCAGTTCCTTATTATTTTCCTTTTCTATAGTAAATTATAATTTGTTGTGATATTTATTTAATAAGTTTAAAATAGTTTTCTCATCCTTTTTATTTATTACAGCCAATAGATCATCTACATATTTTGATATATATTTTTGTATCACGTCATTTTATTTTAGTTCGTCCAACACTTCGTCAAGGTGAGTATCAAGTACGATATCAGCGATAGTTGGTGATAGTGGATTGCCCATAGACATACCATAAGTTTGATGGTAAAACTTTCCATTATAGGTGAAATAATTGTTATCATTCAGACAGAATTGTAATATCTTCAAAAATTGTTGTTTAGGTATATTTGTATAGTTTTTAACTTTTTGCCATTTGTCCATAATAATCTTTATAGCCAAGTGTATCGGTATGCTTGTAAATAGTGATATTACGTCATATGATACCATAATGTCATCCTTGTCTATTGTTATGTCTTCTAATCTGTCCTTAAGATGCGTTGAAGTTTTTATGTTGTATATCGGGGAAATTAAGTTTCTCAAAATGCGGCCTATGTGTTTTGACAGTTCGTAGCATGGTAATTTGATCGAAGAAGATATAGGTCGCAGGGGCATAATTTCTTTAAGCATTTTTGGCAGTCCATATTTAACGATGTAAAAAATTAAATAATTTAATTTAATAAAGAAAGCTCCTAAAGAAGTTGGTAAAAAAAACCAACGAAACGTTGAGCAAATAGATTTAATAACATCCAAATAATTTTAATTTAATTAACAACACAGAAACAAAAATTTACCAAAAAATTCTTAGTTCTGTTTTCATTTATTTTCTTTTTTTAATTTTCATACCAAAAAAAAAGTAAAGAAAAATTATGTAATTTATATGATAAAAAATATGCCAAATACTACAACATACGAGTACATAAAGTGAGTGGAAAAACGCAAATCCACTCTCTACATTCGGTTATCTTAGGTGCCCTTAAAAAAAAAAACGCTTAATTTAATCATTTGGAGCAATGTTACGTTTATTGCAAAGAAATTCTTTTATTTAAAAATTCAACATGAAAATATTTAGTTTGTTTTCAACAAAAATTCTGCGGTTTATTCTTCCTTAATGAAATATAAATTCTGTAGGGAATATAAATATGCATATCGAGCCTTTGCTGCAATACCGTAGTAACTCAAAATTTTAATTTTTTGAGCTGGGTATGCAGAAATGATCATTGGGGAAATATATATCTAAAGGAAAAAATATTATGGTTCTATGTCTAACTGTTCAGATTCTACAGCTACAAATGTCTCTAATGCCTCCAGCTATTTCCAACAATTTTTATTTGCAATAATGGAATATTTTTCTTTTATGACAAGAAATTTACAAACAGAAAACATTACAAAATATGCCTCTTTATTAAAAAAAAAATACCTTTAGTAAACGAAAATACTATCAAAAAATTGGCTCAAAACTTCAAATGCATTTTTCTCTGTTCACGATTTTTTCAATTATGACGGTATTGCACCAAAGGCTCGATATGTACTGGTAGCCAGCAAAAACTAGAGAATGTCTGTTACAGCTACACAACAGAATACTTTTCAACCATATATACGGTGGGCCAAAAGTAATCACCCGGTGCACAAGTAATCACCCGATGTCTTTTTGTGAGACAGTGGAGGTTATCTAAGATTAGGCACAGCCGAATAGAGCACTCTAACTTGTTGTTATATATTTTAACAATAATTTAAAAGTAAACAAGTGCTACTTTTTTTTTTTAAAAAAAGATCAATGAATTAAAGAATCAAATTTTTCTATGTTTAGTTTCAATTTAAAGCTCTTAACTACAAAAAAAAAACAGCATTTGTAAAACAATTTGTGAGTCTAAACTTTATTATATAAAAAGAGTTATAACTTTTAAGTTATTTCTTATTCATAACTATGACAAATAATTTGTAATATATCTATCAAATAGTAATACTTATACTTGAGAAATACTTTTATTGGATATCGATAATAGTTCTCAGCAATTTTTAAAAATAAAAATTAAAAATATTAATTATTCTTTATAACTAAAAAAAAACGAATTTATTCGTAATAATTATTCGCAAGTTTTATCGCAAAAAAGTTATCACTATTAAGTCATTGCTTTTAAGTGTTGAAATCGAACGTAGTCGCGTGACCCCATTCATATTCTTCCGCTGTGCCGCTAGCACAGGGGGCTACGATCAAATGATTATGAGTGACAAGTCGCCATATAAAACGTAAAACCATTCAACTACACTTTTTTTAGATTTTAAAGGAGAGGAAAAGAACTTGATAACAGGGTGAAGTAACCAACCTGAAAGGGATAGTATGAGAAAAGACAGGAGGTGAAGCTTAGTTAATTATTTTTTGCAGCTTTGCTTTCGCAAGTTCTTTGTTTTATACTCGTAGCAGTGCTGAAGCTTCGGTTCAGAAGCGATTTTTATTATTGTTTTACTTAGCCGGTGCTACACAATACCGACGAAGGAGGGCGTTCTGATGCGATTGTGGATTGCTATCAGCTGAAGCCGGTATTGTTCAGTGACCGACAACAACTGGCACACAAAGACACACTAATGCACATCAGAAAAAAGCGAGATGTTTATTTTTTTTTTAAATTTTAGTCTGAAACTGGGGTTGAACCCAGGTCTGTTTTTGGATTCGTAGTCAACGTGCAGACTACCATCCATCATGCCATCACCAAAAGAATCACTTACAATTTGATAAAATAGTTTATTTTACATGGACATGCATTTTTACATGGTACACAATAAACCGATTTTTTAAATTTTGTCACTTACATGGTTTTACGTTTTATATGACGAAATGCTGCTGTCATCTGCAAAAGAGTGAATAGGGAGGAAAGTTTCACACAAAAGGTCATTGAGAGAGATAAGAAAAAGAATTAAGTCTTGAGTCTTAAGTCAGGAGTACCCCTGAATTCATCTTGCAATCCTTAATGAGACTCCGTCTATAACAACTCGTATAGCGCAATCTCTGAGAAAGCTCGATATAAATGCAATTAATAAATCAATCACAGACACCAAATATTGTGAGTGCCACATTCATTTGTTAACCGTCTGGTCTTGAGTTGATAAGTTTATTTCGGCATGTAGTGTCACACGACCCAAACACTTTCGCCAACAGCATCTGACATTAAATAATATTAAACTATTTTACCCCTGAAATACCAGCACTACAAATCATCAATCGTTTCCTCAATATTGAAGATATCAAACTATGCAGGGCATTATGTGAATACTTTATTTGAGAAATCGTATTTGCCCAAAATACAAACACGTTAAGAACATTAATTTAATTTGAGTTACAATCAAAGATCTCTGTAGCAAGAAGTAATGCTTTCTTAATGCTTTATTTTAATACAATGGGCGGGACCTCCATTCATACAAACAAATCAAACAAAAGTAGCTTCCTTCAATTATGAAGATACACATTTCTTGGATTGGCCCACATTGAATAAATTATGCACCCTATTGTGGGTTCTTAATAACAGACTTTATAATTGAAAGTATCTCTGTCAGGGAGCACAGTCTGAGACATTAAGAAGTCTTGAACTAATAAATTACAATCAAATTGAAATCTACTTCCACTGATGACTGATGACTTTATTTGAATAATACATATAAATGTCATAAAGAATTCATCATTTAATGGCGAAATCCTCTTACTTTAAGCCGAGTAAATACGTACAGCAGTTATTTAGTTTTAGAACGTAGAAAGCTTTTAGTGACTTCTAATTTAAATACATTTTTGTTCTCTAATTTTTATTTTTTTGAAGGCAATGTTACTTATCCGCATCACTCAATCAGTCAGTGAAATTTTCTTCTGACAGGCAATTGTCTATCAGATATTCCGTCGCAAATCACAAAGAATAAGGAGTGCTCATGTAGCAAAAATAGTTAACAATTTTCAATATTGTTGATAGAGAGCAGCGTTTTAAATTCAGTGCTTTTTAAAAGTTACGTGCTTTTTTGCCGCTTCAGTGACACCAGATTATATTTCCTGTTGCGAAATATAGCAGTGACCTGATGATGATAACTATTGCAAACTACAACAATAATTACAATGGCAACACGCAGAATCGAAAATCAAAATCATCATCTTAGATAGGAATTTACTAAAAGAATTACATTTCCTAAATATAAAGAATATGGGTGGGCATTTCTCCAGAAAAGTCAACCGCAGTCAAAGAATTCAAAGTCTGTAAAAGCATTATGTCTTAACGTATTTTTATAGAGAATCGATATAATTAATGCCCCTTTTGCGCTTCTCCACTCAACTCAGTTTGGTCGTGTGAGAGTAAACCCAACTTATGCACAACCAAACTCATTTTAGTTATTGCGATACACAACTGTTTTTAGCTGAGTTTGTCATAAAGTTGCCAACCTAAAATATCGAACTGCCAACTTTAAATATCACGTTTGACAAGTGAAATTTTAAGAAAATTAAGTTACTAAAAATGTTTTTTTTTTAACTGTTGTGGGAATAAAAAGTATTTACATAGAATGGATATTAGTGTCGATTTGTTTTATGACGATGAAAATGAAAACTCTTGTATAGATGTGCTACTTATAAGAAGAAAAATTCCATTCATTCTTAAGTTTTTCTATTTTTAATTTTTCGCACTCGACCTTAAGATTGTGGAGATCAGTAGCAGCCTTATTTGCTTGTCGTTCCAACAATGCAAATTTTTTTTTCTTAATTTCAAGCATCTTTTTGTTGATCTCGTAGTTTCTGTAGCGGTTAGTTTTTTTCTAATTTCTTTTAATGTTTGCAGAATTCCATTCTGAGTTACTGGCTGTTTCCTTAATAACTCAAGACGCTCGCTTTCTTGTACATGATTACTTCTTCTTCTGATTGGGGTAGCTGTTGGTAGATCTGCTGGTTGTATTGTTTGTTCAACTGACTCAGTAGAATTGTCAGTTGATGCTGCAGTGTTCTCAACGCCAAAAACTTGGCCAGATGGTGCCACTTGGTCTTGCAAAGACAAGAGTTGTGAAACAGTATCCTCAAGGCTATTTAATGGGATTTCTTGAGATGGGCCTCCCGCTGTTTCTTTTGTTTGCCAGTTTTTTCTTGATGTTTGCTTTATAGTAGATCCAAATCTGTGCAAGGTTATAATTATATTAGGAATATTATAATTGTTCAATATTATTTTATTGACACACTTACACGTTGCCATTCTTGAGATGTTCTTGTCAGTGGTCCCAAACTATTTAATTCTACAGCAAACTCTTCCCACAACTCCTTGCACGTATTTTTCGTTGCACCAAACTTCGGTTTTCCGCGTGCAATTTCCGGATTTCTCTCCAGAATCTCGACAAGCCGCTCAAATTGCGCTTTCTTTGTTATTTTCAAACTAATAAAAGTGTTTAAAAATTGCGAAAAATTTATTACAAAAATTGCGAAAAATTTATTACAAAAATTGATACTCTCCATTTAGATTTAAATTTCCACCGCTTTTATAAAAATTTCACTCTAACTGATAATGAGACAACTACAATTAAGCAGTTGTGTGTATTCAACGTTTTTTACGACCAAACTTTGAGTTTGTTGAGTTGAGAGCGGCAATACCATGAAAAAAGAGATACACAACTGAATAGCCAACTGGCAGTTTAGTTGAGAACGGCAATGCGAAATCGCCAAAGACGACCAAACTGCCACAAAAGTAGAGAACCGCAATAGGGGCATTAAGTAATGTTATCAAATTTTACATTAATTCATAATACATTTTGAAATATAAGAGTTCAAAGTCGAACAAGTGCAATAGCTCTGCTTTGAACTTTTTTTATTACATGTATTGTTTCGATGACTGAGCTTTATTAGAAGCATTATGCATTAATATTTGCTTTTTTAAATCTCGCTTTATATATAAATAATATGAAAATAATGTAAAAACGGCTATTCGGTTATCAATAGCAGTGAAATTTTTCTTTGTCTTACATCATATTTCGATGTCGAATTCGACATTGAAAAACAACATTTTTTGTCAGCGTGTAAATGATATTTGTCCAACGGTCATCAAATATTGGTAGAAAACAGACATTTTTACTGTTTATTAAATAAAAAAAAAATAGCTGGATAATTATCAGTACTTGGCTTTTTTAACTCGTTTAAAGTTTGTAGCGTTCGACATCGTAAGTGTAACAAGTACAAATTCAAAAAAAAATTTTTTTTTCTAAAATAATTTTATTTTTATATGTACATTCAGTTTATGCAATTTGCCTAAATATTGGAAATATTTTTTTATAATAAGTTTAAAATATAAAAATATAAAAAAATATAAAAAATATTGGAAATATTTCTTTATAATAATTTTAAAATTTATGAAAATAAATGTATATAATATATTAAAAATCATATATTATCATCTTCGGCATGTCTTATTTCATAAAAAAGTGAAAAATATTGATAATAATTACGATGGAACAAAATGTCGCATTCGACATGTCGCATTCGACAATCATTTAAATTAAATAAAATATAAACTACTGAATATTTTTGAATAAAATAAATAACATTATTAAAGAACATTTAAAAATTTGTCGCATGAAAATATTCCTGCAGATTTCGCTGAAATCAGTGTTTGATTTGTTTGCTTCGACAGCTACTTCTGTTTTTGTCGCATGCGAATGACTTTGTTTTTTGCAATTTTCTTGAAAACGAACAAAGAGCCAAAACCAGTTTTAACACGAATTATAGCGCTACCAATGAACTATAAAATTTGCCTTTTGTCAAAATAAAATAATGGGTTGGCATATGTTTTTTTTTTCACTTTGAGTGCGTACGAATGTCGCATTCGACATTAGAGAAATGCCCATATGTATAAAACAACTCTAGCAATTGAATTCTATAATGATCCCAGATTCCTAACAATGATTGATTATCACTATGGCACACGAAGAAGATTGTATGTTCGCTTCACGGTAACAAGTTTTAAAAATAATTATGGAAACACCAACCACGTTGCAAATCGCAAAGAATTATAAGAGAAAAATACTTCTTAAAAATCATTTCCTAAGCTCGCAATGAATTATAACATATTTTAGTTAGGAATAACAAATCGGAAATTATGTAATATTTTTCTGATATTTAAAAAGTTTTTTTTTATTTTTTTTTTTATAAAAATTATTTATTATTAGCAATAATCAAAGTTATGAACAAAGTTATGGAACAATCAATACATACAGCTTAGTTAATTCTCCTGCAGACAAGTGATATGCTTCATGGTATTAAGATTAACGAACTGTATACCTTTAATATGATCAATAAATAATATATGAATTGAAAAAAAAAATTTAAAAATTAATTCAAATTTAACTGAATTTATTTTGGGAATATCTCTTTATATATATGATTCTAATTGTGCTTTTTTCCCTTAAAAAATATATGTGAAATTTATTATCACATACTTTATGATATTCTCATAAAGTATTTTTTTACAAAAGCAAACTCAATAACTGAGGAGGAAAGCATATCCATATAGTACTATTTCGCTAATGCTTACTTAGCTCATCAGTGGATTTTTCCTAATTTTTGAATACAAACCCAAGATCTATATGTTTAAAATTCAACTAATCAATCGAGAATTGAAGTTGAATATCAAACACAAAAACCAAAAAATCTATAAACAAAAACATAACAATCCATGAGTTCACTTTTAAAACACACACATATTTCTATTTTTAGATTTTTCTTCTTATCCACACTAGGATTGCCTTCGGCCAGCATAACTAATGTATCCTGAATCAAATGAAAAAATAAGTTTGCTTTTGCAAAAAAAAACCTTATGAGAATATCATAAAGTATGTGATAATAAATTTCACATATATTTTTTAAGGGAAAAGGGCACAATAAAAATCATATATAAAAAAAGTATAATTAATCAAATGTGAGCAAATAACATGCTTCTCTCACATATGAACTCAGAATTGCTGAAAAAAAAATTATTTGTGGGAACTGGGAGTTACATCGAATAGAATTTAAATAAAATATAAACAGATTTCCTGAAGAAGCTACACAAAGGAGTAGCGAAATATCGAATCAGAATAAATATTATATATATTAAAAAGACCTACAGCTCAAATAATTAGTGTTATTAAAATAATTTTTTATTTAAAATTTTTATATAAATTTTCAGTATTTTTTTTTCCCCCAAATTACACGTTTTTTGTAATGGCTTCAGTGCTTTTAGAAATTCAAAATTTGACAACGCTGATAGAAGTTGGCGATGGCTGAAGTAGTCTGTACATTCACTACAAAACCAAAAGGTGCTGAGTTCGTGCTCAGTACCAGACAAAGTCATGAAAATATTTGGCATTTTTTGTGATGTCCATTAGTGTGTCTTATTTAGTGGCGAAGTCACTCATTAAATAGTAACGGCTGCAGCTGATAGCAATCCACAATCACATCAGAGCGCCCTCCTCGGCATTGTATAGGACTGGCGAAATAAAATAATTACTGAAAATGGCTACTGAAACGAAGCTTCAAAATTTAATACGTCTCCTTGATCTCAGATGCGCTGCAGCACTGCTATAAACAAAGAAAAACATACAAAAGCAGAATTGGAAGATGGTGCAGCTTCACGTCCTTTCATTTCTCCTACTATCCATTTCCTCTAGTTCCAGTACCATGCGTCGCATTCGTAGCGGTCATCTCCTGAGTGCTGGTCCAAGATAAGAGAAAAAAAAAATAGTATGTCGAATGTTGGCTTCTAAAGGATCTATTTTTGCATAGACCATATATTAGACATCTCGCCCAATGGTGTCAAATCACACGAACGAGGTGACAGCAAATTTAGATAATTCGCTCTCCAAACTTTTACCTCAACAAACTGGTGATTTCACACGCTGTATGGCATCTTATTAGAATCATTTCTCCACTAAATGATTGGCAATGACATGACTAATAAGAAGTCATGAATCGTTTGCTTGTAGCGTTCACCACGGCATGGGATCGATAAATTCTAGTCTACAGCGGCGATGGATTCTTGTGTTCGCATTGTAAGCTCTCAATTTGGATAAATATTATACAAACGTGTAAATGTGGTCATGAATAGATCCATATTAATATGTATTCGCTGCGCAGATGGACGATTATGCGCACTGTAAACTTGACAAAAAGTGTGGCGTAAGCTTGACTATTGGAAAATAAAAATCCATGATTTATGAACTTGCATATTAATTTGTCAAAGTATAGTGGAAAAAAGTCAAACACACTTCATTAGTATGACAGATTGTCCGCCAGTTATCTCTATTCGAAGTTCTTTGCCTCTAAAAAAAACACCCTATATAATAAATAAAATTATGCAACAATATGAATTGTCTATAAATTGAACAATTATTTGCAGAATTTATTTAAAAATTTATTTATTTTTATTGTTTTCATTCCCTTTTTGTCCACCCAGACACTCCATTACTACGGATCAATTTTGGAACTTTTTTCAAACGTTAGGAACAAAGTTTATTGCAGCGGGTGATTTTAATGCAAAACACACCTTTTGGGGTTCTAGACTTATTTCACCAAGAGGAAGGCAACTTTTTGATGCGATATCCCTTCACAATTTGGACGCAATATCTGCAGGTCAACCCACATACTGGCCTACAGACATTAATAAAATTCCAGATGTGATCGACTTTGCGGTCACTCGCAGCATAAGAAGAGAACTATTTCATTTGGTTCCGTCTTTGGATCTTTCGTCGGATCATTCACCTACTTTTTTGAATTTTTTTCACGCTTCTGAAAATGCAGAGCAGAATAAGTGTTATCATAAAAAACATATAAATTGGCTAAAGTACAAAATGTACATTAGTACCCACTTGCCACAACACTTGTCTTTGAAATCGGAGTCTGAAGTAGAGGATGCTGTAATCCTCACAACAAACATCCTGAAAGAAGCGACAGCAGTTTCCGCATCAAACGTTTTGATAAGAAGCAGGCGTCACTACAACAGTAATGCTACCGTTGAGTCCCTGATAAGGCATAAAAGACAGTTGAGGCGTCAGTGGCAGGAGCTCCGTTCACCTGGCTTAAAGGCACAACTAAATAAATGCCAACGGAAACTGCGTGTTTTGCTGAAAGAGGACAAAGAATTTCAACTGAATGAATATCTGCAAAGGTTGGACACAACAGAGCAAACAGATTATAGTTTGTGGAGAGCTACAAAAAAAATGAAACAACCTACTTCCTACGAGGCCCCAATAAGGTTACATAATGGTGAATTTGCACAGAGTACAGAGGAGAAAATTGAGGAATTCGCCAACCACCTGGAAAACGTATTTACACCAAATGTAACCGCTTCCCGTATTGCGCCGATTGTCATAAACGAAAGAGTACAACGTCCACTGAAATTCCGATTTGCTGAAGTCGAATCTGCTATAAAAACGTTAAAAGCCAGAAAAGCTCCAGGCAGTGACAAAATCACAGGAGCAATGATAACTAATCTGCCACAATCAGCATTGAGGCTGATTCTCTTTATTTTCAATTCTATGTTGAGGTTGGGTACGTTTCCGAAAGCATGGAAACACTCAGAAATCGTAATGATTCCTAAGCCAGGTAAAGATGTTACGCAAGTATCTTCTTATCGTCCAATAAGCTTATTGCCGATACTGTCCAAACTTTTTGAAAAATTGATTCTCGACAAACTACGGCACCACGTTGACACTAATTCTGTTATCCCACATCACCAATTTGGATTCCGGAAAATGCACAGCACTGTGGCACAAGTACACAGAATAACAAACCTTGTCCGATCGGCTTTCGAGAATAAAGAATACTGTTCGGCACTTTTTATTGATATATCTCAAGCGTTCGACAAAGTCTGGCACGACGGTCTGATGCACAAAATTGTAAACTTGCTACCGGAAAACGTTCACAAATTGTTCAAAAATTACATAACTAATAGATCTTTTCATATAAGGTCGAAATCGGTGATATCTTCCATTAAAAATATCCATGCTGGTGTACCACAGGGTAGTATCCTTGGTCCTTTTCTGTACATTTTATTTACTGCGGATATGCCTACAAGTCAATTGACGCATACATCAACTTTCGCGGATGATACTGCTTTTCTAAGCATACACAAGAATGCAGCAGTAGCAAGCCAACATCTTCAAGCGCATTTGAACCGATTGGAAAAATGGTTATCAAAGTGGAAGATAAAAGTAAATGCTTCAAAGTGCGTCCACATTACGTTTACTCTGAGAAGGGACAATTGTCCTCCCATCACGATAAACGGTGTTACAATACCTGAGGGCAACCACGTAAAATATCTTGGTATTCATCTCGATAGACGTCTTACGTGGACTAGTCACATAGCGGCCAAAATCACTCAACTGAAGTTGAAAACTGCGCAGCTTTACTGGCTTATAGGACGACACTCTGCACTAGGCCTAGATATGAAGGTGCTGTTGTATAAGGCGATTTTAAAGCCCATATGGCTATATGGCGTTCAGCTGTGGGGAACTGCTTCCGCATCAAATGTTGCAAAATTACAAAGAAGACAGTCAAAAATTTTACGAATAATCACAGGTGCTCCATGGTACATGAAAAATGTAAATATCCACAGGGATCTAAAAATTCCATCAATTAATGATGAAATTAAAAAAGTCTGTACGAAGTATAGGACGAAGATCACGGTGCATCCCAATCCACTTGCTAGAGAATTGCTGGTCTTTGAGGGTCACAGAAGACTCAAAAGGACCCAAACGTTTGATCTGATTGGATGAAAATTCTGTGTAACCATTGGGTTGAAATTGCAGTGGCAATGGAAACTATTTTTTTTTTTTTTTTTTTATAGTATATTTTTAGATTAAGATTTGAACACATTTTGTTAATTTCATATTGAAAGATCCAAAATTCAAAAATAACATGGGAAAAAAAAAAAAAAAAAAAATTCCCTTTAAAGCTTGTTTATTGAACATGTCAGCTCGAAAAAATTTATATAAATAGAAAATATAAGAGAATTAAAGCATACGGCTGGCAGTGCAAATTGCCAACAAGTCCTTATTATTATTATTATTCAAAATGTACAAGGAAACAAAATAATTTGAACTTAAATTATCACTGACATTGAATGGAAAAAAAATTTGCTGCCCATGATCGTTTACAATGTCATGTCCATTAGCAATTGGCCAGAAAAGATTTGGATGCTTGTACACCTACAATATATATTTATAAGTAGTTGTTGTTGCTGTTGTTGCTGTTGTAATTGGTGCGGCGGCTGCACCAAGCAACATGCCTTGAAATAAATGAAGCTACAACAACTACAGCTTAATGGAATTTTATTTATAGGCTTCAACTTAAGCAATTTATTACTTTTCACTCGAGTGGTTTTCTTTTTCATTTAAAACATATTTTTTTTTATTGGCGTTACTTCTGTTCTTCTTTCTTCTTTTAGTTGGGTCTTTGGTTTTGGGGCAGGTTCTATTTGTTTTCAATTTCGTTTTTTTTTTTTTTTTCATTGTGGCATGGCTGACTGCATGCTGGTAAAGTTAAGAAAAGTGTAAATGTGTGCGTGCAAGTGTAGTGAAATTTTCATTTGTTTGGCTTTTAGACGGCTCAATAATTTTATAGGTTCTTCCGACTTTGGATAACGAAGTGAAAATCTTAACAAATTTAATTTTACTTTCACTTTACAATTGTTTAATGGAAATGCTTTTTCTCAAGTTGGAAGCTAATTTTTATTTTCTTCTCTTAAGAAATGTCTGTTTTCACAATTTATTGTTTCATTGAAAAAAAAAAAAATATATCTATTTTTTTTCTCGATAAATATAATTTAATATTAAAAATTACTTGTCTATATTTTATTTAGAAAACGAAAGATTTTTTCTTTAATTTTTGATTAAATTCTTTTTTAAATATTTGGGCCGGGCAGCGAGCAGAATTGTTTCATTTAATTAAAATTTCATTTTATGCTTGATCGAATAGAAAATATGTGTTTAATGAAATTTTTATAATAAATTCAAATTGTTTAATCTTAAAATAATTAAAAAAAAAACTATAACGTGTGCAAGGAAAACCAAAGCGGGTATTCGAAAGAACTTCTTATAATTTTTAATTCTGCAGAATGAAAGTTGGCAGAAGATCTTTTTAATAGTTGAACAAAATTAAAAAGCCAATTATAAATTCAATGGAAATGTAGTCACGAAAGAAAAATAACAAGATTTAATTGCGCGACTAGGTTAGGTTAGATGGCGAACCCTTCCCGAAGGAGAACGCCCCACTTAGGCGAAAGCTTAGACCCATTGTGATACGTTGTGCGACTAGCAATTTCTGAAATTAATTTTTTTATATTAAAAAAATTATATTGGTGCAACCTTTGCACTTTCATAAAATTGTTATCATTTTACAGTACTTTGTGGTTGTCATGAAGGCAATCACGCAGTTGGGTTTTAAAAAATATTATTATTTTTCATAAAGAACAAAGCAAAAAATAAACAACTGCAGGTGGGGAAATTAATTGCTGTGCGTGCTAAAATTGTCGTTTTGCCAAATTAAACGATGGTAAACAGAATAATTTAATGTCAATGGTGCACTTGGAACAATGTGCAGTATCGTGCTCATCACGTCGCTGCACTAAATTTTTTTTTTTTTTTCATATAAAAAAAAATCATGTTTTAAATTTTTATTTTAAAATTATTACTTTTATCATTTCGTACACATTTAAAAAAGAATAACGTTGCCAAATATAACAATTAACAGCCTGTTTCTTTAAATGGCAACGAACATTTGGTGGCAGGGATTGTAATGAAAAATTAAAGACTAATTTGTTCGTACGAACAAGTGTGTCAATTTTTAGACTTCCAAAGAAGCATTGCACACATTTTGTGAATAAGGAACAGTAATTTATTTAAAAGAATAAAAGGAAAAAAAATTGATTTACAAGAATAAATTTTACTAAATAAATCGCTCAATTCGAATGTTCTTTTCTATATAATTATTTTTTAATACTGACATTTTTTAAGAATTTAAATTGTTTCAACGAGAGGAAATTTTTGTTTGCCTGTGGCGTAGTGCCGGCCAACAAAAGAAATGTTTAAGTGGCATTGTTTATTTAGATGTATTTGTGGTATTGTATTGAACAAAATTAGTGGATGTAATACAAGGCCGATATTAATTTCTTTTTTAACTTGGACCAGTGCTCAGGAGATATCCCCTATATATGCAACTATCCCCTGAACTGCAACTAGTTACAGAGATGAATCGTGTAGAAAATAGAAAGGTGATGAAAGTGGTGGGAAAATAGAGACAGAGAGGTATCGTGAAGGTGAAAGGTGAAGAAAATGGTGGGAAAATAGAGCTTAATTTTTGCACAACTATAAAGTTGCGCTTTAATTATAAAGGAAAGTTGCGGCATTCTGACGCATAATTTTCAAGCTATCGGCATTCTTTTTAATTATTATTTCAATTTGCCGATTTTTTATGGATAAAATATCGACGAAGGAGAGTGCTATAGGACAGACAACTCAGAAAAAACTTGACCGGGATTCGAAAGCGGTTCCTTCTTGTTGCAGAGCCAACACGCTAACTACTGAGCCATCAGCACTATCGATTAGTTAGGCAAAATAAATTTGTATATACATAACTTTCCAATTATTAAATCAATACATACTTCATTGATTAAAAAAAAAAAACAAAAACAATAAAGGGTGCCCCCGGTAGTCTAGTGAGTAGTTCTGCTAGTTTATCAGTTGGTGGTTGTAGGTTCGATTCCTAGCAGAGATTCTGGTTTGTATCAGAACAACACGTGAAAGTTTTTTCACATTATGTATCACAATGGGACCGTAATAAATTGGACCCAAGTGGGCCTTTCAACGAATTCTACACCATCAATGTTCAGCTTCAATATTTGTCATTGTGTGCGTTATTATATAAAAATATTGCCACATTTATACGTATATTATATTTATTTTATTATTTATTAATAACACTAATTATTTAAGCTGTAGGTCTTTTTAATATATGTAATATTTATTTTTATTCGATATTTCGCTACTCCTTTGTGTAGTCTTCTTTTATTATTTTTATTTTGAATTTTCATTGACAAGAACTTTTTCTGTATTGTGAATTTTAAAAAAATATTTTTTCATTATAAACAAAAACCAATTTTCCAGAAGAAGCTACACAAAGGCGTAGCGAAATATCGAATGAAAATAAATAGTAATTATATGCAAAATACCTTAAGCTTAAATAATTAGTGTTATTAATATAAAAAGAGGTTAAAAACTAAAAGACGAATTATTTATTATTTATTATTATTTTACAAAATATAGTCACACATATACGTATAAGTGTGGCTATTTTTTTATAAAATAACGCAGACAATGACAAATTTTGAAGCTGAACATTAATCGTGTAGCATACGGTTTACATCCAGCAACATGCCGACCTAACCTATCAAAGGTTAAAAAAATGCCTACGAAACTAAAGTTTAATGACTGGTATATTATCAAAAATAAGAATATTTAGATTGAACTGTTTTCAACAACTATAAATGTTTTATTTCTAGTGATTGATGCTTAGCACAGGCGTGCCCATTTAGCCGATGCTGCTGTATAGCCAGCGTTTCCATTTTTCAAGTTTTCCCTTATTTTTCAAGGTTTTTGAAATGCCGAAAAGTTTTCAAGTTTTTAGCTTCAAAAATAAGTTTTTTTTTTTAAATTCATTAAAATTTTCAAGTTTTCTTTATTCATTTTTAATTTCCAGTATATATCGAGCTTTTGGTGCAATACCGTAGTAACTCAAAATTTTAATTTTTTGAGCTGGGTATGCAGAAATGATCTTTGGGGAAATATATATATAAAGGAAAAAAGATTATGGTTCTATATCCAACTGTTCAGATTATACAGCTACAAATGTATTTATTCCTTCCAGCTATTTCCAACAATATTTATTTGCAATAATGAAATATTTCCTTTATGACAAGAAATTTACAAACAGAAAACATTACAAAACATGACTCTTTATTTAAAAACTTGTAAAAAAATATCTTTAGTAAACGAAAATACTATCAAAAAGATGACTCAAAACTTCAAATGCATTTTTCTCAATTCTGGATTTTTTGAATTCCTACGGTATTTTACCAAAGGCTCGATATGACGAAAATATTATTTGATGTTGCCATGTAATGTGAACGGTTTTATAATTGTTCACTACTTATTACTACAGCAGTATTAAATGTGTATATTCTTATTTTAATACAACTGTGCCGTATTAATAATAAAGGGTGGTTAAATTTCAAGGGCCGATGTTGATTTTGAATAAAACACAAACTATTTAGGAAATTATTGTAATTTTATTTTATTATGATATATTGGTATTACTCAATTATGTATGGAACAAAATATCGGCCAAATTGGCGCCGCGACCACGGCGGCACACCTCCATCCGATGGTCCAAATTTTCGATGACCCTGAGGCATAATGGAGGTTCTATGCCGTTAATGTGCCGAATTATCTCATCATTTAGCTCTTGAATTGTTGCTGGCTTATCGACGTACACCTTTTCTTTCAAATAACCCCAAAGAAAGAAGTCCAACGGTGTCAAATCACATGATCTTGGCGGCCAATTGACATCGCCATTACGTGAGATAACACGGCCATTGAATTTGTTGCGCAAAATAGCCATTGTTTCGTTAGCTGTGTGGCAAGTGGCACTGTCCTGCTGAAACCACATATCGTCCACATCCATATCTTCCAATTCGGGCCATAAAAAGTTCGTTATCATCTCACGATAGCGAACACCATTCACAGTAACTGCCTGACCGGCCTCATTTTGGAAAAAATACGGCCCGATGATGCCGCCAGCCCATAAACCGCACCAAACAGGTACTCTTTGTGGGTGCATTGGTTTTTCGACAATCACTCTTGGATTCTCATTCGCCCAAATGCGGCAATTCTGTTTATTGACGAATCCACTGAGATGAAAATGTGCCTCATCACTGAAGATGATTTTCTTCGAAAATTGATCATCCACTGTTGGCACCATTTCTTGCCACCATTCTGACCAATGACAACGTTTTGAATGGTCAAGAGGCCTTAGTTCTTAAGTCAACTGCACCTTGTAAGCGTCTAAATGCACGTCTTTATGCATAACGTTTATCAACGATGAGCGTGAGAGGTGCAATTGTTGGGCACGACGACGAGTTGAGGTGGACGGCTCTTCAGCCTCACTATCGCGAACAGCAGCAATATTTTCTGCAGTACGAGCTGTACGAGCATGCACTGGTGTTCTCACATCTTCTACAGACCGGGTTTGCTCGAATTTTTCCACGATTTTTGCGATTGTACGCACATTTGGACGATCAAATTGACCAAAAAAATCACGAAGTGCACGATATGCATTTTGATTTGAACGCCCATTTTCATAATAAGTCTGGATAACTTTAACACGTTGTTGGATTGTGTATCTCTCCATGGTTCAAATTGAGTAAGTCTGAAATAGAGAAATGTCAAATAAAATTCGGAAATAAGCTTGGCGTTTAGGTGTGGTTCACATTCAACATCGGCCCTTACAATTTAACCACCCGATATTATAGTTTTTTATACCTGTGTTTTTTTTCTAAAAAGTTTTCTATTTTAAAAAAGCATGGACAAATATTTAAAGAGAAACGTTAAGGATAATGGAATATTTTTAGTTTTTGGTATTATTAGTTTTAAGCAGCAATGCAAGTGTAGAAAAGAGCTTAGAATACGCTACAGACACATCGGAGGGTCCAACAAAAGCTAAAAAAATGGCGATCTGCTCAAAATTGTAGGAGGAATTACTTTTTTGTTGTTGAACTTTTTTTTTGTTTCTTATACTTATCGTATCTTGAATAAAAATGAATTCAATATACATATATATTTTTGTGCTTTTTATCATTATTTGGACACTTTAGTGGGAAGAAGTGTTTTGTAGAAAAAATAATTTTTTTTTTTTAAATAAATAGTTTTTCTTAAAAAATATATGGTAACGCTGTGTACAGTAGAGTTGAATTGTTCAGCTCTGAGCTAGCTCAATTGAACGATTCAGTAAACTGAGCAAAGTGAGCTCTCACTTTTTTTTTTTGATGATTCTAGTTCAGTGAAGAGCGCTTGCCATGTTTTTTTTTTTCGTTCATTTTATTTGTTCATCAGTGCTACCAGAACCAAAAAATTTTTTTAAATAAAATTTGTATGATGCCAGATGCGAATATTTCACGTCATTGGCGATTTAGGGCAAACACTATTTTTTCTTAAATAAATTTCTGTCTTGTAGTTTGTATTTATTTGATATAAGTTTCGCTACTTGAATAATAATAATCTAAATTTTATGAAAATTTTTTATATATTTATATTAGACTGTGTAAAACATTTCACAAATTTCCCTAAAATAACAAATTTCAGCACCAAAAACATATTTTTTTTTTCTACTACTGATTAAAGCTGCCTTGGTGCTGTATTTGATTGAATCAAATGAGCTAAAAAATCAGTTCAAAAACAAAATCAAATGAGCGACAAATTCAACTGATACTACTGAGCTACTGAACGAACTAAACGAACCAGCTCACCAAAAAGAGCTAAAATGAAAAGAGCGCTCACTTTAAAGAGCTCATGAACCCAGGTCTAGTGTACAGCATCAGTCAGCAAATATTCAAATACTACACTGTTGCGTATGATGGATATGAAAAGAAATTTGAAAAGCAAATATTTAATACTCATACGCTCCCAGCAATAAACGTGAATTTGTTCACTATGAATTGGTATTTTCACGATTTCTTAAGAACTCCTTTAGCTGAATTCATTTTTAATCACATTTTAAATGTTAACAAGATTATCACGTTGCAACTCATGGTAAACGCATACAACTCTGCCGATTAATTCATATGAATAACTGCTCAGTTGTAATTATAATTTAAACAATTTTTTCTAAGTTTTACAGGAACTCATTAACCCATTCTAAATCGTAACTAAATCATAGACCATTCATTGGTTCTAAGCATTCAAGCCACTGGATAGTAACGGCTTCAGCTGATACTAATCCACAAGTATCATCAGATTGCCTTCCTTCGTCGGTATTGTGCAGTGCCATTGGCGAAGTAAAATAAATAAAACGGCTACTAAACAGAACTTCAAACATTGAATACGTTTCCTTGACTTGATAGCTGCAAAGCTGCTTCACTATCTTACAACACTGCTTTTTGCACGTTATTTGCTTTTTATAGCAGTGTTGTAGTGTCTCTGATGTCAAGGAGACATATTAAAATTTTAAGATTCGTTTTAGTAGCAAATTTTAGGAATTATTTTACTTCGCCGGTGCTACACAATACCGCAAAGTAGGGCGTTCTGATGTGCCTGTGAATTGGATACCGCTGAAGCCGTTACTGTTCATTGACCAGTGGCTATGCCTTCGCCACTGAAACCTTACGACAACAACAACTGACACAAAGACACACAAATGCACATTAGAAAAAATGCGAGATGTTTTTGTGATTATGAAACTGGGGTTGAACCCAGGAAAAATTTTTCGTGTTGCAGTCAACGTGCGTACCACGCCACCCTCACCCGCCTGCAAAACTTCACACGCCATCAAGAGTAGAAGTTGCTTTCAAATTATTTTGCTTCTCCAGTAAAATTCTTTCAAAGTGACTTGGGGCTTTTGTGAAATAATATGACGATATGTATGTCAACATATTAAAACGGTTAAGCGCATACAGAATCATATAAGTAAGCAGTATTGCACACGTTCGATCATGATCGTTGTAAATTACAAAAAGAAAAAAAAAAACATGGCATATCAATTGAGTTAAAGTTTTAATATAAACAAAGTGCGATTGGGAGTTCGTGATATATCTAGAGGCAGCTATGTTTCGTTCTATTTTAATATTATGAAAAGACTTACGGTAGGGGTGTACTTATATTAAGTACAAAAATATACACAATTATTAAACATTGCCATAAATATAACTCAAATACTTTTTATAAATTTCATTTATTCATAATTAAATTTTTTTTTTGGCGTTAAATCTTTCACTTATTTTCGTAAACTGAATCTAAAGTGTTGGATTTTTTTTTTAAATTCTTTCACATTTGCTTTTTGCTTTTCTATCGAAATATATTTGAGCCAATTATTATTATCGTTTCATATTTTGGCAGAGATTCTTTCAAATACAATCAATTTAAAGTAATTTTTACTTTTTTCTTAGTAATGCTTTGTACAGCATGAAAATGTAAAATTCCTGCTGCTGTAGCTGTCACATCATTCAGTCAAATGGCAGTTTGGCTTTTTGTCAACAATTTCTATACCTAAAAGGAATTTTTTTTTCATTGTATGGACATGTTCTAGCCTCAGGCATTTTTATTATAACAAGAAAACAAAAAAACACCCAGATTAAATCGCAAAAAGTTTGAAAATAAAAGTTAATGCTGATGTGGCGTGCCAGTAATTCTCGGCATAAATTAGTCTCAGGACATTTCTAAGATTGTTGGATATGTGTTGGCTTTTAAATTGAGGTTAATGCTAAACTCTAAACTACATACGGAATATTTGGTATGTGACATAGAAAAATTAAAGACACACAAAAAAATCTATTTCATACAGGTTAATTTCACAAGCGTTACTTAACTTCCAAAGTAAAGTTATACGTGCAGGCAATCGAAGAAAGTGCCTGGCTGTCGCATAGAAAAAAAAACAAAACATTCGAAAGGTAAAGATTGCTTTGTTAAAGCAGAATTCTTATATATTTATTTATTTCCTAAAATAGTGACTTCAGCTGCAGCTACCGATTCACACAGTTTTCATCGTTCATATGTTTCTGTGCAGATGGGAGCCCATTAAGAGACTTCAGGTTAAATGCAAAAGTATCGTATCTTATCGTGGCGTACTTGCACTTCTTATGAATTCCACTTCAGATAACATCAGCATATTTTTCATATTCTTTCTGCAACTGATAGCAAGGCTATTGAAGTCATTAAGCAAAATCAGTAGCTTGTAAAGAATCTCTAAAAGGAGTCATACACGCGATTTTACATTTTTCGGCGTGCTTTAAATTTGTCGAAAACATGAGAAAACACGAGCTGATGTTTTATATTTGTTTATAGTTTTGCATTGTGAATTAAAATATTAGACGAAATAAAGTATATAAAAATGCCAGGAGCTACTTTATTGTCAATAATTGTTTTAACCCTAGAACCATAATGTACGTAAATTTTACGTAAATTTTTTTTTCACATGTATATAAAAGAAGTGATCGGCATTCTAACGCCAATTCATTTCAGCTATGCTCTCATCAATTGTGCTGCTATGCTTACAAGTGTTAAAGCAACACATATTTAATGTTTTATAGGAATTCACAGTATGCGCACTTAGAGACTGTACGTAAAATTTACGTATCGTTGGTAATAAAGGTTAAATTCTAGCACGTAATTTTTTCGTAACGTTAGCACCCTACGAAAGAACAAGGCTGAGATAACTCCCGAGCTACTCGGTTTGCAGCACTGTGGATAATCGCGCTGTGTTTATGATGAAAACATGACGTTAGTCTCTTTTATGCCGATGAAAAATAAAAACGTAATATTGCTGTCATCAATGCACTAGGAGGAATTATTTAGAGAAAAATTTATATATTTGCAAATTATTTTACTTTTTATAAGAAAGTAATTTCAATATATATTTTTAATGAATTAAAAAAAAAACAATTGAAACGAAATCCTACCGAAGATTTGTCATTTATTGAAATTTATCAAACGAAATGTATATACACGTTCAATTTACGTATCGTTGGTATTAACGTATTATAAAATAACGTTATGGTTCTAGGGTTTAGAAAGCATCATTTAAAAAAAGAATACGTGAAGCTTTACAAATCATAAATTTTATATTTTTATACATACATATGTATGTGTGTATAATAGCGAAGTTGCCAATGTTTTCATTGACGAAATTTACTTAAATTTTGCATTTACTTATTTAGAAATTTGCACAGAAATGATTCAAATACTGACCATTACTAAATTTTTTGTACAACAATATATAAAGTTTGTCTTAAATAAAGAACATGACGGTAAAATTTCTATATATTTACATGACTTTTAAAGACTGTGTTACTTTGGCAACCTCAAAAACATGTTCGAAAAAATTAACCAGCTGACTGCTGAAAAGAAAATGAAAACCACGACATTGCCAAACAAAGCAAAATAATTATTTACAAAAAAAGCAGTGTTCTTACAAATTTACTCATATTTAAGATTTTATATGTAGCAAACCCAATTTCATTACAAAAATAAATAGAAAACAAATCACATGAAATATATTATTCCAAAGTAAATCAAACTTTTTTTAAATTAAGAAGAAATTAATTCAAATACAATTAAACATTTTTGAAATTGAATAAAACTAAAAAAAAAACAGTATAAAATAAGTAAAGCCGATTAAGTCACACTTAATGGAGAGGTTGGCCACTCGCCGCTTTAGGAATTTGGATGATCATATCCATAATTTAGTTCGCACAATCATTTTGATTAATCTGTGCGATACTTTCTTCAATTACACTTACAATGCTACGTTCAATGGTAACATCACTTAATAATGATCGGGCATGGAATTTTAACTTAGAAAATGCCTTCTCTATCGGGTTCAGCATAGGAGAATAAGGTCGTAAAAATTTCAAGGTACAACCACTATTGTCAGTCATATTTCGTATTTCTTGTAATTTATGGATTCTGGCATTGCCCATAATTAAAAATGGATTTTGTAACTCTGGGATGTTTACAATCTTGTCCAAGAGTTCCCGAAGAAATTCTTG
Source organism: Dexiosoma caninum (assembly GCA_963924685.1). NCBI lineage: Eukaryota > Metazoa > Arthropoda > Insecta > Diptera > Tachinidae > Dexiosoma > Dexiosoma caninum. The sequence goes on along the minus strand of OZ004727.1, from coordinate 23,736,757 downwards.
GAAACGGACCGAATTCACGGTGGAAAGAAAAAAAAAATTTTTTTAACAATGCCAGCATTATTTATTACCGCAATTAGAGTTACATTCCTTCCCCTCACGGTTGGCACTACAACATGAGCACTCTCACCTACTTTGGCTCGTGCTTGTGAACGCCGTAAATGTAAATTGAACCCGCACTCATCTATAAATACCATTTTTTCCTTTTGTTGCGGATACCAGATAGTAAACTCTGAGGCATATTTTCGACGGTTTTCAATAGTCGCAGCACTGTTCATAAGGTTCATTTCGATGGAAGCCATTTTTAGCGTAATCTTGAGTTCTTTCAGGCCATTGAAAATTGTAGATAGAGCTAACGACAAATTGAATTGCTCAAATAATTTATTGCGATTATTTTTAAGGGTTATGCCAGGTTCACTTTACACAAGTGTCTCAATTTTTTCCAGAATTTGGGTAGTCAACTTTTTTGGCCTATTTCTCCCACGATTAAGTTCCACAAGTTCGCAACCGTTCTTTTTATAACGTGAAATTATGGTTTTCGCGGTGTTCGTATTAACGGAAGTTATACGAGCTGTTTCTGTGATGGTATTCCCTTCGTTATACAATTTAATAATCCCTGAAAAATTAAATGGTTTAATTTAATTTGAATAAAGTTCTTCTTAATTTAAAAAAAATTTGATTTACTTTGGGAAAAGTTACGTTAATTTTGAATAATGTTTCTGTTATTTTGAAAAAACATTCGTTTCATTTGAAATAGGGTTCGTTTAATTGGAAAAAGGGTTCGTTTAATTTTAAAAAGGTTTAATTTAAACTGAAAATTCTATATTATACCATGTTTATGAAATTCTAAACGAAATATATAAAAAAAATAAGCAAGTGATTTCAAATCGTCAGTCATTTAGCTGACGATTTCAAATCACGAGATTATTAAAATTTTTGTGGGCAGAACAGTTTTAGTGATTTCAAATCACTTTGACAAAAAGTGATTTGCAGAACAGATCTGTTTGACATATTTGTCGAGCTTAGTACCCTATACACCCATTCGTCTGCATGACTATCTAAACATTTGTATCGAATTTTATTGGACACCGTTCCGAACCGGATTTTACCTTATTTATTGAACTTGGTTCTACGGACCACATTTTTGGGTTCAGATCGGTTGTCCGTATATTAAATATATTAACATCTGAGCATATGTAACAATGTTTGTAAAAATCGGTTAATCCCTCCTCAAAATAATATATTTATCTGATAATTTTCCCCCTAAGGGGTCCAAATGAAAACTAAAGCAGGCAGTCCACATCTTTACATAGACGGACTTAATTTCACAAAAATCGATCTGGCTGTTTCGTAGTTATGGAAGTTTTTGTACTAAAATTTAAAAAAAAAAACGTGGTGTACGTTTTTATATGTCGGTAGTTCGAAAACTATTGCATTGATTCGGTTGACTTTAAATAGCAAACGATTCAGGTCTACTAGGGATCGATAGACACCATAACCATTTCTATGCGATGTTATTAAAATTTATGTGTACAGAACACCATTTCAGTGATTTCAAATCAGTTTGACAAAAAGTGATGTGCAGAATAGGCCTGATAGTATGCGGGTAGTATTGATTTTAATACTTGCCACCTCATCTGCAATTATAAGTGATAGAGAAATAATGGAAACCGAAGCTTTTTTGCTCATGATGGAAAAATGCTGTAGTTATGACAAGTTAGTACTATTGCACTGATTATAAACAGCTTTAAAAAAGTAGATTTACTTAGTATTGCGAGCAATACTTCGGATTCAATGAATGGGCAGCGAAAAAAATAACTTCCTTCAACGACAATCTAATGTAAAAAGAAGTAGAGCGGATCACAAGTTATGGATCGTATGTCAATACTTGCCAAGCACGTTTTTTACTAGGTTGTATTTTGAAACTAATGGAACGTATACAGTAGGGTGTCCCAAAAAATATTTTTTTTCTGATTTTCATAGGTGCTCGATCAAAATTTTAAAGCTTTACTAGGGTAAAGTATTTTTGATTTTTTTTTTTAAATTTTCGGAATAGGTTTAGAGGTCGCGCAAATGGAGTTTTCGGCCTTTTTTCAAACTTGACTCATTACTTGGTTAATAACCACGGGTTTCTTCACTCCTGAGGACACAGTTTTAAAGAAAAGTATCCAGGCTTTATTCCTGTGTGAAAAACTTTTAAGTTTTGGTGATGAGTTTGCTCATTTAGATACCCTAAATTACAATTTTCCGTAATTTTTTCAAAAATTTTGTAAAAGCGCTTTACAAGTTTTTAAGTTTCAATGAAAACGAAAAAAACTAATCATGCAGTTTGAAAGACAAATTAATTCTAATTAATATGAATACAACAATTTTTAAATTTATTCTTACCGTTCCTGAGTTATACCCGTTTTTATCTTTATACCCAGTATATGTTATTATAAGCTGTTTGTCAGTTCACCAATCAACAAAAAAAAAAACTTTTGTTTTGCTCTGTGAAAAATCTTTTATTGAGGTTCTTGCGATGTAGTTCTATACCTTGCAATAAATTCTGGAAATCAGTTTCAGAAGTTGTGACATTAATATAAGTATTAGCCAAAGCCACACCTCGTTCTGCCACATCATTTACCACTTGTAAATGTTGAACTTTTTCTATGCATCTTGAAATGACTTGTTGGCTTTCCAATTCTCTGGATCTATTTTTAAAAAATTAATTGAAATATTGCAAACTTCAAAAAAAGTTAGACTGGCTTTTGAAATGAATTGTTGAATTTCTTTATTTCTAAAGTTTTCTTCTGTTAAAGTTACATTTGCTACTTCATAATCGCTGCATGGAGTATCTGCAAGTTTTTTTGTCATTAATTAGAAAAGTTTTAAGCGAGGCTTGTGCAACTGCTTTATTAATAATTTTATAACTATCCAATTCCTTTAATAGGCTCAGATCATTGAGAGGAGCGTATCGAGGGCAGTGGCAGAGGTACCAATATTTAATATATATTCTTAAAATAAATGAACTAAATTCAAGCAAGGCATCAATTGTTGATTTGTGTATATAAGATTGCAACTGGTTTCGGAAAATGCATATTTTCAAAGAATATATAATTTTCATCATCCAGCGAGCCCGATTGATAGCTCCTGGAGCTTTTACTGTTGGGTAGGGCATAGATTTATCACCCAAAACGATAAGACTCAGATGGAGTAGTTCTTTATAGTCCTTTCTTGGTTGTGTGTCTTCAAGTTGGCCTTTAATAAAATTGCTTAAGTCTTCGCGTATTGGTTCCGGAATAATCTTTTCAACAATTTTGTGATTTATGCAGTCGGAAAAACTGGACTTGTTAATAGACTCCCACTTATGCTGGAGTGTGGCGAAAATTTTTATTTGCGGTGATGTGATCTGCTCTTCAATATTAAACGCCTTGAAGGTTGATCCAGCCACAAGCTCCAACATATGATACCGACATGCCAAAAATATGAGGTCTTTTTTTAGTTTCTGGCAAAGTAAAGCACATGCACCGATTCGGCGTCCAGTGTTGGAACTTATTGTATCTGCAGACATAAATTGGATATTTTTAGTTAAATTCCAAGTTTTAAGCATTTCAAACACTGCATCAGCTTGATCTTCTCCCCTTCCCGATTGAAGTGGTACTACTCCTAGAAGTTTGGGGTCCGAATTTCCGGTTACACTAATATATACGGCGGATTAAATTGAAATGAAATAATATTTTATTTATTCGCAGAAATCACCTTAAAGACCCAACTATAAAAATTCATGGAAATATACAATAATTACAACGAAAAAAGTATCACCATTTTTAAGGTACAAACTATAAAAATAGTGTAACTCGGGAACTGTGGGACCAAATTCCATTTTTCTTTTTCTTAATTGTTTAGAACTTATCCGTCTTCAAAAACGCGTCACTAGGTTTTATCCTTCCATATAAATTTGAAAAGTAATAAACCGTGTTTTACAGAATTTCTTAAAAAATTACAAAAATACTTGATATGTGGAATCGTAATGGACAAAATTATTGCCGGAACTTAAAGTTTTGCATACTGAAATAAAGTTTGGGAAATTTTCTTTAGAAATATTCGGTCAAAAATTAAATCAACGTAGTTATTCACAAAGTTATGAGTCAAGTTTGAAAAAAGGCCGAAAAACCAGATTTTTAACAGAGACTTGATTTGCGCGACCTCTAAACCTCTTCCTAAAAATCTATAAAAAAAATCAAAAATACTGGACCCTATAAGCTTTCAAATTATGCTTGAGCCTCTGACAAAAAAATTTTTTGGGACACCCTAGTATACAGGAGAGGGAGAAGAGGCTTAGCGGTCACAGTAGAGAAGCCAAGTCTTCCAACCATACACATTTTAATGTCTCCATATGATGTTAATTTTGTACAGACCAGTTTTGTGTTACGACTTTCGATTCTAAAGTGCCCGTTATAAAGTTGGTTTTTATCTCTCTGCAAATAAGAAAAATAGCCGAATACTTATTTTCGTTTCTTTTATCTTTTCTTTTCATAAGAAAAATTACAATTTTACAAAAATTATTAATTAATTAAATATTTTCTTATCGTTTTCAGCTCGTATTATTGTTCCTGTTTCCCGGGATTTAGTGGCATTGATTGCGGTAGTGGTCCATTGTGTCAAGATCCCCATACGAATGTCTGTCAAAATGGCGGCACCTGCAAGTAAGTTTCAATTACAAATTTTGTTTTTTGTTTTTTTATTGTCTTTTATTTTTGTTGGTAGAATCAATATTCACAAATCTGTAGATCTGTAAATCTGACATTTATTGTTTTGAGCCAATCGGCATAAAATTCATTTAATTTTTAAATTGTTATACACAGAAAGATTTCATTATAAAAAATACAACAAAAGTTTTGTTATTAAGTATAGAGCCGATAACTTAATAAAAATATTTAATTCTGTTAATTAAAATTTTAATCGAAAAAGTAAATTATTGTAAGTAAAGGTGTTAATTAAAAATAAAAAAAGTCATATTCTTTTCCGTGCTTGATTGCAAAATCATAAATAGAACTGTCGTCTACTGGTAATATATTTTAAAATCTGCGTTACATATGGAAAGAAACGGTCAAAATCGAACGTTTACCAACCGTTCGATATCCCTAGTGGAATTGCAATAAGTCTAAATAAACATGGAATAAATTATGTTACGCAAATAACTTTCCCAAAAGTTAAATTAACTATTACAAATATTTCCATCCAAATTAAAAGAAAAGAAAAGAAAAGAAAAGAAAAAAAAAACACTTATGAAGAGTATAAATTTTCTGCTAGACATGAAAGTTTGAAGGAAAAACTTTTTTCTTATTCAAATTCAATAATTTTCCAACTCTATTGACAATAGTTAACCTAATTTTCTTAAAGAAAAATCCAGCTAAATAACTTTCGTTGAAAATTCTTAACTAACTATTCGTTTCTGACAACAGCAAAGTTTTTGCTTTCTGTGAGACAATATAAAATTTACTATTTTGCCTTTAGCCTTTAGCATCCCAAGGCATAGCAAGGGAGATCAAATCGAAAGTGTCTGATGCAGAACGAAAAGATTTAATTCATATTTCGAAATGTCTTAAATAACTTTGAAAAGCCTCTATTTTTATAAAGTTATCAATACTCATGACTAGAATATTTTTTTTTTTTACCTGGTTGTGACTTTTCTAACTCAAAATGGATAATTCCCAAAGGTGTATTACACATATCCATCCATAGCACGCACAAAAATCCGTAAAATGTTAATATGGCCAATTCGGGGAACAGGCTGGCAAAACTTCAACTGATGGCTAATAATACATAAGAAGTGTGTTTTTTGGCTATGAACTAATGCAAGTGTGGAAAAATACACATACAAAATAAGACCTAAATAAAATGGATAGTAAATTATTTAGCATATCGTTGCATATAAATCCTTAAAATATGGAACACATGTCTGGGCCTGTTCCAACTTGATAACATTTGAAGGTGTAAATTCGTTAAACATATTCAAAGTTTGTGCTAAAAACCAACTTCCAAAAGTCGCAAAACACTGTCATAAAAAGTGTCATAATAATAAATACAAAATGACGTTGTCATTAAAGAAAAAACTCCCACCCCACCTCTTCAATTACTAACTTTCACTTTTTCCTGGCTTGTCATATTAACTTGGCTACCACTTGGAAATGCTTGGACAACATTTTTTTATATAATTTGTCACACTTAACTTGCAGCCTTCAAATGAGTAGAATGATTCTTAGAATTCTCAGAAGCAGAATAACAAAAAAAAAAAAAAATTCACAATTCTTGCCATGTGCAAAGACATTTCACTTTATTATTCACACAAATCAAATGTACCACATCCTTTTGTTGAAAAACCAGCAGTATTATGTCCTGCAAACATACGTATAAAAAGAGGTTTTGTGAAATTTTGCCTGAATTGGCAAAAATATTAATTTTATTCGCCAGTAGATGTGGGAATTTTATTCAGAAGGTAAAAAAGCTCAATGATGATATCAGTTGATACAACTGCTGAATACAAATTATTCTATTGAATTGAATTTGTAATTCCTTGCAAGTGTCCTTTCATATTGAACGTACAAGTAAAATTGAATAACGTATGTAATCGACTGTCAAACTGATGGGCAGTCATATATAAAAGTAAACATCTTATAGAGTAGAACCTGCATAAAGTTGACTGTTGGGCGACAATTTAAAAAATTAAACACAAAGCTGGCTATCGACTACAAGGGTGGGTGAAGGTGGCGAATGGTCGAAGTAGTCCGCACATTAACTACAAAACAAAAAATTTGTCCTGGGTTCAACTCCAGTTTCAGTCGGAATGTTTCAGTGGCGAAGGCATAGTCACTGGTCACTGGTCACTGAACAGTAACGGCTTCAGCTGTAACCAATCCACAGGCACATCAGAACTCCCTCCTTCGTCGGTATTGTGTAGCACCGACAAAGTAAAATAATAACAAAAAAATGGCTACTAAACCGAAGCTTCAGCACTCCTACGAGCATAAACAAAGAACGTGAAAAGCAAAGCTGTAAAATAATTAATTAAGCTTCACCTCATGTCGTTTCTCCTACTTTCCCTTCCCTATAGTTCCAGCACAATGCTTCGCATGTGTAGGAGTCATCTCCTAAGTGCTCGTCCCAGATAAAAAAAATGTCTCGAAAATGTGTTAAGAATCGCGACAATTTTTGTTATGTTTGCGGTGAGGTGATATTTAGAAAACAAAGGTGTTGTATAGCGCCTATAATAAAAAAAAACCCTATTATTACTACTTTCACGAAAACATCAAACACCAAGATGAAAGCCGGGTTCCACATTTCTACTGCAATCCAAGTGCTACAAGTTTGAGAAATTGGCTGAATGGCAGAAAAACATCATTTCGTTTTGCACTGCCAATGCAGTGGCGAGAATCGCCGAATCACGTAAGTGATTGTTATTTCTGCGTGATGACTTATATATTTGGAAATGTAGGGGTGTTTCTAAAAAAAGAAGAGTGTCATAACATATCAAAATATACCATCGGCTACTCATCGTCTACCGCACAGCAATCTTCAGCCGATCTCGAAACTTCCTAACAACGGTGAGATGTTTTTTTCTTTTTTATAATTTTAGTCTGAAACTGGGGTTGCACCCAGGTCTGTTTTAGGTTTTGTAGTCAAAGTGCAGTCTACCATCCATCGTGCCATCGCCACCCTCAAATATATAAAATATATATAATAAAATGATATAAAATAGTATTATACTTGTAACTTTTAAAACTTTTATCGCTTAATTGTAGAGAAAAGAGCACTAAAACGCAATATTTTGAATATTTGATACCAACTTACTAAGTAAATCTAAACACTATGAAGTAAAATGTGGGTACTTTCGTTAAATTCGAAAGATATCAGGTATCGTGAAAACTGAAACTAATAAATGAATTTTACTAATCAATTCGTATTTTGCATGGACAGAGAAGCAGAAATTAGTTAAAATTATTTCGGATACTTTTCCTTTTATACCAGTGTTATTATTGGAAGTCAAGGCGTATGAGTGATTTTATTAGAATCGCAGCATAAACTAGAGAATGTGTTATATCCACCAAACAGCATACTTTTCAACCATATATTACCGTCTGCATTATATAGAAGCAGTTAAATTATCATCATAATACAAATGTATTTATTTGGGGGTGCTGATGGCGAGTAGTCAGCGTGTTGGCTCTGCAACCAGAAAGACCCAGGTTCGAATCCCAGCCGGGTCAAATCAGAAAAAAGTTTTTTCTGAGTTTTCTGTGCTACAGCACTCTCCTTCGTCGGTATTTGAGCAATAAAACGTCGGCGAAGTAAAATAATAAATAAAATGGCTCAATTAGCTTAAAAATAATGCGTAAAAAAAAAACATCAGAGACGCCGCAACTTTGCTTTATAATTTACACGCAACTGCAAAGTTTTGCAAGAATTAAGCTCTATCTTTCTACCACTTTCACCACCTGTCTGTTTCTTCCCTATCTTTCTCTCTAGTTCCAGTGCAATGCATTGCATATGTAGGGGATATCCCCTGAGCACTGGTCCAAGATAAAAAAAAAAAAAAAAAAAAAGCTCTGCTGTTTCTAAATTGTGAAATACTCTTGATACCGATATTTCTGTAAGCTAATCAGCTTGAAACATCGGAACATGTCGTTTTTTATGTAAATATATTGATAATTTTTCTAGTTTTTTGACCTTTTTTTTTATATTAATAACACTAATTATTTTAAGCCTAAGGTCTTCTTATATATTTTATATTTATTTCAATATTTCGCTACTCCTTTGTGTAGCTTCTTCAGGAAAATTGGTTTTTGTTTATAAAGGAGTAGCGAAATATTGAAATAAATATAAAATATATAAGAAGACCTTAGGCTTAAAATAATTAGTGTTATTAATTTATAAATATATTGATATATATTGAATCGCAGTCTATTCTTTTTAGTATCCATTTCTAAGCATTTGAAATTTATATTAAATGTGCTATAAAGCCATTTTAGATCACTTTAAAAGAGAACAATAAATTGCACACATTTTTAATAAATAATGTGAAAAGTATAGGATGTCCGCCGGGAAGGTGTACTACTTTGTTTGTTTATAATTTTTCTTTAAATGAAAGAGAATGGATCTTATATTGATAAATGTTTTATTTAATATCGGCAATTATGTATGGAATACAATATCAGATAAATGTTCGCCTCCGTTAGCCTCACAAATGCGAGCCCTTTTGAGCACATTTTTCATTACATTCTCACACATTTCATGCGGCATTTCATTAATTTCATCACGAATATTTTGTTTAAGTTGCTCAAGCGTTTCTGGTTTGTTTGCATTAACCTGGGCATTTCCATTGCCCAGAACCGACTATTCTGTTTATTCACATATACATTCAAATGAAAATGTGCCTCGTCACTCATCATGATTTCTTCATCATGAGCCAGCTGTAACATCATATTGGCATATGTACGGCGGCGTAAATGATCTTGTGGAAGAAGCTCTTGTGTCAACTGAATCTTAAATGGAAAGAAATGCAACTCCTTGTGCAAAATTGTGGCCACAGTTGTTCTTTGAAGACCAAGTTCCAGAGCACGGGGTCGAATTGAGGTTGATGGATTGTTTTGAACACTTTCTTGAGCAGCAGTAATGTTTTCAACCGATCTTGCAGTACGTTGTGGTCCAGGCATGGGCCTATCACCTACAGACGCTCTTTCTTCGAAATCATTCACTGCACGATAAATAGTGCGTTTTGTTGGCACGTTGTTTCTCCCAAAACTTTCACGTCACAGTAATCAATGATTGATTTTGATAAAATGTTTTAACGATTAAAACACATTGGTTTATCGAATATTTTTCCATAATAAATTTGCCACATGTCTACTTCACGACTGGCAAATATGAACTGTCAAGACTAATGTTTACCAAAATGGCGACAAAACAAAGTAGTATACCTTCCCGGCGGGCACCCGGTACAGTGCACTTTTAGAGAATCGAAATCGTAAAAAAAAAATGGTTCAGCCGATCTTAACCAAATAATCACATGTCGCATTCTAAAGGCATTGAGCTCGCTCAGATTTCGTGAGGCTTAGCCTTAACCATAAGTTACAGTGATGGCTAGCAAGGTCAAATGATTCCCATTTTTTTTATATTTCTAACCAAAAATATTTATTTAAGCTGGTTAAAAAAGAAACAACTAAAAAAGGAAGACCATATTCAAGCATTTGAATTTTAACTATTTCTTAAGTTTAAAAAAATTTTGAAATGTTCTTCCTCAAACTCGTGTATGTTCAAACTTTTCTTGTCAAAGACCAATTTTATTCAGTAATTTATTAAAATAATAATTATTATAAAAATTCGAGTGCTTTAAAAAATTAAAAGCAACTTAAGTCTGCTAAACTTCCACATAAAAATTTTAATTTTACACTTTTTTGTATCGTTACACCACACGGGAGGTATGAGCTTTCCTACGAGAAAAGCATCTTGAAATTCCGTCGATTCAGTACAGAGTTCTGAAATATCACTCATAAAATCAAATTCAGACAAACGGAGAACTTCGTACGTGTTTAACGGATTTGTAAAATAAATGATTGACTTGTAAACATTGATTATTTATTATTGTTATGCAAGTTAGAGATGGTAAATTTAGAGGTTCATTTAATAGAAGAAAAATAACGGGTAATAATTTCTCGTATTCTATTTACAGAAAATAACATAATAATTTACATTCACTGATAACCACACACGGTGGACAAAACACGAAGAACGCCGAAGATGAAACTACAGTTACTTTCAAAAAACAGCATGTTGTTGCATTCTGCGAGTGTTTGCCAGTGTGACTTAAATTTTTGTCTTTGACTTAGTTTGTCAGCTGTTACAATATTGTAAGATATGGCAATATGGTGGCAATACACTCACAATGAATAATTCTCACCGAAGTGTAAATTGTCTGTTCAGACTATTGTTAGAAAACTTTACAATTTTATTGTCACACAATAAATTTATCTGTCATTAAAAATTGTTTGCTCACATGGTTGTCAGATTATTGTAAGGCAAAAGTTGCCAGATCCGATGTTTAACATTGTGTCTGAATATTTAAGGGCAGCGTAGTGTACGGTGCACTAAATAAAGCACATATGACAATATGACAATGACTGCAAAATGTGTGGCATTTACGTGTTAATGGAAATGAGGGATGTTCTCACGATTGTCAGAATTGTGCCAATATTATTGGCATACAGTGCACGGATAATACATTTTGTGATAATCTTGCAAGACAACAATTGTGATTTTACACGACGGTTCAACATTTTATTACAATTCTTCTGTCAATATTGCTCACATATGACAATCGTGTGTGCATATCTTTAGTAATTACCATATGCAATTTTTGACTGCCTGTATATTTTCAATCATTATCCCATTTTAATTAATAACATTCCTTTTTGTATAAAAAGTCAATATTATTATCAATTACAATTTATTTCAAATGGCCTAGTTATGGCTGTCACTGTCTCCAACTTCAGCCGCATTCTTGAAAATCTGTTATTGAATAAAAAAAAAATAAGTTTCATTTTATTGATCTCTCTTTATTTGCACAATTTCATGTTCAACAGACATATTGGAGATGCTGCCATCACGTGTCACTGTCCAACTGGTTTCAAAGGCACAAAATGTGAAATACCTGATATAACGCAAACGACAATGGGTAAGTTGTCAGTTCTGTTTATTAATTGTTTTTTATTTCGTTTTTTTTTTTCTATTTTATTTATATTATTACAACAGTTGGCTGACAAAGAAACGGAAACGTTGTGTGTGCATTTTGCGTTTAACAACTTGTTGAGACACATAATTTTCAGCTTGAGTGCGAATTTAATTACGGTTAATAATTAAACATTTTAAAATTGTTGACGTCTATAAATTCAGGCTTAAAATACAACAAACAAGCAACAAAGTGATATTAAATACAAAAGGCGTAGCATTTAAATTTATAACAGCCCTTGAAAGGCAAACAGCACTTGCATTTATGTACGTGAAACACATACGCAACTTGAGAAAAGTTAATTTTTCTCTCATAGAATTTATAATTAGTGTTTTGTTTTTATTTTTAAATCCAAATAATATCATGTTCAGGGGTAATAAAGGAAGGAGTAGAGGAAGCATAAAAAGTTAAGAAGCTTTTCGAAAATAAAATAATTCAGACACATAGACGGCGGCAGGCTACAGGCTACAGGCTATAAAAGCGACTACAAATGTAGAGTACAGAGGAAACGTGTAGCTTATGTCTTAACTAACTCCGTTGTATTTATTTATTTATATATTAAATTTGCATCATCTTTGATGTCGAGTAGATACATACACTTTAAGAGAGGGCGGTAGCGGTAGACACTAAAGCGGAAAGTTACTAAATCGCGATTTCGCACCAACAATATCTACCCATTTCGAACGTTGTACGGATTTCACGCTTTTTACATGTTACTTTTTATGCGCAGAATTTTTATTGTTTTCGTTTAGATTACCTGTACACAGAAAAAAATTAAATCAAATTTTAAGTAAAAATTTTGTAATATCAATTAAAGATTTTCTTAGCTGTAAAGAAATTAATAGTATCAATTAAATTATAATTGTTGAGTTAATACAATTAAAGTTTTAATAATAATAATTAGAAATTTAACTAAATTTCAAACAAATTTTTAATAGTTCGTAGCAAAAGTCTATTAATTATTTTATTTAATTTAATGGATATTAACATTATATTTTGTATTAGTTGAAAATAAAATAGAACTGATTGAACTCTTAATTGAAAAATAAATTATTCTACTTAAATAAGTTAATCAGAAATTAATATTTCTTTCTGCATAGTACAAATTTGTTGTGTGAAACAAAATACGTTGAAGCGCAACTAGAACGTGAAATAGAATTTCTTAAAGAAATTATTGAACTAACTGAGTTACGAACATGAGACCATTTTGGCTGTGACCTTTTTACTTGAAACGAAAACCATTAACAGTTTCGCATAACAACGAAAATGTATCCAGTTCTCATGCCGCTTACAAAAGTGTATCTAATTGATGCTTTCTACAGGTCAAGGCATGACGTTTCATTTTCAATAGCCTTAATAGTCTCCTTCCGGTGGCAGAGTTAACACGCTAACTACTCAACTCCAATTACATATGACCAGATAAAAAATAATTATTAATTTTGCGACTTTATTGAAAAATTTTAACATGAAAAAAAATATGAAAAATATTTCAATATTAATTTTTTGAGCACTTCTTGCATGAATTAGCTCGCTATTGACATTTAATAGAAGTAAACCTTCAAAATTACTATCTGAATGCGATCAACTGGATATGGATCCAAAAGACTATTTTAGTGAATCTAATTTAATTTGTTTTTTAATAATTTTCACTACATATTCGGCAATGTTGTTTGTTAACGTTTATTAGAGGTTCATTACTCAGCACAATGTTGCACTCTTTGTTCCGATTACTTCCCCTTAAGTAAATTTAAACGTAATAATTTTTAATTTTATAATGTTATATTTTAATTTAAATCGAACTTTATTTTAATTTTATTTTATATTTTTTAGTAGATAAAATAATTTCTTATGTACGTGAATTTTTTAATAGAAAATATTGCAATTTAATTCACAAATAAGTCTCTGTGCACGAGTCATAATTCTGAATGCATTTTTAGTTTCTAGAATATGAGAAACCAAAAAATGTTTTTTTTTTCTTATCACAAACAAACACACTCTTGAGGAAGCATAAGGAGGGAAAATTATAAAAGTATAAAAAAAAGTATAAAAGTGACACGTCAATTTACCACAGCTTTTCTGGCAATTTAATTTTTCTTTGTCAAATCCTGACACTTAACAAATTTGCATGGTTTTCAGATGCTTTGGAGACACTAAATAAAAAAAGCCCACGTCTGACGGACTGACAAATATACAGAAAATTCTATAATACACATGCATACATACATGCATTCCACCTAACAGCGGCAACATGTTGCAAAGACGTACAAAATTTTTATCTAAAAAACCAGTGCACAGAATTACGGCAAACATGATTTTTACAACATGTGGCTGAAGACAACTAACCTGGTTGTTTAAAAAAAAAAAAAAAAAAAAATTTATGTTTTTTAAGATGATGTTAACTGAGCAAAAAGTGGCAAAAATTTTTCTTTTACACTTTCACCGAAAAAAAAACTCAATGAGTTGCATATATTTTATATAACTTTTTTTAAGCAAACGTCTGTCCTCTTAGTTTATGTTGAAAGTTTTACATTTTATTTTTATTTTACTTTGGTCACAACTCAAACAACGTTTTTAAGAATAAAGAGAAAAAAGAATGCATTTTTACACGTTTATTTTCCGGCAAATTCTTAACTGCTCTTTGTTGACAATTTCAAGATACTCGAAATTGTGCTTAAAGTAACAGCCTCGTCGCACAGTGGTTTGTCTCCATATAGTGAATCGGCGAAACTAGAATCATGCTAAGATTAAATTTTAATTAGAAGTACTTAATGTCGAAACCAAGAAAAGATAGCATTTTGAGAAATATTGGTGCAGGGACATGCATTCCTACATCCTGAATTATAAAAATTTTAATTTTCTTTAACCGTAGAACAATAATGTACGTACATTTTATGTACAATTTTTTCACATGTATATAAAAGAAGTGATCGGCATTCTAACGCCAATTCATTTTAGCTATGCTCTCATCAATTGTGCTGCTATGATTACAAGTGTTAAAGCAACACATATTTAATGTTTTATAGGAATTCACAGTATGCGCACTTAGAGACTGTACGTAAAACTTACGTATCGTTGGTAATAAAGGTTAAATTCTTGCACGTAATTTTTTCGTAACGTTAACAAACTACGAAAGAACCAGGCTAAGATAACTCCCGAGCTATTCGGTTTGCAGCACTGATCATGCCGATGAAAAATAAAAATGTGTTATTACTGTCATCAATGCACTATGAGGGATTATTTAGAGAAAAATGCACATATTTGCAAATTATTTTACTTTTTATAAGAAAGTAATTTCAATATAAATTTTTAATGAATTAAAAAAACAATTGAAATGAAATCCTACCGAAGATTTGTCATTTATTGAAATTTATCAAACGAAATTTATATATACGTACAATTTACGTATCGTTGGTATTAACGTATTATAAAATAGCGTTATGGTTCTAGAGTTAAATAGAATACGAGAAATTATTGCTCGCTATTTTTTTCCTTTCTAAATGAAGCCTTAAATATATCATCTCTAACTGACAATAGTTCTTGGCATTACTTAATTTTTTGTTTCCATTATTAACTGTTTTATTTTCTTTCTGTTCTACTTGAAGCAAACTGTTTTGGTTTGATTCGTCAAGTATTTATTGTGTATAATAAATTATACCGCTACGAGCATTAATTTCTCGTATTCTATTTATAGAAAATACTAAATATATATAATAATAAAATAATAAATATATATAATAATTTACATCTCCAGACAAACATACACGGTGCAGAAATCACGAAGAATGCTGATGATGAAAGTGTAGCAACTTTCTAAAACGGCATGTTGTGTGATTTACAATTTTTGTTTTTGATTTAGTTTGTTTTTCAGTAATTATCACATGTCATTTTGACTTCCTGTATGTTTTCGATCATTAGTTCATTTTGATTATATATATATATAATGATTAATAACACTAATTATTTTAAGCCTAATGTCTTTTTATATATTTTATATTTATTTCAATATTTCGCTACTCCTTTGTGTAGCTTCAAACGAGTACAAAGGAGTAGCGAAATATTGAAATAAATATAAAATATATAAAAAGGCTTAAAATAATTAGTGTTATTAATATAAAAAAAAGGTCAAAAAACTAGAAAAATTATATATAATGATGTTTGAATTAATTTAACAGTATATAATAATGGATTGGGGCTTTTAACAATATAATTCATTATACACAATAAATACTGAACGAATCAAACCAAAACAGTTTTGCGTCAAGTAGAAAATAGAGGAAGAACAAAACATGTGTGTACAGTTAGAGATGTAACTTAAGCCCGGTATTGTGTTCATAATTTCACGTGGAATGCTGTCAAAATACATACATAAAAAACTTGCTCGAAAAATTCATGAAAAAAATGTTTAAAAAGTAGTATTGTGTTTTATCGCGGAGCAACATGTGAAATGTTTCTGGCAACATTTTGTCAAAGCTGTGAAATAAAGCAAATTGGTTTAATTTCTTAAGGAATTTTTAAACAACAAATTATAATAAAAAAAAAATAATTATTAAAATAATACGTACAAATATTGAAAAGGAAGCTTCTAAGGGACAAGGCTCAAAAGTTGCACAGCAACAGGAACGCCATGAAAGCTTCTTGGAAGGAAATATTACATATTTTAGGACATTCAATTCTTTTCTGATGGCAATGCGTATACTATACTTACATCTGAAGCACACCTTCCTTTCTGATTTCTTTCTTTGAGGTAAGGACGTCGTCCTGAGGAACGTGTGTCATCCAGAAGCTCTTCTGCGCCAGATACAATGTTAATTAACTCTTATGCCACAAGCAGTTAAAATTATAATTTTATTAATTTTTTCACAAATAATTAATTTTTTCACAGATAAATACAAACTATTTGTGATCATATGGGAGTTATTTACATTTACATAAAAATGTAAAAGTGTAAAATTCATTGAAATCGCTAGGTTGGCACCACATTTTAAATACCAAATTTTTCATGTGAAAAAATTTATGTTTTTTTTTTATCTTGGACCAGTGCTCAGGGGCTATCCCCTACATATGCAATGCATTGTACTGGAACTAGAGAGAAGGATAGGGAAGAAATAGACCGGTGGTGAAAGTGGTAGGAAGATAGAGCTTAATTCTTGCACAACTCTGCAGTTGCGTGTAAATTATAAAGCAAAGTTGCGGCGTCTCTGATGTTTTTTTTTTTTGACGCATTATTTTTAAGCTAATGGAGCCATTTTATTTATTATTTTTCTTCGCCGACGTTTTATTGCTCAAATACCAACGAAGGAGGGTGCTGTAGCACAGAAAACTCAGAAAAAACTTTTTTCTGATTTGACCCGGCTGGGAATCGAACCTGGGTCTTTCTGGTTGCAGAGCCAACACGCTGACTATCAGCACCACAAATTCACAGAGTACTTACTAGCTTTTAGAGATGGTAAATTTAGAGCTTTATTTAGAAAGAAGAAAAACTTAAATTTTAGTTCTAGTTATTATCAGAATGTGACAAGAATTGGTATAGGTGTAAATTTCATTTCATTCGGTGCAAGGGCATGCCTACTTCCCACACATCCTTTCTTTCAAAATCTAAATTTTAGCTACATTTATGCTTGGAATGCGCTCTGAATTTATAATTATTTCTGAAATTATGCGTTTTAGCTCTGTGCTAAATATTTTTTCATTCGGTGCAAGAACATGCCTATCTAAATTTTAGCAACACTTATAATTTGATTGCGCTAAAAATTGATAAATATTTCAGAAATTATGCGCTTTAGCTGTGCTGTAAATTTTGTTTCATTCACTGCATGGACATGATGAGGAAAAAATAAATTCGTATAGTATTAATTTAATTCAATTTAAAGTATAGAAAATGGTTGTGAGTAAAAACAATTTCGAAAGGAATTGAAAACGGCTGTTTTGATTGCATATAACTTTTTTTTGTTTCTTGTTCGATCTTCGTCATTTTTATAATCTTTTGTTCAGCTTAAAATTTTTCTTTATTTATTATTTATTATTTATTATTTATTATTGTCGTCTTAAAATATTATTAATTTTCCGTTTCAGTATTTATAATTTAAAATTTCATTTAAAAATTTTCATTTAAAAATTTTCTTTTATAAAAATGTTCACTGGGTCGTATGATTAATAAAGTACAGTTTCTAAAATTTTGTATCAGAATGCCAAACGAACGTTTATAGTGCAAATAATGCCAACAAGTTAAATTTTGTGTTTGTTCTCTACAAAAATATTCAAACGTTTCAATTACGTGGCCAGCAAAGTATTTGTGAATGAATGAAATTTCGTTTCTGACTTATAGCCGATAATTGCAAAAGAAATACCAAAGCAGTTTGATGCTATTTAAACACTAATACTACAACAATGCCGTACTATACAATAGATTTTTGAAAGCGTATGTGGCAGTGAATTTGGGAAAATTTTTTTTAATTATTTTTGGCCAACTTTCGTGCTTCGTTCAAAAGGTCTCTTGCGAAGTAGTCGTAACAACACATTGCAAAGCGAATTGACCAAACCGCAATTTTTTTGTGTGTAACACCCTCTTTCCAAAATAATACAAATGTGTTTGGTGCTCAAGAGATGTCTCGCCTACGTATGCAATGGAAGGCAACACAACTAGTTGAAAGTAGCAGTTGGAAATTGAGGACAGAGCAAAAATATTTTTAATACAAATATTCACATCCAACAGCCCTTTTCATCCACAATTAAATCAGCCAATTGAACTATTAACGTTTAAATAACATGATTTTTATTAATTTTTTACTTTTTATAAATAAAAAACAAATTTTTTACATTTCTAGGCTGCACAGCAAACTCTTCAGACATAAATTGTCATCGGGAATGCGATTTCGATAAAGTTGAGGAAGGCGGTATTTCGTTGTTAAAAAGCAGTCGTACAACAGGTAATAAACGATTTTTCTCTATTAAAGTGATTTAAGAAAATCATTCATATTTTCAATAAAATAAATAAACATTTTTTGATATATATTTATTAAGCCTGAGGTCTTTTTTTATTTTATTTTGTTTTTTATTATTCGATATTTCGTTAACAGTTTGTTAACATCATCAGGAATAATAGGAAATTATAATTCTTATTCCTATTCCTATTATTCCTGATGATGTTAACAAACTGTTAACGAAATATCGAATAATAAAAAACAAAATAAAATACAAAAAGACCTCAGGCTTAATAAATATATATCAAAAAATATAATAAAAAAGGTCAATTAATAATATAATTAAAAAATAAATAAAAATTAAATAATTTAATTTAATTTCCAGCTCGTTCGGGCAAAACTCGCTATGAAGTGACAATACGTTTAGGAGCCAATTTAACTGCCTACTATCGTAATATCGATGGCGAAAAAAGAGCCCAAGAACAGCTGCCAACGTTTTTGGAAAAATATGTAAGTCACACTCATCTAATATTGCTTAAAATTTAAAAACCAAAAGAAAAAGGAAATAGTGACAAATAAATACAAGTAAAATAAAATATAAGATTTTGTTTAATGACCACCCAAAGCCGATATTATCAGCCATCACCAACTTTCTAGATTCTTTTCGATAGAAAAAAGAAAGTGTATTAATTCGTTTAACAAAGATTTTAAAGGTTTTATTCTTTCGACAAGTCAAGAATTGAATTCTTTTTTCTTTTTGTGACATTCTCCTCCGGCCAATTAATTGTTTTCACAACTCATTATTTCATTAGAATTTCAGGATTTTAATTTAATCCAAATTTTTAATATTTTATTAGAATAATTTCTTTTAAGATTGTATATTAACTGAGTTTATTTTGGAAATATCTCTTTATATATGATTGTAATTTTAAAATTGTGGTTTTTCCCTTAAAAAAAATATATGTCAAATTTATTATTACATACTTTATGATATTCTCATAAAGTATTTTTTGCAAAAGTAAACTCAATATCTGAGGAGGAAAGCATTTCCATATGTGACATCGCATAGAGAAAGGGACCTGAGGGTAAAAAAAAAAGAAATTTTCACTTTTTTTTTTTGATGTGGACAACATCTGAGCATCGAATGAGACCGATCCCATGCCCCAAAACACAAACACCAAAAATCTACAAACAAAAACATAACAATCCATGAGTTTACTTTTTATAACACACACATATTTCTATTTTTAAAATTTTTTATTTTCCTTCATAAAAATTATTCCGAATTAGACAAATTTGATAAGAACTTTTTTCGTAAAAAATCTATTTGTAAAAGATTTTCTAAAATATTTTAAGAAAAACAGTTTTTTTATTTTCTTTCTCGCTTTAATTTATTTATTGAATCTTCAATACAATTGAACTAACAATAAGTATACAAATCTTAGATCTAAAATAATATTAATAATGTATGCCCAGCCAATGCTAGACAAGAAATTATTTGTCACAGTTTTAAATGTAATTGCCGTACGTCTCGTTATTTCGGCTGAGATTAAGGGTATCCTTCCTCTTCAGACGAATATGGACTCTATGATAGAGAATAGTGCGGGCTAGTGGGTTAAGGTGTAATTCAAGCTTCTTTAGGTAAGCTTTCACATGTTTAGAAAACGCAGTCTTTACCATCGGTACATCAAGATCTTTATGGATGCGTGAGTTTTTAACATACCAGGGAGCGGCTGTAATTGTACGAAGGATTTTATTTTGTCGAATTTGTCACTATATTGAACGCCAAGGCTGTACCGCATAGTTGAATTCCGTAGCACCAAATGGGTTTTAACATGGATTTGTATAAAAGAAGTTTACAGTCTAAGCTAAGTTTAGAGTTTCTGCCAATAAGTCAATTGATTTGGATGGCTTTTAGTTTCATCTGTGGCGCTTTGGATTCTATATGCGACCTCCATGTTAGACGACGGTCCAGGTGAATTCCGAGGTATTTAACCTCGCAGTGCTGCGGTATAGTTTGCTTATTAATCTGTATAGTCGCACATGTCTCGCTACGCAGTGCAAACGTAATGTGTACACTTTGTTGCTCGTTAACCTTTATTCTTCATTGCTGTAGCCATATCTCCAGCTGCAATACGTAGTCTTGCAATCGGGCCGATGCTATGTCCGAGCTCTCGTGGACGCTTAAAAATGCCAAAAGTTGATGTGTGTATATTATAGTTGAGTGGCATATTCGAGGTATATATTAGATATAGGGAAGGACCCAATATGCTGCCTTGTGGGGCTCCAGCTTCAATACTTTGTGAAGTGCTTTGAAAACTTCCCTTTTGCGATAAACTGACGGCCAGTTATATAGCTCTCAAGCAACTTAACAATGTTTCCGGGTAAATTTTTGTTTTATTTTCTGCATTAAGCCTTCATGCCATACTTTATCGAAAGCTTGTGAAACATCTATGAAGAGTGCAGAGCAGTATTTCTTCCTTTCAAAAGAATTTCTGATAACATTTACAAGGCGGTGAGTCTGCTTAATAGTACTAGGTTTGGCTCTGAAGCCAAATTGGTGGTCGGGGATGCAACTGTTTTCATTCAATAACGAAGGCAGTTTTTTTTTTCAAAAATTTTGACAAGTGAGATAATATGCTTATGGGTCTATATGATTCTCTCTTCGTTTGATCTTTTCCAGGCTTAGGTATCATAATAATTAACGAAATTTTCCATTCTGTGGGGTAGTACTGTAGGCGCAGAATGGCATTGAATGTGCAAAGAATTATTCTCTTTGATATACGGGGCAGTTCGAAAAGCATCTTGTTGCAGTTTAAAAACAAAAATTAACGAACAATTTTAATCCGTAGAATTAATGATATTTATTTGATCCACAATTATTACAAATAAATTAATTTTAAGAAAAAATTTTAAGAAAATAATTTTATAAAAAAAATATTTAAGAAAAAAATTTTATAAAAAATATTAATTTAGAATTTTATAATGAAATAGTTAGAGTCCAACAATTTACTAAACGACTGCCAATATGGCTTCCGTAGAGGACGTCCTACGGGCGACATATTGGTCTTCCTCCCGGATAAATGTTGCAGTCCCTTCACCATTTTGGCGAAAGTAAAGCCGTGGCTCCGAACATTTCTAAAGCATTTGATAGAATTGAGGCATGGATAACCTTTCACCAAACTTATTCCTTTTGCTGTCCAAGATATATTCCCTCGATTTATATCGAGCATTCCCAGCGATATCGCTGTAATAGTTGTTATAGACGGGATCTCATCTAACAAGTTCAAGATAAATTCAGGGGTACACAAGGCTCCTTTCCTTCTCCTATCCTAATTCTTAATGACTTTCAATGTTAAACTTTCATCCCTATCTAGTCTTTTGCAGATGACAGCGGCATTTGTCACTCATATTCATTTGGTCGTAGGCCAACATTGACTATGATCGCGCCGCTGGGGCAGTATATGAGTGACCTCCTCATTGACCCCCAAAAAATATAGCAAAGGGGTCACGTGAACAGAGTTGATTTCAACGCTCAAAAGATCCAATGCTGATCACGCTGCTTCACTTGTAAGAATGGCTGGTATAAATATAGAGAAAGCTCTCGTTATGAAGAGTCAGTGTGATGTTCGAAGGACTGACCACATCTCTCCGGTATCGGAAGAAGTATTCAAGTGCCCCGGCTTTTTAAGACGGTGCAAGACATAATTCACCCCAGCTGATCTCCTTACTATTTATACCGCATACATCGGGCCGAAAATGGAATACCATCTCTTATAAGGGCCAGTGCTTCAAAGACTTTTTTGAAGTTACTCGACCGTGTACAGAAAAGGGCGAAGAAACTTATTGGGAGCTCAATTAAATTTTTTTTTAAAAGACAATACAAACTCTACGAAGCAGAAACATGCAGGGTCTTAGCGGGAATCGAAACCGCACCTCTTTATTGATGAGACTAATGCTCCTGCACTAGACTACGGAGGCACCTTGAGCATCATCGGAATATAAGGTGTGTTTAATTTTTTGATATAATATTATCGAGAAGAGAATATGCAGAATAACAGCAATCAGTTTTTTTCAATATCGCAAGTGGAAAATTAAATGAAAAAAAAAAATTAAATTAAAATTGATTTAAATCCAGAACCCCTAAATAATTCTAAAATAAATAAAAATTTTAAATTAATATAAATTAAAATGCTTACACAAATAAGAATTTATGTTTTATGTAAAAACCAAAGAATAAAACTTTTAACCACGAATTGTGAATTGAAGACGTTATACTTTCCACATTTCATTCCAGCACTTCTCACGGCGGATGTAATCGTTGCCAAAAACAGTGGTAATGCTTATTCCGTCATTTACTTACCCAAGCTGAATGTAGGAGTGAAGAATTCTTTGCTTTCTCTTTATAAATGCAACAATTTTTATACATAAATCGGAAATCTTTAAAATGTTTACGCGAATATTTTTACTAGTTTAAATTTTATATTGAAAAAATTGTAGTTTTGCTTTTTCAATTCGCTTTCTTTCTGTCTGTCTTGAAGATTTTTTTTGTATGATATTATCAATAAAATTAGTTACTTATTTTTAAGATTGAAAATTTGTTAGTGTTTTCTTTGCAAAGTAATTGAACTAAATTAGGGACAGGTGGGCAATAAGTTGCTACGTCAGCTATTTTGAGGAATATATTTGTTTGGTGTTTTGTAGCGCAGGGCTCCTGCTTTTTATTTATTATTTCTTATATTCTAAATTTTAATTGTTATTTCGTGCGTAACTTTGTGCGACTACAAAACAACTTCATTAAAAATATTTTATGGCACATAATTTTGTGTCAAATTAAGGTTCTCTTCAGTATCAGCAGCCACACGCGCATTTATATTTCTCAAAACATTGCGTATAGCGCCTGGTGTACGCTCCAATGAACTTGACCATGATGAACGTTGTGGTGGCAATGTGTTTGATGTTAATGCTTCATTGTTACTTTTGGCCAAATGTTGATTGTTTACCGCCACCGTACTTTCCATTATGGTTGGCATATTAGCGCTGCCGCTGACGCTGCCACTGCCTACGCCTAGTCCACTAAGTTCTGCGCCAAGATTAGCTGTGCCGTCTCTTGTATTAAAACTGTGAGCTGAACGTGATGTTGGACGCCAACGACCAAGTTTCGTTGATGACTTGCGTCTTGTGGAAGCTGCAGATGATGTATAGGTTTCTGGTTTTGTCTTTATTGCTGCAGATGACGAGGAGGTT
The DNA here is from genome assembly GCA_963924685.1 of Dexiosoma caninum. NCBI lineage: Eukaryota > Metazoa > Arthropoda > Insecta > Diptera > Tachinidae > Dexiosoma > Dexiosoma caninum. The sequence goes on along the minus strand of OZ004727.1, from coordinate 23,712,826 downwards.
TGTTGTTCTAATAGATTGTTTACCAGCTTGTCGAGTGCCTTCAAGTCAACTTTAGGCGAACCACGTACTGAGTTCATACGACTGCCAGCACGACTGCCAAAAGCCCTTGGCGAATCGTGACTTTTGTTAAGGCCAGCCAATTTCGCCAAACGTTGCGTTAGCTGAAGAATATAAAGCAAACAATTGAGTTTTAATAAAAATGTATGTCATCTAAAATTAATGGCATCATATAATTGGAAAAAAATTATTCTTAAATGAGTTCTTTTCAACAAAATAAATTGATATTTCTTTTGGAATCAAATTAAATAATTCTTTCTAGATGGCAACTGAACTCAACACTAGTTGCCACATATTAAAAATAGTGAAAGCTTTGCTAACGTTTTGCATCCTCAATCTTAATATTGCAAAAATATTGCAAATAAAGAGGAAATGATCTGGCATTTTAACTTGCATTGAGTAGTCGACTGTTAAAAATGGTGATGTCAACTATAACTGTCACCCGTAGAGCGTCCTCTACAGAACACATATTTTTTTTTTATTTTGAACCAGCACTCAGGGGATGATCCCTACACATGTGATGTATTGTGCTGGAACTGAAGGAAAGGGAGAAAAATGACTGTAGGTGAAGCTTTACAATCTTCCAACTCTGCTTTTGCACGTTCTTAGTTTCTTATAGCAGTCTTGAAGCGCCTCTCTTGTCAAGGAGACGTATTAAATGTTTAAGCTTTGTTTTGGTAGCCATTTCTAGTAATAATTTTACTTCGCCGATGGCACACAACACCGATGATGGAGGACGTTCTGATGTGCCTGTGGACTGCTAACAGCTGAGGCCGTTACTGTTCAGTGATCACTGACTATGCCTTCGCCATTGGACAACATTGTATTATTGTTAAGGAGTTATTTAAATTAAATTGATATCTTCATACATTTTCCGAATAGTCTTTATACGCGATTTACGTTTACTTTCACCCACTCAACAAAAATAACTCACAACTTGTTTGTTTGACAACAGTTCTTACAATAATCTTTATTTTTGCAAAAATGCTTTTATATTAAAACAAAAAAGTATGTAAACTGATGATTCGATATTTAATAAAGTAAACAGAATTCTTCAGAAATTTAATAGTGTTACGATAAATCGAAATCGATTACCAATTGAATATTTTTTTATGGTAAAACAAAATTCTTCTTAAATTCAAATGATTTTAAATTCAAACAAAAGTATGTGAAATTGATGACTCGTTATTTTAATAGTGTCACAATAAATCGATTACCAATTGAATTTTTTAGAGTTAAACAAAATTCTTCTTAAATTTAATTGTGTTTATAATAAAACAGAAATTTTTAATAACTAAATGATTATTCGTCTGTGTATGTAAAAGTATTTGTTGTTATAGTTGTTGTTGTTGCTGCCTTGGTGGTTTTGGTGGTTGTGCTGTTATGGTTGTGGGGGTTTCCATAACTCGCGCTTACTTGCGGCATGCAATCAAATTTGCAATTGTTCATTCTCCTTAACGAGGCAAGTAAAACTAATCAAATTCCACCATTTGATGCAGCAGTTCAATATATTCAGCTACTAGAATATCTGCCCTCTAGTCCCAATAGAAAATAAAGCTCTAGCAACAGTCATAAGTAGTGGGGTTCAATGTACACCCCGCACGAGTAAGCACGGCTAAAAAAACTTTGTGGAATGCTAAAAATTTACTTTGAATAAGTTAAACTTAGCAGAAAGTTTCAGGGATAACCTGCAAGATTGACCAATATTCTTATTAAAAAAAAGAAAATAAAATGTAAAAGTTGTACAAGGTGGGGTAAAAGTAATCACTCTATTGGATTTTGATATTTTTGAAGTAAACAAATGCAGAATACAAATCGACAAGCCATGAATCGGTTTACTGCGCAAGAACACAGAATAATGATTTCCATTTTTTAGCGCAACAATTCGTCGGTTGTGTAGCCGCAGCGTCAATTTCATTGCAGATTTCCTGGCCGTCCGACAGCAACTGGATAAACACTTCGACGTTTGGCCACTCGCCTTGAATAAACTGGGACAACAGGGCTAGCCGGGCTTGGAGCAGCCGTCCTGCTAAGAATGTCACAGTCAGCGTTGCCAGAATGATGATTTTCATCATATTTTTGATGATTTTGTAACCAAAATATGATTTGATAACTTTTTTTTTTCAAATTATGATTTTTTATGTCAGTTGTGTACCACTTTCATTGTAAATTTTAAATTTTGTCTCATCTTGTTATTGATTGCTTTTACCCTGTAACGACGCAAAGCCCAACGTAATTTAGCGCTTAGCTTTTACGCTGAAATGAATAATCTAAATTGGAGTGTTAACGTTGCGCCAGAAGCAGTAGTGTTTATTCACTTTGATGAATAAAAAAACTATAAATAGAAATAAGAAATAGAGATAAATCACTAAATTGACCTGAAAACAGCTAAATTGTCAGTACTTTTCAACAGTTTTATTTTTTTTTAGCACCCAACTTCACTTCTTTACGCGCTGTAAAAATTGGATGATCCAATTGCAAAGCATTGACGCCGCGTTATTTCGGTTGGTTGCATACATTTTGAGAAATTTTGACAGCGCTTTGCGTCGTAATTTATGTTGGTCTGTTCATAGAAATACATCATTGTTTGAGAAATAAAAACCTTAAAGAGTATCACTGCAAAACTGTAATTTTCATTCGAAGTACAAACTATATTCTGTTGTAGAATTGAAAAGCATAAACTTTCTTAAGCAAGAAAAAAAAAAGTAAAGTACAAGTATTTACAACGAATAGGTAAAATTAACATTTCCAATATCAATTTACTTGTATATACAGATATAATGTGTTTATTTACTTTTACTTTTGCGATGGAAATATCAAAAGGAGTGAAAACTATAATTTTTTTCCATAAAATATAATTTTTTTTTCGGCATATGATGATTTTCTTCTTCTTGTTGTTGTCCAAGATGTCGAAGAGGAATCCTTACAAGTTCAGAAAAAAATTACAGCAAAAGAAAATCGGGTGACTGCTTAGGCCCCACCTTGTATAAAAAGGTTTAGGAAATGTATATAGATTTAAATCGAATAATAAAATATTCGTTGTATGAAGGAAATTTTTTGTGGCAGCTATACAGTTTATTTTATTTGTCTAATTCGTAATTCTCAAGGGATTTTTGGGAGTTCTTGTACAAACACTTTGAATTTATTAGATTTTTTCAAGAATTTGCTTAAAAGTCCAATGACGTTTTTGGTTTTAGCACCAAATGAAATAAGCATATAGACCAGCTGAACCATATAACAAACATAAACAAATAATAGTTTAATTTATGTTTTTTAATGTTCGTTTCTCTCTGGCATTTCTATTTCTTCCCTTCCATTCTACAGGGTGGCGCAGGATGAGGTATATGGTATGAATGGGTTATAACTTTTTTATTTATGCGATTATTATAATTTTTTTTTTTTAAATACAGTATATTATTGGGGAATTTTTTGCAATTAGCTTTGAAAAATGATATCCTGTAAGTGATGTCCATTTTCTGCTTCGCACAGACGTGCTCTTTTTAGCATATTTTCCATAACTTTTCGCAAAATTTCGGGTGTAATGGCCAAGATTTCATTTCGAATGTTGGTTTTTAATTCGAGGATGTTGCTTGGTTTGTTAACGTACACTCTTTCTTTCAAATATCCCCAAAGAAAACTGTCAGGAGCTGTTAAATCTGGTGAACGTGGAGGCCAGTCAAAATCGCTTGTGCGCGAAATAATGCGTTCGGCGAATATGTCCCTTAACAAAGCCATTGAGGCACCTACAGTATGTGCTGCGGCTCCATCTTCTTGAAACCACAAGTTTCGATGGTTTTCCACAGCTGGCCTAACAAAATTTTCCAACATCGTCCGATATGCACCACCGCTGACAAAGATTGAGACACCACTTTCATTTTCCAAAAAAATATGGACCAATTATCCTTTCGGAGGATACACAGCACAGTGGGTGTGATTGTCGCTGATGAACTGCTTTTGGATTTTCCGTAAGCCCAAATCCTGCAGTTTTGCTTGTTGACATAGGAATTATAATTGTTAATAGGAAATGACTTCATCGCTCATTACCAAATTGTGAATAAAGTCTCGATTTTCCTCCGCTCTTTCACGGAAACGAATGGCATATTCAAGCCGTTGCTGGTAGTCTGTCGTCTTCAATTCGTGCACAAGTTAAACTTTATATGGGAAGAAGTCTTATGTACTCAAAATTCTCTGCAGCGACAGCCGTGATAGTTCAAGTTGTGTCGAAAGCCTCTATGTTGATGGACTATGCTGCACGATCTCCCATACACGTTCAATATTTTGACCAGTGTGCACGGTAGGTGTTCTTCTGGCACCAGGACGGGTTCTTACAGACCCATGTTGACAAAAATTTCCAATCAAATGATTTATTGCTGATGCTGTGGATGCAATGCGCCAATTAAAATGACGACGATATACACGCTGAGTCAACACAATAGACTGTTGATTTGAAAACTAAAATTCAATAATTTTTGTACTTTGTTCGATCGTGTAATGATTCATAATTAATTTCCCAAATCTTCTTCGCAAAATGCTGAAAAAAAAACAAAGAAAAAATAATAATTAAAAAAGTTATAAAGAATTCAAACCATATAGCTCATTCTGCGCCACCCTGTATATCAATAAAATTGGAAAAAATAAAAGTGAAGTGTGCTAAGGACTTTAGCAATCGATTATGAATGGCAACAGAACACACTTTGATTACACAGAAAAAACTGAAATCTCAAATCAATTACGAACACTGCGTATTAAATTATTTTGTTTTTAAAGTTCAGCCAACCGCGAAAATTGCTGATTCAATTACTAAAGTTGAGCTGAAAGTTAATCTCTACGAATAAAAAATTTGTATTGGTTTTTGATTTTTGAGCATGGCCGTAATTGATTAATTTAGAAAGTAATTCAAACGCATTTAAATTTTCAATTAAATAAATGCTTGAAATTGGGCGGTAGTTACTTTTTTTTGATTGTGGCCAAATATTACAAAGTTCAATAGAGAACGCAACTACATTATGACAACATGTTTCAGTAATTTATATTCATGCCGTCAATAGGGTGCACAAGGTGTTGGCTGCAACGTTTTCAAAGTCATCGGAAGCGAATAAAATTTTGATGTCCGCACATCAATGACGTTCAGCCGACAAAGATTTTTCTCCTTTGTCGACCTATTAGCCAACTGGATTTTTGCTATTTTAGCTATTATATAGAACACATTATTCCGCGGGATTTTTTTAAACATTTTGGTTTCCTTCACTGTTGACAGTTTTAATATTTTTTTTTTTGTTTTTAGAAACCAAACTAACTTTCTATAGTGCTGGTGGTAGTCTTTTTGCCTTGAACGCATTGCCTGCTTCTAAATAAGAAGCGCAACAATAGAAATGGATAAAAAAAAAAAGAGCTGCTCCATTAAAAAGCCCTTAATTTTGACTTTGCCTTTGAAATATTTCAACTTCCGCTTCTTTTTTTTCCTTCTTCTTCTTTTGTTTCGTTTTAAGCTGTTAACCCTTGACTAAATAAATTGTTTCTTTCTTATCTGGGTGCAGTTTTAGTTTCTGTTTTATGCTCCAACAAAAAAGAGCAATTTTTAACGTGTTTCTCAAAAAGCCACTATTGTTAATTTAAGTTAACAGAAAAAAAACGAGGAAAACCAGAGAGAAATTCAAAGAATTTATAAAATACAGTGACCTTTCGTTCGGTCACAAAGCCAAAAAAATAAATAAAAACAAAAATAGAGGCCAGAGAATTGCTGTTTTGCTTAGTTGCTGTATGATTGTGTATTTCATTTCCGTTTGGCATTTATTTTCTCTGTGATTTCGCTCTGTAAATTGGCCCTTTCTTCCTAAATTCATTTTTCTATTGTTTTATACTTTTTTGTGTTGACCACTGAAGCCTCAAATAAATCTTTGATAACACGTCTGAAATATGCAGTAGTAATTTTTTGCTACAGCCTGCCTTGGTAATGTGCTTTATAACTCAACATTGCCTCTCTTTGATTTTTACTTTTCTTTCCTTTTTTATTTATTTATTTATTTATTTATAAGAAAAAAAATTTAAATCCAAAGTCAAATGTCTCTATTTTCATTTTTAACTGCCACCCGTGATTTGTACGATTGAGGGCGATGGTTGGTTGGTTGGTATGAAGGGAATTGAAATTGATTTTTTTTTTAGTGTGTTGCTGCTGCATAAATCTATTTTCGGTCATGTTTATCTGTTTCACAGTTATAATTTGTTGAGGGGTTTGTGTTTGCAATGACCATTAGACCATGTGATTGTTTGGCGGATTTAGAGACTTTTTTGTTGTGTTGGATTTGAGCAATTAATTCAAGTCTACGGTCCATCCATTATTGCATTTTATTTTCAAATAAACTTTAGTTCTATGGAAAATTAACGAAATACATCAGTGTTTTGTTTTTAATCCGGCAGAACTTTAAAGATTTTGTACAGCAAACAGTTTGATTAAGTGTGAAAAAAATTTAATTAAATATGAAATCTGTGCAGGCAGTGTTTTTTTTTAATGTCAGAGAGTTGCTTAAAAAAGGATTGAGGCGATTGTAAAATGAATAATTGAAAAGAAAATATATAAAACGCATAGATTTAGATAAAGTCAGTGGCGGAGGGTTCAATCAATAATTTAAAATTAAATGAAATTCACAAATCCTATTTTGTTTGAACATTTTTTTGTGAAGTAAAAATATTTTTTTATGAATATGTTTTTATATGTATCTATGAAATTAATTTATTTTAAATGGTTTAGGTATAGGAAAGCAGTTTGCTGGATGGAAAGGAAAAGGCCTATTTGGATGTAATTCATTATGCTGAAATTGTGATGGGGGGCCTCCCGGGCATTAGTCTATCAATCTGCAGTTTGATTGTTTAACTCCCCACTTGATACTGGGTATTTCTGCAGAAAAGCTTAAAAGCTGTTCAAAAAAATTAAAAAGTATCTGTAGTGAAGAGACTTTCACTTGTTATAGTAAACAGAGTAGTGTCTCTGCTAGGAATCGAACCTAGAACTCCCCCACTAACTGATAAATTAGCGCATCTCTCACTAGTTTTACGGTGGCATCCTAAAGAGAGAAAAAATACACTATGTTTATATTTCAGCTGAACTTTCTAAAGTCACTTCCAACGGGTTGTTGAGAGCATACGAACGGTTTGGCTAAAAAAACACGAATTCCCGCCAACACCACCTCCCATTTCACTCACTATCCCTTTACTCTAGTTCTAGCACAATGCACCGCATGTGTAGGTATCATCTTCTGGGTGCTGGTCAAAGATAAAAGATTGCTGAGACGATTGAACTATCTGAACTCATATCATTTGGGGAGCTTACGCTCAATGGTTGTTAAAGTGAAGAGCTTCGAACTCTACTTTAGATATGGTATGATATACACCGACAACAAATTACAGTACTCTACTAAGCAACTTTTATCAAACGGCAACAGCAGCAACAGAAGTAGCAAGTCGTGGCAATGAAAACCATCATCTTGATAATGTGTTTCAGTTTAGATCCAAAACTTTTCTCTCGGCGTAAACTTCGGTATTAATCACAGCCACAACGATTACAATCCATTATCTTCTACATCTCTTAAATTTTCGTTGTTGGAATCAAATATTCAAAGGGTCATGGCTTCAATTCCCACCAAAGTTTCCGCAGTTTCTTGTTTTTACATCAAAATATTATTCAAATTATTTATTTATGTCTGTTGTATGGTTAAGTTGTCCTATATGTACATTTCGTTGGTGCCAACTCATCAAAATAACGAGAATAACCAGAAAAATATCGTGCGTCCATCCATCCCTCCATCTGTGCGTTATTTTCAATTGCAACTTCTTGTCAATTTAAAAAAAATAATTCATGTAAAATATTATACGGTCTTTTATATTATTTGTATATTCGTGTTTGTATTTCAAAATTTTCATAATATCTTATAGTTTTTTTTTTTTTTTTTTTATCTGGAACCAGCACTCAGGAAATGACTCCTACACATGCGAAGCATTGTGTTGGAACTATAGGAAAGGGATAGTAGGAGAAACGCCAGGAGGTGAAGCTTAATAAATTATTTTACAGCTCTGCTTTCGCACGTTCTTTGTTTTTATACTCGTGACAGTGCTGAAGCTTCGGTTTAGTAGCCATTTTTATTATTATTTTACTTCGCCGGTGCTACACAATACCGACGAAGGAGGGCGTTCTGATGCGATTGTCGATTGCCAGTGACTATGCCTTCGTCACTGAAACCTTCCGACAACAACTGACACACAAAGACGCACTAATGCACATAATTTTTTTTTTTTTATAATTTTAGTCTGAAACTGAAGTTGAACCCAGAATTGTTTTTGGTTTTGTAGTCAACGTGCAGACTACCATGCATCGTGCCATCGCCACCCTCATTTCATATGACGATATGTACATTCTTAGAAATATCAAATTCTGAAATTTGTATTGCTTAAATTCTGTTATAAGTAATTACAAAAAAATAACATTATTTTTGTTACTTTTTCCCAAATTGCCGAACTCCAGCCGCCGCGAAATTTTTGTAAATAGCCGCCGTTCACAAAATAAGATGGCCGAGATCTTTGACCTTTTCTTACGATCTTTTATTATGGTCTTGTTAATTCAGTCTTTTGTTCTCTTGAAAATTTCCAATTATTTTAAACGCCTTTCAAATTAATTACCTTAAAGCTCATTTGCTGATTTTTACAATGGCCGCGAATATTTTACCTCCAATTCCACAAAAATTTAAACATACTCATACGTACGAACGGATGGTGATTTCATCTGGAAACCAGCGAAACAAGACACAAATAAAGTGAACAAAAGTAAAACAGTCATTGAACACAAATTGTCACATAAATGTCGCTAACTGTCTACATATATACGCACACACACACACACATGCACAAAATTCTGGTAGACCACAGCCTGCCTGCTTGAAAGCGTGTAACACAAAATAAAAAAAAACGCGCCACTTATAGGGAAATGAAATAATCATCAGTTTTCAATTCAAAAAGAAACACGTCGTAGTTTTCAATATCCAGCATCAATTAAATGGCAGACAAAAGCATAAAACAATAACTGTGTGTTGAGTTACGACGAGTTTTCGAGGGCATAACAAAATGAAAAATAATTAATTTGAATAATGGAATTAATTTCATTTGATTGTCATCATAAAGCGGTGGGGGAATTATGATAATGGAATTATTAAAAAATAGATAAATAAAATTAATTATAATGTTTTGTTTTCCTCGAGGAATACAACTAATTATTATTATGCTTGGAAAAATTTTTAAATGCCTGTGTATTCTACTTTAATGTTTAAATTTAATTATTTTGCCACAAAAATGCCATAGTCGGCGGGAGCGATTATAAAGATTATTCTAATTACTGCGTGCAGATCAGAAGTGCTTAAAAGCGCTAAAACAAAGTTTTAAGGATGCCTTAACGTGCCTTCACGTACTTCAGAGCGTAAATCAAAAGTGTTGGGATTTTTGAGGGTGCTAAACCGTTTCTCAAGATTGTTACTTTGATTTTGAACAAATAGTGAAACTTCTTCTAAATGCTGCTACCGTGCTGCCGTGTCATCTGCATAATATATTATTTTGAAATCATGACATTAACACATATAATTTTGTGAATTAAAAACGTTCCGCTAAGTCAGCAACGCTTTCAAAACACTTAGTTATATCGTATATTTTTGTTAATTTTTTTTTTAATTTTCAAAACCCAGCGGTTTTCATTATAATAGAATATATAATTGGAATTAATTTAGAATTTTTATGCCCAGTTTTTACCTGATATTAAAATGCGTATTTAATTAATTTTCATTTAAATTGAAGTTATATTTAAATCAGAGACAGGCAAGCCTATACTAGTTATTTTTTTGAGTTTTTTAGCGCCTCATATACCCAATTTAAAAGGCAAATAATGTTAGATATGGAGATTGAACAGAATTACAAAGTATGGTATGCATTGCAACTTAAGTATTTATTTTTAAATTAAATACATTTAAAATCTAATAATAAAATGTTTGTGGTCTAAGAAAAATTTTTAAAGAAGCTTTTTGGTTTGCTTGGCTTGTATATTTCATAATTTTTAAATATTTTTTGGGCGTTCTTGGAAATTTCTTAGCTTTTTTCAAGAATTTGTTTAAAGATCTACTGAAGATTTTGATATTAGCACCAAATGAAATGCCACATATAGATCAGCTAAATCATATAATAAATATAGATAAATAATCGTAAAAATAATGTATGATAAATATTATAAATTCATTAAAAGTTCTTTTTTCTTCTTAAAAATTGTTGTATATTTCGCTTGTTTAGGCTTGTAAAATGTAAATTATTTTAAAGGGTGGTTAAATTTTAAGGGCCGATATTGATTTTGAATAAAACACAATTTATTTAGGAAATTAATGTCATTTCTTTTTAATATGATAATATTGGTATGGTTCAATTATATATGGAACAAAGTATCGGCCAATTGAACGCCGTGACCTCGGCGGCACACCTCCATCCGATGGTCCAAATTTTCGATGACCCTGAGGCATAATGGAGGTTCTATGCCGTTAATGTGCCGAATTATCTCATCCTTTAGCTCTTGAATTGTTGCTGGCTTATCGACGTACACCTTTTCTTTCAAATAACCCCAAAGAAAAAAGTCCAACGGTGTCAAATCACATGATCTTGGCGGCCAATTGACATCGCCATTACGTGAGATAACACGGCCATTGAATTTGTTGCGCAAAAGAGCCATTGTTTCGTTAGCTGTGTGGCAAGTGGCACCGTCCTGCTGAAACCACATATCGTTCACATCCATATCTTCCAATTCGGGCCATAAAAAGTTCGTTATCATCTCACGATAGCGAACACCATTCACAGTAACTGCCTGACCGGCCTCATTTTGGAAAAAATACGGCCCGATGATGCCGCCAGCCCATAAACCGCACCAAACAGTCACTCTTTGTGGGTGCATCGGTTTTTCGACAATCACTCTTGGATTATCACTCGCCCAAATGCAGCAATTCTACTTATTGCTGAATCCACTGAAGTGAAAATGTGCCTCATCACTCAAGATGATTTTCTTCGAAAATTGATCATCCACTGTTGCCATTTCTTGCCACCATTCTGACCATTGACGACGTTTGGAATGGTCAAGAGGCTTTAGTTCTTGAGTCAATTGCACCTTGTAAGCGTGTAAATGCAAGTCTTTATGCATAATGTTCATCAACGACGATCGTGAGAGGTGCAATTGTTGGGCACGATGACGAGATGAGGTGGACGGCTCTTCAGCCGCACTATCGCGAACAGCAGCAATATTTTCTGCAGTACGAGCTGTACGAGCATGCACTGGTGTTTTCACATCTACAGACCTGGTTTGCTCAAATTTTTGCTCGATTTTTCCCATTGTGCACACATCTGGACAATTAAAGTGACCGAAAAAATCACGAAGTGCATAATATGCATTTTGATTTGAACGCCCATTTTCATAATAAGCCTGAATAATTTTAACGCGTTGCTCGATTGTCTATCTTTCCATGGTTCAAATTGAGTTAGTCTGAAAAAAAACTTTAGGGTGGTTCACATTCAACATCGGCCCTTAAAATTTAACCAACCTTTACTATGTATATGGAGGAAAATATTCTTGCTTATATTTTTTTCTTTCTGGCTTTTGCTGTCCCTTTCTATAATTTTTATATCAATTAGAGAAAAATAAATGAAGTGCCATAAGAGTAGCCATCTTTAAAAAAAAAATAAAATAAAAACAAAGTAAATTTTAAAAGAAAATAAATACAAATGTCGACTGTTCAGCAGGAATTATCGAATTACTTCCTGTGCAAAACTATATTGACTTTTTGCGAGCTTTAATTTTCTGACATTAGGGTGGTACATCAAGGTGGCAGAAACAAAAATCTGGTGGATCTTGAAGTCTATGTCCATTGATGCATAATATCGGGCTTCTAGAGGCAAAAACATTGTTATACCATTCCTTCAGATACAACTGTAACTGCCCAAGATATAAAGAAAAGTTTAAAAATGCGATCCATATATTCGGCAAAAAAAAATTTTTTTTATATTTTCGAAAAAGCCCTCCAAAAATATTTACGGTGTACGGTGCACTTTTTTTTGCCTCTATGGTGGTAAGCTCTAATGTACTTATGTATTTCTGTTCATAATATAACAAATTTAAACAAATACTGATTAGCTGTTATTTCGCAGATGCCAGACACATTTTGCATTGAAGGCCGGTGCACATAGAATCCCTCATCCGTCATATTTTGACTTTTTCAAATGACATTAACGTACCGACGGTTGAGATTGGCATAATGAGTACTTTGTTGACGGATATCAACTCATAGCCAGCGTTACCACGTTAAAAAATTAAAAAATAAAAGAAAAATACTAGAATATGTTCTACTTTATAAAATTAAGTCTTCCATTTCTTTTATATTAGTCACAGATTAAAAAAAAAAATTATATGAAAATATTATCTACATACACCATTTCAATTTAAGACAAACAAACCCGTGCAAATAATTTTCTATCTTGAATTTGAATTTAAATACTGTGTTCTTTTATTTGTGTTTCTGCTGCAGCAGTCTTTTCTTTTTTTTTTTAACCTGGGACCAGCACTCAGGAGAAGACTCCTACACATGCGAAGCATTGTGCTGGAACTATAGGAAAGGGATAGTAGGAGAAACGACAGGATGTGAAGATTAATTAATTATTTTGCAGCTCTGCTTTTGCACGTTCTTTGTTTATACTCGTAGCAGTGCTGAAGCTTCGGTTCAGTAGCCATTTTTATTATTATTTTACATCGCCGGTGCTACACAATACCGACGAAAGAGGGCGTTCTGATGCGATTGTGGATTGCTATCAGCTGAAAGCCGGTATTGTTCAGTGACCAGTGACTATGCCTTCGCCACTGAAACCTTCCGACAACAACTGACACACACAGCCACACTGCTAATGCACATCAGAAAAATGCGAGATGTTTATTTTTATTTTAAAATTTTAGTCTGAAACTGGGGTTGAACCCAGTTCTGTTTTTGGTTTTGTAGTCAACGTGCATCCATCGTGCCATCGCCATCCTCTCAATACTAAGACTTAACCTTTGAAAAACAATTGGTAAAGACTCATTTCGGTGCTCCTCTACAGGCGAAAGATTTATTCGACAACTGCAGAGAAACCAGAGTCTTGAATTTTTTATTAGAACAGAAACGATTTTTAATAAAACAGAAGGGTGTTAAAGACGTTTCGCAATATAAAACCTGATTTTAAAACTTTACAAGTAAAATTTACGTATTACAAACAATATTTATATCTCCACTCTAGAAAAAAGCAATAAATTTTGTTTGAAAATAACCTACAACGGCAACTCTGTTCATAGCTGTCAAATTACTCAACGTACGTTTAAAGTTGGCCAACTTTCGTACTTTGCTTTGACGGAGACGCACTGAATGTGACAAACCTCATAAGAAAACGGTTATTTCAACTTGTCAGTTGAAAAAGGCAAAGTATGACGGATGACGTATTCTAAGTGCCTCGGCCTTGATAAATATACTGTCAGATACATTTTATGTGTTTTCATTATAAGAAAAAAAAAATTCACAAAGACTTCATCTCATTTGTTTATGCGTAATTTCACAACATTTGGCAGGAAATTTTGAACACAGTATCTAGACTCTGTATGATTTGAAATCCAATCATTTTCAGAACAGATATGTTTCTTATAAATGCATTTGCTTTCCTTATATCCTTTCTATATTATTGAGTGTTGGACAGTGAGTAATTACACAACACTGAAGCAATATTACGTTGCTTCATATCGAAAAAAAACAACAGAAAATTATTCCGCATCGAAATTAGTTTCTGTGCGATCACGTTTGCCAAAATTAGTGGAACATTTTTCGAAATATTCAGAAAATTGTAAAAACTTACCTCCCCTGCTGCGTTACTGGAGTAACTCATGCGTTTCACTTTCTTAAAAGTGACATCATCTTCTGCCTCTTTCAAAGCCTGCTCTAAAACACTGTCCATTTCAGGGCTACGATGTTCATTCAGGCCTTGATAGCCACTGATTAATAAAAAAAAAAAAAATTAATTTGATGAAAAAAAGACGAGCTGAAAAATGCAATCTGATAGTTGGGTGTAAAAACATGTTTTAAACTATAGAATTTTTATAGCAAAAGAACACATTTTTTTTTTTATAGAAAGAGAGAACAGACTTCTTTGCGAACAGAACTCTTTAGGGAAAAACATACTTCGAAAAGAGAAATTATTGTGAAAAAAAATTTTGCATCAGAAAGTTGTTTGCTTTCGTAAATGCTTTTGCAACAAGAAATAAATAAATAAAAAATACTTGGTAATAATAAATGTAATTTGTCAGATCTCTTATAGTTGAAAAAACTTTTGAAAACTTGAATATTTTCTTTTATTTTTTGCTGACGTCTTTAGTTACAAGTTATCCCAACAGGTTGTAACAAGGTAAATGCGTAGCATGTCGGAACATGATATTGTAAATCATTAATTTTATTGTATGCGAAATAAAAATTTAATGAATGAAAGTTTTTTTTTCAGCCGAACAATAACAAATCTTGAGGCTAAATAATGTTTAAAGGAAAATATATACTGGATCTGAATATTTTATTTTACGTGGTATATTCACACAAACTGACATCGAAAATTCAACCTTTTGGCACTGGGGATTGTTTAGTTAGAAAGCGGCATACATTTTTCCAGGTTTGTACAATCAATCGTGCCAGAGGCAAGAAACGATAAAACATCAACAGTAGTAAATAACAGCTGCCAAAATACATACATTTACAAGACATCAAATTAACTTGATCCAATATTACCAGAAATTTTTAAACATTAAAATATAATATGGGGTGGTTGGGGTTGGAGGGTTAAAATGTTTAAAGGAAGATAATGCAAATTATTTTTTATATATATTATTTGAGAGTTTTCACTCATAGAATTTTTCCGTATGTGGGAACTGAGGTTTTTGCAGTACTCACCTTAAGAGTTTATCCCGAAAGGCTTCTATTCCTCCAAGTCCTCCTCCTTCTCCTCCTCCTGCACCCTTGCCATGTCTTATTGTAGAACGATTGGTTTTACGAACCGTACGCAAATCGGTTTCCCAGAAGCTGTTTATTGACAACAAGAATAAACCAAATATATTTAGTTTTATAATTAAATAATTTGGAGAAATAAAAGATTTAAAATTCTAAGAGAATAACTTTTTATATAAAAATAGTTTGCCCCCTGTACAATCAGATTGTGTACAGCAACCAAAGTAAATTATAAATTGAGAAAATAATTATCCATTGTTAAATGAAAAAAAATTATTTCAAGAAAAGCAAAAAAACGGAAGATTTTGAGACATTCACATGCCCAAATTTAACGTCAGCACATCCTGTCATGATGGCTTAATCTCTCTTTATACAGCGTCATAGAAATCAATTAAATGGTAAAATTTATTACAATTTATGCTAGGAACATAATTGGCACGAACGACGAATTATTCGATGCCAAAAACACATTTCTGCATATGAAAATTAACACAATACCGCCGTCGACGAAATTCATCGTGCGTGACGAACTCTGAGATAAATTTATTTCTATTTCATACGCCGACGAGCAATGAACAAATTAGTACAGAGTTACCGTTTTTCATTTAATTTTCCAAATATATTAGTAAATAAAGTTAATTGTTATCTTAATAGTTGTTTAATATTTATAATAAATAATTTATGTTAAATATACACAATTATTTACTATAAAATTTCTTTCTAATTGTTTTCTGTTAATGTTTAATTTTTTCAAGTAAAATTTGTTTATACGGCAACACCGTTAACAAACCGTTATGACACCTGTAATTATTTCGTCGTTATTGTGTGTCACACTGCGAATTTACGCAACGAACTTTTACCGACGAATTCGGCCAGCACGACGAAGTTCGTTGTTCGTCGCAATTGTGTTCTTAGCATTAGACATATACGATGCAGTGGATCATGATTAGCAGACGTAGGGAATTTTTTTTTTTGTTTTTTTATCTAGGACCAACACTTCTACACATGCGAAGCATTGTGCTGGAACTATAGAAAAGGGATAGTAGGAGAAACGACAGGAGGTGAAGCTGAATTAATTATTACTTTTGCAGCTCTGCTTTCGCACGTTCTTTGTTTATACTCGTAGCAGCGCTGAAGCTCCGGTTCAGTAGCCATTTTTATTATTATTTTACTTCGCCGGTGGTACACAATACCGACGAAGGAGGGCGTTCTGATGTGATTGTGGATTTCTATCAGCTGAAGCCGGTATTGTTCAGTGACCAGTGACTATGCCTTCGCCACTGAAACCTTCTGACAACAACTGACACACAAAGACACACTAATGCACCTCAGAAAAATGCGAGATGTTTATTTTTATTTTAAAATTTTTAGTCTGTTTTAAGAATGATCAGTTAAAAGTTAAGAATTCGTCTGTTTGGATTGCAAAATTTAATGTTACGAAGCAAGAACTTCTCAATCTTCCACACCTTCATATTGCGATCCACATACAAGGTGGGCCAAAAGAAGTCATCCGATGTTGTTTGGCTCTCATTTTTTTCTAAATGAAAAACTTCGATTCTGTGTTTTCATTATGTTTATCTGAACCTTTAGAATTTTATTGGTCAAGTCGAGAAGATTATATCGGCCAACACAATTGATTGCTATACGGGCTCGTTTTATGGCATTTTTCATTACTTCGGCAAGAATTTCGGGCGACAGATTCTCGCACTCGTGTCGAATGTTGTCCTTGTCACCTTATTGTAAGATGCTCTTATTTTTGCAAATGGCGGCCAATGTCAAATTTGTTTTGAGATTTGTGAACTAGACAGTTGTTGAATACAAGTGACAAAGCCATGGAGCGATACACTCCCCAAGAACGCGGAATAATGGAAGTAGACGATTTTTCGACCAAAATCATAATGAGCGATGAGGCTCATTTCCACCTCAGCGGGTACGTGAACAAGCAAGACTATCGCTTCTGGGGCACCGAAAATCCACGAATGACGGACGAGGAGCTAATACAGCCGCTCAAAGTGACTGCATGGTGCGCTGTTCACGCTGGAGGGGTCATCGGGCCATTTTTGTTTGAGTACTCCGCTGGTCAAACGACTACAGTGGACGGTGCCCGCTATAGGGCCATGATAACCGAAATTTTTCTGCCGCAATTGAACGAATTAGGACTGGAGGACACGTGGTTCCAAGAGGACGGAGCAACGGCACACAATACGCGAGCCACAACCGATATTCTGAAGGCGGTGTTCCCGGGTCGCCTCATCTCTCGTTTTGGCGATTTGCACTGGCCCGCAAGATCGCCCGATTTAACCGTTCTAGACTTTTGTTTGTGGGGTTTTTTAAAGTCCCGTGTTTACGTGAACAAGCCCGAGACCCTGGAAGCCCTCAAGGACAACATTCCACACGAGTGTGAGAATCTGTCGCCCGAAGTTCTCGCCGAAGTGATGAGAAATGCCATAAAATGAGCCCGTATAGCAATCAATTGTGACGGCGCCCATTTCGCCGATATCATCTTCTCGACTTGACCAATAAAATTCTAAAGGTTCAGATAAACATAATCAAAACACAGAATCGAAGTTTGTCATTTACAAAAAATATGAGAGCCAAACAACATCGGATGACTTCTTTTGGCCCACCTTGTATGTGGATCGCAATATGAAGGTGTGGAAGATTGAGAAGTGCCCGCCGTAGTGTTGAACATGTTACAGTTTTGCGTGTTTCTTTTGAAAGGGAACATCTTTTTTTTAGAAAAGAATATGGGGAAATGTAAAAGGTCCAATAATTATTCAAAAAAGAAAGCGTCATAATAATTTAGTCTTCCCCAATATTCAATAGCTTCCATTTATTTATTTACTTGATATTAAAATTATATATATTTAATATTAATATTTAATGATAGCACTCGCTGCTAAGGACATCCGCTAATAAAAGATCTATTATTATTCCTTGTTTTCTGCATTATTTATTGGATAAAAGAACAGGAAAAAAAATGTATGTGATTTTATATAGTAATTGAATACTGCAGTGCATACTTTAGGGCATATTTTCATAGATCTCATTATTTTATGGAAAAGTAATTTAAATATCGAATTTAATATCTGTTAAGATAAAAGTCAGAGAAAATTGTTTCAAAAATTTCTGGCAAAGGAAATTATGATATAAATTTGCTATATTTTCTATTCCTTCATTTGCTTATTACAAAATCTTTCTTTGAAGTTTTCCTACGATAATAATCAGCAATAATTTTCATTGTCTATACATTTTTCCTTTATATTTTTCCTTGAACAAAATCTTTTTTCCAGCATATGTATGTATATGTGTGTTTATTTCTAACAAGTAATTGACGTACATCTGTATATTTCCATTAACATTTTTTTTTTTTAATCTTACACAAATTTAATTTGAAAAACAATTAAATTTTGTTTTGTGCCTTTTTTTCTATTGAAATAGGAAAAAGTAAAACAATGAAATGATTTTGCCTTGACCTACAAAAATAAAAATTTCAAGATTTATTTTTGGTCTCCTACAAAGTGTGCTGTGAAACAGAGACCAAGAAATTTACTGCAAAGTATGCTACGTAAAATATATATATATTTTTACAAAAATCTGTAGTATTCAAAGAGAACTATTAAAAATTAAAATAAAGTTAATTTATGGGGACAATTTGAAAAGTTTAAATTACAATGGAAGTCTTGATAAAAACTGCAAAACTACAAAAAAAATTTAAAATTTTTGCTTTGTAGTAGTTTTGGTTTTTAGCAGTAGCAGAATATCCTTAAAATGAGAAAACAAGTAGTTTTTCTTTTTTGTAGTTATTGCATCGAAAAAGTTTAAGAAACTCCAATTTAAATTGAAATATAAAAAAGACTTTTAACTATTACTTTGTGGCTTTAGTTATCTGACTTTAGATTTATTTGCCAATAATTATTGGTAGCATATGGAAAATAAATATTTTGTGAACACTGTTACAGTACATTCGCCAAAATAATTTTCATTTCCAAACAGTGACAAAAACTATACGCAGATATACATTTTTTTATTGTAGGCGAATTGTTAAGTGGATAAAGTTAATAAAGCTTTAATTGCACTTAAGTGAGTATCCCGTCACAGAAAAGCAACAGTTAGCAAAATATATGACTTTCTATAACGCGAGACAATTTATCAGCACTCCAATAATTTTTCACTGATAAAATAATTGGAAAGAAGCGACAAGGACGTTTGTGGAACACTAGAAGCGCCGTCGTCCCATTATATACGTGAAACTTGTACCATATTTTGAGAAGGCGGCGACAGCTTTAGGGGGTTGTAACTTTCAGCGCTTCTAGCAGACCATTAAGATGGCTAACGACAATGTGTGTTACATTCTTTTCGGAAAGGTTTACTGTACAAAAGACACAGGCGGTGAATTAATAGAGTAGCGTCTTATTATTATACAACTCTGCTGTTGCACATTTTATGTGGCGTTAATATTCTTCCCGTTTGTAATTTTTTATACAAAATAAATTCAATATAATTTTTTTCAATACATCTAACTTGCTTTTCTCACCATAACTGAAGCTTTAAAAGATTTCTATGTGTCTTTTCTCTATCTACATTTATTATTATTCTTTTATTTTATTTTTAAATCACTTATATTTAAGGAAAAATTTCACATATGGCCATAATGTTTTAGCCCATGTATCTTAACAAAAAGAATCTTGTTTTTTTGTTATTTATAAACTATATTAATGGCCTTAAATAACATTTTCTTTTTAAAATTCCTTTTTATCCTACTCAATTACAATTTGAACATGATTTTTTTTTTGTACGCAGATGACTAACTTTCCTCCTCCTTCTTTGGTTTCTTGTGAATTATACTTTCCGTTTCCTCTTTTATTCTTTCTTATGTTTTGATTAAATTTAGTTGCCTGCTATTTAAGGGTATGTTTCGTCTTATTGATTTATAAAATTGTATGAAATTGGAATCAAAAGAAAAGTTTGGAGTTGGAACACGAATTTTCTTTAACGTTATTTTCTATAAAAAAAGACACTTTAAAACTATTTTCACAAGGCGATTTGTTAAATACATATTGACATATAACTTGCTCCAAAAAGTTAGTAAATTTATTTATCTTTAGCCAGCAGTCAGGCAAATAGATTCCTGCACATGCGATGCATTGTGCTGGAACTAGGAACTGGGGTTATAGGAAGATGGATAGAGGGAGTAGTGTTTATGGACATTTGCTCTCAATCTTCCCACGTTAAAAGTGGTAGGAAAGACTTCTGCAGGGAGTTTGTTCCACATACGCGATGTTCAGTCGAAAAATGAGTTATCTCTGCAATGCGTCGCGTGATTCCCTGACAAATTTACCATAAATGAATACGCCGTTAATGATGAACGCGTTATGTGCAGGAGTGAAAGGATTTTGGGAACAAGTTCCCTGATTTCATTAGAGCACATCCCATTCTAGTAACAATAAAACAAGTAAACACACCCAATGTTGTGACAATGCTCAAGAGAGTTGATAGAGTGGGCTCCACTACCGACCCCAATGAGTTTCTTCGCCCTGTCCTGTACACAGTCGAGTAACTTTGAAGTCTTTCAAGCACCAGCCTACATATGAGAGTTGTATTCCATCTATCGCATCTAAGCGTTATAAATAGTAAGGAGATCAGATGGGGTGAAGTACGTCTTACAACCTCTTAAAAAACCGAGGTACTGGAAAGGATTCTTTTGAGACCTGAAAGATGTCATCAGTCCTTCGAACGTCACATTGAATCTTCATGCCAAGAACATCAAGAGCTTCTGACTTCTCAATATTTATACCACTCCTAATTACCGTTGAAGCAGCATGATCGGCCAAGCGTCGGTTTTTTGAGCGTTATAATGGACCCTGTTCGCAAGACCCCATTGCGATATTCTCGTGAGGTCACTAGTCAATGAATCACTCATATTCTGCCTCAGTGCAGCGGTCATAGTCGATGTCGGCCTACGACTAAATGAATGAGACTGAAAGATGTCGCAGTCATCTGCAAAATAGTGGATAGGATTGGAAGTTTGTCATAGGAGGTCATTAAGAATGATTAGAAATAAGATAGGAGAAAGAATAAAGCCTTGCGGTACCCCTAAATTTATATTGAACTCTTTACATGAGATCCCATCTGTAGCAAATCGTATAGCGAGATCCGTGAGAATGTTCGATAGAAATCGAGAGAATATATCACCGACACTAAAAGCAATAAATTTGTAGTGCGCCATGCCACACTCTATCAAATGCTTTAGAAATATTCTGAGCAACCACTTCACTTTCGCCAAAATGATGAATGGAACTGTACCATTTGTCCGAGAGGAAAGCCAATATGTCGGCCGTTGGGCATCCTCTACGGAAGCCATATTGGCAGTCGTTTAGTAAGATGTTGGACTCATAGTTTCCCATACTTTCCATCACTTTGGAAATCGCGGTACAGATTGCGATTGGGCGGTAATTTTCAGGGTTGCCTGTCTCGCCATTTTTGGAAGTTGGCGTTACATTTCCAACTTTGCTTCACTCTGCATGATACACAGTGCTGAAAAGGATTGCTAAAGGAAGTGATACCATCGAAGAGCACTGTTTTAAGGCCAGTTCCGCAGGGGGTTAGGGACAAGTTTCTAAACCTACGGGTCTTTAGCAATACCGCGGTACCTAGCTAAAGGTCTATCATCACCTGAAACTTCCTTCGAGTTTGAAGATGACAGAAGAGGCGACTCTTCGAAATCTTACTAGAGATTGAGGAGGTTAATGCAGGCAATTTCCGTATGACTGTCGAAATATAGTTCAATTCTAATCTAGAGCTACGAGGCCAGCGAAGCCCCACAGCTCTAACGCTCAGTGAGGGTTTAATGACTGATGTACTCTTAAGTGAGTACTTCGTGTTCACTCCGAAAACTTGGAGTTTTGTATGCTGGATTGGGAAAGGATTCGTAGTGGATGAGGTTGCCACCAAAAGATACGCTGGGAGATAGGTTTTTGGTCTGTTCGGGATATATGTGAGGAAGGCACATATATTCTGATACGACTTTTACTTAACTAGGTACTGTTGCCATTCAACAGTAGTCACCGGAATGTGTCTGGAAGAAACAGTATTACTGGATTAAGAGTTCTTAACTCAAATACATTTTGATGTGACACAGAGTTTGAACAGCTCGAAACACCTCAGCAAGGTGTAATTTATAGACCAGGGATAACTATAAATTTAGATTGCAAACTGTGTGCACTGGTGCTAGCGGTACAGGATTTTGTATTTCTGAGTGCCCATGGGGGCGGTAGTGATTGTCGTAATTTCACTCAGTGTTGAGAGCATCGTGTAATAAGACGCTATGCGTAGGTGTCCACGCAATTCTTGAACACATCTGTTTCAAGGCCAGTGCAAGAATTCCATCTGGGCCAAGAGACTTATTTATGTTGTAAATTAAATTCATTTAAAATCATAAATGTAACGTTAGGTTGGGACAATATTTGAAGAACTACTGTAGACTTATATTCCTAAGGAAGAGTAACTTTGGTTATTTCTTATCGGCGAAGTAGTTCGTTGCATAAATACCGATGACAAATGGCATGCTAAGGTGTACATTATTGCTGCAGGGCACTTGAACTCACTATCTTCTGTCTGTAGAGGTAGCGTGCTAACCAATAAAGTCGATAACTTTTTAGCGTTCAATAATTTTCACAAACTTATTCCTAATATTATGATTGACATTTTTATGCCCCTATCATGATTTACAACTCAATTAAGTTGAGTTGTCAATGTTACAACTCAACTAAAGTAATTCTTTGTATTATGGTCCGTAACCAATTTTAGTTGTTATCGTTAAGCTTTTATAATGTAAATCACAATACGAGTAACAACTCAACGAAGACAACTGAAATTAGTTGTGTATCATAATGCAAAAAATTAGTTGAGTTGTGAAACATGATAGGGGCATTAATTTCAGATATAAATGTGACAATCTCTGGTAACAATGAAAAGATACAAAAATTGTATATTCGGCTAAATTTATAAAAGAAATTTAAACGTTTAAATACAACGATGATGGGCATACCCAACAATGTTATTTGCAATTATTTTAGGGCATTTTATTGCCGTTTTCATATCTGGTATTATTTTTTTATTCTTTCTTATTTTTATTTATTTACTTTTACATTTTTTATTATTTCCAAATGCCATATAATCTATTCATGTATTGAAGAATTCCTTATCCTTTTCCGTGTGTACCACGAAAGCAAATGTTTTTGAAATTTATAGCAACATTTCTAATAATAATATTTTCAATGCAGCAAAATCAATTTGAAGGTTTTCGTGATATATTAAGTAAAAAAAAAAATGTGTTAGAAATTGATTATGTTGTTAAGGGGCTTTCCCTCCCATTCAGTTTTTTCGTTTTTCATATTAAAAAATTGAGCAACGGATTAAGATGAAATGTCTCAGTTGTTGTTCTTTCAAGGATAAAACAAATGTTTCTTCAAATTTTCGAACAGCATCAAACACTTTGATGCGTACATACTCGTATGTACATACGTTAACCATCGGTTTTTGTCCTTAAAATCATCACTGTTGTCGTTGTCACCTTTTCTCTTAACTGTGAAAACATTTATTTGATGTATGTATGGGAATTTGTGTGTATCTACGATTAAGTGTATGTGTGTATGGATATGTGTCTGAGCGTGTAGTTGCGTATATGTAACGATTGTTTGCCATTTGACTGCAAAACATGTTGACTGATTTGTGTTTGTGTTCAGTGATGTTAATCTTTATTATTGCAATTACTGAATGACCTGGCAAATTTTACCGTAAAATTCCAAGAATTTATTAGGCTGAGTTTTCTTAGTTTGAATACATATAGTACACCGATTCAATGCATATTAATTACTTCTTTTGGATTGACTCTGGTTCTCGAAAAAAGGCGGAGGTTGCACCACGTAATTTGCAATAACTCGAGAACTAACTACTCGATAGAACTAAGAAAAGCATGTAAAGATCGAGAAAAAATAACCCTTAAATTATGTTATTATACATTTTTTCCAAATCTTTCAGGAGATATTCAGAATGTTGAATGTGATGAAAAAAAACCGGTTTTTTTCAAGAAAATTTAAAAAAATTTTCTTTTAACATGATGTTATTAATTTTGATACTCGCATATTTTACAATTAAAATCAACCATATTTCATTAAAATTCCTTCATAAATTCTGATTTTATTCCCAATTAACTGGTAGCACCTATTTTATAGAAAAATGTTGTGGCTTAATTTTTTTGTTTTTTTATGGAAACTCTAAATTAGCGTAAATTTTGAATAGTCACTGAACAGTTAACAGCACTGTTTATGCTTCATTTCTTTCTCTTGTTCACCGTATTTTTTTCTCTCCCCGTCTGTGCGTGTGTATGTGTATCTTTCGTTTTTGTTTGATTTTCAAGACCTTGAATTAATGATTGTCAATTTGTCGTTGCTGTTGTTTATTTGTTTTGTTTTGTTTTTTTTTACCTCAAAATCAAAGTTGCCAAAGTCTTCTTGTTTTGTTTGTGTTGCTTTGTTAAATGTATTTGAGAGCAGTTGTTGAACTAAGGTCAAGAGAAATTTTGTTTGGAAGGGAGGTGATATGAAAACTAAAGACTTTTAAGTCAAAGTTGTATTTTTAATTTTACAAAGTTTAAGAAGAGTTTCATAGTTCTTATACTTTTTTTTTTATTTAAAATTTTTCTATAGTAACATTCGTAATAAAAGTTCAGAAGTGTAAATGAGGTGTCCCAAAATTCCCAAAACAAGTTTGGAACCCAAAGTTTATATGTATTTGGCGCAATCGGTTTAGAACTTGAAATTCTAAAAAAAAGCAGGTGATGGTTTGAGTTTACAAAATGTACGATAGAACTGAAAAAAAAATAATTTAAAAATATTTCAAAAGTTATGAGAGTCTGACGGAGTCAAGTTCTGAATTAATTCGGGAACAGTCTTTATATACATATTAATTTTATTGCAAATATTTTATCGCTTCGTATTGTGCATATTTGCGAGACTTGTATCAAGAAGCCCTTTTTAAACTTGCATAAAAACCACTGAAATTTAGGCCACAGGGTGAAACTGCATTGCATGCTTTACCATTTTTACAAACGTCAATAAAAAAATAAATAAAATAAAATATGAAAATTTAAATTTTGTGTGTAAAAATTTTAATTTGTCCTAAAATAGGGGAAAGACTCCATTGATCCGATTATTTGCAGAAGTTGCTATTTGTGATAAGTTAACAGTGGAATTTTTTTTTTGGAAAAAGTGACGACATGCTGCTTTACTAAATGCACAATTGAACAGCGCAAGTTTTCGAGCCACATTGTTGGGCAATTTTCAAAACAATTTTTGATAGTTCATTTGTGAAAGTGTAAAAATTTACAGTTTACAGAGTTTGCGACTCTTATGAGTTTTCATGAGGCCCTTTAATATATTGAACACATCGTTGGTATAGAGTACAACTCTGGACTTGCGTGATTTTTAAGAATTCGTAATTCAGAGTTTTATTTATTTATTTTTTTTATCTTCTACCAGCACTCAGTAAATAACCTCTACACATGCGATGCATTATGTGTAACTAGAGCAAAGAGATAGTGGGAGAAATGATAGGAAGTGAAGCTTCACTATCTTACAACACTGCTTTTTGCACGTTATCTGTTTTTACAGCAGTGTTGTAGCGTCCCTGATGTCAAGGAGACGTATTCAATTTTGAAGTTTCGTTTTTAGTAGCCATTTTTAGTAATTATTTTACTTGGCCGGTACTACACAATACTAATGTGCCTGTGGATTGGTTACAGCTGAAGCCGTTACTGTTCAGTGACCAGTGACTATGTCTTCGCCACTGAAAGCTTCAGACAACAACTGACACAAAGCCACGCAAATACACATCAGAAAAAATGCGAGATGTTTTTATGAGTCTGAAATTGGGGTTGAACGCAGGAAAATTTTTCGTTTTGTAGTCAACGTGCAGACTACTTCGACCATCGCCATCTCCAAAGACCAACGAAGAAGTGCACCGATGGAATATTGGATATTCGAATCGGTTATCCTCTGGTTGCGGAGACAACACGCCAACCAAGAGCACCCTCGCTAGGGTGTTAACATCTCAACCTTTTTTTTTTTTTTTATCTGGGACCAGCACTCAGGATATGACCCCTACACATGCGATGCATTGTGCTGGAACTGTAGGTCAGGAATAGTAGGAGAAACGACAGGAGGTGAAGCTTAATTAATAATTTTACAGCTCTGCTTTTGCACGTTCTTTGTTTATAGCAGTACTTAAGCTTCGGTTTTAGTAGCCATTTTTATTATTATTTTACTTCGCCGGTGCTACACAATACCTTTAATTATTATTGCCTATAATTATGCTTCAATATCACTAATGATATTCTCTATGCACTGCTTATAGTTCTTCCTTTTGCAAGGTAATCAAAAATATATAAGTGTAGACAGTTGATCTTCATGGCCGCTTTAGACGAGTTTAAAAGACTGTTTTAATTTTGTTTATCGCCTATAAGTATGCCACAATATTCAAATATGTACACAATTTTTAGAAAAATAGGAAGAAGAGGTCGGAAATTAATATTGACAAAAACGTTTGGAACATTTGAAAAACCTGACTACGCCTAAAACTGCTACTTTGTATAAAATGAATAAGTATTGTGCCGTTTTATTTGAAATAAATGTTTTATAGGCTTTTTTTTTTAATAAAAAGAAGAAACACTCATGCAATGATTACCTACTTCTAGATGTTGCCTTCTATAGGAAAAGAATAGTGATATTGATAACAGATGGTAAATGGATAGACAGAGGCAAAATTGATTCGGTTTACAACTCTGGTTGTGCACGTTTTTATTTTTATGGCAGTGTTGCAGCGTTCCTGATGTGAAGGAAACGAATGAAATTTTCTTGAAGCTCTTTTTAGTATTTATTTTTATTAATTGTTTAACTTCGCCGATAATACTGCACAATACCGAAGAATGAGGATGCTTTGATGCTACTTGCGTATTAGTATCTACTGAAGCCGGTACTGTTTGTTGACCAGTGACTATGAACTCGTCATTTTTTTTTTATTTTTTTTTTATCTGGGACCAGCACTCTGGAGAGGACTCCTACACATGCGATGCATTGTGCTGGAACTATAGGAAAGGGATAGTAGGAGAAACGACAGGAGGTTGAAGCTTAATTAATTATTTTTGCAGCTCTGCTTTCGCACGTTCTTTGTTTATACTCGTAGCAGTGCTGAAGCTTCGGTTCCAGTAGCCATTTTTATTATTATTTTACTTCGCCGGTGCTACACAATACCGACGAAGGAGGGCGTTCTGATGCGATTGTGGATTGCTATCAGCTGAAGCCGGTATTGTTCAGTGACCAGTGACTATGCCTTCGCCACTGAAACCTTCCGACAACAACTGACACACAAAGCCACACTACTAATGCACATCAGAAAAATGCGAGATGTTTTTTTTTATTTTAAAATTTTAGTCTGAAACTGGGGTTGAACCCAGGTCTGTTTTTGGATTCGTAGTCAACGTGCAGACTACCAACCATCGTGCCATCGCCACCCTCACTGAAACTTTTCGACAACAACTGACACAAGGGTACAATAATGCACATCAGTAAAAATGCGAAGTGTTTTTTGACTCGAATCCATGACATTTGGTTTTGTGCTGGGAGCAGAGCTCAAGAGATGTTCATCCACGTGTGCAATGCATATCCCGGAAAAACACGGTAGGTCATAGTGTACAGAAGATATAGTTGGTGGAGAGATATAAAGATAAGAAAGTTTAACTCTAGCACAGTGTGCCCCGGTAGTAAAACGAGTAGTGTGTTAGTTTATCAGTTGGGGGTTCTAGGTTCGATTCTTAGCAGAGACTCTGGTCTGTATTACTACAATACGTGAAAGTTTTTTTACAACAGGTATGACAATGGGAACATTATAAATTAGACTCAAGTGGGCTGGACCTTCTCTTACATCCAGCAACCTGCCGACCTAACCTAACGTAATTTTAGCACAATTCTGCAATTGCGTGTTTTTTGAGCATTTTGTAAGGCAGAGGTCAAGGAGAGCCTTTTTATTTATTATTTTCTTCCGCTGACCTTTTATTGCGTAAATACTACTGAAAAGGGGCTGTGTTCGTGCAGAAATAATTGATAATTCTTTGGTCTGACCGGGGATTCGAATCGCGGAATTTTTTGGGAGTCAACACGATGCATAATTTCTCAGCCAATAGCACACTCATTTGTTATACCTTTAATGTTATTTAAATTCAATTTTTTTTTATATCAACTT
This sequence comes from Dexiosoma caninum, assembly GCA_963924685.1. Lineage (NCBI taxonomy): Eukaryota > Metazoa > Arthropoda > Insecta > Diptera > Tachinidae > Dexiosoma > Dexiosoma caninum. The sequence goes on along the minus strand of OZ004727.1, from coordinate 23,684,405 downwards.
TGTGGGTGTTTTCAGTACATTCCGCCTTAAAGGGTTAAGCTCTGCTCGCTGAAAACTTTTCAGCATTTTATGCAAAAAATTGAGATAGGAAAATGAAATTAAAACCAACAAGACTGGCAAAATTAGAGAAATATTTTGGCGGCGTGCATTAACTCCCAGGTGAAGTAAGTCCCAAGGAAAAGATGATATAAGTCTCAAAAATGTTTCTTTCATAATGAAATAACTCCATAGGGTATGCAGTAAACCTGTTGTTAGTGAAGCCGGTGTTCGAGGGGAGAGGAGAGACTCTGTGAGACTGGTCGAAGGCCAGCAATGCAGAGAACCTTTTGCTACATAGAGCACTTTGGTAACATTTTGATTTAATTTCTTATTGGGGGTTCTCTCTTTCTATCAGTACTCCGAATTTGGGAGTTATTTCATTAATTTCATTTGAAGTCATTTCAGAATGAAATAAGTCCCAAAAAATGGGATTTATTTCCTTTTCGGTTTCATTTCTTTTGGAATTTATTACATTGCGAGTTATTTCACATGGGAGTTATTTCACACGGGAGTTATTGCACAGAGCCAAATATTTTATTAAATAATTCCCCTTTAAATAGAGAAATATTTAATTGAATTGTAAATTTACAGATTTACAGAAATGTATTATTTACAGATCTTTGCCTATCCATTATGTCGCTTGATTAATTCCTTCCGACAACGCTGTCATGGACTTAATTTTGAAAAACTGTAAAATCAAATGGCCGCCTGGATTTAGGAACGCAATAAATTGCTTTTTTTAAGGCCACATTATTTATGGTATTTTAATGCCTTTTATAAATTGCTATTGGTTTATTGGCATTAATAGTATTTTAAATTATAATGTGGCCATTAATTTGTCAAATTTAGTTTAAAATACCGAATATCATCAAAGCTTAACTACCGTATCTTCTCTTTTTCTCCAACATTAAGTGATAATCTTTAAAAGAATTCGAATTACTGTGCTAACAATCAAAGTGTTATTTATCTTATGGACAGTAGCCAGTAGCAGCGCCAACAAACAAATTAAAGAGATAAAACAAAAAGAAAAAAAAATTAAAAAATAAAGAACGAAATCACAACACAATTTTAAAAATTTTTCATTCATCATCCTCTTGCCTGCTTCTTTTCCAGTGTAAAAAAAAAATATCCTTATTAATTCACGGAAACAACAAACAGTTTGTTTTCCTTTTCCTCTATCATTTTAACATTTATAACTGTTAACAAACTTACCGTTTCAAGTCGGGACTGGCTGTGTATGGCGCCGAGACTTCCTTAATTTTCAACACTATTATGGCGGTAATAAAAATGCAAATCACATTCACCATCGTCAACAGACACGAGACTATGCCATTGATCAAAAACTCAGTTGGCAAATAGTCTGTATACAAGAAAGGATATGCTGATGTTTCATTATATGATTCTCCTTTTATATGGGGTATACGAATGCCTGGATAAATAAGCCAGATACAAGCTAAAGCCCAAAAAAGACCCTGCACAGAACAATAAGAAAAAAAATTAATTAAATATATTTCTTTAAATCAAACAAAAAAATATAGATATTGGGGAAAACAAAAAGAAAAATTCTTCTAAAATTTGATGAGTTGCCATAATAGACGTTCAAGATATTCTTTAGTTGTGCTACTTGTGATTCCTGGTAATAGAATTTCAATGAATGTGATGCTGTTCGTTTCTTTACGTATTTCGTCAATGATATCAGTTTAGAGTTTAATTTGAATATAATTTCCATCATTGATTTCATTATATATTATATATATATAATTTCATTGTGCAAAAAAATTATTCAACTGGTGTGTCTGCCTCCAGTTATCACCTCGATCAGCTTTGCTACATCCCTACATCTCTTGTTCTCTGCAACGAGTGCGTATCGAACATGCTTAAACATGTCTTTATTTTAAACCTACAAGGACCCATACCATTCGATCATTTTTCTGCTCTTCGAAGAAAGTGCTTGAAGAAAGCGTTCCCATTGATATTTTAGGTCATGCCTTTATGTAACGTTATACAGCGACTATGAATTTTTTCTAGCATACTGTTCTGGGGCAGTGTATGAAATCTTTGACAAAAAAAATTATAAAACAGAGAAGACAAAGGAATAAACAAGTTTTTAGGGGCTTTTATCGATGTTTGTAATTGTTTTTGCTTTAGTCCTTTGCTCTTTTTTTTCTGTTATTGGTGATTTATTAGAAATGTCACAAGGCCCAATAGATTGTAAAATGTGTCATTTTTATTATGCCAAACATGGTCTCTTTTATGTTGTTTGCTCTGTAGTATAATGCATTTGTGTGTTTGTGTGTGTGCGTGTGCGTATAAGTATTTTTGCTGTCTCAGAATTGAGCATATTTGCCATGATTAAGTACTTTTAACGCCATTCTTTGCTGTGTAACTCAAAGATTTTTTTATATTTTTATTTCATGATATGTTTTTCGAAAGTAATAGAGCATAACATTTTGGCTATTTTGAACAGAAAATTAAATTGTTATACCAACAAGTATACTGGCTTGGAGTACATACATACAAACATACGTATGTGTTGGCTAATGTTGAAGATTATCAAGATCAATGTTGCCGCTTTTTGTTTTATTATAATCACTTTTTTTCTGACAATCAGTAAAGCCCTCATGACCCCTAATTCTTTTTGCATTGCACAAATTTGGAAGAACAGTGCAAATATATTGATATAGAAAAATTTATCAAGTGCAAAGGGTTCAACTACTAATAAATAAGAAAAAAAATACCAAAAAAAAACTATATTATATTATAACTATATTATGATATATTTTAGCACACTACAGATAATTAAAACTACTTTGTAATCGTTGATAAATGACTTTCACATTTCTTATTCTTATTTTTTGCTTAACTATCCTTTTTAATCAAGCTATCGCAATATTATAATTTGTTTAATCAGTTACTATTGCCATTTTGTAAACTACTTTTTTTTATTTTTTAATTCTTCTCAAAAATTAAATATTACATTTTATAATTATATGATTAAGATATTTATCTTCAATTGTGCCTTTATCTAAGCAGTACTGTTAAATAAGATTACATCTTGTTGTACTGCAGTTTACTTAATATATAAATAAAAAAATATAAATAAATAAATATTAAATCTTCACATTCAAAATGAGTGACTGTCAAAAAAAATGTAAAATTGTTCAACTTAAGATTGTCGTTGGCAAGATAAAATCTTTAATATGTTGCCCACTTAGCTTTTTTTCAAAAAATAAATACGGCAACATTATTTAGACGAAATAAAAAAGTTTTGTCTACATTTTGTATATTCGTTTCTTTCTGGCATTTGCCCTTTCTTTCTTTCAATATAAAGAGAAAACAATCAAGTGTCATAAGGGCCTAACAACTGTTTTATTATTCGTTAAAAAACAAACAGCCAAATTCAGCAATCGCTACGCCCAACTTTAAGTTTGATGTAGGCGTATTGGTATTGTAGGTGAACAAAAGAAATATGAATATTGCAAAACTATAATTTCATAATGTGGACACTAATGCAATTTCAACGCTGAATTTGCAGCAACAAAATTTTAAAGTCTGGGCAGGTCATTTATGAACTTTGATGAAGTAATATTTTTTTTTTCATTTAATCCCACGTTTTGCTGGTATTTCCCTATATCTTTAAGGATTCTTTCTTACAATCTAGCTATGAAAATATAGAGTAAAATGAATTGAAATTTATATATTATTTTTCTAGCTCAAAGGTTCGTCTCTATGTTTATTTTCCTATATATTTCGATATTTCGTTAATCATCGGTTAACATCTTCAGGAAATATTTATTATATAATTTTTATTATATAATATAAAATAATGAAAATTTCCTGAAGATGCTAACCGATGGTTAACAAAATATCGATATATATATAGAATAATAAACATAGAGGCGAACCTTTGAGCTTGAAAAATAACATATACAGATTGTTCTTAAAATAAAAAAGGTTATAAAAAATAAGTATTAAAAATATGAATTGAAATTTTAAGAAACAATTTAAATCAATTTGTTTTAGAATGATTAAACTTATATATAAACTTTTGTAACACAATGTCACATATTCGAAATTATCGCGGATGGCGGAGGGTGGCGATGGCTGAAATATTTTCAAAGTTGTCTACAAAAGCATAGAAAAAATCTTAGATTCGAGCCCAGTTTCAGACTGAATCATAAAAATATCTCGCATTTTTGCGAATGCGGTCACTTAAAAGTACCCGCTTCATCTGTAATCAATCCACAGGCACAACAGAGGACACATCTTCGTCGGTATTGTGTAGCACAAGCAAAGTATAATAATTACTAAAAATGTCTACTCAAAGGCAGCTTCGAAATTTAATACGTCTTCTTGACAGAGGCGCTTCAACAGTGCTATAAAAAAACATGGAAAAGCAGAGTGTGATAGTGAAGCTTCACCATCCATCATCTCTCTCACTATCCCTTTCCTCGAGTTCCAGCACAATGCATTGCATGTGTAGAGGTCATTTCCTGAGTGCTGTTCCAAGATAAAAAATTTTTATAGTGAGAATTGCAGAACATATGAAACCGCTATCGCCAACAAACTCAAGAATTGCTGCAACAAATATTGCAAGTGCAGACGGCCACTGAGAATTGTACACCACTCATGTTCATGTTTCATCCATATTCTGACATCGAACATTTGCCTGAAGTCCATTTTTGCCAAGAGGTACAACAACAAATGTTATTTTGTGTGTAACAATTCAATTATTCCAATCGAAGGCTTGTGAAGATTACGGGCTTTGTTTTCATGTGCGATTTAAATTTCGCTGTAAGCGTAAAATCCCCTTCACTCGTTCTTAATAGAAAAAAATTTAGGTTATTTTTATTTTATTAATACGGCTTCTACTGATACGAATCCGCAAGTAAAATCAATTTTATTTATAACCAAACCGTAACCAAAACCGGAGCGAAATATATTAAATACAAAAAACCGTAACCTTAACCGGAACGAATTTTCATTTCGGTTTTTTTTTTATTCCTTAAACAAGAAAAAAAATTAAAAAACTTATAATTTTTATATGGTTTAGTTGGTGTATGTGTACATTTCATTTGGTGGTACCATCAAAAACGTCAGTAGACCTTTAACCAAATTCTTGAGAAAACCTATGAACTCCCAAAAAATACCTGAGAACAATGAAATAATTATTTTTAGAGTTCTTGTATAACAATATGAAGATGCTACTCAGAAAAAATTTAGAACCGAAAAAAATCGGTTTCGCACTGAAAAATAAATTCAAAACCGAAACGATGAATGTTGAAGAACGAAACCGAAATCCGGAACAATATAAATTGGGGGTTTAATTAATATTTAAATTTAACATTTATTTAAATTTTGTATTCAACAACGTTTGGCAACGTTTTTCTTTTTTTTTAATTTGTTCTTGGTAACACTCTTGACAACTTTTTTTGAACACAATTTCTGTCATGCAGATAGACAAAATGAAATGTTCCATTTAGTTGTTCTCACACTGATTTCATATGATACATTGTGGTGACATGTTTTGATGTTAATTCTTTTCAAGTTAAAAGTTAATTTTTTTTATGTTCCCAGACTGTTAAAAAGGAGCCATAAAACTTAAATAAATAAGGCCCATCGTCAGTTTTCTTTTAGCTTTCAGGAAATTTAACTGCTTTAGCGTTTAATTTAAGTTAATTTTTTTTATGTTCGGCAACTGTCCTAAATTACTTTTAAATGACTTTCATTTAAAAATATTGCTATTTCATAGTCATTAAGTGCTTTATGCTACTTTTTACTCCTTTTTGCAATAACTTTTTAGCACTTTATCATTTATTTGCTTTTAAACAAAAGCCGAAAAGTAAGAAGAGAAAAAATTTAATGTTTTATATTAAAAACAAAATATATTGTGACAGATTTATAGCACAAAGTTATATTTTATATTTTTATTTGTTTATTTTTTTCATTATTAGTTTGTGCCAATGACCAGTAGTAACCATTAAATAATTTCATGTTTTGCAGCCAGAAAAGAGCACGTAGGCAAACAGCAAGTAACACCGAAATAAATATATTTTAAGTTGGTAGCAGAACAAGTTTATTTTTAAATGGTTGGAACATGTTAAGCTTCCATGACGTTGGGAATGTCCCTTAATATGAACAAAATGTTATAATTTTCTACGGTGGTTTTAACCCATCATGTGCCTAATTATTTATAGAAACATTAGGGAAACGCACAATAGCAGTGTTGTAGAATAAATAGTTAAGCTTTACTTTCATTCGGAAATCTGTGCCTTTTAAAAAGCTTATAAGGCGCAATCTTACTATACATTTTAGGTATATACATCATTCTTCTATTAAAAAAATATATATGAACAAAAGCATATATATATATATGGAAGGTAAACTGTACTAAGTCACATTATGGAAATTTTACTGGAGACTTCAAAAACATGTTGAAAATCACAGATGTTTCTATTTCTGTATTAAAAGTTTGCCTTACTCCACATATGTAATATAACAATAATATTTTATTTTTATTACAATGACATACTCAAAAAATTACGGACTATTACCCCGTTTATACGCACTCCTTAATTGCAATTAAAAATGTTTTGAATAGAAATTTTTGACGTATAAACGGTGAGTTATTTTCTTAATTGCAAGTAACTAACTCACGATAACTAAAAACGATTAAATTTACTACTTGCAATTAAAATGTAAAGAGCTGCCACTTCACCAGTTATTCTTGTTCATCAACGGGGATAGTACATGTGTTTTTATAGCAATTTTGGCAATTAATTTTTTCTTTCTCTACCGGCATCACTAAAATATGTGGAAGTTTATGTATTCTTATCTACGTATAAACAGTGAGTTAATTAAGAATTGCGATTAGCTAGCGTATAAACGGGGTATATAATAATAACTTAACATATTAAAATGGACTTTTGTCCTTTGCCACCCATGATGGCATTGGTACTCTTCAATTCCTTGCAACACACAGCACCAAGTCCAAGAAGTAAAGGTCAGCTATTTTTGAGAAATAATACAGGGCTTAAAAAAATATGCTTACCTAAATGTATTATTAACATTATTAAACTTTTACATAAAAAAACAAAGGTTACTAATAACACTCTAAGCATTTTCGATTTATTGCCTAAAAATTCAGTTTTAAACAACATTAACTACTCTTGGTGTTCTTTATCTCTAAACAACTTGGACTTGATGTTGTTTTTCAATTTTCTATCTAGCAAACTGCATTAGATATGACTTAGTGGAATTTACCTATCGAGAAAGGAAACAATTCTGATTTCAACAGTATTAAGAAATGTTCTTAGAAAGAAAATGTGTATCGGTGTAGTTTACCTCCCACCTACAGATATACGAGTAGAAATAGAATTCGTAACTGGTGACTGCTCGTTAACACCCTCCTTGCGGCAAATTAAACAAAATCTTGGAGAGCAAATTTTATATTCAGGAATAAATTAAAGCGAAAATGCAAAATTTTAAATTTGTTCTAAAATTTTAAATTAGTGCTAAAATAAAAAATTTGGTAGACGTGAATGAAGAAATTTCAAAAATGTCCCAAATTTTTAAAATTGCAATGCAATTTTCAATTTGTACTAAAATTTATATTAGAATTTCTATTAAAACTTTCAAATTTGTAATAGTAAATTTCAAATTGTTATTAAAGTTTTTGATTTATGTGTATCCATGTTTTTAATTTAATTTAAAATTTTTTATTGAAATTAAAATTTTTTTTTTTTTAAGTTTTAAGTTTAAAATTAGTATTGAAATTTTTTAGCTTTTTTAAAAATTTGGTCGTAGGTCTACTATTTTACACCAATGTACACCTAAAGTGTACATAGACGTGCTTAACAAACCAACTAGTATGTACGTAATGCTGAAATGAATTAATAAGCACATGATTGTGTTTTAAAAATTATATTGAGAAACTTTACTTCAATTTATAATTTTTGTTCTCTGTCTCGATTTTATTCAAAGTTCTACGCATTAATTCTGTCTTCTTATTGAGGATCTTTTATCAAAAACCACCTAATATGCTGGTGCCAAATTACGGCATTCGATATTGAACGAATTTCCTATACATTTAAATAAAATATTGTATGAAATTTCTATTTGAATCAAGGGCCGTAGTTTGGCTCCTGGATTACCATCATGTTGATAAAATGATGAAAGTGATGTAATAAACATGATTGTGTCATGCTTTTCTTTACTTTTATATTTAAATTTTTTATTTTGTTATTGATATTTATTTGAACTACAATTATTCCAAAGTAATGAATGAAAATTTGGTTATATTTTATGACCTATACTGAAAAAGAATGACTAAAGCTTTGATATACTCGTAGTAATATAGCATTTGGGTAATAATAGATTTTTATCGTATACAATTTCATCAACTCTGTCGTGTTAAGTAGATAATGTTCATGACTTTACAACAACCTCCCTGTTGACACAAAGAGTACTGAAGACGTTTGTAGTGATATAGAAAATACGCATATACGTGTTCTACTCATCTGGTGTCCAAGATCAATTGTTACTTTTCCTTTATTATAAAATCTAAAGTAATGTTCTTATTATTGTGATAAATTGACTGTAACCCTATAAAATTTTCCTTCATTATTTTTAATGTACAAAAATATTAAATTTGCAGGAAAATTAAAATTTTTTTACAATTACAATTTTTAATTTACATTGAAATTTTAATTTTTTACTCAAATTTTTAATTTGTAATAAAATTAAAATTTTGTTCTAAAATATGAAATTTCTATGAAAATTGTACTTTTGTAGTAGAACATTTAATTTGTACTAAAATTCTTTTAATCAATTACAATTATAATTTTTAATTTATATTAATATTTTAATTTTTTACTAAAATTTTGAATTTGTAAAAAAATTAAATTTTGTTCTAAAATTTTAAATTTGTGCTTTTGTACTAAATTTTTTTTTTTTGTACTAAAGTTGTGAATTTGTAATAAATTTCTCCTGATTTGATAATTTAAATTGCTATTAAACCTTATAATTTGTACTAGAATTTTTCTACAATTTTAAATTTTTATTGTATTAAAATTTTTAAATTTTACTAAAGTCTTCAAATGGTATTAAAATTTAAAATTGTTTTGAACATCTTTAAGTTGTACTAAATTGTTAACTTTCATTAAAATTTAAATTTTTTAAACATTTTAAAACTGAAAAAACTAAGAATATTTTTAAGATAAAAATTGCTACGTTGGGACGGGAAAGTAAAAACAAAGAGAAAAACTTACGCAATTGACAACAGGTGGGAGAAGAGAAGCCGATATCGCCACACCAATTAAAGGCCCAGCTGAACCTTGTAACAAAGCCACTGCCACACCAGTACCAGAAGTTAATGCCCACAAAACACCCATCCACAGAGAACGGGCATTGCCTCTAAAATAAAATGAAAAATGTTCATACATTTATACATACATAAATCTAATTGAAGGAAATATCAACAATTAAATTAATATAAATGCATTATTGTCTTTTTCATCACTGCCCCAGAAAATGTTCTTTCTTATAGGATTTTAGCATGTTTATTTTTCATTGAAATTGCTTTATTTCTTATGAGAATACCGAAAAAACTCGTCATTTATACAATGAAATTTTACATTATTACAATGAAATTTAATTAGAAGTCATTGTCATTGTACATCATTACATTTATGAACATCATTTAGGTGAGTGTTTCATAAATGCAATGAAACTATTTCTCTAGTTTAACGAAACATTTTCATATATAAAACGTTAACGTTTCATTGGAATAATGATGTTATTGTATAACATAAACGAAATTAATTCATAAACTTTATGAAAACTTTCATATATGAAACAATATTGTTATCATAAATGCCGTGAAAGTGTTTATTCAATACATTGAATTATTCTTCATATAAAATAATAAATTTACTTACATTGTGTGTATGTGTGTTTGTTCCATCATTTAGCTAGTCTATATGTTTATTTCGTTGGTGCATATGCCAACTCATGAGTAGACCTCCTGCTAAATTATATATTTATATAAAATCTCCCAAGAAGTCTTTGAGAATTATCGCTTATACTCGTACAAACGGAATACACCAAGTAAAAGCGAAATGTACACATAATCTAGCTGAAGAATACAACCCGCTCACATACACGTCCATACGTAAGTAAATTAATTTTTTTTATATGAACAATATTTCTTTGCATTGATGAAATACTGTCGTTACATTTGTGACACTTTAATTTATATTTTTAAAAGACCATAAAATTACAAAAATAAAACATTTTTAAGCAAAATAACTGCAAATTGAAATAGTTTTAGCAATAGTATAAGACAAATCATGCAGCTTACTTATATTTCATCATAAATTTACAAAAAATAATATTCGTTTAGGCTATGAAAATATATTCATTGATATAATGAACAATGAAAAGCTTTTGAAGAGCAGAGACTACAACATTTCAGATATCTAATGTCTCTGTTCATTATATTATAATGAAAAACATTTAATGAAACCGTTTCATTATATTAATGATGACTATTTTTTCAGTGAACATAATACATCTCCTACATATATGAAAATATAGAAACTTTGAATTTAATAGTCCCAGTCTAGAGTTTTGGTACTTCTGACTGCATTTCCTCATACAAGGCAATAAACGTCTTGCTTCATCTCGCCAGCTCTGGTTCTCTCTTTCTAGTCCTATCTAACTCCCTGTACTTATAAAAACAAATTTCTTATTTTGTGTTCTATTCTACGGATTTTTAAAAATATTCTGCACACATTTTGGGCTTCTGCATTGGCCCAATCACTTTATAAAAAAAAGGTGCCGTGTTACACCCTCACGACAACAATATACTTCCAAGACTTTTAATAAAACTAATGAAATTGATTAGTTATTTAAATGCTACTAAATTCTAATAGATGCTACTTGTTTCTTCTCCACCACGTCCTTTACAAAATATATCGCCTTTAGCGAGACATTCGAAAGCTTTTAACAATATTATTTTATTTGAAAGACATTTAAATAAAATGAATTTAATGTGAAGAGTCAAATACAAAAAAAGGACTTATAAAGCCTTTTTAATATTAACAGTTTCTTAAAATAATAATGCTTCTGTCCTTGAGACTTTGTGGAATTTTCATTGTTGGTGAAAGAAAGAGATTTTTTTTTATTAGTAATAAAACATTTAAGGTTATGTTAAAAATGTATTTTAAAATAAAGTCATCATTTATTTTTTTTTTCTTTTTTTGTTTTGTTTTTAAAATATGAGAAAAATATGTCAAAATTTAAATGGGTGACTTTAGTAAGCCGGCAGGTATTGACGTTGAGTTGTTATAAAATGTGAAAAACATAAATCCAATAATAAATAAAGTGTTTAACTTAACGTTCACTTGACATAACAAACGAAACTATAAAATGAGAAATTTGGATTAATGTATCACCTGTCATTATCCTTTGCTCTTAACAACTTTAGCAAGAAAGTTGTGGAAGCGAAAGCATTAGTATGTGTGAGTTTCTTTTAACCTTCTTTTGTGCTCTAAGTGATTGGTGGTGGATTTTACACCTTTTTTCTTAAATTATAATCTTTTCTACAAATTTCCTATCTTGCAGGTCTTTTTTTTACTTTCACTTTTGCTTCACTTACTTTCTTCCACTTACATATTTAATCTTTTTCAAATGTCCTTCAATGTTTTGTTATCAAAATCTACCACACTGCTGTTATAGTTGGTAGACGGCTTTTGCTTTCATTTTCAAGAAGTGTATTATTTTGTATTTCTTTGAAATCGCTGTTAGGCAGGTACGGAACATTTCATGGCAAATTAAAATCAAAGATGATCAGAAACATTTTTATTTTATGATGTTCTCTTTGCAACCAAAAATTGCATTGCATTTATTGCTATTGCATTTAAATCATTACAACTCTATCCGTCTGCAATAGAGCCAATTTACAGTACTTTAAAAGTCAGCAATAATGCGCACATATTTTTAATAAATTAAGTGATAATTGCCGAGCACTTTTCGAGAAATAAATTCACTATAAATTTTTGTTTAGCAATTTATAACCATTAATTACTATTTTTATTGCAAATAGCTTCACATTTTCCATCTCTGCCTGCCTATAAATACTAGTTTCATTGTGTTATCTAGATTTTTGTAAATTTGTGTAGTTGTTTTTAAATACCATGTGCTTCGTTTCCCTTGGCACAGCATTTCCGGCATTTAAAAGCCCTTAATGTTATTTAATACCAACAAGAACAACAAACAGCAGAAGGTGGAACATGAGAATTTTTGTTTAGATCTAATAGGCAGCGACGCTTCAAGCCTTAATGAATTTATTGTCATCTTGCGGCTGTTGATTCTAAAATTTCCACTTCATTTATTTAATGTCGACCAGAGGTTTATTTTTATTTTATTTATTTACACTAGCCAGTTTAACAGAAATAGTGGATATGTTTTTTTTCCTCTCTTGGTATTGCCATGAATTACAATTTGACTTGTGTTTGATATTGCTAATAGCTTAAGCAAATACAGGCAACTCTCTATATAACGAATCTCGCTTTAACGAAAATCCGATAAAACGAACGTAAAACTTTTTCATATTAACATTCTTATATAGCGAACGCTATATTAATTTAGCACTATTGGGATGATAAAATTATAAATGGTATAAAAAAACGCCTCAAAATAATAGAAAAAATGGAATAAAAAATTGTGTCCAATTTAGGAAAACCAACATTGGTTAAAAAAAATCGTACGTCTTTAAAAAATGCTGAGTATATCAATATGAAGTAGGAGCTATATGACTAATTTCACGATCAAGGAGAAAACAATTGCCATTGGAATTGCGCTAAAAATATAAACCAGAGAAATACATAAGAGAATTTATAATGGCGATTTCCAAGCAATTGGCGTTTGGTTATGTAGAATCAAAAAAATATACGGAATTAGCTTTCTGAATTTAGGTTCCATTAAGTAGATATTATCCAGATCTGGTTTAGTGAATTTGTTTAACCCTTATCCAGTGCGTGATTTTTTTTACACAGGTAAAACGAAAAGAGCTAGAAGTTTTTTACTTTGAATTTAAATATTATACGCAAAATAAATAATTTTACAAAAGTTAAAAAAAAATTCATTGGGCGGTTGCAAAAATAATACGCTTCAAAAACAGTTTGGGCAATTTTGAGCCATAAATACAGGATAAGGGTTAAAGTAAAATTATAGAGGAGCATAATTCAACTCGTGGTGTTATTATGAAATCGTTGATTTTGAGAGAAATTCACCCAGGAACGGTCAAAAAAAAGTACCCAAAAACAAACTGGGTATATGTTTGGTGATGGCAGTTTAGCCTTTTAGGAGCTTGATTTGGCCTTCTTTTCTCTTTTAGCCTTGAAATTTACGTTTTAGCCTCATAGTTTTTTTTAACCCTTTTTTTTTATTCTAAATTTAACTTGAAAAAATGCAGAAATTTTTAAAATTTTTTTCCTGAACCCATACAATTATTTTGAAACATATAAAAAAAATAATCTGGCAGCGCATCATGTTTCTTAAAATTTCTGAATTTACATTAGAAACTAGAAGACTGATATATTACTTGTATATATGTACCTAAATAAATATACTACAATAATATATTTCTTGTTAGTTATTTGACCATTTTTTAATTTTAATTTAAATTATAATATTTTAGAAGCTTAAGTTCATAAAAGTCGTCATAATTTTTATTTGTTCAATATTTAATTTTTTTCTTTCCTGAAGAAGCTGCACAAAGAAGTGGCGAAATATTGAACAAATAAAAATTATAAGAACTTTACTGGCCTGAAGCTAGAAAAAAATTTAAATACAAGAATACGTGTATAATGCCTAGATGCAAATATTCTGTTATATTTTTGATCCACCACTGAATAAAACTCTATAAAAACAAACAGTGTTTTATGTTCTGTGAACACGATCATAGTAGATTTATTCGTATTTTTTTTTTGGTTTATGTGCTTGGAGTGCCTTTTTGTATACTAACTTTTAACATTTTTATTAATTAAATTTTTTATTAATAGTAAATAAAACGTTGAATTATGAGTAAAAAGTTGTTAGCCTTTTTTACAACTTGCATCGCTTTAATTAACGAAATGCATCTGAGCCAATAGTTAAATAATTTTTAATAAACAATCTAAATTTTAATACAAACATAAAGTTTAATAAATGCGTTTTAGTAAAAAATTCAAATATTACTATAAATCTCTTTCAAATAGATTTGCGATATCGTCTTCTTTGTGTCTGTATAATTTAGCACGATATTTTTTTTAAGAAAATTTAAGCTTTTAGTAGATATCCCTGTCCTACATATTTGCTATAGCGTATCTTTTTATTGGCTTAGTATAATATAAGTTTTAGTCAAAAAAAAATTAGTACAAAAAATCATTCAAACAGATTTGTAAAGTTAGTTCGTATAATTTAAATTTTAGTACAAATTAAAATTTTAGTTCTGCTTATACTTCAAATATTTGTATAAATTTTTTTAAAAATATTTTAGCAATTTCTTTTATTTTCCTTGTAGTGGTATTAATTAAATTTTAGTACAAAATTTCAATTTTAACATAAAATTTCAATTTTAGTACAAGTCTCTTTTATTGAATAATTAAGAAATTAGTACAAATCCCTCTTAAGCAATTTTGCATCTCTTTCTATTTTCCTATTGTTAGTACATTTTTAATTTTAGTACGAAAATTTTAATTAAGTACAAACTACTTTTGGTGTAATCTTTAAAATTTAGTACAAATCTCTTTCAAATAGATTTGCGGTATCATACTTTTCATCGAGTAAATATAATTTAAATTTAATATAAATCTTTTTCACTGCAAAATTTAAGTCAAATCTTCTTGTCTGCTTTTTTTTTTGGTTTTAGTAGAATTTATTTTTAAAACGAAAATCCTATTAATGTTGACTTTGTAATAATCTCTTATTGCCACGGGACTGGTAGGTACTGTTTTCACGCCGAATTTAATGTCTCGTTTAGCACTATTGGTAAAACAAATAAAATAGGAAAATTTAAATTGGGCATTTTATAACAATTTTTTGCAAAATTAAAGCTGGCCAGTGAATTTTTAATATTTAAAACTTTTCGTGTATTGTATTATAATTTAATAAATAAAGTAATTTCTGTGCATGCCAAAGAAAATCCTTATAGAAGTCGACAAAATGGTTTTTTCATGTAGGAATAAATACAAAATTCCAAAGTTAAATTCCGCAAGGAGTCATTATTAGCCCGTAACCATAAAAATATTTTCAATCAATAAAAAGTTGAGACAAAATTTTTTTATGTAAAATGTTTAATACTTCTTAGAATACCTTTCAAATACTGTAAAGTTTTATAATAGATTTTCGTTTTGACTTATTTTACGTTCGATTCAAATTCTCCACACGTAGCAGTATCGGTAATAGCGATGCCTTTTTTACTAAATATTATTAAATTTATAGTAATAAATTTTACATAAAATTTTTTTAACACAAATAACACTCAGACCATTAAGATTGCTGCCAATAATGGTGGAATTGTGTGTTGAGTTGTTTTTCAAAAGATATAGGACATAAAAGAGACAGGTGGTGAAACAAAAGAGCGGCGCTAATTCGTACCCAACTCGGCTATAGCGCACTTGGTTAAGTTGTTAAGCTTAGTTGCTGTGTCTCTAGTATTAATTATACGAAAGAATTTTTAAGCTAAAAGAGAGCCATTTAGTTTATTTTGTAACTTCCATTGATCACATACCGATGACGGAAGTTGCTTTGAAGTACATTGACGCACATCTTAGGAATGTTTCATGTCTAATGTAGGGTTAGTAGAGACAATTAAAAAAAAATATTTAGCCAACCACGCACTCATTAAAATGTTTGTTTTAAAATTTAAATTACAATTAAAAAAAAAAAAAATTACTATTTTCCAATAGCGCCACTGCATAATAAACTCAAGCAGGAGATCAGATAAAAAATTCTTACGGCCTGCCCCACTGAATGCAAACGAAAGTCCCCCTCGAGTATTTATATAACAAGAAAACTAATTTTAATGCCGTGCTGTTGTTTTCTTTACAACCCCTCAGAAACATTTGTGCTAAAAAATGAGTTAAGGTGCCAATAAACTAATTTTCTTCGTTACTTCCACTACTTGTACTGTGTCATATAAACGTGTCATTTCACTGTCGTAATGGTTTTCTTAAATATGACACCAGAGACCACTTAAAGTTTTAAATTTAATTTAATTAAATTACTAGTTTATCGTCGCCTTCTTCCATTAATAAAGTTAATGTTTATAAAAAATAAAAAACAAAAAACTTCTACAACGAATTATCTCCTGGTCGGCTGTAAAATTAACATGACGAAAAGTTGATTAAAATCTTGTTAAATTTCTGTTAAAATAATGAATTTATTTAAATTTAATATTGATTCACATTGACTTAAAAAGAACAAATTTTAAAATTACCTTAAAACTAATTGATTCTATATTTTTCTTTACACAACGTTAAATACATAAAATCCAATTTTGTATTAAAATTAAAGTTTTATCACTTAAATCAATAGAACAAATTTCAAAATTTTTAGAACAAAAGTTAGAGTAATGAAAAATTAACATTGCATCAGGTAAATTGAACAATTGGGCAATGTTAAATAAATTTAACGAAAGACAAATTTTTAATCAAATTTAAATCAGCTTGAAACTACTTTAAGAAATTTTTTCAGTTTCTGTACAGTGGAATTCTCAAAGGGTTTTTGGGGGTTGTTATAAAAACATGTGGGACTGCTTAGCTTAGGCAAGAATTTGGTTGAATGTCTACTAATGAGTTGACATTTGCATTAACGTAATGTACATATAGACCAGCTAAATCATACAATAAACATAAATAAATAATCGTAATTCATTTCATTGTTTATACTCGTAGCAGTGCTGAAGCTATACCGGTGCTACACAATACCGACGAAGGAGGGCGTTCTGATATACCTTTGGATTGGTTACAGCTGAAGCCGTTACTGTCCAGTGACCAGTGACTATGATCTCACCACTGAAACCTTCCGACAACAACTGACACAAAGCCACACAAATGCACATCATAAAAAATACGAGATGTTTTTATGATATAAATTAAAACTGGGGTCGAACCCAGCAAATTGCTTTTGCTTTTGTAGTCAACGTGCAAACTACTTCAGTCAACGCCACTCTCGCTTTTTTTACAATTAACGACTTCGAAATGCTATTGCTTAAAAGTCATTTAGTCTAACTATTTGCATGTAAACCCTCCACAAACAAGTTTGTCAATATTGACGAGTTCGATAGCCGTGCTCTATTGAGTTAACAATTCTAGATGGGTAAACTTCTTTTATACGAAATATTTACATAAATTTTATTAAAGTAATTACGTATGTAATTCTGTTAATAATATCGTTTGTTATTCACCAATTTGGTTTTGCAAAATTGCAAAGAAGAATATAAGAGCGACATATGTTGGAATGAAATCGTTTGCATTTTTATCTGGCACATTATTGCATGGCTTTTATTTTTTAAGTATGATTCCGGTGCTACGAGTTACATGGTCCATTCCAACAGTACAATTTTTGATTGCTTTGGTAAATAAATCTGTCCTTATGGCGTCAATGGAGTCGTTAAAACGCACGAATGAGGGGCCAGTGAACAGGAGTTGTCACCAAATTGATATTGCAATAAATCGATTGTAAGCCGCACTGTATGACAAGTTGCTCCATCTTGTTGGAACCAAAAGTCTTTGATGTTTAGCTGAATAATTTTTGCAGACAAAAATTCAGTCCGCATGTCTCGAAAGCGGTCGCCAATTCACCGTAATATCAGCTCCTTGCTCTTTGCGAAACAGCAGCGATATTCTGTTCGGTACGCACATTCATTTGACTTCTTAATGGTTTTGAATCGAGTGGGAGTTGAATTAGTGCGAAAACGATAAATAAATGCACGAATTGCTTGTTCACTCGGACGATTATATTGACCTTTAAATGGACGAAATGCTTTATGAACTTCGCGAACAGATTTTTTTTTTTTAAAGTAACTTTCCAGAATTTGCAAGCGTTGTTCTGGCATTAAACATCGCAAGATGTCTTGCCAAACTTTACTGAACAGAAATGTTAATGTTGACATTCTCAGCTGTCAAACCATATTTATCGATATCGATAGTTCTCATGCAAGTAGAAAAAACGCAAATTAATTTTTGTTAAAAATAACCAAAAATCGCAACGGTTTGTACGTGTCAAGCGGCAATTTATTATATTATTCTTTTCACTTTAACCAGTTCTACGTATGCAACGCATTGCATCTCAAGCAGTTGAAGAGATTTGTGCCAAAAAAAAATAGGCAGGTTGTTAATTAAGAAGAAGAATAGAGTTCCTGTACAATTCTGCAAATAATTATTTATTATCGAATAACCAAAGAAATATTTTGAATAGTTATTTGTAATCAAAAAAATTTAAAAATCTAATTTTAATGGGTTACGGTAACCAAAATAAATTGCATGTTATAAAAAAAAAGAACAATTATTTTCGGTACTTGATTATTGAACTTCGCTGACGTTTCATTGTTCTATAACTGACAAAGACGAACACTGTTAACATGAACACATTTTTAGCCTGAAGGCGGATTGTACCCACGATCTTCAGATTGTAGAGTCAAACTGCTTAAGCCCGTATGCCACTACATTTATTTTTCATTAATTAATATAAAATTGATAGAAAGGGACAGCAACAGCCAGAAGGAACAAATTCAATATAAAATTTAAATTTTTAAGTGTTGCCTCCTTATTTTTTTTTTTTAAACGTTTATTTAACAAATATTATTATAACAAATTACACTATAAATAAACAAACAGTAGGTTACATAGTATATCGTACACTGTCTCATATTCGAGCACTCTAGTACATTTACATTTGGAAAATATATGTATTTTTTGAGAATATTGGTAATTAATTTATGTCGTACTATAGTATGAATGTACATAGATAATTTGAATTTCTAATGTAGGAAAAACAACTGAAAAAAAACCACCTTAAATTAAGGTCTCTAAACCTTGTCTCTACCAATACAATTACTTTGTACTTTAAATGAATTTCTCATAATTTTTAAAATAAATATTGAACAAACCAAAAAAAAACATTATATTTTTGGATAAAAAAAAGTGGAAAAAGTAAGAAATAGAACATTTTTATGATTTTGCGCTATGAACAACTGAAAATGGTAATTTATCAATATTTTCACGAAAAATTTGCACTTTCACAAGGCCAAAACTGCCTGAAGGACCGTTCCAATGCTTTTGCTATGTACTAGATAGTTCTAAACTATTGTCTTGGCTACAATTTTTGTCTTAGTATTGGATCGAAAATCTCAATGGTTTGGCTGTTATAGGCCAAAATATCCAAAAAAACGTGACAAAAGTCTGAGAAAAAACTACAAGTCAACATCGGGAAGCTCGATTTTCACCGTAGACGTATGGTCTAGTGGACTTTTTCGCTTAGTACAATCCCAAGAATCAGAAACGCGAAGCGCCCCTTAAGATTTTCAAATCGCCCCACCCTAACCTTAATATTGGAACAATAAAAGTGAAAGTAGTCAAAGAGTAAAAGAGAAAAAAAGAGAAATTTTTTAGCTACGATATCGGTCTAGCCACCAGTATTTCCCAGTATTCAAGTTTGGCAACATGTTCTTATCCCTCAAATAATGGCTTGTATCATATCTCTTGTTAATATTTGTAATCTGCTCGCTATTTATGGCCTTAACATTGGCTCGCCTATAAATGTGGTATAACACCGGGATGCCCATACCGTTTTGAATATATCCTTGACTATCCAGGTACAAAAATGCCTCCGGAGGCACATACCCATTTTCACGAATGGTTTCGATATATCCATCGTTAACATAATAGGGGGCCATGACGAGGTTACTCACATCGCACTCGAATGTCTTTAAAATGTGGTTTCTTATCAAATGAATAAAATGAAATTATCTATTCTACCTATTTTTGCAGTATCATATAGTCTCCCATTGGAGATGTATTTCCTAAAGTCGCTATTAGGTGATCTAAAGAGAGATGTGCAAGCTCTAAGACATTTCCGCTCGAAAACTCTCATTTTCTCCATATATGATGGTGCAATATTGAACCAAATTTGATATCCATATGTTAATATTGGTCTAATTAAGGAGAGATATATAACATTATTTTAATTGAAGGGCTTATATATTTGGAATAGAATAATTGTTTGTGCATAAAAAAAGCTTTTCTAGCTTTTCTAATTTGTAAGTCTATGTGCTTGTTGTAATATAGAAATTTATCAAGGTGAATGCCCAAATATTTTACCATTTCCTTGTTTGCTATGTTAGTATTAGAGCCTGACTTGACTCCAAATTCTTTCCAGTGTTTCCTTATATTGTAGTTGCACTTACCAACAGGTGGACGGAATAGGATAGTCTCGCATTTTTCAATATTTATTTTCATTTTCCAGTCATTGGAATATTTTTCTACAATGTGAAACAATTCTTGTAATTTGGAATTAATTTTCATAATTTTGTCATCTGAATGAAAAATTATTATGTCATCGGCAAATGCAACAATGTTATTATTAATTTGTTTTAATAAATCCAAAAGGAATAAATTGAAAATAATTGGAGCGATTACTGTTCGCTGTTGTAGACCGTTTACTATAGTGAATTTTTTTTTTACCTATCTGGTTATTATTCGATATAAGAAAGCCTTTGTTATGCAGCATGTTGTGGATCAAAACAATTTGATGAAAAGGAAGTTCATATTTTATAAGTTTATATATCAACCCTGGAATCCATATCTTATCAAAAGCTTTCTTATTTTCATTTAAAAACAGCGCTAAAGAAATATATATGGTGAAAAACCGCAGACATTGTGCATAAACCGCTAAGTTGTCAACATATAAAGGATTTTAAGTTCGAAACGTCAATTTTTAATTGAAACTTTTTACATTTTTTTTTTGACAATGACTCATTTTTTATCGATAACACTAGTGGGTGATTTGACGTTTTTGCATTTAACTTGATATGGTTATACTCTTTGCACCTGATTAATTTTCCCATTACAATGTATTTGTGCTCTTCTCCAAAATATAAACAATGTAGAAAAAAATGTAGTATCACATGGGCTTTAGCCAGAGCATAACACTGCCAAGTTTTCAATAGAAAATATTCCAAAGAAATATTTGTTAGCATTTCGCGGGAAAGGCCGTTAATTTCATTCCATTATTTCCATATAAATTGTCCCAAATAATTTATATTATTCTTCATTCTTTATTTGCTTAATGTAATTAATATCCTCTGCAAGTGAAAAAAGCAAGTTTTACATTTGTTTGCTTTATCCTTCTTTGGAAGTCTTATTAGAGTATTGCGGCAATTATCATAAAACATTGCCAACTTAAGTACATGGGAAGAGCGTTTTTTTTTTTTTTATTCTCAATGCAGTTCGTTGTTGTTCACAAGCATGACTAAAATGTCTCGGTTACAAAGCCTTAACTGTCTGTAATATTAAATTTCCCCGTCTTGTGGTAATAAGTTTGAGAAAATTACTTCGATTTGTTAAACAACTTGTAACTTGCTAATTACCAAAAAATATCTATTGTGCTCGTAGAATGAGAGCTTTTGCTAACAAAGAAATCCATAGAAACCCTTATTTAGTTTCGCCTACTAAAATATGTCTTGTAATAAATATCTCTGAGTGATTTCATGATGTCTGAGAGCAATAAAATATAAAATTAAACTTTGAAATTCAAATTTCCTACACCACACCGCCTCCTTGTCTTATGCAACGTTTAATATTTCATAAAAAAAAAAACGTGTAGGGAAAGGGAAATGATATTTGTCCTTGAGCTCATTAATTGTAATTTGCTGTTTCTTTTTGTCTTACTTTTGTTTGAAGTATTAAAAATTTTAGATATGGGTAATTAAATGAAATTAATTGTCAGAATTTGTTTTTGTTATTTTCGCCATTTACCCATTGATTCTCTTGCTACGGCATAACATGCTTAATTGCTAATTAAAGTTGTTGATTTTAATTAAAATAAATAGTATAGCAATTAATTGGAGTTGAAATATTAAAAAAGAAACATTTAAGAAGTTTTAGTTTGTTTTAAGAATTTTAAATTCATCTTCTGCTTGTCTTAGAAATAATGGAAATTTTATGTATCAAATGGAGTTCGGTTATAGCGAATTTTCGTTTGTAACGAACTGTTTCTTAACCCATTAACGCCCAAGAAGAAACAAAAGGCAAAAAAATTTTTTTATTGCTATTTATTAATTCATTATCGTTAAACTAAATAGAAATATAAAAGAAAAACTAAAATTTTCTATTCAGTTTGTAGAAGAATGGGTGTCCTCACTTGGGGACAATGGGCGTGAAATAGTTGTGAAATTGTCCAAAGCAATTTTTTTCAACGCAAAGCGTTTTTGTTTATAATATACATCTCCAGCGGCACTTACTGTGGCAAACAGCACATCGCAGTTGATTATTTTCGCTATTTCCGTTATTTTCGCTGTCAGTAGCAAAAGTTGTGAACGACATTTGACGCCGTTTTGATTCAGTGGGCTGCAAATATTCCGTCTGAAAATTTATTTGGTCCATCGGAGTGTTGTTTTGAGTATTACATAATATAACGTGCAATCGCCAAGCATTACTAACTGCCGTGTCCAAAAGATATGTAAATACTTATTGGCCACCGCCACTTTTTGCCTCTTATCGATACTCTGTAAAGACCGATTGATTGATCCAACAACATCAACACCTCCTATACCATTATTATAATTGACAAGTAGTCTTGGTATACTGAAATCCACCTTTTGCTTCCGAACCTTACACCATCGTTTTACTTTTGCCAAATCAAGTCATCAATTCTATTACGAACCGCATCATTTGCATTATGCATTATGCTATAAGTTGGTACATGACTAAACTCCACTTAGGATTTTCGATGCACTTTTGGTTATCTTTTCTTAGATAAGTAGCAAGTGGCTCATCATCACTGTCACTACAATCCGCTTTAGAATTCTAATTATGTGCAGTTCGCACAATTTCAATTCTTCCTGGCACATCACTTGGCATATTTGTACATAATAAATCGTTGTTATTACCTTCGTCGGCATTACTTACATAGGCCGGATCTGGTGGCACAACTAATAATCATATGCATCGTCGTTATCGTTTTCCATTATATAATTAACAGCTTCTTGAAGTCTCAAAAAGTCATTTCGTCCTCTAAATATATTTCCATGCGCCATAATGAACACGATAAAACCTTGTAAAATTGTTAAAGTTTATTACTAGTATCGCCCATTGTCGCGAATTGGGGACAGTCTAATAAAACTTTACCTTCTTATAAACTTTTTTAAATTTTTATATAACAAATGGTGTTGTAGACTTCTTTACTCTGTTATTATATATAAAGGGTGGTTAAATTTCAAGGGCCGATGTTGATTTTGAATAAAACACAAACTATTTAGGAAATTATTGTAATTTTATTTTATTATGATATATTGGTATTACTCAATTATGTATGGAACAAAATATCGGCCAAATGGGCGCCGCGACCACGGCGGCACACATCCATCCGATGGTCCAAATTTTCGATGACCCTGAGGCATAATGGAGGTTCTATGCCGTTAATGTGCCGAATTATCTCATCCTTTAGCTCTTGAATTGTTGCTGGCTTATCGACGTACACCTTTTCTTTCAAATAACCCCAAAGAAAAAAGTCCAACGGTGTCAAATCACATGATCTTGGCGGCCAATTGACATCGCCATTACGTGAGATAACACGGCCATTGAATTTGTTGCGCAAAAGAGCCATTGTTTCGTTAGCTGTGTGGCAAGTGGCACCGTCCTGCTGAAACCACATATCGTCCACATCCATATCTTCCAATTCGGGCCATAAAAAGTTCGTTATCATCTCACGATAGCGAACACCATTCACAGTAACTGCCTGACCGGCCTAATTTTGGAAAAAATACGGCCCGATGATGCCGCCAGCCCATAAACCGCACCAAACAGTCACTCTTTGTGGGTGCATTGGTTTTTCGACAATCACTCTTGGATTCTCATTCGCCCAAATGCGGCAATTCTGTTTATTGACGAATCCACTGAGGTGAAAATGTGCCTCATCACTGAAGATGATTTTCTTCGAAATTGATCATCCACTGTTGCCATTTCTTGCCACCATTCTGCCCATTCACGACGTTTGGAATGGTCAAGAGGCTTTAGTTCTTGAGCCAATTGCACCTTGTAAGTGTGTAAATGCAAGTCTTTATGCATAATGTTTATCAACGACGAGCGTGAGAGGTGCAATTGTTGGGCACGACGACGAGTTGAGGTGGACGGCTCTTCAGCCACACTATCGGGAACAGCAGCATGCACTGGTGTTCTCACATCTTCTACAGACCCGGTTTGCTCGAATTTTTCCACGATTTTTGCGATTGTACGCACATTTGGACGATCAAATTGACCAAAAAAATCACGAAGTGCACGATATGCATTTTGATTTGAACGCCCATTTTCATAATAAGTCTGGATAACTTTAACACGTTGTTAGATTGTGTATCTCTCCATGGTTCAAATTGATTAAGTCTGAAATAGAGAAATGTCAAATAAAATTCGGAAAAAAGCTTGGCGTTTAGGTGTGGTTCACATTCAACATCGGCCCTTACAATTTAACCACCCGATATTATAATATTTTATAAAGATTTAGTAATTGTAAAACACTTCTATTGAAAAAAAATACTAAAATAGATCAAGCAAAATAAAGTCAATCGAAATACGAAATTAAAAACGGTAAAAATTCCACTTTATTTATATTTAGTAACACGTATCTCCGAATATAAACTCAATTGAGAATAAAGATGTGACATGTGTGTCTACTTGAAGAAATATAACGGTTTAAGTCAGAGCTGACAGCCTTTGAAGAGGAGTACTCATATGGGGACAGTGGGCTGTAATGGGTTAAACAAAAATGCTCGTTTATAACGAGCAAAAAAAATCGCAAATTTTTGTCTCGCATATTTGTAAACTTTAAACTTTGTTCTCTGGTATACATGTTCACACGGACAGTTATATTTCTGGTTCGCTCACTCATTCGTAGTTCTATCCCAACCATGATTGAAACTACTTGATCGGCCATACAAAATTTTGAGAGCGAACCATGTTGGTTGATTCTGAACCAAGTACGAACCACGTACAAATTAATATCGTCTCTAATTTTTATAACAAAATATCGCCACTTTATCTGAACTAAATGAAAAAAACAAAATAGAAATAAAGAAAAAAATAAAAATAGTTTGTAAAATAAAATATTTTCAAAAATAATAAATAATTCAGTGAACTCGCAGAAACGTGAACATCCAGTAACATGAACTACCAAAAAACATGAACATTTTTTTTTTAATTTTTTTACTCTAAAATGTGAACAAAGGCTGAAGGCTCTAAAACGTGAACTTTTTATCGAACGTTAATATTCAATTTTGTAAGCTTATTTTAAAATTTTGGGATTCCCCGCAGAAGAATTTCGTAGTTTGTTTGTTGTAAACAACTTTTGGTGCATGATAAGTAGCTTTAGTATTAATGCGTCAGTTCTACTGGCAGCATCTCTCTCTGTGCTCACTATACATATGGGTATATAAATAATAAAAAACAAGTGATCTCTAAAAATATTTTAATTGAAAATATGTCTAATAAAAAACCAAAAGTGTTAAATCTTCAAGAAAAGTCAGATATTTTAGAGCTTTTATGGAAACCTCAAAAAATGCTCAAGCGAAAACAACGTCAACATGAGATCACCGACTATTTTGTTTAGCTCGTCCAATGAATATCCATTCATTAAAATCATTTTTAATATGTTATATAATACCTTTGAATGAAATAATTTTAACACAACCTTTTTTTGTTGTCTTAAAAAATTATTTATTTGCCTTTGTATTGAAGAAAGTTTTTTTGTTGTTTCTCCTTTTCAATGAAAACTATGTAAACAAATTTATAATTATCGTAATTTAAATTCAGTTAACCACTATTTTTGATGAATTTAATAACATAATTTAGCAATTAGTATCTTAGAAACCCTTTTGCAAACCACAGTAGCTGTATAGTATATTAAAATATGGCAGGAACTTATAAAAAGTAGAATCAAAAAATATTTCATAGGTGAAATATAACGTACATATGTACTTTATTTTATATTAAATAAGAGATAAAAGAGACTAAAATTTGTTATAGTAAAATGCAATCTAAACCTGAACAAAATCGAAAATGTGAACACCCTCCGTAAAAATTAGTTCACGTTTCTGCAAATTCACTGTATACATATATTATTATATTATTATATAAAAAAAGCAAAAAAAAAAATTAAAAAACGGGAGACAAATTCCATCAAGCACAATCGTGTGAACACCATGGTTGGCAATCGTGATCCAGAGAGCGAACCAAGTGCTTCATATTGTCGTGTAATAATAAATTTCTATTCATAGCAACTATAAATGTCAAAGACACAAAAATATAAACGAAATTCTCTAAATGTAGCTTTAGAAAAGAAAAACTGAAAAAAATAAAGTAATGAAAATTCAAAGTCTACATTGTCAATAGTTTAATAAAATAAAGAAAATATTGAAAAAACAATTGTGAAGATTATAAAGCAAAAATTATTTACTCTAGTTATAACGAAATTCGTCTACAACGAACATCATTGTCTGTCTGGTGCCGCGGAATCAAACTCCACTGTATTTAAAATTTAAAATCTTATTTCCCCATATTCATGACAATATTGAATCAAAAACCTTTAATTTTTTAGTTTTTCTTTTTTTTTTTTGATAAAAAAAGGTATAGTTATTGGATCAGTCGCCTGATTTCACAAACTATCACAGCTGTAAAGCTACGATTTTAGAGTGCCCACAATTGCGACGTATGTACAATTCTCAAAGAAGAATTCAAATAAAAAGCGTTCTATCTACAATTTGGTGGTTGGTGCTTGAGTCTTTTTCGTGGTGATGCCTGGTAATTTTTAATTTACAGAAGGTTTAATAAATATACTAATATACGGACATTTTTTATGAAACATTTAGTAAATCGCATAGGTTTTTAAAATTCATTGAAATATTTAATTTAGGGTTACAATTTTAATTTTGCACTAAACTTTTATTTTTCACAAAATTCCGTTTTCAAGAAAAAATACTCAATTAATGAATGAGTGAATAAAAATAAAAAAAATCACTAAATCTAAAGAAAAATATTTAATTTTGATCATAATAACGAATATGAACATATGAATATGTACATACGAAATACGTATTACGTATTTATGATACAGTCGACTCTTGTTAATTTAAAACTCCTTAATTAGAATCTCGCGATAAGTTGACTTGTTTTCCATATCCCTTGAAAAATATTCAATAAATTGAAGAAAATCCATGTATGGTATTTAAAATTATTTGAATGGTATTTTTATCGCCGACGCGCTATAATTTGAATATTCCTGACTCTACGCTCTATAATTGGATTTATTTTAATGTGTTGTGTTTTAATCAAAATTTAAAATTAAAACAAAATAATCATTTATTTATTTATTTTTTTTTAACTTGGACCAGCACTCAGGAGATGACCCCTATACATGCGGTGCATTGTGCTGGAACTAGATGAAAGAGATTGTAAGAGAAATAACAGGAGGTGAAGCTTTCCTATTTTACAACTCTGCTTTTGCACGTTCTTTGTTGATGTCAAGGAGACGTATTATTTTTGCTATTGTTGGATTGTTGTAGAGCTGCACTGACCTAATAATGGAATCATGGTCAGTATCAGTGATTGGTGCATATTTAAATGCTACCAGTTCATTTATGGAATTCAGTTTCTAGATTTTCACTGCCAGAAGTAGAAAATATAGATGCAGTTTGTTTAATTTTCTAAAATCTATAACTTTATCGAATTTATTAATAATTTCTTTACTTATTGAGCTATTAAAGAATTAAAATTCCCTAATTGGACGATAGTGTCGACTGCTTAAGTTTGGTGGCTTTAATATTGTTTAAAGTTTGTTAGTAGAAATATTATTTGCATCATTTAAATCTTCTATACAATTAATTTAAATTTAAACTCGCTAAAATATTCAGTACAGCAACCGACAGTCTTCAACTAAGTTACTATAAGATTTCGGATCTGTGGATATTTTTCTTTGAAGGCTGCAACACATAAAGGATAATCCCTCCGCTACTACCTTATTATCAAAAATACTCGTACCTACGCGTAGATATTTTCATCCGTTCAAATCAACAACAAGCACATTTATTTTTAAATAATAATTAGCCTTGTGCAGCACGCTGTTGAAGAAAAGCGGTTTAATTTGGAAATGTTTTATCAGCTTTTTTAAATCTTCTAAATTTGTTTTTTTATCAGCATTTTTTAGGCTTGTAAATTTGTTTAATACAAATTTTATAAACAGTTCGGCTGTAGTATTTAAATCGTTGGGAAGCATAACATTTTGACTTTTATGAAACAAATCGGGTATACCACATTTTTGGCAGCCAATTGATTTAAAATTTTTTTAATTTTTTTTTAAATAAAAACATTTGCTGAATTCACAAGTTCAGTTGTTTATCGTTAAAAAACGATATGCCTTTATGTACTTGTGAGCAAACAACTGTGTAGTATCATTATTTTGCCGTATTGTGATTTTTATTTTTATTTATATTTTCTTTAATAAAAATTTTACATTCATTCCGTGAAGTTAAACCATGTATGGACATTGAAATACGAATTAGTTTTTAACGTTAAGCAATTTAGATTCATATATGTAGATTGAAAATTTATAGGAAATGAATTAAATTTATATTTATCATTAAAGAGAATTTAATTTCTGGTATTAAATGTCACACAATTCACATATTTTAACAAAATTAATCAAAAAAAATTTTATATTTCCAAACATGGTCTCAATACAACTAAAATTGTTCACATAAAATCCGGTCGAATTAAAGCTTTAATATATATTTAGTTTTACAAGATATTATTTAATTATTGAACTAATAAATGATACCCATATATTGATATGTAAGAAAAAAAATAAAATAACAAATTAAAATTCACTTTCTCTTATAAAACACAGTGTTTTTGGCTTAATGGATCCCATTAACTTTTGCACAACATTGCAATCCACCTGCGCTGCATACTTATTCCAAATTGCCAACATTTTTATATTGTCAAGAACAGCAGTACAGCTCTTCCTTAACTTTCCTGTGGCAATAGCACAATATTGCTCAATTGGCCGAAGCTGGGGACAATTTGGTGGATTCATAAATTTTTCTATTACGTCGACCAGATTTCTTTTATACCAGTCCATTGCAGCTTTTGTGTAGTGACAGCTAGCTAAATCGGGCCAAAATTTTACTAAACTGTGCTGACATTTAATAAAAGGCAGCAAACGTTTCCGAAGACATTCCTTTATATAAATATCCGAAGTCATTGTTGAAGGGTGAGAAACGGCGTGCTCTTTAAACCACAGCTAGCAATTTGCAGCCAAATCATTAACTTTTTACCAAATTTATCCATTTTTATATATTTGTATTTTGGATCGGCATCTCCTCGTTTTGCTGCAACATAAAATTTTTGTCCTCGTAGTTGTTTTAAATCCGTTTCATCATCATCAATAAGGCAACCGTTGAATTTTCTTAACACTTTGTCGTAAAGAAATCGTGCCCGCTTTTTAGCAATGCTATTCTGCTTTTCAGGTCGGTTTCGATATTTAATTGCACGATAGGTGTTAAAATCAGCATCGAAGCGAATTCTTCTTGCAGTACTTACATTGTCGGAAACCGAGGTCTTTCTTTCTGACTTTCTGTTTGACTAAACGTATAACTATCTTCGTAAGCTCTGGGCATCTTTTAACAACTTTTTTTCTTCCTTTTTTGCTTACGATCTGTGCTCAAGGTTTGCTTATATCGTTTTGTAACATCGTTCACAGTATATTTTGGGAGCTGTAGTTTTTTTTTGCAATCAATGGCGGATTTTCAAGGAATTTGTGCACAATATTTTTTCTTTTTTCATTTTCCATTGCTAACCAAGCTTAAAAATGTACACCGTCTGATTCAGAATAACGGTTCTCATTTTTAGAAACTACAGTGCCAGCTCGCTAATCCGAAGGTCTGTAATCCGAATTATCCAGTAATCCGAATTGAATTTATAACGTATTACGTACTCAATAGTCCGCATTGGTTGCAAGCTCGCTAAACCGAATTTTTATTTCATTTTTTTTATTCTCTGCTTTTTTATTATTCTGTATGTTTTTTTAAAACTAACGGGACATCATTGAGATCCAGAGCCCTCTATGATTGATAATGTACATACATATATAATATTTATAAGTACATATGTATGTTTTATGTTTTGTTACAAATAGTTTAGTTATTGAATAGTATTAGTCGCATATTCATTCACAGAGCTGAGGTTCAGAGGATAACATCCCACTTACATTGTTACAACAAGAATTGCCTGAGAATGATTGTGTTGGAGAAACATAAGAATTTCGCACAATAATCAACTTATTTCACCGCAATAATGACGTGCGAATTTCTGAAGATGAAATTCTTAGCTGGATTATTAACTCTGACAATACTTCATGTCGTAGTTCAGAATCAGATACAAAAAATGTATAATCAGAGCCTATAATTATGAAACACGTTGAAAATCGTGAAGCTGTGCAGGCCTTAAATACTTCAATAGATTAAGCAAATGAACAGATTACATATTGATGCTGAAGGAATTGCGAAACAAAGCTTTGGAAGTATGTGTATTGAAAGAGCATCAAACCTACATCACAAATTATGTTATAAAAAACATAATATTTAAAAAACCTTTAATTTTTTCATTCTTGTTTAATAAAAATAAAATAAATTTCTTTGACATTCTGGCTTGTGTTTTATTTGCGAATATAGTGAATTATATTACACAATAACAGCACATCCAGTAATCCGAATATCTCATTAATCCGAATCACGGTCTGCAATCATTAATTCGGATTAGCGAGCTGGCACTGTATATGTTAAAAAAAATTGTAAGTGCTGCCAATAGGTTTTTCTAAAAAGCCTTTGTATTGCGACCGGATTTTATGTGAACAAAAACATATAAAATTTAATCCTCTAATCATAACACACTTTTGTATAAAAATTACCAATAACAAAATAAACAATACTGTATAATAAAATGCAAATAATATTAATATAAAATAATATGAGTTGAACAATTGTAAATTAATTTTTAAATAGTTGCCATTTTTGCAATCTCATTTATGTTCATAATGAAACAAAAACAAAAAAATGCCAATAACAATTGTAGATGGTATAGATGGTGAATAAAGAGCTTCATTATGAATGAAGGATATTAATTCGATGGATTAACTAAAAATAACACGCATATGATACTAATTTCAAAATTGTGCTTTTTCTCGAAAAAAAAACATGTGGAATGTATTATTACATACTTTATGATATTAGTCTCACTTCTATTTTTATTTTGACCTTTATTAAAATTTTTTAATTATATTTATTTTTGAGCGATGGTCTTTTTTATGAAAAGTTTTTTAATAATTATTTATTTATTACCTTATGATATTTATTATTTTTTATTTTATTTATATCCATATAGTACTATTTCGCTAATGCTTACTTAGCTCATCGGTGGCTTTTTCCTAATTTATGAATACAAATCCAAGATTCTCATGTTCAAAATTCAACTAATCAATGGAGAATTAAAGTTGAATACCGAACATCAAACCAAAAAAAAGGGTGGCGATGGCACGATGGATGGTAGTCTGCACGTTGACTACACAACCAAAAACAGACCTGGGTTCAACCCCAGTTTCAGACAAAAAAATTTTTAAAATAAAAATAAACATCTCGCATTTTTCTAATGTGCATTAGTGTGTCTTTGTGTGTTAGTTGTTGTCGGAAGGTTTCAGTGGCGAAGGCATAGTCACTGGTCACTGAACAATACCGGCTTCAGCTGATAGCAATCCACAATCACATCAGAACGCCCTCCTTCGTCGGTATTGTTGTAGCACCGGCGAAGTAAAATAATAATAAAAATGGCTACTAAACCGAAGCTTCAGCACTGCTACGAGTATAAAAAAACTAAAGAACGTGCGAAAGCAGAGCTGCAAAATAATTAATTAAGCTTCACCTCCTGTCGTTTCTCCCTACTATCCCTTTCCTATAGTTCCCAGCACAATGCTTCGCATGTGTAGGAGTCATCTCCTGAGTGCTGGTCCTAGATAAAAAAAAAAAAAAAAAAAAAAAAAATCTATAAACAAAAACATAAAAATCAATGCGTTTACTTTTTTATTACCCACACACATATTTAAATTTTTAGATTTTTCTTTTTATCTACACTAGGCCTACCATTGGCCAGCATAACTAATGTATTTTGAATCAGATGAAAAATTAAAAAATAAAACAAAAGAATATTAAAATCTAACACCGTGCACATCTAGTATTGTATATTAACTGATTTATTTTGGGAATTTATATATATTATATACAATTTTCAAATTAGAATCATATATGATATTCCCAAAATAAATTCAGTTAATATACAATAATGCTATTAACAAAAAATAATGGACATAGAAGCTAATAATTTTTATCTATCGATTACCATACTATTTAAAATCTGAAAGCATTTGAATTAAAAACATTGTAAATTAATTTTGAAATTTCGTGATAGATTTTAAAACACTTGAATAAATTTTAAGCTAAACATATTCTACTTAAAACTGTCTGTATTCTTTTCTCTCAAAAATCTATTATTTCCGATAATGGAAAATGATTGAAATTCAATGTTTGTAATTTCGTACGTTTGCTGGTGACATTTTACGCTGAATAAGACAAACAATGCCCAATTGCTAGCAAAATACCACAACAAAAAGAGTGAATAACACAGCATGTGAAAACTGTCAGACACACATAACAAATGGATTTGTTGCTGTAGGAAAAATATTTCATTCATTCATGTATGAAAGAGCCGGCACTATCAACTACAATAAAAACAGCAGATTTCACAAAATTTTTACTGGCAGTTCTGGGCACAAAAGCTCTAGAACATTCTGTATAGATTTGGGTGCAATTCCAGCCGAAAACGATATTATTTGTCTTATTTAATTTGTTAACACAAGAAATTATGCCATTATCTACTTCATTAAAACCCTTCTGTAATAAAAGGAAGATCAAATATTCTTCCCATGTTATTTTTGAATTTTGGATCTTTCAATATGAAATTAACAAAATGTGTTCAAATCTTAATCTAAAAATATACTATAAAAAAAAAAATAGTTTCCATTGCCACTGCAATTTCAACCCAATGGTTACACAGAATTTTCATCCAATCAGATCAAACGTTTGGGTCCTTTTGAGTCTTCTGTGACCCTCAAAGACCAGCAATTCTCTAGCAAGTGGATTGGGATGCACCGTGATCTTCGTCCTATACTTCGTACAGACTTTTTTAATTTCATCATTAATTGATGGAATTTTTAGATCCCTGTGGATATTTACATTTTTCATGTACCATGGAGCACCTGTGATTATTCGTAAAATTTTTGACTGTCTTCTTTGTAATTTTGCAACATTTGATGCGGAAGCAGTTCCCCACAGCTGAACGCCATATAGCCATATGGGCTTTAAAATCGCCTTATACAGCAGCACCTTCATATCTAGGCCTAGTGCAGAGTGTCGTCCTATAAGCCAGTAAAGCTGCGCAGTTTTCAACTTCAGTTGAGTGATTTTGGCCGCTATGTGACTAGTCCACGTAAGACGTCTATCGAGATGAATACCAAGATATTTTACGTGGTTGCTCTCAGGTATTGTAACACCGTTTATCGTGATGGGAGGACAATTGTCCCTTCTCAGAGTAAACGTAATGTGGACGCACTTTGAAGCATTTACTTTTATCTTCCACTTTGATAACCATTTTTCCAATCGGTTCAAATGCGCTTGAAGATGTTGGCTTGCTACTGCTGCATTCTTGTGTATGCTTAGAAAAGCAGTATCATCCGCGAAAGTTGATGTATGCGTCAATTGACTTGTAGGCATATCCGCAGTAAATAAAATGTACAGAAAAGGACCAAGGATACTTCCCTGTGGTACACCAGCATGGATATTTTTAATGGAAGATATCACCGATTTCGACCTTATATGAAAAGATCTATTAGTTATGTAATTTTTGAACAATTTGTGAACGTTTTCCGGTAGCAAGTTTACAATTTTGTGCATCAAACCGTCGTGCCAGACTTTGTCGAACGCTTGAGATATATCAATAAAAAGTGCCGAACAGTATTCTTTATTCTCGAAAGCCGATCGGACAAGGTTTGTTATTCTGTGTACTTGTGCCACAGTGCTGTGCATTTTCCGGAATCCAAATTGGTGATGTGGGATAACAGAATTAGTGTCAACGTGGTGCCGTAGTTTCTCGAGAATCAATTTTTCAAAAAGTTTGGACAGTATCGGCAATAAGCTTATTGGACGATAAGAAGATACTTGCGTAACATCTTTACCTGGCTTAGGAATCATTACGATTTCTGAGTGTTTCCATGCTTTCGGAAACGTACCCAACCTCAACATAGAATTGAAAATAAAGAGAATCAGCCTCAATGCTGATTGTGGCAGATTAGTTATCATTGCTCCTGTGATTTTGTCACTGCCTGGAGCTTTTCTGGCTTTTAACGTTTTTATAGCAGATTCGACTTCAGCAAATCGGAATTTCAGTGGACGTTGTACTCTTTCGTTTATGACAATCGGCGCAATACGGGAAGCGGTTACATTTGGTGTAAATACGTTTTCCAGGTGGTTGGCGAATTCCTCAATTTTCTCCTCTGTACTCTGTGCAAATTCACCATTATGTAACCTTATTGGGGCCTCGTAGGAAGTAGGTTGTTTCATTTTTTTTGTAGCTCTCCACAAACTATAATCTGTTTGCTCTGTTGTGTCCAACCTTTGCAGATATTCATTCAGTTGAAATTCTTTGTCCTCTTTCAGCAAAACACGCAGTTTCCGTTGGCATTTATTTAGTTGTGCCTTTAAGCCAGGTGAACGGAGCTCCTGCCACTGACGCCTCAACTGTCTTTTATGCCTTATCAGGGACTCAACGGTAGCATTACTGTTGTAGTGACGCCTGCTTCTTATCAAAACGTTTGATGCGGAAACTGCTGTCGCTTCTTTCAGGATGTTTGTTGTGAGGATTACAGCATCCTCTACTTCAGACTCCGATTTCAAAGACAAGTGTTGTGGCAAGTGGGTACTAATGTACATTTTGTACTTTAGCCAATTTATATGTTTTTTATGATAACACTTATTCTGCTCTGCATTTTCAGAAGCGCGAAAAAAATTCAAAAAAGTAGGTGAATGATCCGACGAAAGATCCAAAGACGGAACCAAATGAAATAGTTCTCTTCTTATGCTGCGAGTGACCGCAAAGTCGATCACATCTGGAATTTTATTAATGTCTGTAGGCCAGTATGTGGGTTGACCTGCAGATATTGCGTCCAAATTGTGAAGGGATATCGCATCAAAAAGTTGCCTTCCTCTTGGTGAAATAAGTCTAGAACCCCAAAAGGTGTGTTTTGCATTAAAATCACCCGCTGCAATAAACTTTGTTCCTAACGTTTGAAAAAAGTTCCAAAATTGATCCGTAGTAATGGAGTGTCTGGGTGGACAATAAACGGCAGAAATCGATGTACCACAACGTGGTAACCTTATGGTGGTGGCTTGTATGTGATCCGTCGAAAATTCTGGTAGGGGAAAATGGGCAACATCTCTGTGAACCAGTATTGCTGTCCCTCCACAAGCTCTGCCACTTGGATGCTTTGTGTCATAATTATAATAATTTTTTATTTTGAAACAGTTCTTTTGAGTAAAATGTGTTTCGGATACGAGAAGTACATCAACTTGTTGTGATTGTAGGAACTGTTGCACTTCATACTTGTGCTGGCTCAGGCCATTAGCATTCCAAAAACAAATTTTCAGCGTATCCATTATTTTTTGTTCAACAAAATTTGCATCAGCATGCTCTGGTTTTGCAGCATTTGCTGGAACATACCCTGCATGTTGGACATAAAACTGTTCATAGTGTCTATCAATTTCTCGATGGCACTTTGAGTGTCGGGCAGTGGTTTGTGCTCACCTTCCTTCAAAACGTTTGCATACGAGTTAACTCGATGACTTTCTTGCGATGTATTACCTTTCTTCAACGTTTCAGCGAAACTAACGTGTTGCACATTTGTACCCTGAGCTCTTTGAGTTGCGCGGGCAGAAGTTGTTGGCAAATTAGGAAAATTAGTTTCCTTATACTCGAGTGGTACTGGCACTGATCTTCTTGCCTTGTTTGAATCAAATATAAATGTATATATGACGGGTATCTATGTATATAATTATTTGAATTAGTTTTAAATATTTGTATTAAATGTTTGATTTAACTCTGGATAACCGTCGAGACCAAATCGAGTCGATGCTCGAAGCAGTCTGCACATTGACTACAAAACAAAAATTTTCTGGTTTCAACCGCAGTTTCAGACTCATGAAAACTTCGGGCATTTTTTCTGATGTGCATTTGTGTGGCTTTGTGTTAGTTGTTGTCGCAATGTTTCAGTGGCGAAGGCATATATTCACAGTAACGGCTTCAGCTGTATCCAATCCATAATCCACAGGCACATCAGAACCCCCTCCTTCGTCGTTATTGTGTTCCCGCAGGTGGGTTTAGGAACTTGTTTCTAAACCTACGGGTGTTTAGCACGCCCTCGGTACCTAGCTAAAGGTGTAGCATTGCCTTATTCTCCCTGGAGTTTGAAAATCTTCGAAATCTTACTAGAGATTGAGGTGGTTATGCTTGCATTTCCGTGTGACTGTTTAAATACAGTTCAATTCTAATCTAGTGCTACGGGCCCAGCAACGCAACGCTAAGTAACGGTTTAATGACTGATGTACTTGTAGGGAAGTACTTCGTGTCAACCCTGAAAAGTTGGAGTTGTGTGCTGGTTTGGGTATGGATTCGTAGTGACTGTGGTTACTACCAAAAGTCACGCAGGGAGTTAAGATTTTGGTCTGTTCGGCATATATGTGAGTTTGACACATATATTCTGCTACGACTTTTACTTAACTAAGTGCTGTTGCCATTCAACAGTAGTTACTAACAGTATTACTGTTTAAAAGTTATTGACTCAAAAACATTCTGATGTGACACAGAGTTTAGGCAGCTCGAACAGCTCAGCAAGGTGCATTGTAGACCAGTGATAACTCTGATTGATTTGCCACCCATTCTTATAGCGATGAGCAGGTTTCTGCATCTCCTAGTGCCACGGGGGCACTTAATTAATTAATTTAATTAATTTAATTTCACTCGGTGTTGAGAGCACCGTGGGATAAAACGCTATGCGTATGTGTCCACGTTAGTCTTGAACACACTGTCGGTATTGTGTTGCACGACAGCTTCAAATTTAATACGTCTCCTTGACATCAGAGACGCTACAACACTGCTGCTAAAAACAAAAAACGTACAAAAAGCAGTGTTGTAAGATAGTGAAGCTTCACCTCCTATCATTTCTCCTACTTTCTGCTGGTCCAAGATAAAAAAAAAAAATAATATCATTCAATGCGAAAGCATGCGCGATCATGTTTAAAGAATTAGAAATGTTTTATTCTATTAAATACGAATTGATAAAGAATGTAAATCAGTTGAGCTTTGCCACTAAGAACTATCATATCAGTACAACAATATACGACTGTATTTCTTGTCACTCTCTAAATTTCCAGCTCAGAAATGCTACGCAACATTGCAACCAAAACTCGTATCGACTAACTGATCACCAATATTGCATATATTTGATTTATCATGTCCAATTTTTATTTATTTATTTCAGTCTACAGACAAATATCCTTACAGACTATGATAACAAAGGTACTTAAAGGCTATGGTTAGAATACAAATAAAGGTTAAGATAATTTCCTTATTTTAGAGTAAAAAACCAAACATGTAAACAATAAAATAAATAATAGATTTTATTAAATAATAAAAAGCAGCAGTTAATTATTAACAATTGTTTTACAACACCAGAAAGAAAAAGTTAAAAATGAGTTTTCTCAAAGCTGATTTCGATAAAAGACTGAACACAATGTTTCCGGTGCGGTGCGATTTCTCGTTGCGGGAGAGAAAAATAAACATAATACAACGCAAGATGGCGTCGGTAATAGTTGTCATTGTTTGTTTATATTTTTATTAATTTATTTGTGCATAAATTTTTACAAAAAATATTCTAAAAAAATTACTGTTTGTGTTAAATATTTTGCAATGGCAGTAAATAAAAAAGTTGAAGCTTTTAAAAAAATTGTTAATTTGGTAGAAGCCACGTTTGATTTATGGGTGGAATTAGAAACCACGACTTCAAAAACATGCTATTTTGTTTACAATAATGTCGTGGACATCGCCAATTATTCAAAAACTATGGCAACATCAGAAAGAGAAAGAGTATAAAAAAAAATTGACAGAATAAGAAAGCCCGCAATGAAAATAAAAGACATTTTAATTTTATGCCGTTCCGCACTGCGGTTTTTTATTTCAAAATCGTATGAAAAAGCGCACCGCAATAAATTATGTGTTCAGGCACTCTTATACTGTGTTTGCAAGTTAAAATTAATTTCATTAAGCTGAACGAAAGTACGAGTTAAAGTCCCATTACGCGAATAACACGGTGCGACACTCCAAAAAACCTGGGACCGGATATTATTTTTCTTGTATGTCTTGTCGAGTTAAAGAAGAATCCAATAGTGAAATATGCCGGACACCTCCAAAATCCGGATTTACGGTTAAAAAACCGGTTTTTGTACCTTTGCGCACTTATAAGCCTGTCATTTTGTTGATAATAATCCGATTTTCAATTTCTTACTAGATTTGGAAAGAAGTAACTGAGATCTTTTGAAAGATATATAATTTATCTAAGAAAACTTAAGAAATTTGGGTGTTACTGTCGAGCAAACACAAATTTTGTAGATTTTTCAAAAATTTTTCAACTTTGGTGACGTTTTTATACATTATAATGTAATAAACTATAATACTATTGAATTTATTTAAAAAGTACGTTTATTAACGATTACAACGCATATTTGGGGTTAAAAATAGATAAATAATTGACTGAGTTATTAAACTTTTCATGAAAACAAAATTTTTAACAAAATGCCTGCACAATGTTTTTGGTGTTGTTTTTATGCACTTTCTAATTATACTTAGTTCGATTTCAAATTTCAACGTGGAATGTAAAATGGAATAGAGAAAAGCAACTCTGGACAATCAATGTAACCATTGATAATATCATATACCAGTTAGACCGATTGTACTTTCTTACGTGCTTCTAGAGAACGTAGGCCCCAAAAACAGACTCTTAGGGAACACAGGAAGGATAAGAGAGTGAGTGTGTAACAAATTTAATAAAAATTCTCTGAAACCTTTCTACCCGAGAAATAAGATTAGAGGCATGGGGATTCAAAATAGCAGAAGCATATTCCAATTTCGATCTTACGAACGATGTGTAAATATACTTAAGAGTGTAGGGGCTACTAAATTCGCAGCAATTTATCTTTTTTATGTAGTGTTTTGGCAACTAAAACTCCATTTGTCGCAATAAAAGAATAAACAAGTCTGAATCCAATACGGGATAGAAATGCGCTTCTTGAAACAAATTATTTATTATGAGTTTGGCGAACTGCGTGACAAAAATTTATTTTTAAATATAATTTTGGGCTCTGTGTACTTATGGAAGCTTAAATGAAGCTAAAAACAAAAATTAAAAAAAAAAAAAATAAAGCTGGGTCAACTGCAAGAGAACTAAATGAATATTTATGTGTACAAGTTTCTTTAAAAAAGAACAGATTTTCAATTTAAAGGAAACTTTGTCCAAATAAGTTCACATGTCACCAACATACAACAGCAGTCTCTACTGCAATGACAACAGCAACATTTGCCATAAGTGTTGCAATCCAGCTCAAACAGAATTCAATTCATGTAAAATTAATTTAAACAACTGCACATTCTTGTAGGCAAAATAAAACGGCTGACTGCAGCAGGCCCATAACACTCAACTGGCAGACAAAAGTACGCATTAACGCACATACCCAAGCACAGACAAGCTGTTCAGGATTTAAGTTTTTTTTTTCTTCGTTTTTCTTTAGAAATATCAAATTGCCAGCATTTTAAATGTTTATTTTTAGTGTAAAACATCATGAGTCAGATGTAGTGCTGGTTCAAAGTGTCAGATTAATGCAATTTTTTAGATTTACAATCAAAAACGGAAGTCAAGAATGCAAAATTCCATCAAGAAGAAATATTTTTGGAACAATGAGTTACTGTCTGCAAAAAGAGAGAAAAAATCAACTAAAAACAAAACATTTGCATTACGATTCTCTAAATAATTGCTGCAGAAGTTTGTGTAAAATTGAATTTATTCAATCCCTCCGGAGCAGCAGTACTAGAAACTACGGAGAATAAAATTAAATTTTATTAAAGAAAGTGTTCACACTACGCCGAGAAATTAATTAAATAATTAAGTGTTGATGCTACACTCACATTTGAAAATATTGGCATGCACTTTGTTAGGATATTTACACCGCAGTTCCACATAGAAGTGAAATTAGCACAAAGGAAATTAAAACTTTTACAGCCGTATTCATAAAAACTATCAGCAGGTTTATAAACCGTTTATAAGCAAAATTGTGTAAAGTTGTATTCATAAATGATTCTTAGGCTGTTACATGCTTGTTGAAGCATCTATAAAATCGGAAATTTTATTGATGGATTTATCCGTCTTTAAACCAAAAATAAAACGATACTCTCTGTATTTCGACATTTTGTTTGGACACATTTTTTTACATATAAAAACAAAATTTTTCCGAAATATTATTGCAATATTGTAAAGGAAAATTAAATTAATTAATAACATGGACTCGATAAATATAATTTGACAAAAACGTAAATTAAATTGATATATAAAACGAAAATTAGTGACTAATTTTAAATAGTAACAGAGACTTTAGTTCCGATCTCAAATTATCGGCAATCGAAATGGTACAAGGAAATGACAATATAAAGGGTGTCCCAACAAGAACGCAAGATTTAAATTTTAAATGCAGCAATTGAATTGTTTCTCTGGCTGTATGACATGTGGCGCCGTCTTCTTGAAACCACATGCCCTCCACATTCATTTCTTCAATTCTAGGCACGAAAAAACTGGTTATCATTTCACGATACCGAACACCATTGACTGTTTGCGCTTGACCTGCCTCATTTTCATAAAAAAAAGGTCCAATGATTCCTCCAGCCCAAAATCCACACCACAGTGACACGTTGAGGATGCATTTGTTTCTCGTGAATCACTCGAGGATTTTCCTCACCCCAAATGCGACAATTCTGCCTATTGACGAATCCATCAAGATGGAAATGGGCCTCGTCACTGAAGATGATTTTATCGGCAAAATCAGCTTTTTTCATGTTGTCTCTCCAATACCCAATTAACGAACTCCCTTCGCTCCATTTTTACTAACCTCGTACCTTCTACTAGCAAACAATAACAATTGTTCACATGTCAAACAATGACACTTCGAATGGCGCCAAATTTAAATTATGCGTTCTTGTTGGGAGACCCTTTACAATATACAATTCCAGAGAGCTCCAGTTTTGTTTTACTGTTTCATTCTCTAAAATTTTTTGTTTTTTCGATAACACTATCACATGTCACATGAGAAAACTAAGTTTTAATAAGAAATTAAATAATATGGAGACCAGTGAATTAATAATTAAAGAAGTAAACACTATGAAATGATAATATATCGTTTAGAAATTAAAGATATGAGTATTTTGTAAAATCTTTTGTATTTTTTTACGCTTATCATAAGTACTATGCATATGGGCTATTCAATTCTAGGCACGAAAAAACTGGTTATCATTTCACGATACCGAACACCATTGACTGTTTGCGCTTGACCTGGACACTCTCTTGCCTTTGAAGTGGTCTTGACCAGAATTATTGAAACGAATATTAATTCTGGATTTAGAAGATTAAATGTAAGTCAATTTAGAAATGAGAATTCGCAGGCAGAGGCCTTAAGAAGTCATTCTAATTCAAATGTTAGGATGCAAACTTCACCTTTTGTAGAACAACAGACTATTGATCAGCTTTTAGGATTACCGGAGAATGAAAGATCGTGTGTGAGAAATTCGAATAATAACAATGATTCAGTAAATAGAAATACATTTAATGGATATATTAGGGCTGATAAAGTAGGTCATGTTATTCATAATTGGAAAATTAGATTTTCTGAGGCATAAGAAATTTAAGAACTAATTTATGTAATCAACTTTGATATATTTATTTTGAAAATTATTGTCTTATTTATTTTAATGTTTGGTTTTAAAGCATACAAATTAAAATATTATCTGTAGTATAAAAAAAAAATATTAATTAATAAGAATACATATAAATATTAATAGTAGTTTAGCAAAATTTAAAAAAAAAGGAAAACCTACACCATTTGTCGACGAGTAATAAGCCGGCAATTATGCATGATAGCTAAACTTTCTTAAAACATCTAAACTGAGAACAGTTGTTTGCTACAGACAAATTCTATATAACAAAATTCTTATTTAAATTCTAAACTACTAAATCAATAAAAAAAAAATATAAAAGAAATCCTATTAAAATGACAAGATTAAAACTTTCCTGTCTTGTCTTTTTCTTTTATATAATTTAATAAATACACACGAATACAAGCACCTATTTTGATTTCTGGTAAATATCTCTGAAATAGATTATAATTTAATATCATTATTACAATCAACAATGACAACAAATATTTTGATATAAATAAAAATGTAAATTAATAAATTGTTATGTTTAAATTAGTTGGTTCATATCTAGAAATTTTCCAAATACGACTTTTCCAAAAAAAATAAAAAAAAAAAAAATAAAAAGGATCTATCAATTGAATTATTATTAACTGAAAAAAGAAGAGCTCGAAGAGAGTGGCAGCTTCATAGATCCCCTCAACTCAAAAGAAAACTAATAGAGTGTACCAAAAAGCTAAGAGAGATGTTACAATCCAAAAAAACTGATTATTTAAATGAGTATCTTAAAAGTCTTGATGCAACACCGCAATCCGATCATTCACTATGGCGTGCTACCAGATATCTCAAAAGACCGGTTATTCGTAAACATCCATTTCGAACCCCAACTGGGGATTGGGCAAGAAACGACACAGAAAAAGGCAAGTTGTTCGTTGAGCACTTAAAAAATGTTTTCACCCCCAATGCACCAAGCGACCCTGAAGAACTTCCATCGATAGTTACGGATGCAGCAGTTTCGATAAAGTTTAAATTGAAAGACGTCGAAGAAGCTATCGCCAACTTGAACCTTAAAAAATCTCCTGGCATCGATAAAATTAGCAACAAGATGCTCCAAGAGCTCCCAACTACAGTAGTTAAAAGAATTCTCCACATCTTCAACGCGATATTGTGCATTGAATACTTTCCATCTAAATGGAAGATATCACTAATAACTATGATACCTAAGCCAGGTAAAGACCACACCAGAGTTGAGTCCTACAGGCCAATTAGCCTTTTGCCAAATTTATCTAAGCTTTTTGAAAAATTATTAGCTATCAAGTTAAATAACATCATTAGCGAAAAGCGCTACATTCCAGACCATCAGTTTGGCTTTCGTAGTAAACACAGCACAACTGAGCAAACACATAGACTTGTGAATGTTATAAAGCATACCCTAGAAGAAAAAACGTACTGCTCAGCCCTTTTTATCGATGTTTCCCAAGCTTTTGATAAAGTGTGGCATAAGGGATTAATATATAAACTGACCCAGTACCTTCCTGAAAATATTTGTAAGCTACTGGAAAGTTACCTGCTTTGTCGCAAATTTATTTTAAAACAAGGTGATTGGCTGTCATCACCGCAGCCGATTGAAGCTGGAGTTCCCCAAGGCAGTATATTAGGTCCATTGCTGTACTTGATATACACCGCAGATTTGCCAACAGTCGCGAACGTCCATACCTCAACTTTTGCCGATGATACAGCTTTCTTAAGCATTCACGAAAGTGCTGACGAAGCATCTCGTCGCCTACAGCACCAA
Organism: Dexiosoma caninum; assembly: GCA_963924685.1. Taxonomy (NCBI): domain Eukaryota; kingdom Metazoa; phylum Arthropoda; class Insecta; order Diptera; family Tachinidae; genus Dexiosoma; species Dexiosoma caninum. Next base: position 23,640,155 of record OZ004727.1, on the reverse strand, counting down.
ACTTCGCAGCTGGAAAGCTGGCTAAAAAAATGGCGAATCAAAGTTAATGAGAATAAGTGCGTACATATAACCTTCACCCTGCGCAGAGACACATGTCCTCCTATTCTGATCAACAACCAGTTAATACCTCAACGTTTGGAGGTCAAGGATCTAGGGATGCACATTGATAGACGGCTAACATGGAAACAGCACATCGATGCAAAATTAACTCAAATGAAATTAAAAGCAATTCAACTAAATTGGCTTATTGGTCGAAATTCTGTGCTAAAACTGGACTGTAAGCTTTTGCTTTACAAAGCAATTTTAAAACCAATATGGAGCTATGGTATCCAGCTATGGGGCACTGCCTCAGCTTCCAATATAGAAAAAATTCAAAGGTGTCAAAACAAAATACTGAGAATGATAACAGATGTGCCGTGGTATATAAAAAATTCTAACATACACAAGGATTTAAATATTCCGACAGTCAAACAAGAGATAACAACATACGCAACGTCATACCTAACCAAACTCCAAGATCATCCAAATATACTAGCCCGAAATATTTTAAGCGAAAGAGGGTTCATTCGACTGAAAAGAAGGGATACTCTTTCCCTAGCCCGAACATAGTAGACGCGGAAATAAAACTATACGAGCAATAAATAATTTTGTACAGCTAGGCTGTACTTAATAATAATTAGCAATTAGTTCTTAAGATTTGAATACTTATTGTTAGTTCAATTGATTTTGAAGATTCAATAAATAATATATATTGTGTAAAAAAAAAAAAAAAAAAAAAAAATTTAAACGGTCTACATTTAGAATTCAAGTTCCAAATATAGCATTTCCAGAGAAAGAAATTAAAATTAAAAGACAGAACAGTAAAAAAAATGCACTGACGGTTAACAGATGCCTGTCGCATGCGTCTTACAATTCCGAGCAGTAAATATTTAATAATAAAAAAATAATTGAAACGAAAAATAAGAAAAAATAAAAAATTTGTTTGGGAAATTAAAAATATTAGAGGAGCTACACTTTTTTCTCGATTTTTTGTTTCTGTTGTATAAACAATAAACATGGTATCACGAACGGGACAAAATTTAGAAATCGCTTTAAACTGCATTTAGAAAAATTAAAATAATTTGCGAATTAGAACACAATTTTTGAAAGTAATTTTTGTTTTTAAATTAAAATATAATAATATGGCTTTCCACTGATGGTTGTCATATCTAAATATTGGTGTTCCTTTTTTTTTTAACAACCTTTACTATGATTTCGCACGGGACATATTTTCCCACAATGTTTGTAATAAAAATTTTCTTTAGTTTAAATTGTATTAACTGTGAAAATGTTTATACTTATTATTTTATAGATATTTTTACATATAAAATTTTTAAGTTTCGGTATTTAATAAATAAACAGTTGATTTTAAAAGTGAGACATCTCCATGCTAAGAAAAATATTTAATTTAAATTCCTAAATATTTAACATGTCTTTTCTTTTCGAAGTAATTTATAAATATTATGTTATAAACTCGACTCGTATATGTCATATGTTCTACATATTTTAAATAAACTTTCAGTTTCCAGCCGAATTTTCTAAAAATAACAAACACCACAAACTCAAAATAAATAATTTTCTTCAAATTTCAACATTTCCTATAGAATATTTTTTAAATATATTTATTAACCCTAGGTCTGGCATCAATTTTTTTCTACAAATTCTGGCACTATTTTGTACATTTGTACTCTCAAGTGTTGTTCGTTGGTGGTTTTGCAAGCTATTTTGGTTTTGTCTTATAATATGTGTTACTAGAAAAAAAATCTGTTGTTTCTATGCATAATGTTATGATTTTTATTTATGTATTTATTATGCATATACAATTAGGCTTTCTTCGGATAAGCAAATGAGATACTTTGAAAATCTTATAGAGAACATTGATTTCGAAGAGGAAGAAACAATAGCAGATTCACTCCTTAGGTCTCTTAATGCTGAATCTGATATAGAATTATCTCATCCCGCAAATGATGCTGATGACTCTGATATTGAAGTCTCACCTTATCTCCAGTAGAAGAATTCGGGACTAGGGGTGACTCAGACAATGACTTTTGTACAGAGCATGATGATGAGGTATAAGTTTCTAGAATTGAAGAGGGGCATGACCTAGCAGAAGTTTGCCCTAGTGAGGATGGACATTTTCTTCTTACAAAGTATGGAACAAAACTACGCCACAGCTGCAGTATATACGACAACAAAATATTTTTCGCGAAAGCCGTTTGGTTGATCCCACTAAGCACTTGACCACCAGTGAAGCATTTTTTGCGCCAATGCACCCAACAATATTGTCAATTATTTGTCGTAACACTAATAAAAGGCAAGGCTGTGTATGAAAATCTAGAAACCTCCAGAGCGGCGAGCCAGAATACAATGTAAGTAAATATCGTTTTCACTTGGGCATATTTTTAGAAAGATGCGTTAAAATGATTCATAGAAAATATGTATGGGATGACACAATATCTGATATAAAGAAAAAACCAATTATCATATTGTTTTAGAACCAAACAAAAGGAGGGATTGATGTAATGGACCACATGTTAAAGGAATATTCAACGAAACGGAAAACAAATCGTTGGCCCCTTGCATTTTTTTATAATATGCGCTGGATATATCGGCTCTTGCAGCTTATGTATTATATTCACAAAATATTCCATCGAAGTTTAAATCCAAGAGAGGTGTTTTTTTTTTTTATAAAATTTACTACACAGAGTACAAGTCATATTTTTTCTGCAAAAATAGGTGGTGGTCGCCTGTTGCTTCAAGAATTAGGAGAGCAGTTGTGTAAGCCAATAATTTTAAAAAGGGCACAAATACCGCGAATCCTATCATACTTCCCACCAAAGAATGCAATCGAATGCATAATGGGTGTTCCAACCGAATCACTAATGAAGGACTCAACTGAAGATTTCGTTCCAAATGAAGATGACCGTGGACGTTCAAAAGTAAAGGGCGCTTGCTACATATGCTATCAAGAGAACAATAAAAGAAAACTCTCTACTCGAAAAGCATTCAGCCTGTGTAAAAAAACCTGTTTGCATTGAGCATAGTAAAGTCCAAACAAAATGCAACCAAAGCCTAAAAGACTACATAATTTTTTTATTCGCTTAAATCAAATAAAATAAATTGAATTTCATACAAATAAACAAGTAATGTTAATTTAATTACAAATGTAAATAGTGCCATATTATAGAGAAATTTCTATGAAATGCCCAAAAATGCATCTACATTTAACGTTTTTAAATTTATTTCTTATTTTTCCACAAAACGTTAAAAATTAGTCACTGAGTTCAAAAAAAGTTGAGATCGAATCACAAATTTATTAGTTATTGCATTTTTAAAATCGATATATTTACATATGTAAATAGTGCCAGAGCTAGGGTTAAGCTTGAGGTGTTTTTTTTATTTTATTTTTTTTTTTTTTTTTTTATCTGGAACCAGCACTCAGGAGAAGACTCCTACACACGCGAAGCATTGTGCTGGAACTATAGGAAACGTAAGAGAAACGACAGGAGGTGAAGCTTAATTAATTATTTTTGCAGCTCTGCTTTCGCACGTTCTTTGTTTATACTCGTAGCAGTGCTGAAGCTTCGAAACCTTCCGACAACTGACGCACAAAGACACACTGATACACATCAGAAAAATGCGAGATGTTTATTTTTAATTTAAAATTTTAGTCTGAAACTGGGTTTGAACCCAGGTCTGTTTTTGGATTCGTAGTCAACGTGCAGACTACCATCCATCGTGCCATCGCCACCCTCATTTTTTTTTTTATTTTATTATTCGATATTTCATTAATTTCCTCAAGTTGTTAACAAGCTGTTAACGAAATATCGAATAATAAAACAAAATGAAATAAAAAAAAGACCTCAAGCTTAATAAATATATTTCAAAAAATATATTAAACAAAGTCAATTAATAATATAATTAAAAATTTCCTATAGAATGTTGGAAAAAACTCATTTGTTTATAGACATATTAATTTTCGATGCTGGTAGACCTTTCTGTGCAAATGCCCGCCCACATATCAACAATTGAACTTTATTTTCGTTTTTTCTTCGGCCAACGTGCATAAACGTTTGTTTTAATTCACTTCAATTGATTAGGTAAATTTATTGTCTTTAGCTACCAGTTATTCCCCTTAAAAAAAACAATATTTTAATATAAAATTTTTTTTCTATTTTTCTCGTATGAGAGCAACCACTGTGAAATGGTCGCCTCGTTCATGCCATCTAACTCCATTGTATTTGTTTTTATCGAAACCGAAATTTTTCACGTTTCGTTCGAAGCGACATAATGGGCCTCATGCATAAAACGTGAGCTTGAGCTCGGACTCGATTTTTTGAGTAAAAGGTGCTTGTCGTATGCATAATAAAATTTGATGTATTTGCTTTTACTCACTGCTAACGTTTGATCTCGTCTTGCTTAGTTTGAACTAAGTTAGATGAGGTTGTGCTCATTTTCATATGCATAAAAACAAGCTTTTGCTTTCTTTTGTGAGCTCTTGCTCAAATTTTGTTGAGCCTGCCTTATAGTTGACTCGCGTACACTAAAAAAGAATCATGGCTGAATATTTTGTGCTACAAAGAAATACAAAATGTTATCAACAGCGTAAAACAAATTTAGCAAGTGATTTTTTTTATATAATTAATAATAAAATGATAAACATATAGGTTTGATGATAGTAGCATCTGCTGGTTGGCTAATTATTTATTGGAGGAGTCAGAAGAAACACGTGGTGGTGCCTTCAGCAACATTGATAAAATTCGACTGTATTTAAAATTTTATGCAGATCCTGCATTCCAAAATGGTATAGCCACAGATATTGGAGTCCATCAATCAACTGTGTCGCGAACTATTGCGGAAGTTGCGAAACTTATATCTGCCAAAGCAAGCGAGTGGATAAAATTCCCGAAAGATGCAGATGAAATAAAAGATGCTCAAATGAAATGGCAAGCAAATTATTGCTTTCCATTTGCAGTTGGAGTGGTTGATTGTACTCATATAACAATTAAAAAACCCACAAATCAAAGCGATGAGTATATTTGTAGAAAAGGCTTCCACTCTATAAATGTGCAGGCAACTTGTTTATTGCCTGTTTTATTCATGTCTATTTTATTTTTTATGCTACATTTCATGTTAGCTATTTTTTTTAATTATATTTTTCCCCGTTAATTCAGTGCCAAATTTTTGCTTTATTTCTGTTACACATGTTTCTATTGTTAGTTTTTTTTTTGATTTTTAATGCTTGGTAATTGACCTTTTTCTAGTAAATATTTATTTTGTTTTATTTTTCCTACTAAAAATTTAGAAATGTCGTCAGTTTCTATTTTATTATTATTATTTGATTCTACTTCTACTTCACTTTCACTTGACGACATGTTTGCACTTCAATAACATCTAGACGTTTGATCTCCATTTGCTCAAGTAATTGCAATTGGTTTGAACTTATTTTTATGCATACGAAATTGAGCAAAAGCTGTTGCTGTTGTTTAATCGAACTCGACTTACGAGCAATTGCTCACCTGCCTCAATTCAGCGCTTTTACTCGTTTTTATGCATGAGATCCAATATTTGCAATACACAAATGTATTACACAATTTGAACGCAGTATTTAAAAAACAAAAGTATTCTGTGTTTAATTAATAAATCAAATTATGCGTAACTTTTTTTATTTAATTTTTACTACATCTGGATTATTTTTGATAAAAATTTATATTTATTTTAAAATATTGCAAATCTTAAAATCAGCTTTATTTATCTGTGATATTTTTCCCACCCATTCTGCTTGCAGTTTCCCTGCGTATCCAATTAAAAAAATCACACACAATTTTGAGGTCCATAAATGCAATATGTGCTTGAATATATGAAATTTTTATTTGACTGCAATTGCTAGACTGTTAATACTTTCGCTTTAAATTAGTGCGTATGCACATGTGTGCGTTGGAGCATGTGAATTTCTGTGTGTGTGTGTGTGTGTAAAATTTAAATAAAGAGTTGTTTGATTTTGTGTGTGTGTGTGTGCAAAGCATTATCGTTACACATGGATTTCTGTATGAATAAGTTTGTTATTTGCTCTCGAATGTTTGCATTAGTCAATGTAGGTCAAAACTAAATTTGATTTATAAGTCAAATATAACTTAATTGTACAACAAAAAGAAAATTTAAAAACACCGGAATATCCTTTAATTACAGGGTGCGGATTTGCGAGTGAGAGTGTAGGGAATGTGCCAGAATTGTATACATGACACGTGAGTGTGCCAATCCGTTTACCCTATGAAATTATTAAATAAAACATCATGGCTAGTCCCATTTTAGTTAATAAAAAAGAAATGCATGCATGCATTCAGTAACATTATTATTTTTGTAAAATTTTTACTTACCTTCCCCTCATTTCTTCGGTCGGCCAATCTCCACTACCCCAAGGCATTTCAGTGGTGCCCAATATCAAGCCAAATATAAAACCAAATACCAGTGAGATGAACATACCTGTTGCCAAAGTTATAAAGCCCACACGCTGTAAAGACATCAACATAAATGAATCCTCTTTCAATTATTTTTATTAAAGTGTTTAAAAATTTAGCTGAGTTTTGTGTGCAGACAACACAAACAAAAATTAAAAATTGAAATAAATTTTATTTGAAAAAACTTATAAATTAATTAAATTCTTGCAACAACAGATGCCGTATAAAAGAGGCAATTGTAAATTATCTGAAACTGCCATCATAATTTTAAAGAAAAATACATTTTAAAATTTGTTGGTAGAAAATAAGCAGGCGTAGAGAGAATTTTACATGTTGTAACTGCTTATGCCTTCCACTGGCGTGTTTAATAAAACGAACGAGTTCTAAGACACTTGAACAAGAATTATTACCTTATTTGGTATAGGCAAAGGTCTCATGTCCATTAACTACAGACAACAGCTTTTTTATTTCCAATACAGAGCACAACAATAAGTGCTTAGAGATTGTGTAACAACACATCGCCATCATATGTATCTAAAAGTCATTTGAAGGCCTTCGCTGTGGGACCAACGGCTTCGGTGGTGCCAGTGTGATACGTAATTGTTCAGATCTGGAAACTCTGTTTGGCTCATGTAACTTTTAAGAGCTTCTGCGAGCTTCAACTTCAAGGAAGCCTTTTAATTTAATTGCTTAAGTCGGTTGCGGAAGCTGACTAGCTGTACGTATACTAAGCACAACGTTGCAAGTTACGCTCGGATACTTAAATACGGACATGTAATAATTGATACCCATAAATCATTTGATTTCATTGGGAGTAGTGTTTAACGGTTTTGAAATGTCTTCTTGTATGGCAGACAGGTTGCTTTGTTCTACAATATTTGAAATAATATCGTCTTCAGAAAAACTGAAGCGGAGATTTTAGTTGCAGTATTGCCGTTGTCAAAGTGTCATTTCCTCGAAATTTGACAACATTCTCAAATAATTTCAAATTGGAATTTTAGCATTTCTTTTTGGTGTAAAGATAGGACTATAATCTTTTTTATCCTTTAGATATATATCTCCCCAAAGATCATTTCTGCATTCCCAGCTCAAAAAATTCAAAATTTGAGTTAGGACGGTATTGCACCAAAGGCTCGATATGCACAAATATGTGTTGTTTTTGTTGACGAAAGTTCGCAACGAATAATTCATCATTCGACTCAATTGTGTTCCCTTTTTTTTTATCTTGGACCAGTGCTCAGGGGCTATCCCCTACATATGCAATGCATTGCACTGGAACTAGAGAGAAGGCTAGGGTAGAGAATAGACAGGTGGTGAAAGTGGTAGGAAGATAGAGCTTAATTCTTGCACAACTCTGCAGTTGCGTGTAAATTATAAAGCAAAGTTGCGGCGTCTTTATTTAGTTTTTTGACGCATTATTTTTAAGCTAATGGAGCCATTTTAATTATTATTTTACTTCGTCGACGTTTTATTGCTTAAATACCGACGAAGGAGGGTACTGTAGCACAGAAAACTCAGAAAAAACTTTTTCTGATTTGACCCGGCTGGGAATCGAACCTGGGTCTTTCTGGTTGCAGAGCCAATACGCTAACTACTCGCCATCAGCACCCTCGATAAATCTCTCCATCACAAGAAAAGTATGCACCAATTTCCGCGCAAATGTTCACGTATGAGTAATATTATAGAAACAGAAGGTAAATATCGCTCATACGTCACCTATAAATGCAACGCAACTATGAATACACATTATACTGTGACTTAAGCTATGTACACACGATTGTCAGATAATACAATATTGTAAGATATGCTAATGTTATGGTAAAGTACTGACAATCAAAAATTGTCACCAAAAGGTAAATTGTCAGTTCAGACTTGTGTATGAAAACCTGACATTTGCCGACAATAAACTTATCTGCCAACAAAAATTGTCAGTTCACACGGTTGTCAAACATTTTATGGCAATATTGTAATAACTGCCAATCGTGTGTTCAGAGCTCTACCCATTATTTCAACTCCTGAGTGAAATGTAAAGCGCATATGTTTTCTTTATTCACATTGAAGGGTTTCACTCGCTAACAGATAATTACTTATATCTTTCTTTGTGCTGCATCTTCCGGAAAATTCTCCAATGATATATGGTCTATAGTCTTAAATATAAATTCATTAAATGTTAGTTTTTGGCACTACTGCTCACTTATTTTTTCTGTTTGTTTGATTGCACTGGCCCAATACACTGCACTCTTATTGCTCTCTTTTATGTTTTGTTTGGTCTTTTTATTTTGTTCAAACACACTAATTTTAACATGTTTTTATAATTTTAATTATTTTATAATTTCTGATTTCTATTTAATATAAAATATTGTTTAAAATTCGTTGTTTATTAAAGAACCGATAAATTTTATTTTAATAATTTTCTCAGTTAATTAATTGCAGAGTTGTCAACTATAACATAATATATGTGTTCAATGAAATTATAAATTTCACATATGAAAGCGATTTGGTGATCATCATCTACTGCATCATCTAGAGATCAATCTCTAATCTTTATTCTATATTTTTGGTTACAATATCTCAGATATAAATATTATTCAAAATCAATGGTCATATATTGTGGAACAACATTGGGATGAAAAATTAAATAAAACGTCTCTCTGTATTGAAATATTTAATTTAAAAAATTCACTCGGCAAAAATTTATTTTAAAATATATCGACATGTTTTTTTTTTATCTAGGACTCTTACACATGCGAAGCATTGTGCTGGGAACTATAGGAAAGGAATAGTAGGAGAAACGACAGAAGGTGAAGCTTAATAAATTATTTTGCAGCTCTGCTTTCGCACTTTATTTCGTTTTTATACTCGTAGCAGTGCTGAAGCTTCGGTTTAGTATCCATTTTTATTATTATTTTACTTCGCCGGTGCTACACAATACCAATTGCAATGTCAATGGTAGTTTTATCATTTTCTAACGTCGACATTGAGCATGTTTTAAGTGCAATAGATCTAATGAAAAACAACAGTCGAAATAGAATAAAACCTGCAATGCTCAGCTCAATTCGAGAAGCAATGAAATTTTGAAGAGCGTGAAGCTACTTTTCGAAAATACTTGACCGTATTGCTAATCAAATAAAATCTTTTGAAAAATATCAAAATGATGACAAAAATGGAGAGATATCAGAAAGACTACATATTATATTCATCATATTATTCATTTATGTTTCTGATATGGTTTAGCTGGTCTATATGCAGCATTTCATTTGGTGCTAATATCAAAATCTTCAGTAGATCTTCACCCAAATTCTTGAAAATTCTTTAAAAATTTTGTTTCCTTATGCAACAAACATTTTATTATTATAAACAATTTTAATAATTTCGCAGTAAATCTTTATTTTATTTTATTTAAAGGTAAAAGTCGGCGTGATTCGCTACACCTATTTAAATTAGAACAAGATCAATATAAAGCGTATGTGTACTGTTTTTAATTACAAAGTAATATTTTACCTAATTTAGAAGATTTTGTTTTAACAGTTTTCGAATTATACACAAATCAATATTTATTTTAGTATGGGAGGTACCACGCCCACTTGTGAAATTTTTACCACTTTTTGATTGATGACTTGTACTGAGCATTAAATTACTGAGACCAAATACAGAAACATTAACTTTAGCCGTTCTCAAGATATTATAAATTTAATATTTAGTTTGTATAGGAAGTACCACGCCTAGTTGTCTAATGCCTCCCAGTTTTTGCCTGATGATTTGTTTTAACTACAAACTATTTGGACCATATTTAAAAACTTTTACTTCAACCGTTCTCTAGATACACAAAAATAAATATTTTCTTGGTATGGGCGTGGCAATGCCCAGTTCTAATTTTTGAAATTTATATAACCTATAGTTCCTTCTAGATATACAAAGAGATACTGTGGAAATTTTAAGAAAATCGGTACAGCCGTTTATCTGTCCATATGGCATTTTCACACACATACATACATTCATCCATATATGTATATGTTTATGCACACATACATAAACACAAACATGGCCTTTCTTATAAGAAAATCAGTATTGGATTGCAATGAATTTTAATATTGAAGCGGTCCTTCTTCACTGATATTATCCATACATCCAACTTTTTGTTGCTGTTTAGTTTTGCTTTAGTAGAATTTTAATTTTAATGGTAGTCTTGGGATAGTAACAACAACAACAACAGCCACTATATCGGTCACAAGTAGAAACGCCCTAACTCAAATTATTGCAACTTTACAGGAGAAAAGGTGTCTGGTGGCAGATTTATATTTTCAAACTTAAATAAAAAACGTAATAATTGACACAAAGTTTTAATAAAAGCACTGAACGATAGAATGGAAGTGAGGATTTTATTTTTTTAAAGAGTATGTCATCCAGATCCTTCAGTTCCTTTTTTAAAATTTCATGAATAATCGCTCTTGGAAGTCCCAGTGACGCTGTTCTTTTGCGTATTGAAAGTCGCGAATTTTCACGTAAACTGCTTTCAACCAGTTCAATGTTTTCGAATCGACTGGGTTCTGACCGTGGGGCATTCATAGCCGAAGCAGTTGCGCGGAATCTCTGCACCCACGAACGAATTAAATTTACACTCGGTCCATCACTTATTCGCCGAATAACGAATTTTGAACAAAACTGTCGACGAGCAATTACGTAAGAATCACAGTTAACACGCGCTGATCACTTCGTGACTGACAAATCCCCACAATCGATAATACCAACGGCGCCACCCTCCCGCCGCACCGTTTATAATATTCTCGTATTTAAAAATATAAATTTGCCACCAGACACCCTGTAAAATCTTTATTTTTTACACTACAATAACTAATTGTGTCAATTTGCATTTGTGTAAAATGTATTGGAATCACTGAAAAACTAAAAATTTCGTAAAAAAAATGTGAGTCCGATCACAGGGGAGATGTGTAAACATCTAGTAATGAAATATTTTTTTGTTGTTCTTATTAAAAGTGCAAAAAATCTTTTTAAATGTTATTAAAATTAAATGTTTTTGTATTCATTTTATTTATTTGTTTTTATTTGCCTACGATAACATAATGTACGACAATTAGTGAAAATTAGTAGATACTACTACTATTGCGCACTAGATGGTGTTAGTGTATGTCTATGCAGCTGTTAAGTTTCTCTGTACTTCTTGTTGTCCATATGATTACACTAATACACTCATACACAGCTCACACCGCGCTATCGTTATTACAATCTTACTCAAAATTTGTGATTGTATTGTGAAAAAAATTTTTACCCCCTAGCGTATAGATTTTTACACATCAAAATGCGAGTTATGGCGTTTCTACTTGTGCCAATCGATATGCGGTGTGAATATGTTTACAACACAAATTGCCTTTCTCAGCATCTCTTCAAAATACATTTAATTTTGACAATGGCGACTTAAAAGTAACAGGTCGTTTAACAATTACTGTCCAACAAAAATTTAACAGAATTATTTTTCAAATAGAAAAACTTCTTATTTTGAAAAAAAAAAATGAAAAAAAAAAAACGAAAGCCAAACAAATTGTTCACAAAACGCACTTGATATTTATGGCATTTCTTTTAACATCCACAACAACTTCATCAACATCGTCCTCAAGCGAAAGAATGTTCTCTATAAATAAATTTCTTAATTTTCATAAATTTATTACACTGTAATTAAGTATGTGCGCTTTAAATTACAATTCTCCTGCACTTAAATCATGTCTGCTGACACACTTTGTAGTTTATGCACTTGTATGTGTATGTGTTTAGAATACACACACACACACACACACACACACACAATTGCATAAAAAATGTACGCACGACATGCAATGCGCTTTTTAAAGAAAGTGCTCTTATTTTACCTCTTTGGTTGTCTATTTGATAAAACTAAAGATACGGTCAGATCGAGCAAATATTTAATGAAATACAAGCGTTAAGTGACCGATGTGATAAACATTAAGATTGTGCTCTGGTTCTCTATGAACTGTATTATAATGAAAATACAAAACAAAGTTCGTTTAGTCGAATTAAGGAGCAACATTTTCAGAAGGAGTTACATACCGGGCATGAATGTATAAGGGATGCGAATTAGAAGCAACTGGGAGAATATATAGAGGGGACGAACTTTTTGGAACGACAAAACTATCGGATTGCTTTTTGGTGGATGTGTCCCGTAAGTGTATCCCTCTTATGGTTCGACTTAGTTGCTTCTCTTTTCAACCTAACCTAACCCCATCACAATTATTACGTTAAATATTTACCCAATCTGAACGTTGCTGAAATGAGTTGTAGCCATTGTTGCAGTATGTTAAACTCGTTATTTTCTAGATTCTGTAGTAAAGGGTAATCGAATATGATGTATTTTTTTCATTTGTAATTTTTTTGTCGACAAAAAATGGGAAATTAAACTGCCACTGATCATCATGAAAAGAATGCCATACCCTGTAAATTATTACAACTTAAATATTAGTACCAAAGTAGTACACGAGATATTCAAAATACGCATGCATGCATGTGGCTTCAAAATTGCATGTGGCACACATGTGAATGTTTACTGCATGTGAATGTCCCAAAAAGTGGAAGTACCCATGTAGCTTTGAAAAGACGTAAAACTTACGTCAGAGCAAAATGCGAATATGATTTTTTACATGCTGTATTGTACTGTGGACTATACGCCTATTGACCAGAAAAATTCAGCCCTCCTAATGTTTATCTGTTCAAAATCGGTTCCAAAGAAAAGGTGAATTTTGAATTTTTTTCAAAAGTAGTTATTTATTCAATTCAATATCCATTTTGTACCCTTCAAAGTAATCACCCTCAGATATAATGCACTTATGCCAGCGCTTCTTCCAACCCTCGAAGCACTTCTGAAATGCGCTTCGTTGTTCGATCTCTTTATCTACTTTATCTCATCAATTGTGGCAAAACGCTTTCCTTTCATTAGTCTCTTCAGTTTTGGGAATAGGAAAAAGTCGCAGGAAGCCAAATCTGGTGAATAAGGTGGTGGACACATGATTAGGGCCAAAAAATCACGAACCAGCATTGATGTGTGAGCTGGTGCATTATCGTGATCCAGAATCCATGATTCTTTTTTGCACAATTCCTATAGTTTGAGCCGTATTGCTTTACGCTTCTCCTTGCATAACTTCTTTGTATTAACTTCCGTATTAACCGTACGACCGGTTGTCAAGAACTCATGAAGCACCACGCCATTGTAATCGAAGAAAACAAAATACACCTTTTCTTTTGAACAAATCTCGTATATCGAACACTTCAGTAAGCCAAATTTATTGAACTGATAACATTCGGCAGTATTATGTTACGGCGTACATTAACCCAGGTCGTATATAATTTTTAAATCTCTTTTAAAATGAACCATACACTCAAGAGATCACTGTTGTGCAAAGGAAAGTTATATCCTTCAGAATTAGTGATTTTTTTTTTTTTAATTACAACTATTACAATGCATGTATATTGAGCTGTGTATTGCGTTCATTGTTAATTTATCACAATAGTGTGACAATTACTTTTTATGGACAATTAATCTCCGTGGCGATAGCTGAAGTAGTCAAATCGTTGACTATAAAAACCAAAAATTTTCTGCGCGTTCAACCACAGTTTCAGACTCATAAAAACATCTCGTATTTTTCCTGATGTGCATTTGTGTGTGTTTGTATCAGTTGTTGTCGGAAGGTTTCAGTGACGAAGGCATAGTCACTCGTCACTGAGCAGTAACGGCATCAGCTGTATTCAATCCACAGGCATATCAGAACGGCCTCCTGCGTCGGTAAAAATAACTAAAAAATGGCTGCTAAATTAAAGCTTCAAAATTCAATACATCTCCTTGACATCAGAGGTGCTACAACACTGCTATACATAAAATATACGTACAAAAACCAGAGTTGTAAGATAAGGAAGCTTCACCTCCCATTATTTGTCGTACTATCGCTTTCTTCTAGTTCAGCACAATGGGTCGCATATGTCCAAAGTGCTGGTCCAAGGTAAAAATTAAAAAAAAAATCACCAGTTGTGTAGAATATTTTAGTATATTTTTTAGTTGTAAAGGCATTAAATAGATGATCTATTTAACGTGATAAAGTTTAAGAAAAGAATACGAGAATAACTTAATATGTAATCACATGTGTTTCTATCGTAGATGTCACATTAACGTAAACTACGTTTTGAATGGTCATATGCTCAACAAAGTGAATGTTATCTCCGATCTTGGAGTTTTGCTGGATTCCAAATTAAATTTCATTCAACATATTTCAATAACTGCAAATAAAGCTCAAGCCGTCTTAGGATTTGTAAAACGCTGGGATAAGGAATTTATGGTCCCGTATATAACTAAGCAGCCTTATACTTCCCTTGTAAGACCAATTTTGGAATGCGGCTCAATAATTTGGGACCCATCCTACAATGTTCATATCAATACAGTTGCATCTGTATAGAAACAGTTCTTGTTGTTTTGTCTCCGTGGCTTGGACTGGAATATGTAAAATCTGCCGTCTTATACTAGTCGACTGGCACTAATTAAGTTACCAACACTTAAAAGTCGTACAACAATGGTGAATGTTACGTTTGTGCTTAATTTAATTAAAGGAAATGTATGTTCTGAATTTTTGATAAGTAACATATCTTTTAATGTTCCATCACGCCCTACACGTAATTTTTAACCGCTGTACATTCGATTATTTAGAACTAACTATGCCAAATTTGAGCCTTTATCAAGAATTTGTGCTGATTATAATAAACTTTACCAGCACATTGATTTTGCGTTGAATTTTGATATTATAAAACGTAATATTATTTGTTATTTAAGTAATTAAATGTTAATGCATGTATTATGTTTTTAAGGTCTGTAAGGGTCACGTATCCATAGACTAAAATAAATAAATAAATAAATTATATACATACTTTATTGGTTTTCTGTTCAAATATAGGCAAGCACTCACACATGCACAAACCTCAAAACTTTAGATTCACTGCTTTTTTTTTAAGAATCTTTGCTTTATTAAATTTTATTTTTTGGTTTATCAGCGCCCACCAGCTGGCTTTGTGAATATGTGGCTGCTCACTAGAGCTACAAAACAATAGATAGTAAAGGGTGGTTAAATTTCAAGGGCCGATGTTGATTTTGAATAAAACACAAACTATTTAGGAAATTATTGTAATTTTATTTTATTATGATATATTGGTATTACTCAATTATGTATGGAACAAAATATCGGCCAAATGGGCGCCGCGACCACGGCAACAGTGGATTATCAATTTTCGAAGAAAATCATCTTCAGTGATGAGGCACATTTTCACCTCAGTGGGTTCGTCAATAAACAGAATTGCCGCATTTGGGCGAATGAGAATCCAAGAGTGATTGTCGAAAAACCAATGCACCCACAAAGAGTGACTGTTTGGTGCGGTTTATGGGCTGGCGGCATCATCGGGCCGTATTTTTTCCAAAATGAGGCCGGTCAGGCAGTTACTGTGAATGGTGTTCGCTATCGTGAGATGATAACGAACTTTTTATGGCCCGAATTGGAAGATATGGATGTGGACGACATGTGGTTTCAGCAGGACGGTGCCACTTGCCACACAGCTAACGAAACAATGGCTCTTTTGCGCCACAAATTCAATGGCCGTGTTATCTCACGTAATGGCGATGTCAATTGGCCGCCAAGATCATGTGATTTGACACCGTTGGACTTTTTTCTTTGGGGTTATTTGAAAGAAAAGGTGTACGTCGATAAGCCAGCAACAATTCAAGAGCTAAAGGACGAGATAATTCGGCACATTAACGGCATAGAACCTCCATTATGCCTTAGGGTCATCGAAAATTTGGCCCATCGGATGGAGGTGTGCCGCCGTGGTCGCGGCGCCCATTTGGCCGATATTTTGTACCATACATAATTGAGTAATACCAATATATCATAATAAAATAAAATTACAATAATTTCCTAAATAGTTTGTGTTTTATTCAAAATCAACATCGGCCCTTGAAATTTAACCACCCTTTACTATCGATAATAACGTTACTTCTATTGCTGATTGACTATCGATGATTGCATTTCGGTAAATTTTAAAAGTAAATACAAAGACGATATGATGCTGTGAACGTCAAATTTGTAACAACTTAATCGATACATGCTTTTAGTTAGTTAAGTAATAATATACAAATAAAAATAAAGTTAATTGTCATTGTTTTGAGTAAATTGACAGAAATAAAGATTATTGCCTTGTTAACTGATTTTTTCGGCTCTTCGCTCTATAGTTAGAATTATTGTATGGTTTTATGAAAAAATTAAGTCAAAATTAAATTATCATTTTTTTTTTTTATCTAGGACCAGCACTCAGGAGGTGACTCCTACACATGCGAAGTATTGTGCTGGAACTATAGGAAAGGGATAGTAGGAGAAACGACAGGAGGTGAAGCTTAATTAATTATTTTGCAGCTCTGCTTTCGCACGTTCTTTTTGTTTTTATACTCGTAGCAGTGCTGAAGCTTCGGTTTAGTAGCCATTTATTTTTTTATTATTATTTTACTTCGCCGGTGCTACACAATACCGATGAAGGAGGGCGTTCTGATGTGATTGTGGATTGCTATCAGCTGAAGCCGGTATTGTTCAGTGACCAGTGACTATGCCTTCGCCACTGAAACCTTCCGACAACAACTGACACACAAAGACACACTAATGTACATCAGAAAAATGCGAGATGTTTATTTTTATTTAAAAAAAAAAATTTTTTTTTGTCTGAAACTGGGGTTGAACCCAGGTCTGTTTTTTGGTTGTGTAGTCAACGTTCAAACTACCCAAACCCAAAACCATCGTGCCATCGCCACCCTCATTTGACATGCATTGTTTTTTTTTGTTTTTTTTTACCGGTAATGTGGTTACCTACGGGTTTCTGAAACAAATGAAAAATTTAAACGTTTGGTTTGGTTTCGCAATAATGCTACTATGCGCTTTGCTTTTCAGTCAAACTCTTTTTAATTTGAATTCTCAAGCATTTGAAATTATCAAAAGCTCAAAGCTTTTTACAACTTTTAACTCGCTTTCCTTATCTAAATATGTCAAACCTTAGCATTTCAAAGAAGGAGAAAAGCTAATTTCTTTCTCACTCGTTCCAAAAACAGAGTTTGAGGTTATGGAAATATGAGAATTTCTGACCTATAGTGCAACAGAAAGAACAAATTGGAAAATAATAGGCATTTCTCGTATACATTTCTTCAACTCGGTCGGGTTAAGTAGATGACTTTACAAATGCATCCCGGTGAGAGAAGGAGTACTGATGGCGTATTTAGTGGCATAGAAAATTTGTGTATACGTGTTCTACTTAACTGGTGCTGGAGATTAATTGGTCTTTTTCTTTTATTCTGAAATCAAAAGTAATTGTCACATTATTGTCATAAATTGACTATGAACTTAAACACAGCTAAATTTTCATTCATTCATCCATTCATTGGAAAGTAACAATTTCGTTGTACGAAATTAAAGAACACCCTTTAAAATTGCTCCATTTAGAAGTAAGTAAGTGCCTTTAAACGAATTATTTCTTCTTTTATGGAGACTTTCTTTTACTTTTCTCTTATAGTCAAATTATTTTCTTGCAATTTATGATTTTTCTACTTTTAAGAGTCTCAGTTGAAATTTAATTGAAACATTATTTTTATCAACTTCATTATTATTGCACATATAGAGTGTTAACAATGTGAGCAACTACTGGAGTTCGTTTCAAGGAAAAAGTATAAGTTATGCAACATAATTACTAGATACGTGTGATTCATTTTGTGATTTTATATTGTTGAAATTTAAGTTATAAGCTGAAAGTCTTACGATGCTTTTTCGCGTTATTGCATTTTACGCATTTCACACTTTATACGTATTCTACGCTTTTCTGCATTTCAATTACATGGTATGCTTTTTATCCGGGTTTTTTTTTGATTCTGTTCTTTTTAACTGCAATTTGTCACTACAATATTAATACAATAATAATACCGACATTTTCCTCGTTAACATTGAAAAATAAATATAAATTGTCATCATTGGCTAGTGTTAGATCGGTCGGTTCCAGCTGTATAACAAAACAGTCCGAACTCGCACAGATTAGTCCAAAAGCATTCCAGATAAAAAGTTTTGTGCATTTGTGAGAGAATATCAGGGAGTATAATTTTTCATTTCCTCTACAAAGTTGTGCGAACTTTTTCTTTGGGTAAGTTCGGACTAGAATTAAATTATCAGCTGTTTTTTGTTTTCATTTGAAAATCATAACATTTTTATATAAAGCAAGAAAGTTTTTATTTAAAATTTATTAAAAAATGGTAGATTTTTCAAATAAACTTGAAGTTGTAAGTAAATATGTTTGTGCATATTTAGCAATTTCTTTAATAAGAAGGGGCTTTTAGTTTTCTTTAGTTTATTTTCAGTCACTTTTTACAGCTGATGCAAATGTTTTGCTTTTAAACGTCTAAAATCACTAAGAAAGTAAGCAGCATTAGCATTTCAAGTTGTTCCGATAAATTTTATTTTAATAATTTTCTCAGTTAATTAATTGCAGAGTTGTCAACTATAACATAATATATGTGTTCAATGAAATTATAAATTTCACATATGAAAGCGATTTGGTGATCATCATCTACTGCATCATCTAGAGATCAATCTCTAATCTTTATTCTATATTTTTGGTTACAATATCTCAGATATAAATATTATTCAAAATCAATGGTCATATATTGTGGAACAACATTGGGATGAAAAATTAAATAAAACGTCTCTCTGTATTGAAATATTTAATTTAAAAAATTCACTCGGCAAAAATTTATTTTAAAATATATCGACATGTTTTTTTTTTATCTAGGACTCTTACACATGCGAAGCATTGTGCTGGGAACTATAGGAAAGGAATAGTAGGAGAAACGACAGAAGGTGAAGCTTAATAAATTATTTTGCAGCTCTGCTTTCGCACTTTATTTCGTTTTTATACTCGTAGCAGTGCTGAAGCTTCGGTTTAGTATCCATTTTTATTATTATTTTACTTCGCCGGTGCTACACAATACCAATTGCAATGTCAATGGTAGTTTTATCATTTTCTAACGTCGACATTGAGCATGTTTTAAGTGCAATAGATCTAATGAAAAACAACAGTCGAAATAGAATAAAACCTGCAATGCTCAGCTCAATTCGAGAAGCAATGAAATTTTGAAGAGCGTGAAGCTACTTTTCGAAAATACTTGACCGTATTGCTAATCAAATAAAATCTTTTGAAAAATATCAAAATGATGACAAAAATGGAGAGATATCAGAAAGACTACATATTATATTCATCATATTATTCATTTATGTTTCTGATATGGTTTAGCTGGTCTATATGCAGCATTTCATTTGGTGCTAATATCAAAATCTTCAGTAGATCTTCACCCAAATTCTTGAAAATTCTTTAAAAATTTTGTTTCCTTATGCAACAAACATTTTATTATTATAAACAATTTTAATAATTTCGCAGTAAATCTTTATTTTATTTTATTTAAAGGTAAAAGTCGGCGTGATTCGCTACACCTATTTAAATTAGAACAAGATCAATATAAAGCGTATGTGTACTGTTTTTAATTACAAAGTAATATTTTACCTAATTTAGAAGATTTTGTTTTAACAGTTTTCGAATTATACACAAATCAATATTTATTTTAGTATGGGAGGTACCACGCCCACTTGTGAAATTTTTACCACTTTTTGATTGATGACTTGTACTGAGCATTAAATTACTGAGACCAAATACAGAAACATTAACTTTAGCCGTTCTCAAGATATTATAAATTTAATATTTAGTTTGTATAGGAAGTACCACGCCTAGTTGTCTAATGCCTCCCAGTTTTTGCCTGATGATTTGTTTTAACTACAAACTATTTGGACCATATTTAAAAACTTTTACTTCAACCGTTCTCTAGATACACAAAAATAAATATTTTCTTGGTATGGGCGTGGCAATGCCCAGTTCTAATTTTTGAAATTTATATAACCTATAGTTCCTTCTAGATATACAAAGAGATACTGTGGAAATTTTAAGAAAATCGGTACAGCCGTTTATCTGTCCATATGGCATTTTCACACACATACATACATTCATCCATATATGTATATGTTTATGCACACATACATAAACACAAACATGGCCTTTCTTATAAGAAAATCAGTATTGGATTGCAATGAATTTTAATATTGAAGCGGTCCTTCTTCACTGATATTATCCATACATCCAACTTTTTGTTGCTGTTTAGTTTTGCTTTAGTAGAATTTTAATTTTAATGGTAGTCTTGGGATAGTAACAACAACAACAACAGCCACTATATCGGTCACAAGTAGAAACGCCCTAACTCAAATTATTGCAACTTTACAGGAGAAAAGGTGTCTGGTGGCAGATTTATATTTTCAAACTTAAATAAAAAACGTAATAATTGACACAAAGTTTTAATAAAAGCACTGAACGATAGAATGGAAGTGAGGATTTTATTTTTTTAAAGAGTATGTCATCCAGATCCTTCAGTTCCTTTTTTAAAATTTCATGAATAATCGCTCTTGGAAGTCCCAGTGACGCTGTTCTTTTGCGTATTGAAAGTCGCGAATTTTCACGTAAACTGCTTTCAACCAGTTCAATGTTTTCGAATCGACTGGGTTCTGACCGTGGGGCATTCATAGCCGAAGCAGTTGCGCGGAATCTCTGCACCCACGAACGAATTAAATTTACACTCGGTCCATCACTTATTCGCCGAATAACGAATTTTGAACAAAACTGTCGACGAGCAATTACGTAAGAATCACAGTTAACACGCGCTGATCACTTCGTGACTGACAAATCCCCACAATCGATAATACCAACGGCGCCACCCTCCCGCCGCACCGTTTATAATATTCTCGTATTTAAAAATATAAATTTGCCACCAGACACCCTGTAAAATCTTTATTTTTTACACTACAATAACTAATTGTGTCAATTTGCATTTGTGTAAAATGTATTGGAATCACTGAAAAACTAAAAATTTCGTAAAAAAAATGTGAGTCCGATCACAGGGGAGATGTGTAAACATCTAGTAATGAAATATTTTTTTGTTGTTCTTATTAAAAGTGCAAAAAATCTTTTTAAATGTTATTAAAATTAAATGTTTTTGTATTCATTTTATTTATTTGTTTTTATTTGCCTACGATAACATAATGTACGACAATTAGTGAAAATTAGTAGATACTACTACTATTGCGCACTAGATGGTGTTAGTGTATGTCTATGCAGCTGTTAAGTTTCTCTGTACTTCTTGTTGTCCATATGATTACACTAATACACTCATACACAGCTCACACCGCGCTATCGTTATTACAATCTTACTCAAAATTTGTGATTGTATTGTGAAAAAAATTTTTACCCCCTAGCGTATAGATTTTTACACATCAAAATGCGAGTTATGGCGTTTCTACTTGTGCCAATCGATATGCGGTGTGAATATGTTTACAACACAAATTGCCTTTCTCAGCATCTCTTCAAAATACATTTAATTTTGACAATGGCGACTTAAAAGTAACAGGTCGTTTAACAATTACTGTCCAACAAAAATTTAACAGAATTATTTTTCAAATAGAAAAACTTCTTATTTTGAAAAAAAAAAATGAAAAAAAAAAAACGAAAGCCAAACAAATTGTTCACAAAACGCACTTGATATTTATGGCATTTCTTTTAACATCCACAACAACTTCATCAACATCGTCCTCAAGCGAAAGAATGTTCTCTATAAATAAATTTCTTAATTTTCATAAATTTATTACACTGTAATTAAGTATGTGCGCTTTAAATTACAATTCTCCTGCACTTAAATCATGTCTGCTGACACACTTTGTAGTTTATGCACTTGTATGTGTATGTGTTTAGAATACACACACACACACACACACACACACACAATTGCATAAAAAATGTACGCACGACATGCAATGCGCTTTTTAAAGAAAGTGCTCTTATTTTACCTCTTTGGTTGTCTATTTGATAAAACTAAAGATACGGTCAGATCGAGCAAATATTTAATGAAATACAAGCGTTAAGTGACCGATGTGATAAACATTAAGATTGTGCTCTGGTTCTCTATGAACTGTATTATAATGAAAATACAAAACAAAGTTCGTTTAGTCGAATTAAGGAGCAACATTTTCAGAAGGAGTTACATACCGGGCATGAATGTATAAGGGATGCGAATTAGAAGCAACTGGGAGAATATATAGAGGGGACGAACTTTTTGGAACGACAAAACTATCGGATTGCTTTTTGGTGGATGTGTCCCGTAAGTGTATCCCTCTTATGGTTCGACTTAGTTGCTTCTCTTTTCAACCTAACCTAACCCCATCACAATTATTACGTTAAATATTTACCCAATCTGAACGTTGCTGAAATGAGTTGTAGCCATTGTTGCAGTATGTTAAACTCGTTATTTTCTAGATTCTGTAGTAAAGGGTAATCGAATATGATGTATTTTTTTCATTTGTAATTTTTTTGTCGACAAAAAATGGGAAATTAAACTGCCACTGATCATCATGAAAAGAATGCCATACCCTGTAAATTATTACAACTTAAATATTAGTACCAAAGTAGTACACGAGATATTCAAAATACGCATGCATGCATGTGGCTTCAAAATTGCATGTGGCACACATGTGAATGTTTACTGCATGTGAATGTCCCAAAAAGTGGAAGTACCCATGTAGCTTTGAAAAGACGTAAAACTTACGTCAGAGCAAAATGCGAATATGATTTTTTACATGCTGTATTGTACTGTGGACTATACGCCTATTGACCAGAAAAATTCAGCCCTCCTAATGTTTATCTGTTCAAAATCGGTTCCAAAGAAAAGGTGAATTTTGAATTTTTTTCAAAAGTAGTTATTTATTCAATTCAATATCCATTTTGTACCCTTCAAAGTAATCACCCTCAGATATAATGCACTTATGCCAGCGCTTCTTCCAACCCTCGAAGCACTTCTGAAATGCGCTTCGTTGTTCGATCTCTTTATCTACTTTATCTCATCAATTGTGGCAAAACGCTTTCCTTTCATTAGTCTCTTCAGTTTTGGGAATAGGAAAAAGTCGCAGGAAGCCAAATCTGGTGAATAAGGTGGTGGACACATGATTAGGGCCAAAAAATCACGAACCAGCATTGATGTGTGAGCTGGTGCATTATCGTGATCCAGAATCCATGATTCTTTTTTGCACAATTCCTATAGTTTGAGCCGTATTGCTTTACGCTTCTCCTTGCATAACTTCTTTGTATTAACTTCCGTATTAACCGTACGACCGGTTGTCAAGAACTCATGAAGCACCACGCCATTGTAATCGAAGAAAACAAAATACACCTTTTCTTTTGAACAAATCTCGTATATCGAACACTTCAGTAAGCCAAATTTATTGAACTGATAACATTCGGCAGTATTATGTTACGGCGTACATTAACCCAGGTCGTATATAATTTTTAAATCTCTTTTAAAATGAACCATACACTCAAGAGATCACTGTTGTGCAAAGGAAAGTTATATCCTTCAGAATTAGTGATTTTTTTTTTTTTAATTACAACTATTACAATGCATGTATATTGAGCTGTGTATTGCGTTCATTGTTAATTTATCACAATAGTGTGACAATTACTTTTTATGGACAATTAATCTCCGTGGCGATAGCTGAAGTAGTCAAATCGTTGACTATAAAAACCAAAAATTTTCTGCGCGTTCAACCACAGTTTCAGACTCATAAAAACATCTCGTATTTTTCCTGATGTGCATTTGTGTGTGTTTGTATCAGTTGTTGTCGGAAGGTTTCAGTGACGAAGGCATAGTCACTCGTCACTGAGCAGTAACGGCATCAGCTGTATTCAATCCACAGGCATATCAGAACGGCCTCCTGCGTCGGTAAAAATAACTAAAAAATGGCTGCTAAATTAAAGCTTCAAAATTCAATACATCTCCTTGACATCAGAGGTGCTACAACACTGCTATACATAAAATATACGTACAAAAACCAGAGTTGTAAGATAAGGAAGCTTCACCTCCCATTATTTGTCGTACTATCGCTTTCTTCTAGTTCAGCACAATGGGTCGCATATGTCCAAAGTGCTGGTCCAAGGTAAAAATTAAAAAAAAAATCACCAGTTGTGTAGAATATTTTAGTATATTTTTTAGTTGTAAAGGCATTAAATAGATGATCTATTTAACGTGATAAAGTTTAAGAAAAGAATACGAGAATAACTTAATATGTAATCACATGTGTTTCTATCGTAGATGTCACATTAACGTAAACTACGTTTTGAATGGTCATATGCTCAACAAAGTGAATGTTATCTCCGATCTTGGAGTTTTGCTGGATTCCAAATTAAATTTCATTCAACATATTTCAATAACTGCAAATAAAGCTCAAGCCGTCTTAGGATTTGTAAAACGCTGGGATAAGGAATTTATGGTCCCGTATATAACTAAGCAGCCTTATACTTCCCTTGTAAGACCAATTTTGGAATGCGGCTCAATAATTTGGGACCCATCCTACAATGTTCATATCAATACAGTTGCATCTGTATAGAAACAGTTCTTGTTGTTTTGTCTCCGTGGCTTGGACTGGAATATGTAAAATCTGCCGTCTTATACTAGTCGACTGGCACTAATTAAGTTACCAACACTTAAAAGTCGTACAACAATGGTGAATGTTACGTTTGTGCTTAATTTAATTAAAGGAAATGTATGTTCTGAATTTTTGATAAGTAACATATCTTTTAATGTTCCATCACGCCCTACACGTAATTTTTAACCGCTGTACATTCGATTATTTAGAACTAACTATGCCAAATTTGAGCCTTTATCAAGAATTTGTGCTGATTATAATAAACTTTACCAGCACATTGATTTTGCGTTGAATTTTGATATTATAAAACGTAATATTATTTGTTATTTAAGTAATTAAATGTTAATGCATGTATTATGTTTTTAAGGTCTGTAAGGGTCACGTATCCATAGACTAAAATAAATAAATAAATAAATTATATACATACTTTATTGGTTTTCTGTTCAAATATAGGCAAACACTCACACATGCACAAACCTCAAAACTTTAGATTCACTGCTTTTTTTTTAAGAATCTTTGCTTTATTAAATTTTATTTTTTGGTTTATCAGCGCCCACCAGCTGGCTTTGTGAATATGTGGCTGCTCACTAGAGCTACAAAACAATAGATAGTAAAGGGTGGTTAAATTTCAAGGGCCGATGTTGATTTTGAATAAAACACAAACTATTTAGGAAATTATTGTAATTTTATTTTATTATGATATATTGGTATTACTCAATTATGTATGGAACAAAATATCGGCCAAATGGGCGCCGCGACCACGGCAACAGTGGATTATCAATTTTCGAAGAAAATCATCTTCAGTGATGAGGCACATTTTCACCTCAGTGGGTTCGTCAATAAACAGAATTGCCGCATTTGGGCGAATGAGAATCCAAGAGTGATTGTCGAAAAACCAATGCACCCACAAAGAGTGACTGTTTGGTGCGGTTTATGGGCTGGCGGCATCATCGGGCCGTATTTTTTCCAAAATGAGGCCGGTCAGGCAGTTACTGTGAATGGTGTTCGCTATCGTGAGATGATAACGAACTTTTTATGGCCCGAATTGGAAGATATGGATGTGGACGACATGTGGTTTCAGCAGGACGGTGCCACTTGCCACACAGCTAACGAAACAATGGCTCTTTTGCGCCACAAATTCAATGGCCGTGTTATCTCACGTAATGGCGATGTCAATTGGCCGCCAAGATCATGTGATTTGACACCGTTGGACTTTTTTCTTTGGGGTTATTTGAAAGAAAAGGTGTACGTCGATAAGCCAGCAACAATTCAAGAGCTAAAGGACGAGATAATTCGGCACATTAACGGCATAGAACCTCCATTATGCCTTAGGGTCATCGAAAATTTGGCCCATCGGATGGAGGTGTGCCGCCGTGGTCGCGGCGCCCATTTGGCCGATATTTTGTACCATACATAATTGAGTAATACCAATATATCATAATAAAATAAAATTACAATAATTTCCTAAATAGTTTGTGTTTTATTCAAAATCAACATCGGCCCTTGAAATTTAACCACCCTTTACTATCGATAATAACGTTACTTCTATTGCTGATTGACTATCGATGATTGCATTTCGGTAAATTTTAAAAGTAAATACAAAGACGATATGATGCTGTGAACGTCAAATTTGTAACAACTTAATCGATACATGCTTTTAGTTAGTTAAGTAATAATATACAAATAAAAATAAAGTTAATTGTCATTGTTTTGAGTAAATTGACAGAAATAAAGATTATTGCCTTGTTAACTGATTTTTTCGGCTCTTCGCTCTATAGTTAGAATTATTGTATGGTTTTATGAAAAAATTAAGTCAAAATTAAATTATCATTTTTTTTTTTTATCTAGGACCAGCACTCAGGAGGTGACTCCTACACATGCGAAGTATTGTGCTGGAACTATAGGAAAGGGATAGTAGGAGAAACGACAGGAGGTGAAGCTTAATTAATTATTTTGCAGCTCTGCTTTCGCACGTTCTTTTTGTTTTTATACTCGTAGCAGTGCTGAAGCTTCGGTTTAGTAGCCATTTATTTTTTTATTATTATTTTACTTCGCCGGTGCTACACAATACCGATGAAGGAGGGCGTTCTGATGTGATTGTGGATTGCTATCAGCTGAAGCCGGTATTGTTCAGTGACCAGTGACTATGCCTTCGCCACTGAAACCTTCCGACAACAACTGACACACAAAGACACACTAATGTACATCAGAAAAATGCGAGATGTTTATTTTTATTTAAAAAAAAAAATTTTTTTTTGTCTGAAACTGGGGTTGAACCCAGGTCTGTTTTTTGGTTGTGTAGTCAACGTTCAAACTACCCAAACCCAAAACCATCGTGCCATCGCCACCCTCATTTGACATGCATTGTTTTTTTTTGTTTTTTTTTACCGGTAATGTGGTTACCTACGGGTTTCTGAAACAAATGAAAAATTTAAACGTTTGGTTTGGTTTCGCAATAATGCTACTATGCGCTTTGCTTTTCAGTCAAACTCTTTTTAATTTGAATTCTCAAGCATTTGAAATTATCAAAAGCTCAAAGCTTTTTACAACTTTTAACTCGCTTTCCTTATCTAAATATGTCAAACCTTAGCATTTCAAAGAAGGAGAAAAGCTAATTTCTTTCTCACTCGTTCCAAAAACAGAGTTTGAGGTTATGGAAATATGAGAATTTCTGACCTATAGTGCAACAGAAAGAACAAATTGGAAAATAATAGGCATTTCTCGTATACATTTCTTCAACTCGGTCGGGTTAAGTAGATGACTTTACAAATGCATCCCGGTGAGAGAAGGAGTACTGATGGCGTATTTAGTGGCATAGAAAATTTGTGTATACGTGTTCTACTTAACTGGTGCTGGAGATTAATTGGTCTTTTTCTTTTATTCTGAAATCAAAAGTAATTGTCACATTATTGTCATAAATTGACTATGAACTTAAACACAGCTAAATTTTCATTCATTCATCCATTCATTGGAAAGTAACAATTTCGTTGTACGAAATTAAAGAACACCCTTTAAAATTGCTCCATTTAGAAGTAAGTAAGTGCCTTTAAACGAATTATTTCTTCTTTTATGGAGACTTTCTTTTACTTTTCTCTTATAGTCAAATTATTTTCTTGCAATTTATGATTTTTCTACTTTTAAGAGTCTCAGTTGAAATTTAATTGAAACATTATTTTTATCAACTTCATTATTATTGCACATATAGAGTGTTAACAATGTGAGCAACTACTGGAGTTCGTTTCAAGGAAAAAGTATAAGTTATGCAACATAATTACTAGATACGTGTGATTCATTTTGTGATTTTATATTGTTGAAATTTAAGTTATAAGCTGAAAGTCTTACGATGCTTTTTCGCGTTATTGCATTTTACGCATTTCACACTTTATACGTATTCTACGCTTTTCTGCATTTCAATTACATGGTATGCTTTTTATCCGGGTTTTTTTTTGATTCTGTTCTTTTTAACTGCAATTTGTCACTACAATATTAATACAATAATAATACCGACATTTTCCTCGTTAACATTGAAAAATAAATATAAATTGTCATCATTGGCTAGTGTTAGATCGGTCGGTTCCAGCTGTATAACAAAACAGTCCGAACTCGCACAGATTAGTCCAAAAGCATTCCAGATAAAAAGTTTTGTGCATTTGTGAGAGAATATCAGGGAGTATAATTTTTCATTTCCTCTACAAAGTTGTGCGAACTTTTTCTTTGGGTAAGTTCGGACTAGAATTAAATTATCAGCTGTTTTTTGTTTTCATTTGAAAATCATAACATTTTTATATAAAGCAAGAAAGTTTTTATTTAAAATTTATTAAAAAATGGTAGATTTTTCAAATAAACTTGAAGTTGTAAGTAAATATGTTTGTGCATATTTAGCAATTTCTTTAATAAGAAGGGGCTTTTAGTTTTCTTTAGTTTATTTTCAGTCACTTTTTACAGCTGATGCAAATGTTTTGCTTTTAAACGTCTAAAATCACTAAGAAAGTAAGCAGCATTAGCATTTCAAGTTGTTCAATTGTGGTTTTTTGCGTTCCAGCAATTTTGCACAACTATTTCACATTCTGAGAGTAAGTTGCTTTTTACTTTAAATAGTCAGGACAGATTTTTTCATATAACTGGAACAGACTGATACGCTGACGCGTATTTTATTAGTGTAATAAAATCTTCGAACTGTCAAAACCAGCTGCCTACAATAAAAAGAAAAGATGTAGAAAGAGAATACAGAAGCAGACCATTTATGTACTTTGAGCGGAAAAAATTATTTAATATTAATAAAATTAATAGAAAAAATATCTGCAAATATTTTTTTTGATTAAAAATTTAAGTTACAAGATCGCCACGATGGCTGAAGTAGTCTATAAAACAAAGAACGTGCAAAATCAGAGTTGAAAAATAGTGAAGCTTCACCTCCTATCATTTCTCCTACAATTTCTTTCCTCTAGTTCCGGCACAATGCATTGCAGGTGTGGCGATCATCTCCCGAGTGCTGGTCCCAGATAAAAAAAAAGATCTGTGAAAATGGTGTTCGAACAATATAATCAACTTTTGACTGTGCGGAGGTAAATAATATGCAAACATATATGGTGCCTTTGGTGCAATACCGTAGTAACTCAAAATTTTTATTTTTGAGCTGAGTATGCAGAAATGATCTTTGGGGAAATATATATCTAAAAGAAAAAATATTATGGGGCTATCTCTAACTGTTCACATTCTACAGCTAGAAATGTCTTTATTGCCTCCAGCTATTTCCAGCAATATTTATTTGCAATAATGAAATATTTCCTTTATGACAAGAAATTTACAAACAGAAAACATTACAAAACATGCCACTTTATTTATAAACTTGTAAAAAAATAACATTAGTAAACGAAAATACTATCAAAAAGATGGCTCAAAACTTCAAATGCATTTTTCTCAGTTCACGATTTTTTGAATTACGACGGTATTGCACCAAAGGCGCGATATGGACTTCTATTTACAGGGTGGGACGACAATAAGCATGGGTGCTAAAAATCTAATAACCTTTTCGTTTATACATATATTTTTTAAAATATTTTTTTTAATTATAAAACACAGAACACGGAAATTTTTTTACACAAATTATGGAAAATAATGTTACTGAAATGAGTCCCATTTTAAGCTTGGCAATTTTTCATAAAATCTTTGTGTCTTTTGCGTTGAAATTTCTACAACAACAATGTTCAAGGAATGTTTGTTCACATAATCCCAAATAAAATAGTCGCTTGCTGACAAATCCGGCGAACGCTCTTGCCAATTAATTTCCGAATTTCTGGAAATTATTCGCTCTCCAAAAATCTCACCTAAAATTTGTAGTGGCTCCATGCTCCTGCAGTCACATCTCAGGTCAGGTTTCTAAGAGCAGTACGTCAAAAATATTCCACCATAAACCGATACTTCTCTCCATTTACGGTTACAGCACTTCCATCTTCATTTTCATAGAGGCGAGTAACAATGATATTTTCAGCGAAAATTCATCCACTCGAATGACGAAATCCTATTTCCTTTACGAATTGTTATTCAATTGTAAAAACAAAGACATCATGGTTTATTCATACATTCTCGGTAATTTTTTTTTGTACTTTTCGCAAAAAAACACCCAATACACCCCATTTTAATACTCCTTCAAATTTGTAGGGATAGAAATAAATTCATACAATGTGTTTAAGTGCGAGTTTGTTGGAATTTTTTATCTCAAACAAAAGTCCTTAAGGAGACGGTTTCGAAATCAATTTTCTATTCTTAAAACCACGTAATATTCCCTACTTTTAATACAATTCCTTAAAACTGAAACGCACAAAATAAACGTAAGAAAACACACTCTTCTCCTTAATGTATTCGCATATATTTTTTTATTATCTTTTTTCGTTTTCATGGCAAGTGAAATGTTTTCTTCATAAATACAAAACAGCAAATACTTATGTATTCAACAAATCGCAAACTGTAAACTGCATGTGACATGATATTTTAAGTAAAAGACACAACTTAAAACCTAAAATCTGGGTTAACTTATCACATGCATGCACCTACATTCTACATATACTATATGTACTGCATTTATACAAGGCGTACTTGAAAAAATTCTAAATGATTTTCTCTGAAATGCATAAACTATGAAGCACTAGCATATGTATTCTATTTGTCTTAAGAAAACTTACAAAATTAATTACAATTATTTGAAGTTAAAAGAAATCTACAGCTGCTTTAAATTATTTCATTAAAATTTAAATTCTTAATGAAACCAATCTCCAAGTAAATGTGACAAAAACTCATGTGTCCGTTATTCATTTTTGAAATTGCGCAACATTCAACGTTATTAATTTCATTTTGGCAAAATATATTAATTTATTTATGTCGAAACGAAATAATAAAATATTATTCATTCCCTTACAAAAAAAAAAAAAACAACGACATTTTTTGCCATTAAATTGAACATTTTAAATATTTACTGTGTGAAAATGCCAGATGATCTGTTTAAAATATGTCAAAATAGTAGAGAGTCACATAAATGAATTTTAACTGCATGTTTTTTTTTCTGCCTCCTTTTTCAGCGTTTATTGTTTTCACTGAAATGACAAATACCGTGCGAATTGTATTGTGAGAAAAAAGCAATAAATTACTGACAAATATTTGAACTTCACATTTTATGAATTCAATCAACGAACGAACGGCAAAAAAAAAGCACAGGGATTAATTAAACTGAAAGCAGTATTCATAGTTTTAATAAACTGAATACAAATGAGTTTGTTAGCGGAAAAAGAAATTTTAATGTTTTTAGAGAAAGTGTTCCTTTTCAAAAGGTATTTTCTATAAAAGGTTATATTTATTAAAGTTTATTTTTTTAAGAGGTACTGCTTTTAAAAGGTCAAGTACCAAAAGTTAATTTTTAAAAACAAATTTTTATAGAATAAACTATTTTTTAATTGTATTTCTTCAAGGATACTTTAAGAGTTTTTACAGAGTGAGTTTTTAAAAGATACTTTTTTAAACGGTACTTGTTTCAAAAGTTCCTTCTTTTAGCAGAGATTTCTTATAAAATATGTGGCAGCGCATAGAGAAAGGGACCTAAGGGTAAAAAAAAAGAAATTTTCACTTTTTTTTTTTTTGATGTGGACAACATCTGAGCATGGAATGAGACCGATCCTATGCCCGAAAAGTGTTCCCTCCCAGAGATATGCAAGTTTTATGAAAGTAAAGTACACCAAAGATACACGTATTTAAATCATTAAAATGGCTCTCCTGAACTAAACCGGTTTTTACCCTTAGGTCCCTTTCTATTTTGCGCGTCACATATACTGTTTTTAAAATGTGCTTCTTCAAGGCTTTTTTTAAAGTACTTTTTACGGGTACGTTTTTATAAGGTACTTTTTTTAAAGGTTCTTGTTTTTAAAACGTACTTTCTAAAAAGATATTTCTTTGCATGGTACTTTTTTAAAAGTTAGTTGTTCTAAAAGTTCCTTTTTAAAAGACAAATTTTATAAAGAAATTTCTTATAGAAGGTACTGCAAAGATACTTTCTTCAAAGTGTAGGTTTTTAAAAGGTACCTTCTTAAAACATAAATTTTAAATAGGAATTTCATATAAAACTATACTTTCTTCAAAATGTATTTTTAAAGTTATTTGTTTTAATGTGTTTGTTTTTTAATGGAACTTTTCAAAAATGTCATTTTTAAAACGCCCTTTGTTTTTGAAGGTACTTTTCGTTAAAGATGTTTTTTTAAAACGTAGTTGTTTAAAAGGTACTTTTATAAAAGATTCTTTTTCAAAACAAACTTCATATAGAAAATACTTTTCCAAAGGTACTTTTTTAAATTTAGTTGTTCTAAAAAGTACTTTTTTAAAAATTACTTATGCCAAAAGTTACTTTTTAAAAGGCAAATTTTCGCGTGAAAGTTCTTATTGAAGGTACTTCAAAAATTCTTTCTTAAAAATGTACTTCTTTAAAAGGTACTTTTTTAAAATAAAAGATTTAAAAAATATACAGGTTTCAACGATATATTTTTAAAGTTATTTTTATAAATGTGCTTATTTTTTAATGTAAGTTTTTAAAAAGATAGTTTTTAGAACCCTGTTTTTAAAGTTCCAAAATGTACTCTCTTAAAAGGCGCTTTTTTTTTATCTTGGACCAGTGGTCAGGGGCTATCCCCTACATATGCAATGCATTGCACTGGAACTAGAGAGAAGGATAGGGAAGAAATAGACAGGTGGTGAAAGTGGTAGAAAGATAGAGCTTAATTCTTGCACAACTCTGCAGTTGCGTGTAAATTATAAAGCAAAGTTGCGGCGTCTCTGATGTTTTTGACGCATAATTTTTAAGCTAATGGAGCCATTTTATTTATTATTTTACTGCGCCGACATTTTATTGCTCAAATACCGACGATTTGACCCGGCTGGGAATCGAACCTGGGTCTTTCTGGTTGCAGAGCCAACACGCTGACTACTCGCCATCAGCATATACGTTTTTATAAAACGTTACTTCTGAAAACTGTAAAATTTAGAACAAATATTTTTTTTTAAATTTAATGACATACATAATGCCTCAGGCTCATATATTGCACCGAAAACTTCGCTATATTGGGAGCCATTTTTTTTTTTTTTGTTAAATCAGCAAAGAAATTTTTCATTTCATACGCACGTTTGTGGTAAAATAAAGTCTTGTTTTTAATAATTCGTAAAGTATCTTAATGGCTTTTGCATTCAATACGATTCCATTTATTGGCAAATATTTTCATTTTTGGTTGAGAAACCGATAACAACTCTTTTCCATGTTACTCACCATTTCGTGAACAACGGCGATTTTTTAAGTCATTGTTTGTGGCTTCCAAGTATACATCAATTTTTGCTGGCTTTATTTGACTTATTCTCTACTTCAGTTGAATTTCACACGGGATTATTCTGCTCTTACATTCAAGCAAAATGTTGATTATTTCTTGTAATAAAATTCTTTTACTAGCTTATATTTTTGTGCATCACTTTGCCACTTGTGCACAGTTAAAAGTGTAATAAAAAAAAACAGGTAAAAGTGCTATATTCGGCTGTGCCGAATCTTAGATACCCTTCACTGGCCCAACTTACATCCCATATTAGATTGAATTTGTGCCTAGTAGTTTAGTAGTCTGGTCTTTTCCGGCCACTATGTAACTTCACATAGCGAACTCAATGAGTAAATCGAAATCGGGTCAACCGTTTAGGCGGACCGGATATTTAGGCCTGTTCTGCAAATCACGTGATTTGAAATCACGAACTGTTTTGAAACCACACCGACGATTTGAAGGTGTTCTGTAAATCACGCGATTTTACAAATTTCGGCGTGGTTTTAATTTTTCGAAAACACGAGAAAACAGCTGATATTTTTTATTTGTTTATATTTTTGCATTGTGGATTAAAATATTAGATGAAATAAAAAATATAAAAATGCCAGGAGTAACTTTATTGTCAATAATTGCTTTAAGAAAGCATCATTGAAAAAAAGAACGTGAAGCTTTACAAACCATAAATTTTTTATTAGCACAACAAAATACCTGCATACATATGTAAGTATGTGTGTATAATAGCGAAGTTGCCAGTGTTTTCATTAACGAAATTTACTTAAATTTTGCATTTACTTATTTATAAATTTGCACAGAAATGATTCAATTATTTACCATTACTAAATTTTTTGTACAACAATATATAAAGTTTATCTTAAATAAAGAACATGATGGTAAACTATCTATATATTTACATGACTTAAAAAGACTGTGTTATTTTGGCAACCTCAAAAACATGTTCGGAAAAATTAACCAGCTGACTGCCGAAAAGAAAATGTAAACGACGACATTGCCAAACAAAGCAAAACAATTATTTACAAAAAAAAGTTGTGTTCTTACAAATTTAGACATATTTAAGTTTTTATATGTAGCAAAACCCAATTTTGTTACAAAAATTTATAGAAAACAAATCAACTGAAATATATATTATACCATGTTTATTAAATTCTAAACGAAATACATAAAAAAAATAAACAAGTGATTTCAAATCGTTAGTCATTTAGCTGACGATTTCAAATCACGAGATTATTAAAATTTATGTGTGCAGAACACCATTTCAGTGATTTCAAATCACTTTGACAAAAAGTGATGTGCAGAACACCATTTCAGTGATTTCAAATCACTTTGACAAAAAGTGATTTGCAGAGCAGGTTTATTTGACATATTTTTCGAGCTTAGAACCCTATACACCCATTCGTCTGCATGACTATCTGAACATTCGTATCGAATTTTATCGAACGGGGTTCCGGACCACATTTTTGGGTTCAGATCGGTTGTCCATATATTAAATATCTTAACATCTGAGCATATGTATCAATGTTTGTAAAAATCGGTTAATCCCTCCTCAAAATAATATATTTATCTGATAATTTTCCCCAGCGCCACCTAAGGGGTCCAAATGAAAACTAAAGCAGGCAGTCTACATCTTTACATAGACGGACTTAATTTCACAAAAATCGATCTGGCTGTTTCGTAGTTATGGAAGTTTTTGTACTAAAATTTAAAAAAAACGTGGTGGTCTTGTTTCTACGTCGGTAGTTCGGAAACTATTACACTGATTCGATTGACTTTAAATAACAACCGATTCAGGTCTACTAGTGATCGATAGACGCCACAATCAATTCTGTGCGATGTTTAGTTTGGACGAAAAGTTGATTTCAACGGACACACGGACAGGCGGACAGACGAACATGGCTTAATAAACTTTTCTATTCATCGTATTTCTGAAAATATATCATTATTTTTTTCAGAAATAAATATGAAAGAAATTAAATTTTTTTTTTATCTTGGACCAGCACTCAGGAGATGACCCCTACACATGCGATGCATTGTACTGGAACGAGGACAGGGATAGTTAGAGAAAGAACAGGCGGTGAAGCTTCACAATATTACAACTCAGCTTTTGCACGTTCTTTAGTCAACATGCAGACTACTTCAGCCATCGTTACCCTCGCACACGGAATAACAAACTTAAATAAACGGGTATATTGCACTTAAAGTGAGGCGTAAAGCAAATTTCTTTTTAAACAAGTTGGGAAATCAAAAACTAACTGTATCGTATTGTTTTCCGTTCGTTATACCGAATATGAAATTTTTGCGGCGTTTGTTATATGATAAAGTATTTTCGCACCAAAAGTTAAAACTTAATTTTACCGCTAAAACAACAAATAGCTGATTTTGCTTTCTCAATATAAAAGTTTAATTAAATCAGGTTTTAACGCACAGTGTAAAAAAAATAAAATGTCATTTATTTTCTCCTCCCCTAACTCGATGTAAGCATTTTCATTATGCTCCAACCAATAGCTTTTTTTCTCTTTAGCATTTTTGTATTGCTGTTGCTGCTGCTGCGTGCATTGTTTTAAATTATTCTAGTGGCTTTATTTACCAAATTTTCCTTTATTTTTTTTTATTGCATTGAGTCCCATTTAAATTGCCAGCTGTTTTAAATTTTTAAACTTGGTAGCACTATCTTTAGTATATGAAAATTAAGGTTGTATTTCATGAAGTCGACTTAAAACCAATTCAAAAAAGCTTTTAAAGATGGTTTTAAGAAAATATTTTTTATAAACCAGTTTTTAATAGTTGCTTTTAACGCAAAACCAAATATTAATATAGTGTGAAAACACTATAAAGGAAAACAATGTTGCACAATTTCACTTTTGTTATATTGAATTTTCGCTAAATTGTTATTCGTTATAGCGAGCTTTGACGGCACTTTTTTAAATGTTATTTTTCCAAAAGTAGTTTTTTTAATTTTCTTACTTATTAACTAATTATTTGAATAATTTGGCAATAAGTCGAAAATGCACACAAATTGATAGTGGAAAAAATAGTACCCCCAAAAACTACATTGCATTTTGTTCTTCACTGGTAAGCAAATAATTTTCATTTTTAATAATAATTTTCTACTGTTCTATTAAAGCAATTGTCATCCGTTTTATTGGTATTCAAACTTCACATTCCAAATGTGTTTATAATCGATGGTTACCAATGCGAGTATCAATTTGTACTTTGAAATTATAATCTTCAAACAGCAGCCAAGCCATTTAAAAAACAAAAGAAAAAATTCCTTTTGCTGTACTCGGTTTCTGTAAATAACAACATAAGCTACTTTTCGTCCTTTTCATTTAGCAATTAAAAAGGTATTTAGAAAATAATAAATTCGAAAACTTTTAAGTAGCATCTCCAAGAGTACTCACCACCAATTCTCTATCGGATATAATTGTGCCAAATGTTATCGACATTACGGGACCCATTAGTGGGGAGACGAGCATGGCAGCTGTAATATTTGGTGCATTATTTTCCACTAAACCCAATGCAGCTAAAGAGCTGTAATTTAACAAAAAAAAAAAAAAAAAAAAATAAGCAAACAAACATTCACACAAATACACAACCGAAATTAATTAAAAATTTAACAAGTACAAGTACAGTTGAAACCAGAAACACTTAAATACAGATACAAACACAAATGCAGATGCAGATGCACAGAAAAGGAGAAACATTCTCAATTAAGCGCAACAACCACAAACAGTATAGCAGTCAGCCAACTTAAACCAAAAACAATTAAAAATGTAACATCTAATGCGATCAACATGGAAATCATCTGTCTATAAACCACACATATGTATGTAGACACAAACAACTAAATCTAAGCAATCGCCAATACATGCAAACATAAACGGCATAGTTGTTAATGCATTTGCAACATAAAATATCACTACCACAATTACAAGCATGTCTAAACCTTGGACTGGCAGACAGGTGATTCATTGCGATTATAAATGACTTGGCATAATTATTTTTTAATGGTCATGTTTCACAGATTTTCTATTTTTTATATATTTTTCTTTTTCTCTTTGTGAATATAAAATAAGTTTTAAAGCAAGAACAGAAAATCATATGACTTTGTATGTGATAATACTTACTCAGCTGTCACTATGAGAAGTAAATAATCAAAGGATAATGAACCGCCAGCACGTACACCATCAACAACTTGCTTCACCGTGAGTTTTGACTTGATGGTATCAACAAAACTATTCCATTTTGAAATTTCTTCGCCATCCACAGAATCACTAAATGATAATGAACAAAATGGAATTTTATTCAAAAAGATATTAAGCAGACAAATTCGAATTGTATCTGTCTATAAAGTCATCGTCGGCAAAACTGTTTTTTAGGCTGGTGATAAAAAGGGGAATATGCATGCACCACACCACCACTTGCCTCTTGCAACTTCAAACTGAAATTCTAAAATGTATTTTTATTGTGCAGAACGGCCTACACTCGTTCTTCTTCAAAATATTGTGTGTGATTTTTTAGCCATCTGGTTTTTTCAGTGTAAATTGTTTCACTGCACAAAAGAGATTCGTTATATGTGGCATTCGTTGAAGGTGGCGATGGTCGCAGTAGTCTCCACGTTGAATACAAAACGGAAAATTTTCCTTTCTTCAACCCCAGTTTCAGACTCATAAAAACATCTCGCATTTTTTTTGATATGCATTTGTATGGTTTTGTGTCCGTTGTTGTCGAAAAGTTTCAGTGGCGAAGGCTTAGTCACTGATCACTGGTCACTGGACAGTAACGGCTTCATCTGTATCCAATGCACAAGCACATCAGAACGCCCTCCTCCGTCGGTATTCTGTAGCACTGGCGAAGTGAAATAATAATAAAAATCGCTACTGAAACGAAGCTTTAAAATTTAATACGTCTCCTTGACGTCAGAGGCGCTACAACACTGCTATAAAAAGCAAATAACGTGCAAAAAGCAGTTTTGTAAGATAGTGAAGCTTCACTTCGTGTCATTTCTCCTACCACACCTTTCCTTCCTGCAAGGGGTTTAGGAACTTGCTTCCAAACCATACGGGTGTTTGAGCGACCCCGCGGTACCTAGCTTAAGGTGTAGCATTGCCTTGGTCTTCCCAGGAGATCGAAAATGACAGAAGAGGTGACTCTTCGAAATCTCACTAGAGATTGATGAGGACTGATTAAACCCAGTTCAATTCGCATCTCGCACTACGGGACCAGCTTAGCCCCACACCTCCAGCGCCAAGTAAGGGTTTAATGACTGATGTACTCTTTGTGAGTACTTCGTGTCCACCCTGAATAGTTGGAGCGTGTGTGCTGGTTTGGGAACGGATTCGTAGGGGCTGTGGTTAAAACTTAAAGTTACGCAAGGAGTGGAGTCTTTGGTTTATTCGAGAATATGTGAATGTAGGCACATATTAATGATTCGACTTTTACTTTACTAGGTGCTGTTGCCATTCAACAGTAGTCACCGGAATGTGTCTAGAACTGACAGTACTACTGTTAAATAGTTCTTGACGAAAAAACATTCTGAGTGACACAGAGTTTAGACCGCTCGAACACCTCAACAAGGTGCATTATAGAACTGGTATAACTATACTTATTTGCTACCCATCTCTCACTCGGTGTTAAGAGCACCGTCAGATTAAGCCCCACGGGCAGGTGCTGACGTGAATCTGTAACACAACCACCCCTTTCCTCTAGTTCCAGCGCAATGCATCGCATGTGTAGGGGTCATCTCCTGAGTGGTATTCCAAGGCAAAAAAAAAGAATCCGTAAGGTTTGCCATTTCACCATGTGTAGACTAACAAACGAACAACGCTTAGAAATTCGTATTGTGGGATAAATCTGTTTCGCAAATTACGTCCACTTTACGGTCCATTTGAAATAAGTCCCAGTGCAATAACTCCCAATGAAATAAATCCCAAAATAAATCAAGACAGAACCACACGAATGACGTAAAGTAAATCCCAAAGAAAATTAAATATTACCCAAACCGAAAATGAAATATATCCCAATTTCTTGAGAGTTGTTTCATTATGAAATAACTTTCAATGAAATTAATGAAATAACTCCCAAAATCGAAGCACTGAAAATCAATGAAATAAGGCCCAAAAAGAAAACAGGAAAGACAGGCCAATAATAATATTACCAAAGTGCAATAGGTAAGAAAAGGTTCTCTGCATAGCCTGGGTTCGTTCGGTTTCAAAGATGTTTACCTCTATGGTAAAACGAACACTGTTATCGCCAACGACGGCTTCTGTCACCCTATACAA
This sequence comes from Dexiosoma caninum, assembly GCA_963924685.1. NCBI lineage: Eukaryota > Metazoa > Arthropoda > Insecta > Diptera > Tachinidae > Dexiosoma > Dexiosoma caninum. The sequence goes on along the minus strand of OZ004727.1, from coordinate 23,599,875 downwards.
TTTTCTTCCCATTTGGTGAAACGCGAATAAACTAGATTTATTGCAAAAATTAATGGAAATTAAAAATGAAATAATTCCCAAAGCAAATGAAATAAGTGAAATGCATTTGCGAGCAAATTCATTATGAAATAAATCGCAGGCAAAAAAATTAAATAATTTCTAGAAAAATGCAGTGAATATCAGAGATGTGAGACTTATTGCATAATAAAATGACTCGCAATTTGTATGAAAAATTTTTTGAGACTTATTTCACATGGGAGTTATAATACGGCGCCGTAGAAATATACAGAGCGATGTCAAATTCAACACCGTCCGTCCGCCTCAAAAAGCGGCTGAATAATGTGGTCAGTCCAACTAACGTCACATAGAATTTTCATAGCCACAACATTAAGAGCTTCTGATTTCTTAATATCTTCTATGTCTCTGGGCTATCAGGCATTCAACAATCGCCGTCTTTTCTGGGAAGGGAGTCTTTCAGTAGCCAGGCTGATGGCCCTGTCGGTTTTGTTTTGCACGGCTATTGATGATTTTTTTCTTCTCCTTTATTCTCCTCGGCATTTTCATATAATTCGTTTCTCTCTCCTTTTTCTTCTCCGTCTGTCATCTGTCCACTTTTCTCTTCTGCTTATCTCGACCAGGTAACACAAAAAGATGCTTGAGGGCCCAAGTGAGCCGGACGCTTTGATTTTCTAATACCAGAATCCGGATAATGGGAAATTAACCTAGAAAGTATATTTTTTTTTTCTTTCGAAAATTACTGTCATTAGTCATAGAATCGTGGTACTGGCCGTATTCGTAGTCCTATTCATTATCCTATTTCTAGTTTTTGTCTGTGATATTTCATACTTCATGCCTACTGCTTGTGCTACTACTATAGCCTAAGGCAGATCTGCCTAAGGCCATTACCTCTTCAAATATATATAAAACTATGTTTAACGCTATCACCGAGAGTTTTATTACAAATAGCTGGAAGTTTCTCTACACCGATGGATCCAAATCCAAGGACCATACTACTTTTGCAACTGTCACTCAAAATGGCAGCCTAAAAAATGCCGGATTTATCGATGATTACTGTTCAAATTTCACAGCTAAAGCATTGGCCATCCTCACTGCAGTACAATACGCGAAAAAGCAAACTGCGAAGTATGTAATCAGCTCCGATAGTCTCTCATCTATTCTTGCCATCAAAAACTCACATTACGAATCGCCAATAATTAATCAAATAAGAAACTTCTGTAACCAAAATTTTAACAATATCAAACTTATGTGGGTACCCTCTCATGTTGGCATTATAGGTAAGGAATACGCGGACTCAGCTGCTGAAGAAGCAAAACGGCGACCCTTGGAAAAATATTCGACATGTGAAGCTCGTGATATCCTTAATGTTATTGATATCTCTCTCACGTCCACAAAAGTTCAAAAATGGTTCCAAACGCATCAACCCAATGGGAGACGCACCACTATATACCCAATAAACTGTTCCAGGTGTGAAATTAATATATTTGTTTGCCTTAGAATCGATCACTGCAAATTAACTCATCAACAACTTCTTGATAGAACTCACGCACCTGTTTGTCCCACCTGTACCACTCACCTCAATGTAGCTCATATACTTGATGAGTGCCCTAATTACAATTCATCCAGAACACGCATTTGCGGATGCAATACGCCAAGTGATCTCCTTAGATACATGTGTGATAAAAATATTAAATTAATATACAAATTCATAACTAACTGCAAATTGTTTACAAAACTTAATTTAAATGTATATACCATAACCATAGAGTCGAAAGCCTCAGATGCTAGTATTCGTTTTGTTGTTGTTATTAGTTACTACAATTCAATTATAATTGTTAATATTAAATAAATAAATAAAAAATAAATTAATATTTAGACTTAGTCGTAATATTATTGCTACTGCTATTCTTAGTTCTGTTCTTAGTATGTTTGTATTTTAATTCCTAATCGCATACATATTGTTACAAGCATTCGCATACTTCTGGCCTATCTCTCTTTTCTAGCACAGTCCTCGACATATTGTCAGTCCGTTCGTACTTCTGTACCCAGTACAATCTACAGTCCTTGTTCCAGTCTTCGCTTCATTATTCATTCCTTCTCTTGTTATTAACTCTATACTTTTCCTATCTCTATACCTAATTCGAATCTTAATTCTTACTTTCATTCTCTTTTCTGTTTACAGGCCCAAGTTTAGACATATTTATGATGCTCTTCCTAGTCTTACTTTTAGGTCTATGACTACGCCACACAATTATTTTTAATCTTCGGCTGATTCCTATTTTCTTTCTTCTTTTCTTAGCTATATTTCTAATCACATTCCGAATTTTAGTCATGGTATTATGCTCATTCATATTAAGATTACTAGTCACATTATCCAATTGTTAGATGAATTAAGTTCTAGTTCCTATTCAATGGCATTATTATACTACGCCGTTTATATTAATTATTTTACTGCGCCGTGGATTGATTGCTTAGATAACGACTAGGGTAAAATAATGTAATATATTCAATAGTCAGTGAGTTCATTTCACCTTCAGATTGTTAATGTTTGATTGTTTGAAGAGCACTCCTGTATATGCAATGCCCTGGATATTTAATAACTTTTAATCTAACAAAGAGACACATGTTTTTGTTCTCCTTGATTCCCATTTTCAATAAATTGCTGTTGGATATTTTATGGTAATTTTTTAAATTGAATGTTAAATTTTCAGTCATTCTTCTCCAAAAAGATGTTTGTTATGTAAATTTTCTTATTTCCAACACCTCCAACAATGCATTCATAAGGAACTGTGCTTGTCTCTTGTGTGTGCGTTGTACAACCCATCTTAATAACACATTGTTGCTGCTTTAACACTTTATGCAGCACAATAAAAGTAACTGCCAAATGTCGCCTTCAGCAACGGGCTCAACAGCTAAAGGAGCAACAGCAAAACAATCATACAAAACGAAGACAAAACAACAAAAAAAAAAAGATAAAAATGTATTTCCTTTATTGGGGGAAATACAGATCAATGATTGCAAGGACATTAATGTTTCAAAAAGGCTGGCTGGATGCTGTCACAATTGTTGCTGGTTGCTGCCATTGACTTGTCCTTCAATCGAAAGGTATTTTTTTGTGATTTTTATGCTGCCTGTATTCGTATCTCTCTGTTTATTATTTTCTTTTTTTTTTTGGAACTTTATTAAATCCATTGTTCGACAACTAAAAAATAAATAAGAGAAGTAACACGGTATAAATTTACATTTACAATTCCAAAACAAGCGCCACGCCCTGAAGCCACAACTACTTTTTGTCACAGACTTTAACATTGTGTTTATTCTTTCCCTGTTATTACTGTTCAAGTGGTAATGCGGTTGTAGTTTATTCTATTACAACTGTATTTAAGCGAATAACTTTAAATATTCCACTTTTTTTTTTTGCATTCCTTCCTCCTTTATTGCATTTGTTTTCAAACAATTTTAATATGGTGAATAAAGTAAAGTTAGTTCGTTCGTTCGTTCGTTCTGCGGTTTTGTTAACACATTTTTCCATAATATTGGGAATCTGTATCGAAGAGCAGAATTTATTTTCTATTTATTTTGTTTTGATTGGTTTTTGTTGAAGTGTAATGAATGCCAAATCATTTCATGCTCCTCGCCCCCTTTATATGTGTATGTGTAACATTAGTGTTTCATTTTGCCAGAGTGTCGTCTTCTTCTTACCTGTAGTCGTCGACAACGGTTAAGGCATCATAACTCACACTGCACGGTAAAACGCTGAAATGATTGTAGTGTAATAATTAATATAGTGTAAATAATTGAAATTATTTAAAATGTAATAGAAATTAATATAGTGGAAATTCATGTAATGAATAGTCCTGCTTCTATTCCTAATTCTTGTTTGTGCCTGTGTTATTATAAGAAATGGGATATGCGGAAAAAAGCGCTGGAAAAAAGCATGTCGTTATCTTTAGTCGTAAAAGAGTCAAATTAGTTTACAACTGTCATGTATGGGCCGGTGCTTCAAAGACTATTTTAAAATTCCTCGACCGTGTGCAGCTGAAGACGAAGAAACTCTTTGGGTATGGTAGGTTTACTAATTCTATTGACTCTCTTGAGCAATGTGAGAGGTGTTTCATTGTTCTATCGCTACTGTAATGAGATGTGCTCCAAAGAAATCAGAGAACTTTCTCCCGAAACCCATTCATTCCTGTGCTGTTGATTTGGCAGTGAATCACCACTACGCATTATAGAGAGAACTAATTTTTCGAGCGAACACTGAGTATGTAGAAGAAACGGTTGCAGTAAAATAACGATCTTTCAATGATCGTCAGAATAATTTTTGGAGAAAAAAACCACGCATAAACAATTACCAAAATGACTCGCATTAATATCATTTGGAAGAGTCGAAGAGGATTGTTGACTACTAATAATCTTCGAAAAGTCGCCAAAGTGCGTAAACGATGAGTCACTCGTCCAACAATTGTCGGCGCGATTAAAAAAAGAGCCGTGAAATGGTCACACTCATCCAACAATCTTGTAAGTATTAGCTGACGTCTACTTGATAAACATACTTTGATCGTGTGCAATATCGATTGCATTCGTTCCGAACGAAATTTTTGTTTCGCCACAATTCTTTTATATATTATTTTATTTGACGCGAAACAATTTTTTACGTATAAGTCTCAGCTTGAATTGGTTTAATTTCATATTTTGTCTGGACAAAATAGAACTGAATTGCCAATAGGTTAGATTTTTTCGCACGAAGTTTAATTGAGTTGCCCCTTCATATATTGTTTGCATATTGATTGATTGTTGGTAAAACTAAATTGTGAGAAATTTGAATTTTTCATGCACTATGACACACCCAACTCTGCAAATAATTTAAAACATGCATTGTGATAGAAGAAAACAAAACAAAATATAAAGAAAACGCTGCAATACTACCACTTTGTAAAATTAATAGATTTAGGTTTAATATGGCAGCTTTGATTTTACCTAAAAATTTTTCGAAAAGACAAAAAATTTGTTCGGAAGAAAAGGGCAAATTCAGCTTAAGGTAACTCCACTTCTACAATAAAATTACAACAGCAAAAAATACACGCATTTTGTTGGTATACGGGTATGTTCTGTAAACCGAAGCCGCCAGAAGTTTTTATTTTTACACATGCATACATGTGACCATCACTCAGGAGATGACTCCTACACATGCGAAGCATTGTGCTGGAACTATGGGAAACGTATAGTAGGAGAAACGACAGGACGTGAAGCTTAATTAATTATTTTGCAACTCTGCTTTTGCATGTTCTTTGTTTATACTCGTAGCAGTGCTGAAGCTTCGGTTCAGTAGCCATTTTTATTATTATTTTACTTCGCCGGTCCTACACAATACCGACGAAGGAGGGCGTTCTGATTATACGAATGTCGGATAAAACATAGGAATTTTCCTCGAATTTTCATTAGATTTCTATCAGAAATATAGGCAAAAGGGCTCTGAATTTCCGTCGACATGTCTGTCAGAATTCGTACCAACCACTTCATACATTTTTCGGTCAGAAATCTGACAGAAATTGTATACGTTTCTGACTTTTTTGTCCGAATATTTTGCTGGCTGGCACAGAATATACTGAGTTGAATATTGTACATTTTAAAAATTAAATTCTGTGCCGCTCATAAGAACTTCACAATCGACACTTGCAGCGATTCAAACTTTTGGCTCTACTTTCGATCATTCCGGTATAAATTTTTTTTCTTGCACCGGCACTAAAGTAAATGAGCATTGTTTATGATTTACTTGAATCCCCTCACATCAAATATGAACTCAAAGACCTCTACAGGGAATTTATTCCATATACACTGCGCGTCAGCAGGTTAGCACACCCCTCACGTAAGTGGTTTCGGATCAATTTCAACCAAACTAAGTGCATTAAAATTATTTGTTTTTTTTTATTTCTACCTTGTTAAGTCCTCATTTAACTAAAACACAAAATGTTGATATGCGATTGCAAACAAATTGTTTATGATTTTTTTTTTGAAAAAAGGAAGAAATTATACCAATTCTATTTTGGTCACCAGGTTGGCACATCCTAATTGTTTTACTTTTTTTTTAAATTTGAGGCATGACCTTATTTCTAAACTTATCAATTAACTTGTTTAAATCTTTTTACAAAATTTAATAATGGGTTGATCCTACTTTATTGAGAATAATCTCATACATTCGATTTGGGAGCGACTCATACAATTTTCCTATATAATCCAAGGAAATCTCTGACCAGGCACGCTTGATGCCCTCAATGAATTCCGTTTTATTGCCATATTGTCTTCCAGATTCGTAGACTTTAGGAACGAGCCATCGCCATACATTTTCTATTATATTGATGTCGGGTGAGTGAGGCGGCCACCGCATTAAGCTGACATTTTGGCCCTCAATACATGACTTAATCAGCCGAGCAGTATGGATAGGGGCATTATCAAGTTGAAAATACCATGGTAAATTACCAAATAAATTTTTAAATTGGTGAAAAACTGTTCCAAGAACGTTTTTACAACTGTTGGCGTTCATATTTGCTGTCAAAAACTGTAGCTCGCTCATACCAAAGTAGGAAATGGCTCCCCACACCATTACACTCCCCTCCCGACTATGAAGGCGATCCAACTGGTGTTCCTCCTTGCGTGGGGAAGAGGGGGGGGGGGTGTAATGGTGTGGGGAGCCATTTTCTACTTTGGTAAAAAATGCCGTTTCCTCGGCAGCAAAGACGCTTAAACACTGCTATAAACAAAAGCAGAGTTATAAGATAGTGATACTTCAACTCCTGTCCTCTAGTTCCAGCTCAAAGCATCGCATGTGCAGTGGTCATCTCCTGATTGCTGGTCCAAGATAAATAAAATCAGATGACCATTTGACTATTTAATGTCATTCTGACGATAGCAAACACGTAGCTACCACCTTCTTTTTATTTTTGTGTAGCTTGTTTTGTTCTTTTTTTTGTAAGTTTCGCAAACATGCTGGCTGTTCTTTTAAGACCGACTTTTAGCACTTATTTTCTTACGGTTGGTATTCTGTCTTTGCGATTTTTTTCTCATATTTTCAGTTTTATTTCTTATTTGTTTCACTTTCAGTTTCTGCTGGTATTCTGCTAACTCTTGCTCTATTCTTTTTTATAACAAATAAATAGTTTTTTTTTTTTTACTTTCAAAGGAAAGTCATGTTTCCTGGCATTTCAATTTATATTGCATGTCAATATTTATATCTTCACAGCCATTCACGAACCTTAACATTCTGCTTCATTTTTCAAAACAAAAGTTAAAATGTTGTCTTATCGTTGTTGAAAGTTTTCCAAAACAGCAAAAATTTTATTTATTTTTCTTTATGGTTGCCTTCGTGGAAAACTTTAACCTTCATGTCAACAACACAATAGCAGCAATATAAAAAGTTCCTTTAACTATGTTCACTATTTTGCAAAATGATAAGAATGACCACTCAAGAGACAACCCTATGGAAACCAAAGACTTTTTGTAAAAAAAGAAAACCAATAGAAATACAGCAACTTAATACAACGACTGACTTGTGCTTGTATCCTTTAAACTAATATTTCCTTCAGTGCTTAGCCAAGCAATAGATAAAGTTTTGTGCAGGCCATTAAAAAAAAATCGAAGAATATGTTGTCACGTTTGTTTTTTATTTAAACGAGCCAACATTTTTCAAACTTACCTAACGCTCGAATTCAATTTTGTGCCGATGCCCAATTCTGTCAAACAGTGCAAAGTCGTTTCACATGGTTCACCGGATTGCAACGGAAACACAACATGATGAAAGTAACCCTTTTTACTTGTTGTCCAGGTAACATGTTCAATTTCCAGCTTTACTAAAAGTTCTTCAAGAACCTAAAGGAGATGAGAAAGGTCAACTAATAAATGAGAATAGATATAAAAAAGAACAATCTTTTTGTCAATATTTAAGATTTCCATGCCACATCAATGGATTTGTTTTTAATTGGGAAAGGAAACACATATGAATCGTTATTTAATGAGGTTAAAGTTAATCTAATAACAAAAGGAAAACAAAAAACGCCAATACTTTTATGCAACGATTGCCTTTTGCAGGATGCGACAGATACATTATATGTATGTATGTGTAGTGGGCCCAAGGAGTGCTTGGCTCTCCAAAAAATAATTTTTTAAGTATGTTTTAAAATCTGCTTTTTCAAACGAAAAATTTTTTTAGTAGCCGGTTTTTTCAAAAGGTACTTTCTTACAAGGTGCTTTTGTAAAGGTACTTTCTTAAAAGATTTTCATAGGTTTTTTTGAAGATACTTTTGAAGATTTTTTAACATTCGCACTATTAAATTTCTTTATATACATATTGACCCGAAAGCCACCCGTGTGGGATGTTGCACATATTTTTTTTTTTTTTTTATCTGGGACCAGCACTCAGGAGATGACTCCTACACATGCGAAGCATTGTGCTGGAACTATAGGAAAGGGATAGTAGGAGAAATGACAGGAGATGAAGCTTAATTATTTATTTTTGCAGCTCTGCTTTAGCACGTTCTTTGTTTATACTCGTAGCAGTACTGAAGCTTCGGTTCAGTAGCCATTTTTATTATTGTTTTACTTCGCCGGTGCTACACAATACCGACGAAGGAGGGCGTTCTAATGCGATTGTGGATTGCTATCAGCTGAAGCCGGTATTGTTCAGTGACCATTTACACCAACATTTCATGTTTTTTACATTTAAATGTTGTAAAAATTTCCATTAAAACTAAGAGAATTAGTCACTGAGTCTAATTCATTTTCAGTTTAAATTATAATTCAAAAAAGTTATCACTTATTGAAAATCGAAAATGCCTCCCGGGTGGATTTTGGTAGTGCGAAGGTTAAAAACGTAATTTTTTAAAACGTACTTTCTCAAAAGTTACTTTTCTTAAAAGTGATGTTTTAAAAACCTAAATTTTTTTCAACGCCACTTTTTTTAAAAGGTATTTCTTTAAAAGTACTTTTTGTTAAAAGTTTCTTAAGCGGTACTTTTTTGATACGTTTTTTAAAACGTACTTTTTACAAAAAGCTGATATTTTAAAACTTTTTTCTTTAAAAGTTACTTTTCTTAAAAGCGATATTTTAAAAAGTTAAATTTTTTTTAACCACCAGCGCTCTTGTAAAAAGGTACATTTTCAAATAGGGATTTTTAAGGTATCTTTATAAAAGGTTTCTTTTTGAAAGGTTTCTTTTTAAAAGTTACTTTTCTTAAAACACATTTTTTTAAAAAGCTAATTTTTGAGATGAATTTTTTTTAATTGTTCTTTTTTTAGACGTAATTTTTTTAAAAACATGCGATTTTAAACAGCAATTATGTCGGAAGATAACTTTTTAAAAGACACTTGAAAATGGATTGTTTTTAAACCTACTTATTTTATATGACAATTTTAAAAATTTTTTTATGTAGAACTTTAAAAGAAAAGTGTACTTTTTTTAAAAACGTGTTTTTTTAATTGCTACTTTATTTAATAAAAACCAGTATACAATTGGTGTATTCATAAGGTAGTCATAAAGTCATATGTCTTGAAATAATAATACGAAAAAATATGACTGCTATGAACAACCCGTCATAATTTAATGTGGTATTTAAAAGTTCATTCAGTTATTAATGTTTGATATCAAAATGTTAAAAGCAACGTTTAGTGGTCGCCACCCAGATAAGTTACACACACAAAATTTGCTCACTAATATTTCATTAAATATTCTGGTTTTATCTTTCTTTCTGCCTATAAATATAATTTGATGAAAAGTTATAAAAATGTGGAAAGTTTTCTATCTTATATCATTTATAAGTAGCGGCGGCTTGTAAATATTATCGCCGGCTCGACTGAAAAGTTTCAGTGTACAACTCAGATTGCTACTGTTATTTTCTGACAGTTTTAATGTTTTATGACTTTTCTGTTTGAAGCACAACAGCAATTTGTTTAAAATATTTTATAATATTAAGACTTTATGACAATATGACTTAATAACAGATATTGTGAATCTCCCAAATATGATTTAAAAATAATTAAATTTATTATCAAGATTTTTTTAAGAGTCAATTTTCTTTAAAGGTATTTTTTTAAGAAATTCCCTTTTCTGAAGAGGTTCTGCTTCAAAAAGATACTTTTTAATACGAAAATTTTTGAAAACGTACAGGTTCAAAAGTACTTTTTTAAAAAAAGTTATTTTCTAAGAACGTAGTTATTTCAATAAGTAAATTTTTTTTTAATTTAAGTTACTTTATTTCAGAAGTATTTGTTTTAAAAATTCTTTTGAAAGAACATGTTGATTTTGAAGGTACTATTGTTAAAAGTGCCCTTAAAAAGTCCATAAAGTATGCACAAATCCCAAATTGCGAACCTTTTACAACTTGTTCAAGAATTTTTTTCATGTTTGCATAACAACAGGAAGCCACATTATGTCACGTTCTAAGCTCCACTTCATAAAAGTATTTTTCATACTGTCACTTTCGTTTTTGTTGAGTTTTTTGCTACGAGTATTAGAGGAAGGACATGACACTCGTAAATGGTATTGAATGTATGAGTGTGTCAGTATGTCAGTGTGTTATATGAATACCAGTATTATTTACACATACATATGTATAAAATATGTTCACACATACATACCTTTTCTAAAGGCACTATAGCATTACCCTTTGAGTCCATCATAGCATTAACATTAGTTCCTTTGTTTACTCCACCAGCAGTTGGACGAGTTTGTGCTGCAGTTTTGTAACCACCACGACCGCCACGTGGTGCAGTAGCAGGCACACCAACACCAGCAGTGCGTCGATATTTAGGTGCATGCTTGTCACGTAACTCAACTTCTAATCTTAGTATGGCGTTGTTATTTTCCGGAAGATTAATGTTCAGATTATTGTTGCCCACTCCACCAGTAACCGGCACTCCTGTAGCTGCAGTAACATTAGTGGCAAAAGCGGGTAGAAAGTCTTGGCTATTACCTGTTTGTTTATTTGTTTGTTTATTTGATGGTGGTCATCATGGTGGTAAAGAAGAAGCAATAAAATAACAATGGGTTAATATTTACTTTGCACTGCGGGGTGTTTTATTCAAGTGAATGCTTTTTGTAACTTAAGCACTTGTGTGCAATGATTTTTATGTGTGTCTAATGCGCTTAAGATTGTTCGATTTGTGCACTAATTTGTTGGCCAGTAAATGTTAAAATCACATTTGGGTGGCAATGATTGATTGTTTGTTTGTGATGTTTCGCTAACCTAAACACCATTGATTTGTTTAATTATGTGCTAATAATGACTTTATAAATTTCCAATATCATTGAAATAAACAAAATAATTAACAGAAAGCGATGCTGTTTGTCTACCCATGATAGGAAAATAATCAATTGTTTTGTGGCAAAAGTTGATATTTGGTAACAGACTGGATGTAGACATTTCTTTTCTTAACAGATGTGTTCTGTCATCAATTCTGTCTAGAGGGTCGTGGAAACATTAATTATGTTTTCATAGTAGTTAAGGTTGCAAACTTCTATTTATTAATAATTAGAATATTTTAAATGGAAAACAGTATGTAACACCCTTGAATTTATTTATTTTTTTATCATTAATACTTTATAAAAATTTTTGTCCCAGCGCCTATAAGGCTTCAGAGAATATTGAATATATAAATAAATATAAATTATTTATGTAATCGCACTGCCACGTTTATAACATTCTAGCTAAAACTCGGCGTGCCTATTTCAATTAAAAACAGTCCAATATAAAGCATATGTTCATGACTTTATTATATTGAAAAAGAATTTTTTTTTTCTGAAATAAATGTTGAACTTTTGTCATTAGCCAAAATACATCATAATTACTCTAAACGTCAATTTTGAATTTTTTGTTTGCATGAGGGGTACTACGCACACTTGTCCTATCCCTCCTAGTTTTTGACTGGTAATTTTTTTTAATTAAAAAGTAATTTCTACCAAATTCAGAAGATTAAAAATTCAAGATAACAGAAATCAATATTTAGTTTTTATGGGAGGTACCACGCCCACTTGTACAATTCCGCCCACTTTTTTACTGATGATTTATACTACCATTTAGTTACTCATATCAAATACAGAAACTTTAACTTTAACGGTATCATGAAGATGGCGTCGTAAAAGCACTTCATAAAAAATATATGGGAAAATTAATTTTCTTAATAATTTTTTTCCGGTGATATTTTGGGAATAATATTGGATATTATTCTTGTTTAACCGGAGACCAGACCGAATTGGTACAAATCATCGAAATCGGTCCAGGCGTTCTTGAGTTATAAGCGTGGTAACTAACGTCACTCTCTTTTATACAGGGTGGCGCAGAATGAGGTTTGAATTCTTTATAACTTTTTTAATTATTATTTTTTATTTGTTTTTTATTCAGCATTTTGTGAAGAAGACTTGGGGAATTAATTATGAAATATTCGAAATAAAATCATGGCCAATACACCCGAAATTTTGCGAAAAGTTATGAAAAATATGCTAAAAAGAATACGTATGTGCGAAGCAGGAAATAGAGAATTCCCCAATAATATAAATAAAAAAGTTATAAACCATTTAAACCATATAGCTCCTTTTGTGCCACTCTGTATTATTACATTTCTTATGATATTCTCATAAAGTAAAATAAAATCTATGTTTCTTGCTATTTATTTGACCGTTTTTTATTTTAATTTTAATTATAATATTTTTTAAGCTTAAGGTCAGTAAAGTTCTTCAATTTTTATTTATTTGTTCAATATTGGGGAATTTTTTGCAATGGTGCTGATGGCGAGTAGTCAGCGTGTTGGCTCTGCAACCAGAAAGACCCAGGTTCGATTCCCAACCGGGTCAAATCGGAAAAAGTTTTTTCTGAGTTTTCTGTGCTACAGCACCCTCCTTCGTCGGTATTTGAGCAATAAAACGTCGGCGAAGTAAAATAATAAATAAAATGGATCCATTATCTTAAAAACAATGCGTCAAAAAAACATCAGAGACGCCGCAACTTTGCTTTATAATTTACACGCAACTGCAGAGTTGTGCAAGAATTAAGCTCTATTTTTCTACCACTTTCACCACCTGTCTGTTTCTTCCCTATCCTTCTCTCTAGTTCCAGTGCAATGCATTGCATATGTAGGGGATATCCCCTGAGCACTGGTCCAAGATAAAAAAAAAAAAAAAAAAAATTTAGCTTTGAAAAATGAGCACATACGTGCTCTTTTTAGCATAGCCGTGATAGTCCAAGTTGTGTCGAACGCCTCCTTGTTGATGTTGATGGACTATGCTGCACGCTCTCTCGTACACGTTCAATATTTAATAGCGTACAGGAGAGAGCGAAGAAACTCATTGGAGACAGTAGGGGAGCTAACCCTATTGACTGTGTTGATCGTCGTCGAAACGTGGGGTGCATTTTGTTGTTTTATCTCCACTGTAATGGAATGTGCTCAATGAAATCAGGGATAATGTTCCCCAAACCCGGTCATTCACGCGCTCAACGCGTTTATCAGTGAGAGCGCATCGATTTGTGGAAATCGCATTGGCAGGAAATCGCCTTGGCCGAATAGTATATGTGGAATATACTTCCCGCAAATATCTTTCCTGTCGCTTTTGAAGTGGGAAAATTCAAATCGAATGTCGTATTTATACTCCCTCTACCCTCTCACCCAAAACCTTATTTCTTAGGTCCAGCGCAATGCACCGCATGTGTAGAGGTAATTCACTGAGTGGCGGTCCAAGAAAATACAAATAATTTTAAGAATTATTGGCTTGGACCATTTAGGGCAAGAAATGTTGTGTCTTTTTAAACTATTTGATAAAAACAGCATAATATTGCATACTCTAATAGTAACTATTTGGCAAAATATTTATATTTATATATATTATATTTCACCACAAGTATTGTCCAAAACGTACAATTATAAAAGAAAAATAATTAATTTTAAAGATATTAATATTTACATGCGATGCCCCATGGCATGGCATGTCATTGCAATCCATCAATAATTCTAGATAATCCCTTTTTGACAACTTTAATTCAATTGCTTAAACTTATTTATACACGGGCATTTGTTTTCATTATCTGCCGCCAAAATAAATAAAAATGAAACAAACAAAAAAAAAACAATCAATTATATTTAACAAAAACAAATCTTGCGCACACAAAAGTATGCTACACTTTCCTCAAGTTAGAAATATGATAAATCTGTATGCATATACATACCATTAATTTTTAAATATAAATATGTATGTACTCCTACGTTAGTATGGGTGTGTGTTCTCGGTTGAACACAAAAAAGGTGATTTTTGGTTTCAGATACAAAAAAGTAGTTTGCATGACAGCATATTTAGAATGACTGAACACTTAACTTAACAACAAAAAAAACAAACACAGATGATTAATGTGAATATACTTATATTTTTTTAAAAGAATATGAAACTCTGTGAAAATCTCAGGACCAAAAAAAAAACAAGGATAAACATAATAAATGATTTATGTTTATTTTCAAGTTGTAAGTATTACGTAAAATGTCTCATATTTTCGTTCATGCGAAATAAGAACAGAACATGAAAGCTGATTTCATGAGTTTTAACGAAATGGTTGTTTACAACTTTTTATAATTTTTCTTTTTTTCCAACCTGGAATATTTTGCGTAAAATTTACGCCGTATACTTCTATTAAGTGTTTTTCTGGAAAATAAATAATAATTTCAAGTAGACAAGTTCCTAAAAGAAAACAACAACTTAAGGGAATAGTGCTTTTTTAAAAAAGTTTGTTTTAAAAAAAGGAGATTTTTAAAAACTACTTTTTTAAAAATTTAGGTTTTTAAATGCAATAAAATATTAATAATACAGGCTAAGCGGGCTTATTCGGTAATAGGGACATCAGTTTAAATTCCATTGCGTTCTCTATAATCCGGTTGGATTGCAACTTTATAACTTTATAATCTGGATTGCATGCCGACTGTCGTGCAACGTTCAGCTCTATTAATTGTTATCCCATAAACTAACTTCTTCTCATTTTTTACTGCGAAATCAAATTATTTTGCTATATAATTCCATTTTATTTTTTCGTTTGGATACATCAATAGAATAGTCAGTGGAAAATCATGTCGACATTAAAAGAATTTTTATGCTTCACAAAAAAGGGTGATTATTATACGAATGAAAATAACTCGATTCAAGTTTTTTATTGTTATTTTCAAGACTTGTAAAAATTAAATATGTATGTTGTTGTTTTTTTATAAAATGTATATACGGAAATTTTTAGATCTTGCAGCGTAAGTAAGGCAATATATTTTGTGATTGAAAGATCTAAAAGAAATTTACTACGACCCGTAAATTCGATATGTGTTTTAAACGCATTTTTAATGCAAGAACAATGTGTTTAAATTTTTATTCGGTAATGCGAATTATTTTATAATCCAGATTAGGGTCTGCAATTAATTAATCCGATTATGAAGTTTTTATTGTATAGTGGTTTAAAGAAAAAAAGGTAGATTTTTTCGAAAAGTACCTATTAAATAAAGTACTTAAAAGTACCTAAAAGTACTTAAAAGTTCCTCAATATAAAATCAACAGCTATAATTGTATTCATTGTATTGAAATTAATACAAAAATATGAAAAAATTTAAAATTTTCTAATAATTTATTACCATTGTACAGACGGTATTGTTTTTTCGTTTTACCAAAACAATTTCATTTAAATTTTCAAATTTACAGTCACATAAGGTTCGCTCTTCTTTTTTAATTTCTTTCACACTTCTCAATCTATTGTGTTCGTTCTCTATTTTATAATTGTTTCTTTCCCTGAGGTCCTCAAAAATAATATATGTAACTAGTAGAAAACTTATGAGAAAATATTTCTTTTTGCAATTTCGCTGAAGCTAGGAATATAATTTATTCGTAGGAGGATAGAGAGAGTAGTGTAGGGATTAGACTGGCCATTTAACTTGAAATTTGACTGGGAAGACTTCTGCAGTGGAGTGAATTTCTAGCAGAAAGTGAATTTCCTAGGTAATGCGTAGTGCGATTTGACCAGAAACTGTTGCTCTCGAGAGGACCCTTTTGTCCCAAGTAAAAATGTCCGAGTTTCGAGAAAGAGTTCCACATTCCACTGAAATAGCGATAAATTAGAAAGACACAAGTCACATTGCGACGATGTTCCAGTAAGCCAATTGAGTTGACTACTCTACTCTACCGACAAGCCTCTTCGATCTTTCCTGTCCTCCTCTCATATGTCGAGCAGCTTCAACATAGATTTTAAAATACCGCCCCATACATGAGAGTTGTATCCAATTTTCGGCCGAACATAGGCGAAATAGATAGTACGAGGATCAGATAGAGTGAAGTATTT
The DNA here is from genome assembly GCA_963924685.1 of Dexiosoma caninum. Lineage (NCBI taxonomy): Eukaryota > Metazoa > Arthropoda > Insecta > Diptera > Tachinidae > Dexiosoma > Dexiosoma caninum. Next base: position 23,583,521 of record OZ004727.1, on the reverse strand, counting down.
CTTACACCGCCTTGAATATTTCCGCAGAGGTTTGAAATATGTGATCGGTCCCACGAACTTCACACTGAGTTTTCCTACCAAGCACATCAAAAGCTTCTGATTCCTTAACATCTTTACCATCTATAACTACAGATGACGCAGCACTTTCAGTCAGCATTAGATCTACGGGCGTTAAAATCGACCCTGTTTGCATGGTCTATCTGAATTCCTTGCAAGGTACTGTTTTAAAGTGCCATTCTTATTCGCCTTCATGGTACTAATAATCACCATATTGAGTCTGCTACCGCAGAATATGAATGTCAAATGGTGCTGTCATTTAAGAAAGAGTAGATAGTGTTTTAATGCGTGAAGAAAATTTTCAAATATGGTAGGAGAAAATATGGAAGATTGCAGTAGCTTTGAATTAAATATGAATACTCATTGGATAATACGCCATCTGTAACAACTCGTATAGCACGATTTAAGAAAAAAAAACTCGATATAAATCGTGAGAACAAAATTTTGACACAAGTGCTCCATGACACACTCTGTCAAACGCCTGGAAATAACCTTAGTGCACTACTAAATTAATCTCCATTTTCTCAAGCATTTATTTTAATATTCTTGACCCAGATTAATCAGTAATAAAATAATAACTGATAAATTCCGTGATAAAAGTCTGTACCTTTAAAATAAGAAGTGTATTTTAAAAAGAGTATCTTTGTACAATAGTGCTTTTTAAAAAAGTACCTTTTAAATAGAGTAACTTTAATAAAAGATGCATTTACAAAAGTACTTTGTAAAGAAGTAGTTGTACCAAAGTACCTTTTCAGTAAAGTCGGCGTTCTAAAAAGTTCCTTTACAAAAAATTTTGATAAGAAAAGTAGCTTTAAAAAAAACCTTTTATAAAAGTACCTTTTCAAGAAGTACCTACACAAAAGTACCCTTTCAGTAAAGTACCTTTAAGAAAATTTCTTTTAAAACAAGACCTTTTAGAAAAGGACCTTTTAATAAAGTACCTGTAAAAAAGTACTTTTTCAGTAATAGTATCTTTGCAAAAATTTACTTTACTAAAGGTACTTTTAATAAAAGTGCCTTTAAAAAAAGAACCTTTTATAAAAGTACTTTTTAAAAAGTAGCCATCTTTTCCATTTAAACTGTATTCTTAATATTTCCTTTTTAAGCTGGCTGAAACACTTCTTTCAAGTCTTCTTCTGAAGGTTAATCCTTCTGAATATATTAATAATCTGCACTCACACAACTTTCGTGCCTGAACAATAAGAATGTAATGCCTTATACAGCATTAAAAACACGTTCATACACATACGCAGCAAAAAAAAAAAACTGTTCAGTTAATCTTTATTAATTGCACACAAGTATGGGAGTATGTTTCATTAATTTTATTTTATTAAATTTTGTACATGTTTTCTTACCATAAATGAGCTCACGTTCGAAATTAGCTGTTGGTACAACAATTAAAAACACCACACCCGGCATTGTCACCAACACTTGCGATGACTTTGTGGCGGAGTTTTGAAGTCACAACAACAATAATGTTCGCTCCGAAATAAGTATGCTGGGGCAAATAGATGAGCTTAAAAAAAAAGTAAAAGTTAGCAGAGAAGCAAAAATTTAAGTATTTTTTTATTAACACATTTTGTTTATGTTTTAAGAGAAAATTACTTTTTTTTTTATAATTTACTACTTCAATATTGAAACAGTCTGCTGCTCTCGTTTGTGTCAAAGCTGCTGTTTATTGAATTTAATTTAATAAATTTATTGCAATTTAAAAAATAATTGTCTTTAAAAAGATATTTGCCGGGATATTAATAGAAAAATTAAATGAGATTAAAACGTGTGTCATCATTTTATTCAATAATGGATCTGCTATTTGGGGATTAAAACAGAGAAATCTGTGTCGTAAAAAAAATAATTTTTTTTATCAATAGCTGTTTTTCTGAATAACAATTTCGTACAGTGTGTCTACTAATTAAATTAAAGCTTTTATGAAAGTTATAAATAAATTTAATATATAAAAATGCATAAATAGGAAAACTGTGGATACCAATCGACAGACACATCAGAGCGCTCTCCTTCATCGGTACTGCGAAGCACCAGCGAAATGAAACAATTTCTAAAATTAACTACTGAAAGAGAGTTTCAAAATTTAACACGTCTACTTAGTAGCCGAGGCGCCGCAACACTGCTATAAAAACAAAAAACGTGCAAAAGCAGAGCTGGCAAATAGTGAAGCTTCACCAGCTGTCATCTCCCTCACATCTTTTTCCTGTAGTTCCAGCAGAATGTATAGCATGTGTAGGGGTCATCCGCTGAGTGCTGGTCTAAGATAAAAAAACAATGCAAATAAATCCCACATTAGTATGAGAAAACGTTGCTACTAAGCTTTGCTTGCTATTAACCAATTGCGCTAAAATTACGACTTCAGAAATTGCACTTCAAATAACAAAATTAAAAAAAAAAGAAAATTTAATGTCAAAACTGTTAAATCGGCACAATTTGCAGAAACAAAAAAACCTCAAAACTGCTCAATGTTTAGAAAAACAGCAAAATTCGGATAAATCTGCACATTGAGCAACGCTGCTGTGAACAGAAGAGATACAAAAATGAAGAATGGAAAGAAGACTTTTAATGCCAACTGAATTCGCCAATATTATTGTATGGTGTAAACAACTATTTGAATGTACATATGCACTGAATAGGCATAAACGCCAATTCAAAAGCGAATAGTAGACGCAGTATATGATTTTCTTCACCCACTGAGTTTAAAATAAAATTTATACTGAGTGTTAAAAACGTTCTATGAAAACACAGGGAACACAGATATTTAAGTTTGGGGTATTCCAACTCCCAACGGCCTAAATTGATTTTCTTTGATCACAATTTGTAATGTTACTGTGCTCTGTTTACAGCCAAGTCTTTTGAAGCGACTGTGAGCTTAGATCCCACAATAAAGATATGCACGTTCACAGATTCGAGTACACTCACTCAACTCAATGGTGCCAGTTTAATTCCCAGGTGGAGTTGGTTGCTTGTTTAACTTGTTGTACATTTCCAGCAATTTTCTGCTATTTTTATTTATTTATTTTTTTTTTGCTGTAACTTTTGTCTTTAACTCATAGCCTGTGACCTAACTTGGCAACTTTAGAATAAGTTTTTAAATAGTTGTGTGACGGAAAGCAATGGGTAACCTCTTACATTTTGTGAAAAAATTCGCATTCAAGTTTTTTGCCAAGTTCAAAATGCATTAAAAGGAAAAAAAAATGGAAAATCTCGACAAAAAGAAATATATTCTAAAGAAACGAAATGGAAAGAAAATCTAACCAGAAAATTATTTAATGTTAAACAAGTTTTTTTCTCTCTCGTGTCATTAAAACATACATCAGCAAAGGAAAACTCATGCTTTTTTACAATTTTTACTACATTCTGTTTCCATTTATTATTATAATTATGCTTTTAGCAGAAAATGTTTGTCAGATTTTTTTAAGATTCTTTTTCTTAACGAAAAGAAACCCAAAGAAATGTTTAAGTTTATTTAAGTTCTTCGAAAGCGTGGATGTTTCTTAGACAAAAAAAAAAAAAAAACTAAAATAGAAAAAAACATGCTTAAGCTGGTTACAAAACACAAAATAACCGACAGAAATATAATTAAAAACTTACAAAAGGAGTCTTCAACCAAATAATTTTTTTTTAAGTTACGAGTATTAAATACACAATTTCTTAAAACTGAAATTTCTGCACTAGAAACCAAAGATTACAATCTGATTGTCTAATTGAATGCAGAAGAAAAGGGGTATTCACAAACTGGGGTAGAAAAAGAACACAAGGGAACAAAATCGAAAAAATTTTAAAGGCTTTTAAAATCACAATTTTTTTTGTAAATCGCTGTAGTCACCAATAAAAAAAAACTTATCATTATTTAAAATTTTATGGAAAGGTTTTTGTAAAAAAATTTTTTATTCTAAAATTTGAGTTTTTTGAAGAGACTGCTCCCTACATCAGGGCGTAACTTGGGAAAGACTTATTCAATCTTGTTATGCAATACCTTGAAAATTTTTAAATTACGGCAGCTTTAAATTTTATTACTATGATTTTTTGATTTAAACATTAGTTTTGGATAATTATTGATGAAAAATTCAAAAAAATTTTTTTTTTCTGTAAGAATTATTAAATTTTTGAATTAAAAAAATTCATAAAAAATAGAAAGCACCAAATAGTTGCCAGTTTTACTATTTATTCTTAAAGCTCAATGTAGTTGAAATAAATTAAACTTTATTTCATGAAACCCATGGATAAATGCGTGTCTTACTGCCGATTAAGTGAAAGTACTTTAGAAATTTTTTATCCAAAATTTGTGTATAGCCAAAAACGGTGTGATTGTTTGTTGTTTTTTTTTTCTTTTTTAAGACAATATAAACTCTACGAAGCTCTTATAGCTTGTCTGTAGAAACACCCAGGCTCTAAGCGGGAATCGAACCCGCACCTCCATATTGATAAGACTACTCATGCTCATGCACTAGACAACGGAGGCACCTTACTTGCGTGTATGCATATTTTATTTTCCTCTTTTTTGCTGTTGACCTGTGTAATAAACAAATCACATATCGCTGAAGTGAGAAATTGTTAGTAATTTTTTTGGTCTTTTGCTTAATTCAATTTAGCTGCTAATAAAATCTTTGAAAAATAAATATTTATTTCCAATTGGCAATTTTTGGTTGAATTTTATAAAAAATAAATACTTGAGTAATAAATAGCAAACCACTGAATGAATCTGAGGTCTGTCTTATCGGTGGAGGAAAACGTAAATGCTGTAAGCCTCCAAAAATCGAGAATACATTTTTTACACAATTTTATAGGGAAACAAATACTGCGTCGAGTCGTATGGGTCTCATATTTTTACGAAGAAAAAAAGTCACTTACGTCATACGTTTTCTAAACAAGACTAGTGTCTACTTTGTCTCCCTGAAGTCAAGACAAGCGCAACATGTTATGAATGATGCCAAGAAGTTATGATTTGAATTGCAACTCATCGTCACATGACGGCGAGGAATAACATCGGATTAAGCCCTAGCTGATGTAAACAAAAACACAACTTGTCTCCCTTAAGTCTCCCAAAAAACAAAAAATTTTGAATCATTTGTGGCTTAGGCTATTCCTACGTCGTCAAAACTTTCAAATAGAGTGTTACGTCATTTTTGCTGCACATATTTCGTAACGTAACATTTAAATGCAAATTAGATTTGAACACATCCTGCTTAGATTTTATGGATGAAGAAAATTCGGCAGATATGTTTTTACTATATAAAGCTTACCTATCTGAAGAATAAAAGACGTTGTTAGTTGTCATAGAAAATTCCTTGTCGTACAGCGTTTTATAGGTCTGTGGAACAAAAAAACTCGTTTTAAGTAAACCCCAGAAATACGGTATATAATAGAAGGATATATTTATAGCTGATACGTAACACGAAAAAAAAATAAAAATACGTTTTTAAAATCTTATTCCAGCGAAGTATTGGTTTAATTTCGGACAAGTTTTTTTCCTCTGCTGATCATTTCATGTTTTCCTCTCTCGTTATTTTTTTTTTTTTTATCTGGGACCAGCACTCAGGAGATTACCTCTACACATGCGATGCATTGTACTGGAACTATAGGAAATTGATAGTAGGAGAAACGACAGGAGGTGAAGCTTAATTAATTATTTTTGCAGCTCTGCTTTCGCACGTTCTTTATTTATAGCAGTGCTGAAACTTCGGTTTAGTAGCCATTTTTATTATTCTTTTACTTCGCCGGTGCTACACAATACCGACGAAGGAGGGCGTTCTGATGTGATTGTGGATTGCTATCAGCTGAAGCCGGTATTGTTCAGTGACCAATGAATATGCCTTCGCCACTGAAACCTTCCGAGAACAACTGACACAAAGACACACTAATGCACATCAGAAAAATTCGACATGTTGTCTTTTTTATAATTTAGTTTGAAACTGGGGTTGATTCCAAATCTGTTTTTCTTTTGTAGTCAATGTGCAGACTACTTCAGCCATCGCCACCTTATGATTTTTATAAAACATATACATATGTACGTGATGTCTTAAAAGTAAGGATCACTTGGACCACTATTGTGTCACTTGCATAGAGCTTTCAGTAACACTACTTGTACGATTTACGAAATAATGAAAAAACCGAAAATTTTTTTGTGCTCAGCAAAGCAATATTATTCTGACCCTGCTACATCGGCATTACAAACGTAAATAATTCCTCAGGCTTAGATGACCCAAAATTCAATAACTGTTACAGAAAATATAAAAAAGGACATAGTGAACTTGCTTGAGATAGCAGACACGTTAAAGATATCAGAAGGCAGCCAACGAACTGTTTTCACGAACATTTACAACGAGCGCCAAATATAAAATAATTAAATTTTGTATGCAAATTTGCTTGTGAAATCTTTTGTAGTTAAAAAACATTTTATGAATACGGCAGATAATTTGTAATTACTTTTGATTCGTCTACATTTACATTTAACAAAATGCAGGTAGCAGCTGACCCCTCTACTTTCTTCTCCTTTTCTAAATTATGCCATTGGACTGTCATAAACAATATTAAGAGAAAACCCCAAAACAAGAATACGCCTTAAAACAATGTTCTTCTAGAACTATAACACAAATAATATAACAAAATAACTACTAAAATAATATAAGAAAATAACCCAAATATATTTTTCTATTTTTCACTCAAAAGCAAAAAAAAAAACTTGATGCCAAAAACTTTAGGCAACTAACAAAACACTAAAAGTTTCTAATTTCTTTGTTCTTTAAAAACTATTTAAATTTTTTTATTTTTTACTAAATGTAAATGTACACGTACATTTGTACTGGTATATACGAGTAGCTTTTGTTTAGTATTTATAAACGTTTCAAAACCAAATACTTCACACTCTCATCTAACCCAATTTGGGAAGAAAAACTTTTGTAAAAGTGAAATGCAAAATAGTTTCGACTTTCATTATTTGCAACAAAATATGCATATAAAAAGCCTTAAAATTAAATTGTCTTGCAACAAGACAACAACAAGAGCAACAACAGTTCATAAAAATAAATGCTACATTTACTCCTTCGAAAACTATTTAGTCGGTCAAAAAGAAATTATATTTTTTTTTTTATGGCTTTTCTGAAACATACTGAAATGGTTGCACAAAACCCTAAGAAAAATATAAGATTAGCCTAGTGTCACAAAAATGCTTAAATGTTGGAAGGCGTAAGAATTTAAGGTTTGCGTGAAATATTGCAAAGAGAATGTTAATGAACCAGAGTGATATGTTCGATGCGGCTTTGTTGAATGCTACATTTGCTTCGACATGGAACGAAATATATGCTAATAGACATAAACATCAATGAAAAGGTAGAATGATGGAAAGGTTAATTCGAACACAACTATGCCGGTGCGTGTTTTTCAAGAATTTGTAAAGCAGACTTGCTGTCTCAGGTATTATTTTATGGTGGTGCTGATGGCGAGAGGATGAAATGAGGTTCATTTTCAATGAATTTTAAATAGGCTTTTTGGAAATAGTGTTCAATATGCATAAAATTTGCATGATATCTGATGATATTCCTCTTAGTGAGTTTCGTTGCTTCCGTGTGGATATGAAAATAGGAAAATGAGTTATATTAATTTTTAATTAAATGTATTTATATGTGTTATTCAGAGAACCATAACTCGGAATCTAAAGGTAACCGCATATCGATCCTTTGGTGCAATACCGTAGTAACTCAAAATTTGAATTTTTTGAGCTGGTTATACAGAAATGATCTTTGGTGAAATATATATCTAAGGGAAAAAAGATTCTGGTTCTATTTCTAGCTGTTCAGATTCTACAGCTACAAATGGGTTTATTGCCTCCAGCTATTTCCAACAATATTTATTTGCAATAATGAAATATTTCCTTTATGACAAGAAATTTACAAACAGAAAACATTACAAAACATGCCACTTTATTTATAAACTTGTAAAAAAATAACATTAGTAAACGAAAATACTATCAAAAAGATGGCTCAAAACTTCAAATGCATTTTTCTCAGTTCACGATTTTTTGAATTACTACGGTATTGCGCCAAAGGCTCGATATTTGTTATTTATTTTTTCCTTGTCGTAACTATTCTTTCATTTATTCGACGTTAGTAAAAATTAATTGCGATTATTTATAAAGCATTTTCAATTTAAATTAAACCTTTTTCCAAAGTAAATCAAACTTTTTTTAAATTAAGAAGAACTTTATTCAAATAAAATTAAACATTTTTCAAATTTAATAAAACAAAAACACTAAAAATAATAAAAATAATAAAAATAATCGATTAAGTCACACTTAATGGAGAGGTTGGCCACTCACCGCTTTAGGAATTTGGATGATCATGTCCATAATATAGTTCTCACAATAATTTTGATTAATCTGTGCAATACTTTCCTCAATTACACTTATACGAGCTGTTTCTGCGATGTTACTCTCTTCATTATATAATTTAACAATCATTAGTTTTACGTTTTCTGAAATTTTGGCATATTTTCCTCTCCATCCTCGTCGTCTGCTAACGTCGGTTTCATCAAAATCACTCATTTTTAACTTTTGTCTTTGAATGCGTAATTAATACTAATAATATTTGCATAAAAGTCACACCTAAACAAGAGCGGAAAGCGTTTTCTAGCTGTCAAAAATTCTCATGCCCATACAATTTGTATGTAGCATACCGAAATAACGCGTCGCCAACGCAACGGCAATTGGAAAATCCGATTTTGACAGTGCGTTTAATAGTGAAGTGGCTACTAAAAACGAAGCTTAAAAACATTTTAGACGTCTACTTGACATCAGAGGCGGTGTAACGCTGCTCAAAAAAACGTGCAAAAGCAGAGTTGTAAGATAATGAAGCTTCACCTTCTGGCATTTCTCTAACTTTCCCTTTCCTCTAGTTCTAGCACAATGCATCGCATGTGTAAAATATAAAATATAAAAAAAAGAACAGACAAACCTGTTCAAATACAAATGAATATAAATATTTTTGAATCCTATAAATTGTTATTAAATATAAATATTGTTTTTTTTTTAGATTATTTTTCACAATGTTTCATGCACATGTTGTTACATACCACTCGGAGCTCCCTTGAGAAATGATATTTCTTACAAATCAAAGCTTAAAGTGTAATTTATCAAATTTCTCAGTTTCTCTCGTGCCACTTCTTGTAAAATATCCCACTGTGCATTTGTCGTATTTATTATTTGGCTCTTCTACTCAAAAGCAAAAACAGTAGAATTTTTTCTTCAAGAAGTTATAAATACTTCTTCAAAATCTTGCCAGCTACTTGAGTATAAAACATTTATTTATGTTTTTAACATCTTCTTTTGAGCTAAAATGACTTTTGCATTTTGGCTTATATTTATAAGATTATTTATATAAAAAAAGAAAACGTTGTTGCTTTTTTGACATTTTTTTTTTCTTTTACTTTAGAATGCTTTAATTTGCTTATTCGCATAAGCTTTAAAAGTTGAATAGTTTGTAAAATAATTTTATATGAAAACGTATTATTTTTGTTATTTTTTTTTTTGGTTGAGGGGGGAAATGTTTGTAACTGAATGTTGGCACAGTTTCAGTTTTATTTGCTTTCCTGTCGTAGGTTAGTCATTGTGATTTCTTTATTTGTTTTGTTTATATTTTGAAAAATTTATTTTATTTTATTTTTTTATCAGAAATTATTTATCTATTTTTCTTCTTTTGCCTAAGTAGGGGGATATAAAATGTTAGTGTTGCTGCAAATGATAGAAATTTATATATAAAAAACATTTTTGTTATTGTTACTGCATGCAGCATGCATTCACTGTGATAATAGTACTGCTAATGTGACTGACACATGTGGTTGCAAATGTTGCAAAATAGTTTTGGTAACATTTATGTGTAGGCTGGTTTATTTGTTTTGTTTTCTTGGTGTTCAGAGCATTTTTTTCTCCCCCTAAAGAGCTTAAGGGTGTTACGAACAGAAAGTTTTGTCAAGCCAAGTGTAATGAAAGATGTTTGTTTGTAGTTGTGAGACAAATTCATATAAGAAGTGTTTTAAAATAAGCTGAATATGAAGCAATTTTAATGCCTGGTTAGAGAGAATATTTTACAGCATAATATTTTCAAATTAAAAATACTAAAAATGTTTAAATTTTAAAATTTATTATTTCAAGTTAACTGGCACAGTAGCCGTCCCACTATGAGTCCAGAAGTTTCCGTTGTTTTATCGATATGGATATACATTTCAGAGCATATCAAGGACATATTTTCTGTTTTAAAAAACAGTTTCTTATTTTTTCAATTCACAAGTTCGTTTTGACTTCGTATACGAGTAGATCATATAATCGGTTTATTATGCAGTGTTGACTTTTTGTTGTTGATAATTTTCATACAAAAATATGTTCTGATTATAGAATTGAATTTTACGGTATGTTTTTGAAATATCGTTGCATGAAAACCTTTAAAAAAATTTAGTGCTTTTTGTATAAATTTTATACAGACAACTACTAGTTGTTATTGAGAAACAGCACATTCAACTCTTTTATGTAACTAACATAGTTACATTTATATTGTGTAAATGAACGCAGAATACTTTCGAGAACAATGCATTGAAAAGTCAGAAAGAACTCTTCTTTTCTCAAAGGGAATATTTTCGTATCACACATAAAATATTTATAAAGTAGAATAGGAATTTTGCAACAAAAAGTATAAAATACGAAAATTACATTTGTTTAATGTATTTTACAAGATTCCTTATAACGGCAATGACAAAGAATATTCTAATAAAGTTATCATTAGTTTAATATAGAAAGACCCTAAGCATATTAATCTTTGTGATGAGAAAAGCTGCTGTGCTTCGATTGACTATTGCTTCGATAATTTCGAAGAAAATGCCCCAAAAAATAATCGCGACTACAAAACTTAAATCGTTAAGAATTTTTCTTCTTCTCCTGTATTGTATGGAAAATATTAGTTAAGGCCTTTCAATATTAAGGTAACCATATATAGACACAACAGTCTGCACGTTGACTACAAAATCAAAAATTTCTTGGGTTCGACCCCAGTTTCAGACTAAAATCATAACAACATCTCGCATTATTTCTAATGTGCACTACAGTATCGTACAACACTGCTGCTGGTTTTTCACGTTATTTGTTTTATAGCAGTGTTGTAGCGTCTCTGATGTCAAGGATTAAAGTATTAAATTTTGAAGCTTAGTTTTGAGTAGCTATTTTTAGTAGTTATTTTACTTCGCCGGTGCTACACAATACTGACGAAGGAGGGCGTTCTGATGTACCTGTGGATTGGATACAGCTGAAGTTGTTCCGGTTCAGTGACCAGTGACTATGCCTTCGCCACTGAAACCTTCCGACAACAACTGACACAAAGACACAGAAATGCACATCAGAAAAAATGACAGATGTTTTTATGAGTCTGAAACTGTGGTTGAACCCAGGAAAGTTTTGGTTTTGTAGTCAACGTGCAGACCACTTCGACCATCGCCAAGGGGAACAAAATGGATATTGAAGAATAAATAAATACTTTTCAAAAAAATTCAAAATTCACCTTTTCTTTAGAACAGACCTCGTATATTTGCCGCACCATATATATTTAATTCTAGGTTAGGTTAGGTTAACTTAGCAGGCCGCCAACTCCCAAGGGAATCAGCTCACTTGGGTTCCACCGGGTCCCATTGTGTCGCCTGAGCGGCATGAGTCCTTATCCCGTCTGATCGGTTCCAAACCGCTGCGAGTTCCGTATAAACAAGCTTATCCCCCTCATTTATTTCTAACAGTTTTATATCGATTTTCGTTACGTTATTATTAACATTATATTAAAAATACATTTGTCATATTCGTTTTGCCATATCAATAGGGAGAAGGTACCAGGCTACTGTATCAATTAGTATCAATTAAATTTATTATTGTTGATTTAGTTTGGTTAATTTTTATTAATAATAATTAAAAGTTTAATTAAATATTAATTCTTCTTTTTATTAGACCTTCTATTTTTATTGTATGTAATAATATTATTTAGCATGTAGGTCTTTTTTATAAAAAAGTTTTTTAATTTATTTATTTTTTCGATATTTCGCTAAACCTTGGTTAGCATCTTCAGGAAAAAAATATTTTTGAAAATTTCAAAACAATTTTTAATTTAAAAAAAAAATAGCTCTGTGGTTCTATTATGAATGGCAACCGAACATCTTGTACATTGCCATATTGTCGAAAATGGTATTACGGACGGCAACGGGCAACTGAAACTTTTAATGGCTCGATTATGGATAGCAACCGCACTGTTGTTCAGTTGCCAGTTGCTAAAAATGATAATGCAGGTAATGCAGATTTACAATGCATTAACTACAGTTGCCTAATTTCAGTACATTTTAGTGCTTTTCTAGCAACCACAATTTTGTGGTTGCCGCCTGACAACGCAACTGAAGTTCGCTAGCTATCCATAATTGAGCCATAAATTTCTATTGTATTGTAGTGTTTTTCTGGCCAATACAAATGTCTGGTTGCCAGCCGGTAACGCAAATCAAGTTCGGTTGCCCACAGTAATCCAGCCACTGAATGCATTAATTCCTATTTGTATGCAGAGTGTTGCGTAACACTTCAATAAACATTTAAATAAAAATAAGCTGCCATTTTGTGTATTTCATATTTTATTTTAGTACAGAGCCTAAAGTTAATTAAAAATTTAATTGAATTTATTAAACTTTTAATAGAAAAAATATATTATGCCAATTAAAGGTGTTAATTAAGAATAAAAAAGCAAAAATTTTTGCAGTAAATATAACATGGACTTTTTTGTCTGCAGTTTATAATTTCTGAAAACCCGCTCATTAATTTTTCAATTACAGTGAACTCTCGATAAGTCGTAAGCGCAAGTGACCGGACATTTCTTACGAATTATAGGGGTTTTCGATTTAGCGGGGTTTCGATTTAACGGAGTTAAAAAAAATAAATTCGAATTAACGGGGTTTTTCAAATTATTTACTAAAACGATATAAAAAAAACATAAAAAGCAATTGTTAAAAATGAAATACAAAATAAATAAAATAAATACATAAAATAAAATAGCAAATTCATTTACTTAGCGTAAAATACGTGTAATTTTAATAGCAAATAAAGAACAATAAAATAAAAATAAAACTGACAAATTCATTTTCTTAACTTAAAATACATATTTACATTATCTAAAATTAATTTTTAAAAAAATTACTGATTTGCATTTGTTTCAGACTTTTCGCACGGAGGTTGTCCCAGATATTTTCTATTTTTATTAAGGAATTAAAAATTTCTGCGTTTCTTCGGTAAACAAAAAATCATTCTTTCCATGTTTCTGTTGTTTTTATTGCGAATTAAAAGCGGTAGTTAGCAAACAATTACGATTTATAAGAAGTAAAGATTTTATGTGAATAAAAAATGTATGGAAATTTTACGAATGAACGAGATTTTTTCAAGGGACCGACAGTTTATTATGAATTATCGGCAATTGCGATTTATCGGTGTACGAATTATCGGGATTTGACTGTATATCTACTTTTTTGCAATTGATACTTCAGTCATTCTTTCAAATTGGAATACACAGCATCCAATACCGTTTTATATTTAATGCCTCATTATACTCACTCTATTACTTAGGTTAGTTCTTTGTATTAATTCTATTACAACTATTGTGTTAGTTCTTATTCAGGTAATTTTCTTTGTTTATCTTGCAGGCACTTCAAATCAAACTGAATGCTCTAGTTTTTCTAAATGAGATCAGAGCTTGTTAGAATGTACATCTATTTACATGATTGTATTTCTTTTAAAATTTAAAGAAAAGCAATATTGACATGTTAATTAGAACCAGTTAGTTATTATACAAAAAATAAGTAAATAAAAGCAACCGCATACATACTTGCAAATTAAATGCTCTGTACGAATGTACGAGTATGTATGTATGTGGTCTATTCATCTGCAACTACACCCAAGCATACATTAAATGCATTGTGCAAGATTATTTATATCGTAGATGATGTATTTGTCTATTACTTGCACTTTTTGCCACTTAATGAATTTCTGCTAATTAGAATGTGCTAAACAATAGTTGGGGAAAAAAACTCACAGATTAATTGAGAATTAAATTTGTAAGAAAGATGGAAAGAATAAACGAAATAGTTTAAATTACATGAGGGTTAAACATTTTTAAAAAAAAATTTATAAAAAGTCAGGTATTTGCGTTAGAAGAGAAGTAGAAGAGGTGGACAGAATGACTAACAAGCAGACGGACATACAACCACGTACTGTGTAAAACAGTTTAACTAATACGATAAAGGGGGTCAGTAGTAGAAGTAAAATAATTTTTGCTTGAACAATATTTATTTTTTAATTAAGACTTCTTCGTCGATGTCTGGTGTCATTGAAGTTACTCGAGTTTGGTTTTTTCTTGAACGTTTGAAAATAATTATATTTTTTTTCAAGTCTTGTTTAGTCTTTTTCTTCCTTTTGTAAATGTAGTAAAACCTAAAATTTTAAAATACAGGGTGGCTTAAATGGTTTATGACTTTTTTATTTATGCCATTATGTTGAATACGGTGGCAGCAAATTTTAATTACCACCGACCAAATAAAAAAATTACGAAATAATTACGCACCCAGCACAGCTAAATTGTGGACGATGTGTTTCATGTGGGCCATAGAACCGATTTCGAAATATTGTCACTGAAAAGTTAAAATATTTATTTTTCAGAAATAAGCAGCCAAATATCTTCATTTAAATACAGGATGCTTTTTTAGTTCCCTCTAGTTCTTTTTCTTTTAGCTATGATTTATTTCTTTTTTAGCTTAGTTTTCCTTTTCATCACAAGTGGACTTATTATTATTAAAATGCGGGTTACCTCGAAGCCTATCAACATCAAATCGGGCTCCTTTTAGACCCCCTCGTATCTCAATGATTTCCAGTTCAAACAACAAATGGTGAACCCATCGAAGCTCATTAGTGAGTCTGTAGTTATCGCTGGCATTTGCCCAGACTAAGTTTCCCTATCGTACTTCCTTCGAGGATGGCACGGCCCGCGCCGCTTGGTATAGCATATGCTTAAGCTGAACATACACACGCAATATGTGCCGCAATTAACCACGTCCAGACATAGTCTGCAGATATAGTACTGTGCAACGTCAATCGGCCTCAGAAGATATCTGATGTTCCCATGACTCGTTACTAGCGCCGTCCTCCAACGCAAGATACCTCGATCATACCCCAGTATACTCCGCGCCACCCGAAACATGGACCGCTTGAGCTGCATGCGAGCGTGTTAGGTTGTCTAACTCATCTTGTTACCTGTTAATCTCTTACGGTCAACGAAATCTAACCACCGCACAATCCCAGCCGTGATAATCGCATCCACCAGCGGAAATCTGGACTACGCTCCGCAGAACACCGCCGCGGATACCTCCCTGTCGAGTTCATTCGCCGCCTCGTTCCCCTTAATGCGTGTAAGTCACACTGACAAACAATAGCAGAGTGCAACAACATGCTATTTTCGAAAGTTGCTACACTTCTTCTCATCTTCAGCGTTCTGCGTGTTTTGTCCACCGTGTGTGGTTATCAGTAGATGTAAATTATTAGCTTCGCTTCCGTTATTATCCCCATCGGTTATACAGTTTCGGAAAGGCATATCTTACCCTTACGTTGCCTCCTGCTTCTACAGGGTGGCGCAGAATGAGCTATATGGCTTAAATGGTTTATAACTTTTTTATTTATGCGATTATTGAATATATTTTTTTTATATAAATTCAGTATATTATTGGGGAATTTTTTGCAATTAGCTTTGAAAAATTGTATCCCGTAAGTGATGTCCATTTTCTGCTTTGCACATACGTGTTCTTTTTAGCATAGCCGTGATAGTCCAAGTTGTGTCGAACGCCTCCTTGTTGATGTTGGTGGACTATGCTGCACGCTCTCCCGTACACGTTCAATATTGTGACCAGTGTGCACGGTAGGTGTTCTTCCGGCACCAGGTTCTTACAGACCCATGTTGACGTAAATTTCCAATCAAATGGTTTACTGCTGACGCTGTGCAATGCGCCAATTGAAAAGACGACGATATACACACTCAGTCAACACAATAGACTGTTGGTTTAAAAACTAAAATTCTATTATTTTGTTTCGTTGTTCGATCGTGTAATGATTCATAATTAACTTCCCAAGTCTTCTTCACAAAATGCTGAAGAAAAAACAAAGAAAAACTAATAATTAAAAAAGTTATGAAGAATTCAAACTACATATATAGCTCCTTTTGTGCCACCCTGTATTTCTAAAATAAACATCTTGAATGTAGAATATATGCAGTGCTAGACCCACCATTAGCGGTTTTTGATTTTTTTTATATTCATTACGTCCAGTGCACGCTGGGTTTTCGCCACAAATTAAAAAGGAATTTTTTTTTTAATATTTTGTAATTGTCACAAACAAAAACTTTTTAATAATATATTTCTGATAAATATACATTTTAGTTGGTTTTAAAAAATTTTAAGATTTGCAATTGTTCTTCTTTTGCAAATTGTTCTTGAAAATAACGGCTGAATATCGCAGTATAGAGGACGGTAGTTGGCGGCTTGTCTTTTTCTAAAGACCATGTTAATCGATATTACACATATTATCGTCTATTTTTACTTTATTTTCTTCAAGAGCACTATCATATGAATCCTGCGTTAATCCTTGCTGAGAAAAAATCATAGAAAAATTAGAAGTCTCGCAAATAGATGTGAAAAATTAAAGGTTAGAAATTAGTCTGTGGATCGTCGCGATAGACAATGGGTAGTCGCGGATACCATTTTGTACTGTATCTGGTAATAAAAAACGTCAGTAAAATAATCAGCTCGAAAATTTATTGAATCTACACAACATCAAAAAATGTGCAAATAAGAATTAAGACCTGCTCTAGCACTTGAACAACTGTCTTTCAATTTCTTACTATTTTCCACAAAAGATGTTAACTCACAAAGTCGCCTTTGTTGGTAGGTATATTAAATGCCAGTCGAACCTCGATTGTCGACTTTGGTTTTATATCTGTTAGCCTTGATTCATTTTCACGACGCTACTTAACGTAGAGGGTGGTCCACTAAACGTTTCAACTTTTTCTAATGTGTTTTGGTGTATATACATCACTAACATGCAATAATAGCTGTGGATTTAACGCTATATTTTCAGTATTAACCAACAGTAAGTCTAATCCGTTACTACTATCACTCATAAAGAACGTGAACAAAGTGCAGACGTAATGGGAAAGAACATGTAATAAAGTTCATTATGTAATTTAGTGTATGCAGTTAATTAAATAGCAAATGTGTGTTAATTTATAGAGAAAAAGTGCTGTCACAAATTTTTAAAGTATAATTAAGTTTGCAAAACATTAACTATTACAATGAAATTGGTTCCTGTTCACTTAAGTGTCAATTTCAGTAAAACTTTTAAAGTCAATTTGAACTTTGAACTTTTTAAAACAACCAAGTGCTTTTCATCTTTATTTCCTTTCTTTCAACAAAGTTTTTGTTATATTTAGCTTTCTTAGAAACATTTTTGTAGCAAGACAACTCAGTCAAATATTCCTCTGTTCTTTAAGTGTTGTTTTTTTCTACTCGATTTTCTTCTATTTTTATGTGAAACCAAACATCCATAAAGTTTTACTTCATTATATAAAAGAAAGAGTCCGTAATCTTTTTATGGCATTTGTTGTATCATTTGGAACAGTAATTAGTCTACATTAAAATTAAGAGGGAGACAAAAAAGAAATCATCAAGAACATGTAATAGATGAATGAGCATTAAAATTGTAACTGTCCGTTATGGTGGGAGAGTCCTTTGTATAAAATTTTGTTAAAAAAAATATTGCTGCTAAAAAAAAATCTGTGTCCCATAAATTTGAAGTAACAACAAAAAAAAAAGACCCGAACAACTACAAATAAGTGAAGTGCATTATAACGGTTTTTGTTTCCTTATGATTTTAAGAATTATTATATCGTATCTGTGGCGTATAATTAATATGAAAAAGAAAGAATGGGGCGTATGATTTATATTAGTTTTTCCTCTCTCTCTCTCTCTCTCTGTGAGCACAAAATAACTTTTAAAGCGTATCTTAAAGCCATAAATAATATTTATAAGCTACTTAAGAGATTTCCATAGTTATCGTTTAAAATTTAATATTTATTACTGCTGCATACAAAACCCCATTTAGTAACATCATGCAACTTGTTTTCTCTTAATGCATAACAAGAGGAAATTGCTGTAAGAAGCAAACGATGCTTTACTCGAAAATACTTTACAGTGGAATACAAGGTTTGCAATAAAAAATTAAAAAATCAAAAAAAAACTATGAACTGGTTTGGCAAAAGATCGACCATAAAAATTACAAAATAGACTAACGGCTGGGCAACGCCATTGAAAATTATATAGAAATACAAGTCGCAGATCGTCCTCAGTTAGATTAACTTAGTTAAGCCCTTAATGAAGTGTCATCATTTATTTTTCATTAATTAATATAAAATTCATAGAAAGGGACGGCAACAGCAAGAAAGGAAGAAATATAAAAATGTCAACAGAAGTTTTTTTCTTCCATATTACATATACACATACATATATTATACATATTCTTATTTACTTTATCTGCTTTTGTTATTAATTTATAATAATTTTTATATATATTCGGGTATGTTCTGTAAACCGAACTAGCATAATTTTACTCGCTTTAAAATCGAGTAGATAAGTCCGGTCGAAATTAAATAAATTTTAATACAGAAGAATTAATTTAAAATACACTTCAATATTTCTCCATATTTTTGTTAAAGTATGCAGAGAGAGTAGATGGATGAATAAAAGCACATTTTCACTAAATTCATTAGAGATTATCATTAAAAAATCACTTTTAAATAAGAATAAGACGTCAAAGCTGCCTTTGACTCGGTGTGACACGACGGGCTAATTTTTAAAATGATTAACTATGGTTTCCCAATACAACTTATAAAAATAATTCAAAACTTTCATACACTACGTTCCTTCCGAGTATATATTGGTTCATCATCGTCTGACCCTTTCATCATTACAGCAGGTTGCCCACAAGGTTTCTGTTTATCTCCTATTCTCTATAACCTATATACATCCGATTTCCCACATTTAAGTTACTGCACTATGTCGATATTTGCAGACGACACAGCTGTCCTCAGCTCTGGGGTATTATCGATGGACATTATATCAAACCTTCAAAGAGCCCTAACTGAACTACATTTATATTTTAATAAATGGAAAATAAAATTGAACTATGAAAAGACACGGGCAGTATATTTTTCAAGAAAGAGCAAAGCATGTTTTCTGCCACCTAATAACTTTGTTTTTGATAACCGTTCTATCCAATAGGAGCATACAATTAAATACCTCGGGGTTATAATGGATCCAAAAATTAAGTTCAGAGATCATATTTCATACATTGTGAACAAAGTAAATGTATTACCAAAGAATACTATACTCATTAATCAACAGGCATTCGAAACTTAGCATTAACAATAAAAAGTTAATACTAAAAACAATTTTCCATGCTGTTATTTTTTACGCAGCACCTGTTTGGTCGACCGCTGCAAACTGTCATTTAGGAAAATTACAAATATCCCAAAACAAATTGCTGAAACTAATTTATAACCTTCCTTGGTTTTTCTCGACTTGCCGGCATAGAATTAATTTAATTTAAACATAACAGGATTAGCGAAAATTTTAACACCGCATATCTAAATTCGGGTTATGAACATATCAATGAGCTGGCTCATCGTATATAGATTAGTTTTAGGATTAGTCGTTTTAATAGATAAATAAAAATATTTAAATAGGTTTTGCTAAATTTTGCCTCCATTTAGAAATATTGTAAATATGGATACATAACTTTATAAAACAACTTACATTATATTAAGTAGAAAAAGATACAAATCATAAACTCTTCATATATAAAATTTAAGACTAAGTAAAATGTACTTATATATTATATAACATGAATAAAAAATGGAAAAAAATAAGAATAAACATTATTTTTCAGTAGCTTTATTGAGGTTTTGACGTATTGACGTTTAAAAAATATTATTCGAAAGCAAGTTCGAATGTGGGAAATCGTGTGATTTTTAGAACACCAAATTAGAATTTATTCGGGTTTGAAAAATCCCTCGTTTTTATATCGACTCGGTTTACAATACAGGGGGGATTATTATTTATATTTTATATCACAGAATAGTTGTCTATGGTTAATATTTACATTTTTTAAGTGTTTCCTCCTTATTGTCATTTAAAAAAAACGCCAAAGAAAAATATACGGCCAAAAACTAATCTCAAAAGCGCAGGCATTGTGTGTCAACATATAAATGATTTCAAGTTTGAAACGTCAATTTTAAGTCAATAATTTTTAAATTTTTTTTTTTTTACAGTTACGAATTTTTTATCGATAACACTAGTGGACGATTTGAAGTTTTTGCATTTATCTTTATATGGTTGTACTCTTTGCACCTGATTAATTTTCCCATTACAATATATTTGCGCTTTTCTCTAAAATTTTAACAATACAGAAAAAATTAAATTAAAAATTAAATTTAATTAAAATCACGAGAGTACCGGGACTGACACATTGTAAAAACTGTCTTACCAACACTATAATAATGCTAGTCATAATTTTTTTTTTATCTTGGACTAGCACTCAGGAGATGACTCATACACATGCGGAGCATTGTGCTGGAACTATAGGAAAGTGGTAGTAGGAGAAATGAGAGGAGGTGAAGCTTCCCTATCGAACAACACTGCTTTTGCACGTTATTTGTTTGTTTGTTGAACCCAGGAAATTTTTCGTTTTGTAGTCAACGTGCAGACCACTTCGATCATCGCCACCCTCTTTTGAACGAGAATGAAAGACTATTTACGAAAAAGTGGATCACCAAATTCGTAACATCTGTAAAATAAGTTTGTTTGTTTGAATAAATCAAATAACAAATAAGAATAAATAATAAATCATATAACGAATTACAATTCTGTAAATGATATGGTTGCAGCAATACATGTCCATATTTTTCTTTAAAAATGTTCACAAATTCTTTTCCACAAATGCTTTTTCATAAAAATGTGAAGAGAAAAACAAATTGCCAATCTGGCTTATTTATCGAATACCAGTTTAAATTATATTTTTTAAAGAACTCTTTTTCGATTTTCTAACACCGAATCCACTTTTACTTTATATCACTTGCACATCAGCATTAACAAAAGAAACTGTTCTTCGTTTATGCCATTAAAAATAGTAAAATATAACTAATTTTCCCGTAGAATTAGTGATATTTATTTGAACTACAATTAGTACAAATACATGAATGTATATTTAGATGTGTTTAAGTTCATAGTTAATTTATCACAATATTGTGAAAATTGCTATTGATTGGAATAAAGGAAATACGATCAATTAATCTCCAACACCAGTTGAGTAGACCACGTAATTTTTCCAATTTTTTAACTCAACTTTTTCACTCTTCCCATGTCTCAGACAGAAACATTTTTAATTCTCTTTTAAAATGTTCTAAAGTTTTTACATTTCCGATCGTTTGTGTTTTATCTCCATTTTCGTATTCAAACATCTTAATTATTAACATGTATTTAAGCATTGAAGTGCGAAAAATTATATGAAGCAACAGCAAGAAAATTGCGAAGAGTGAAAAGAAAAATTAAAGACTGTCCAGTACAGAGATTCATTTGCTATACACTGTACCTCGCACTCTCCTTGCCAACAAACTTCGTCTCTGTGACCCAAGTGTAAAAGGGGACTAAGCTAAGCGATGTTTTAAACTTTTTTTTGGTAGCACTATGACTACACAACAACCACATGCCTTCCATGACATTTTCAAAACTCTAAATTTATTTTGGGGAATAAAGTGTGTTCAATTTCACTGTTACTGTAGGTGGTTTTTTTTAATAATAAAACATGCTACCCTTCCTGAGAGCAAAACATTTTTAAGAAACAAACACTAAACCGCATATTAGAAAAAAATATGCAATTTCTGGTTTAAAAGAAAACTTCCTAAAACGCGTTATAGCAGCCTCCTTCAACGGTATTTGAGCAATAAAATTACCAACAAAAATAAAATAACTAATAAACAAAATTCATCTGCTTTAGCTACAGCCAACTCTGCATTACAAATTATAAACCATATGCGCGACAACATTGTTGAATTGTGTAGAAATTAAGCCCTGCTTTACCAATTGACCAAACTCAGTCGCTTCTCTACTGTCTGTCTTCGCTAAATTGTCGCTTTCCAAGAGGAAATGGTAATACGCAATGTCACTATTATTGATAGGCATCTCAATTGCATAAGTATTATTTTTTTTTATTTGATATTGAAGAACGTGCTGCTGAGCGGTTTTCCGAAACTAATTACATTCAGTTGTCGTAGAAAAACAAAGCTGTTACTGGGGTCAAAACAAACCGCAAAGCCATACATTCTTTTAATTGTTCTATAAAATGCTAATCTTATTTATGCAGGAATCTCAATACCCAAACATATTTTAAGCAACAGATTTTAGGCATCAGATTTGAGAAGACCAAATATATATCTGACGCTTTCAGCACACAATTTTTGAAATATCACTGAGTATTGATAGGAGTTTTTGCTGTTGCAAAGCGACAGGTACATAATTTTATAAAGTGGTTGGCTAGGGGAGGTGGAGTTCCTTACAAAGAGCTCTGTGGGCGAGTTATGATTAGAACTCGGCAACTCCTGAGTTTTTCCCGATCGTCCATTAGTAGACTTTTAATCATATGCACGGGCTATTACGCCATCAGCAGGCATGCAGAGCATTCCGTTCAATGTCGGCTATATAAGCTAAGGGGGAGCTCTTGGAGACTCTTGCAAACTTCCTCTGAAAATGCCCGGCTTTGGCTAGGTGGAGCCTGATATTCTTTAGAGCACTTTTCTTAGGCAACTTGGCACTGAGCTCTATATTGGACTTGACAGAATTATTGAGATACGTGGACAGTACAGGATAGCTGTACTGTCTTTTGGTTTCAATGGGGCTAAGGAAAAAAAATTGCACCAACGTTGGTACTTGAGTCGACCCGTCTTGGTCAGCTGTCTTTTGACATGATCAGTTAATTGCTCGCTACCACGGACATGCTAAAGACCCGTAGGTTATTGAACTCATTTCCAAAACCCTCTTCCGGATATGCTGTTGATACCATACAATATGCCTTACAGTCTACATAAACTCTTAGTTCATGGTGCTGAAATAAGAAAATTTGTGTCTTTGTTCATTGGAATGTTCGCAGAGGAATGGGGGGGTCAAGACATAAAGACTTCAGAAATTATAGAGAGTTTCACACCAGAACAATGTCTCAGGGATCTGTTAAATACGTTACTTAATACTTCACTTTCCAGGCATCAGGGATCATATAAACACAGTGATCGTCTTCCGTGTCGTCGTGTAAGATTTATTGTTAAAATCTAGTATCCAAGAAGATTCTGAGTCCGAAAGTGTCTAAGTCACTTTGAAATACAAAGTTAAAATTTTATTATTAAACTATTATAGTAATTTTAATTTGGTAATTGGTGTTTCATTTAAAATTTATATTGGAATAATACTTCATGTTGGGTACTTTTCCAAGCTCTTACATATTTTGCATTACGAATAAAAAGATAATTAAAGAAATAAAACTGAAAACTGAAAACTGATACAGTTGACGACTAAAGAATTTTAACGGTAAAATTGGTCTTATCTACCAGCATGTAGCGCCCACTGTATTCAAAATAGCTGCATAACATCTTTGCCTATAATTCATCTATACATTTATTGAAGGCCGCTATATTGGCCTTCTTTTCCCAGTGAGGGACGTACTGGTTAAAATTTCCACCAGTTGTCTTTTCAATACCCGAAATTGCTAAAGTGTTGCAAACGAATTGGGATAATTTTTTCCTCAATTTTTCTGCACTTTTTCGTTTAAAGTGACAATTGAACTGCTCATAACTTTATTTAAGATACATTCGCCCCCTATTCTGTAAACTGAGTCGATTTAAAAACGAGCGATTTCTCAAATCCGAATAAATGCTAAATTGGTGTTCTAAAAATTTAACGATTTCCAACATTCGAACTTGCTTTCGAATATGATTTTTTTTTATTCCTGATTCTAGATTTATTTATTTTACACAAATGCCACTTACATTTTTTAATTTTTGCAACTTATAGGAAATTAAATTAAAGTTGGGTAGCTTTGATTTTCAATTTGGTCGCCATATTGTTTTAAAATTTTGTGATATTGGAAAAATTAAACCAACAAATTTTTAACTATTTCATAAATATTCACTTAAAGATAACTCATTTAACAATAAATTAAAATTAAACTACTGAAAATTTGTTCGAAATAATGTTTATTCTGATTTAAAAGTGATTTTTTAATGATCATCTCTAATGAATTTTATTCATCGATCTACTTTATCTGCATACTTTAACGAGAACATGAAGAAATATTGGAGAGTTTTTGAAATTGATGATTTTGTATTAAAATCTATTACAGAGTATATAATTTGACTTAATTTAATAAAAGAAAGACTTCAAGTAAAAATTGGTAATTGTTTCTTTTTATGTTTCATCAGTTATTTATTCTTTTTTTATCTGGGACCAGCACTCAGGAGATTGTGGATTGCTATCAGCTATTGTTCAGTGACCAGTGACTATGGCTTCGCCGCTGGAACCTTCCGACAACAACTGACACACAAAGACACACTAATGCACATCAGAAAAATGCGAGATGTTTTTTTTTATTTTAAAATTTTAGTCTGAAACTAGAACATTCGATTTAATTTCGACCGGACTTATCTACTCGATTTTAAGGCGAGTAAAATTATTCAGGTTTATAGAACACCTAAGTATGTATGTTCCTTTTAAAAACGAAAAATTTTTGCGGAATCGGTTAACAGAACATACCCGATTATTTCATTACAGTGATTTTTTTTAAGTTTTCCTTGTTTTGTTTCTTCAAAACTCAAAAGTTTGTTGTAAAAGTTTCTTACAATTTTCCACCGTATGCTGTTTTTATACGAGTACATTTTCCTTTCTTTGTTCTTCTGTTTTTATGGCCAACATTAACGAGTATTTTATTAAATATTAAAAAGAATTCAGTTTTCTGTACTCTAAGGCAATATAAATGTTCTGGTTATCTTTAAGCAAAATAAATACTTACTATCTGCCCAAAAGAGCATAATAAGCCTTATTTGTTATTCTTATCAGGGTATTAGAGAAGGTTAGTGAAACAAAATTTGTATGAAAATTTGTATAAAAAAAGCCTGCATAAGTTATTGTGAATAGGGGAGTGTTTATCTCGTATAACACTAACATAATTCCTGGATTATTTGCCAAGTCTGACCAAACATATTAAGAAATAAATAATATTCATTTCCATCTACTGTTAATTTTTGGCAATCTCCTCAAAAAAATTATTATTTAAAAAACCTATTTTGTACAATATTTAAAATTTTCTTTACATATTTCCAGGAGAAATTGTGCCAACCGCAGATTCATGTACTCGTATACAATTAAACTCTTTACTTTATAGAGTGGGCCAATATTGAAGCAAGATTTAAGTTGTAAACTATTTAGTCGTGCAATAAAGTACTGCTGTTCTAAGAATAAAGTGTGCCAAAATCGTTCGTGTTTGCTGGGCAGGACGTGCTTCAGTTTTCGGAACTGTATGCGATGGGTCTTACAGATCTACTCTCCTTAATTTAGGGAAGGTAAGATGGCAGATGTCTAAGTCCATTCCGCGCTCACGCCGAAGATTTAAAGTTGTGATCCAGTAATGCAAAATGTGGCACAATTTAGTCATTTAATTGCCCTGTGGTATATTCTAGGTCTTCGTCAGTATTTGAGAAATCATACATCGGCGAAGTAAAATAATAATTAAAACAGCTCCCCAAAATTAATATCAGAGACGCCGCAACTTTGCTTTAAAATTAACACGTAACTGCAGAGTTGTTATGTAAGCACCATCTTCTTACCACTTTCAGCAGCTGTCTATTCTCTACACTATCCCACTCTCTCTCTCTATCTAGTTCCATTGCAATGCATTGCAAATGTAGGGGATATTCCGTGAGCACTGGTGTAAGATAAAAATGAAATGTAATAAAAAAAATTGTTTGGACCTATTAAAGGTATTTTGGCTATTTTGAATTGTTAAGTCAAACAATATCAAAATACATTACCGGTGTTATTGCTTATTGGGTTGAATTCGTGGCTATAATGGCTACCGAAAGTCTCGTATCATCATATTTATAACGCGATGCGATACTATACTATCCCATGTGATGTTACTATGCAACAGTAGCCACTGGAGAATGCCGCGATTGGTGTGGGATGCAAATATCCAAAATGTTCTATCTTGGTTATCGTTCTACTCTTTTTTTCTTTTCTGCCCACTCTTAGTGAACTGTCACACTGCTATCTTCCATATCTCTCTAACTGATAGCACAAATGTAACTTTAAAAACCCATGTTTACCAAATCTAATTTGGCCGATGTTAGGTTTGCGGTAGTAGTCAAGTCATTTTGAATATCATGAAAGATTGGCTACCAAAATGAAAAAACACATATTTTTTTTGGGCCACCTTCTGCTCAATCTGTATATTAGAAACAAGAGAAATAATAATTTTTGTTTCCAAAATATTAAAATATTTTCTAACAACAACCGCCAAACAAGATTTTAATTAAAAAAGTTTTTATTTTCTAATTCAATAACTTGCGTTGTAAATATTGGGCAGAGCTCTGATTCGCTTTGATATCGACCATGATTTCCGTTTTGGAAATTTATTTATTGCCAATCGCATTTGTTTAATTTGTATTTTATTATATTATTTTTTGTTTTCCTTGTGGTTCGTTGAAGCTAAATTTTTATTACATTAATTTTCGATTGTTTTTCCTCTTCTGCTTCTGATGTTTGTTTATGCCGTGACATGTTGGTACATTTATGAATTCGTTATTCAAACCGCAACAAGGATTTAGTGGAAATAGGAAAGAAATTAGAGCTAAAAATAGCAGCAACAACGAATAATAATTTTTCAATTATATATTTTTTTCGAAACGATTTTTTCGTAAAGGTACTTTTACTTTAAGGGCGCTTATTTAAAAAGTGCTCTTTTTATTGAACTTTTTAAAAATGTACTTTTGTTAAGTATTTCTTATTTGAAAGGTACTTTTCTAAAGAATTTTTTAAAAGGAAACTTTTCTAAAGATCTTTTGAACAGGTACTTTTCTAAAGAATTTTTAAAAGGTATCTGTCTAAAGAATTTTTTAAACGGTACTTTTTTAAGTATGCTTTTTTTTAAATTTATTTGCTTTAAAAGTATTTCTTTCTAAATAATTTTTTAAACGGTACATTTCCTTAAATGATTTTTTTTTTACTTTTTAATGATTCTTTTTCAAAAGGCAGATGTAATGAAAGGTACTTTTTGTGGAAATATATTTTCCAATTGACGTTATTTTTTTTAGGTAATATATTTAATAGGAACCTTTTTTAATATTTTTAACTGTATTTTCTTAAAGGCACCTTTTTTAAAAGCAACTGTGTTTTAATTTAACTTTTTTTAGAAAATGCTTGTTTTAAAAAGTACTATTTTTAAAGGATAGTTTTCATATGAGTTTTATTAACAAGTACTTTGTTTAACGGTACATTTTCTGAAGGTACATTTTGTAAAATATACTTTGTTAAAAGATACTTTTTCCAAAAAATACTTTTTTTGTTAAATACTATACTTTATATACTTTTTTTAAGGAACTTTTTTAACAGCTATTTTTTTTTAAATATCCTTTTTTTAATATATTTTCTGAAAGATATTGCTGTTAAAGGTACTTTTTTAACGGTATCTATTTTGGAGGCACAATTTTTAAAATATATTTTCTTAAAATATACTTTTTATAAACGTACATTTGTTAAGCTAATTTTAAATGTTTTCTGTAATGTACTCTCTGTAAATATTTCTGTTAAAATGTACTCTTTTAAACAATTCTTAAAAAAAAAATTTTTCTTTTTAATTAGCTTTTTTTAAAAATACTTTTTCTGAACACATATCAAGGCTAAAAATTAATTCCTTTTTAAAACAATTTTTATTGATAAACTTTTTACAGAATTTAGCTTTTCTTTAAATTTAATTTAGTGTAATTTAAAAACGAATTTTTTTTTAGATTTATTATTTTCAATTAATTTAAAGTGATATTTTGCGCAATTGAAGTAATTTGATGTCATTGTCCTGTACACAATCTTACTTGTACGTATGTATTTATTATGTATTTGGATTATGCACATACATACATATATACTTATTTTCGATTTAAGTAGACCATTAAAAATATCTGCCTTGAAAACAGAATTATAGTGTTTGAATGTTTTTAATGGTGTTTTATGTGATTCTCCTCATGTTTTTATTGTCAAGAATCGAATCTATGCATAATAAACTCTGAATAATCAATAGTATGTTAAATAGGATTTCAGATTAAGACGCACATGAACTTAAATAAATGCGTGACATAAATGAATGTGTCTGTGTACATGCACTTTGGCAAGAAAAATTATAACAATTTTGTTTGCTTATGCGACAAATGATATGCATCAGATTTCCTTCATTAAGAAAATGAGAAAATATGGAAATTCAATTTCTGACAACAATACAGGCAAATGAAGAGAGAGAAGGAAAAATGAAATATTAATATTAAGTTGTATGTGCGAGTATATGTCAAGGATAATTGAAAATCTTATTACGCATGTATTTTATTTGATAATTATATGTCTTTAAAGAGAATTTTGCCTCTATTATTTATTATGGAATTAAAACACCAATAAGTAATTGCATTTTGGTTGCACTGTTTACAAATTAAGATTCAGCAATATTTGTTTGATACTTAATTAGAAGTATATTCAGCCTGTTTTTTGGTATTGCTAATGATAAGTTTAGAAATTAATTGAGAATTGTTTAGTTCTGTTGTGTAAGTTAAATTAATGTTCAGTTTTGTATAGATATTTTCTGCGACGATACGGGAAGAGAATATTTACATATAAATAACACAGTCTTAAATACTTCTCTAACTATTCCAAATAATGGCCGCATTATTTTCTTTTTGTTTGAGGTACCCTTTTAGTTAGTATTTTTTGTGTGCAATAATTAATTTAAATTTTTCGGTTAATCTTTTCAGCTCATGCGTGTTTTGCGTAATTTCAACATCACCAAAATAAGTGATTTAGAATTGATCTCAAATACCACCGATCGCTTAGATATAACATTTCATTTCTTTGCCACTAAAGGTGATTCGAATCGCATACGAGAGGCCATTACCAGAATGGTTGAAAGAGGAAAAATAGGAAATATTACTCTGGTGTCCAATTATCATTTATTTGATGAAAATCCGCCGCTAAATTTAATGGTAAGTATGATATTTGTCTGTTATATATCGTCATATGATTTCAAAAAAGCCCTAAGGTGCAAAAAATTCGAAATTGACTTTTTGATTGATTTTGTATCAATATAAATGTTCCTGCAAAATTTCACACGCCTGTAGTTGGAAATAACGTTCTTATCAACAAAATACGAAAATGTCTAAGTGCAAGCGTCGAAGTTAATTCCAAAGTATTATTTCTCCTGTAAAGTTTTTTCAATGTAACTTTTTTTTATCTGGGATCAGCACTCAGCAGATGACTCCTACACATGCGAAGCATTGTGCTGGAACTATAGGAAAGGTATAGTTCGAGAAATGACGGGAGGTGAAGCTAATGGCTCGATTAGCAACCGAACTTCAGTTGCGTTGTCAGGCGGAAACCACATAATTGTGGTTGCTAGAAAAGCACTAAAATGTCCTGAAAATAGGCAACTGTAGTTAATACATTATAAATCTGCATTGCCTGCATTATCATTTTTAGCAACTGGCAACTGAATAACAGTTCGGTTGCTATCCATAGTCGAGCCATAAATTAATTATTTTACAGCTCTGCCTTTGCACGTTTATAGAAGTGTTGCAGCTTCGTTTTAGTAGCAATTTTTACTATTATTTTACTTCGCCGGTGCTACACAATACCGACGAAGGAGGGCGTTCTGATGTGATTGTGGATTGCTATCAGCTGAAGCTTTTATGCAATCATATGACGATATAAACTAGATTTTTCCAGTATGCTCTACGCTGCCCCCTTTTCAACTTTTCTAATTTTGCACAATTATTTATAGATATTGATTTTTATAAAAAGTAATTTTCCAAAAAGTGCCTTCCCCTAAAAGTGTTTTTTTTTTGGTCAAACGGTACCTTATTCACAAAGTATTCTTTCTGAAAAGTGAAATATTCCAAAGAGTATTTCGTTTCAAAATTCCTTTTCAAAAAAAAGAACCGTTTTCCAAAAGTACATTTTCTAAAAGTTTGTATATAAAAAAGTACTTTTTTGAAAAGGCCATTTTTCTGAAAAGTCACCAATCCACATTATTTTTAGTTTTCTTCTCAGACAACCCTCTTGTTTTACACCAAATCACGGACGCGGGTGAAAAATGGTGATTTTACCTACTTTTACGCCCCTAAAACATGGGTCCCTCAGTAACAGAGTGCATGAGCATAAGTCTTATCAGTCTGGAGTAGATCTAAGCATTGAAAGAGAAGTCCACATAGCAAATTTACACACAAAATTTAAATAAGTCAGATGATGCGCGCAACCAGAGCCTTTGCGTTGTATAGTCCCAGTTTACTCTGTGCAATTTTTATTCAGAAATTGTGAATTTATACTGAACTCAAAATTAAAGTTTCACACAATGTAACGAAAATCCAATTTAACGAATGAGTAAATTTTTCCATTAGCTGACTAATACTTCGAACGGTTTAATTATTTTACGTTCCATGTAATGAATGCAATAGAAAACATATAATACCAAAGACGGGACAACACAGTTAATTGGGAAACAGAATAGCCGCTGTAGTATAACGTAACGAGTAGGGCTACAATCTGTCAAAATTTATAAATGGCAGTTTTAAAACAGAACAGTATTTGTAGTTGTAGTAGTCTATGCAGTAGAAGTTCAAGCGCAAAGTTCGAACTCTTGAACTTGGTAGCGCGACGGTACTTTGTCAGCTGATTGTGAGTAAAAAATTTCCATGGAAATCCATTTGATATACATATAATGTGAATAAAAATTCAGATATTATTCTTGTATAATTTTTAGCAGCTTCTTTTTTGGACCAACACTCAGAAGATGACCCTTATACAAGCGATGCACAGTGGGTTGAAACATAGGCAAACTGGGGATTAATTCAGGGAAGCTTATTATTATTATTGATGTTTATATATTTTTCGACTAAGTATACATTATTTAGTAAAAAAAAAATGGTTTTTGAAATGTTGTCGAGTTAGCTTCGCTTCAACTAAAACCGAAAGTGCTTCCTCAGCACTTAATTGCTGTGTTGGTAACTGTTCGAAACTCTTTATATATTTTGTCGCTGTTGTTGGAGATGATATTAATTCCTTAACTATTTTTGACACATCCGTTTTTCCGGAAGCTCTCAAGCTAATTTGTATGGCATAAGCCAAAACGGGCAAAGGAATATTCTCTCTTAACTCCTTACATTTCTTAGCTTTTGTGTTTTCTTTACACTTCCCAAATGAGAGATGTTTGCGTCCTCCTTTTATTAATGGTGCTGGTGGTGGAACAAACGAGATAGAAGTATCAAGCCAATTCTTATTATTGTTTAAAAAAATTTCTTCCTTCCTGTGACATTTTTCCCACCGAGCAGAAATAATTAAATTTTTTGATAAAATCGACCATTTGCGAAGGGTTGACACGTTTGATTACTTCCCATCTCAGAAGCTTAAATTTATCTTTAAGGAATTGAGCTTTTGTATTTTTCATAAAATTATGTAGTTCACGACGAGAAATAAAAATAGTTTTCAGAGCTGTTCCTAAAGTAGTAAAATTTATTGTTTAAGATTTGCAAAATTTTATTCCTTTTCCCGTGTACCAAATAACGAATACTATACAATTACACAACACTTCAAATAAAAAACATCACAGTAAACAAAACAGACACAATCAATACTAAATACAAATTAATATGACAGTACCGAACCATACTCGTATGTTCACATGTTTCTGACCAAATGTTTTATGTAAGGTGCAATAATCAATAACAATATAAAGAGATGGAAACGTGACGCGATTTATACAGTGCTCGTAGTGTAACATAATATTTTATCGCGAAATTCATATATATTAACGTAAGTTCATGACAAATTTGTGCGTTAGTATTATTTTCAGAATTTGTATATTTCGTTAGTATTTAATATATTTGTATTTAAGCTTTAATTTTGTATGAACATTAAGTGTTTCGGTGATAATTCCGTGCACTTTTTCGTAAGTGAGTGTGAGACAAAACTAACTCACGCACCCATTTCTAATAGAAACGTAGCTCATTAACAACAATAACTTTAATACCGAAAATAAACTCAAAAGAGAGTAAGAAACAAACAAGTTGAATTTTTTTTTGTTTTTTTCAGCATATGTTTTTAGGAACTGGCGTTCTTTCACAATAACTTAAATTAGTAAAAAAAAAACGCAGTAACTCCGCAACATTTCTTTTTGTATATATAAGCTGATATCTCATATTATAAGAGCATTTAATAAAATTTGCTTGATCTCGCCCAGAAACTTGTTAAAACTCCATGTATATATCGAAAATACCACATTTATGGAGCACTTTTAAAAAAAAACATTAAAAATATTTGCAAAACATTTATCTAAACAATATATATTTAATTATATAGCCAAATACCTGAAGTTAATGGTTCCATTATAATATATTTACTTTTAGAAGACGTAATAAAAAGTATCTCAATTTTTATTTAATTAATTAATTAAAATTTAATTAAAATTGTTTAACTTTGACCGATCACTGTCAATAAAGTAAGTTACTCATAGCAGTAATTTTAGCAATTAGTGATGTAGAATTTTATTCACTTTCACCCAATACCAAACATGTCTGTGCAAGATAAACTTCAGCTTTTGAATTAATCCTCACTTCTGGTACATTTCAACCCTCTGTGCGATGCATTGTGCTGGAACTAGAGGAAAGGAATTGTAGGAGAAATGATAGGAGGTGAAGCTTCACTATCTTTCAACGCTGCTTTTGTCCGTTCTTTGTTTTATAGCAGTGTTAATGCGCCTCTGATTATTAAATTTTGAACCAGGAACCAGGAAATTTATGGTTTTGTAGTCAACGTGCAGATTACTTCAGCCATCGCCACATTTATTTGGTAACTATTTATGTAGGAAGCTTCAGTATTCCGCTCGCATTTTTTTCTGCTGTACTAGTAGTTATGTCAGCTACTACTACAACTTCTTTATTCTATTCTGAGGCTTTAGTGTACAAAAAGAAATTGACAAAATTACTGTAAATCGTTAATTACACGTGATGCTTGGCAGGCATGTTTGTGTGCATGTAAGTTATTAAATTGGCTGATTTCCCAAAACACGTGTTTGTCATCTCTCATTTTTTTTTATAACATTTTTTGGCCCATATAATGCGCTGGTACGTAACTGCCGAATTGTAGGAAGCTTCCCTGACAAATAAATATAAAAATATTAATTTAATGACAAAATTAAAATTAATTTGTTCTGTTCAACGAAAGCCTCTGTCATTATATTATACTGGTCTTAAAAAAATTAATTAAATACTACTAAATCGCAAAATAGATTTTATGGAATATTATATTTTTTAAGGGAAATTGTAAATGTCGCTGAAGATTTTCCACGAATTAAAACCGAGTACCAAGCTAAAGTTTTAAGTAATTAATATTAAATTTTTCCTTTGTTCCTTTAAAGATTCTCACATGACCTTTTCTTTTTTAATTTGATATCTTAAAGGGACTGGGTTAATAAACAAAAATAAAAATACGTAGCTAATTTGTTTTCATATTTAAATATCCGCAAAGAGTAAGTTTATACACACAAAAACTTATAAAGAAAATTTCTTACGAAAGCAAAATTTAGTTTCTAATTAAAAACACAAAGAAAATATTTTAGTGTTTTAATATTTTTTATTTTTTTTGAAGCACAGAGAATTTCTTTTTTTTACATTTGGGAAAACAGCAAGGCTGTACGTTATTAAGTAAAAGTAATTTGGTGGAAAATTTCTTTAGAACAACACCTTAAAAAAAATAAATAGCTGGAACAAAGTTCCGTTCCTTTGGTGGATTTTCTTAGAAGAGAAAAACATTAAGCTTTAAGAAAGCACTTGCTCAATGAAAAGAAATCTTGTTGTAAAAGAACTTTTCTTTAGATGAAATTATTTCAAAAACTTTCTTAATATCTGAGCTTTAAAAGAAATTTTCTATGTTGCATACCCTTCAAAAACATCGATAAAAACTTATATTTATTATTAAAGCACGTTCAAGGGTTTTGTTTTTTAATCTTCTCTATTTCAAAGTGAAATAAAATAAAGAAATATATTTTTAATATGCTTTTGGTCAACATTCGTACTGCAGTTTGAGCGTGAAAGGATGCTGTTATTTTTTCCATCATGTATTAATACGTAGATTTATTTAATTTATATACATACACATTTAAATTTTTATTAACTCATTTTCATTGCTGTTATTGCAGGACTTGAGCGTAAATCAAAAGCAAATAATACGTGAAAATGCTGAATTTATATTGTCCTGTACGGCTCAAGGATCTTCGCGGATGCAATTTCAATGGTTTAAAGATGGCATTGTTGTCAATGCATCTAAAGCAACACGGTGAGTCCAAACAATAGTTCATTAATTATTAAATACCATAATTTCCAAAAGCAAAATGTTTTTTTTATTCTTTCTGGAAATGATAATAATCTTTTTAAAAAAATAAACTTTCGTATTAATGAAAAATGTGTTTGCTTTAAAACCATTTTATTAAAATTAAAATTTATAATAATAAATAAAGAAAAAAAACGCAGTCACAGCTGGTACAGTCATTGCCACCAGAGATTTCAATTATAAGCAACGTACTAAAGCTCTCTTAATATTTTTAGTGGAAACAACAAACAAAAGAAATATTTCTAATAAAACTTTCGCACAGATTTTAAATCTTGAACAATCTAAAACTTCATTGCCATCCTCAGTATATATCGCCTGAATAAATACGTACACGCTAAATATTTTTCCATAACTTTTATTAAATTTTAACCACAAATAAATCCAAAGAGGAATTATTTTAAACTCCAGTACGCCAGGTTTAAAAATGTTGGTTTTATTTCTGTTACAGCTGAACATAAAAAAAATTTTTTATTTTGGGTATTTTTTTTTTAGCTGCATGAGAACTTAAAATGATAACTCAAGACAGAAATATCGTTGCAATGAAATGTTTTTCTTATATTCTGGTAGATAATTTCATGGCATTAAATATGTCCGCCGCGGGTAAGTGTTACATGCTCCATTCCATCAGTCCAATTTTTGAGTACTTTTTCCAATAAATCAGGCCGTTTGGCATCATTGATGGCTTGAATATTGACTTCTGGTTTGTCGCCATAAACCAATAACTTAAAATACCCCCTGAAAAGTAATTCAGAGACTTACAAATCGCACGAACGAAGGTGGCAATGAATAGAACTACCATTTTTTATGCTGCTTAATTATTGCACAACTGTGCGGTTGCGTGTTAATTATAACGCAAAGTTGCGACGCATTATTTTACATCGCCGATGTTTTATTGTCCAAATATCAACGAAGGAGGGTGTTGTAGCACTAGAAACTCTGAAAATAAAATGTTTCACCTGACCGTGCTCGAAATGTTATCCGAATACTTCTGGTTGCACAGCCAACACGCCATCTGTAAATAAAGTTGTCACCAAATTCATTTGTCAAGCTAAGGCACGTAAACTCAGAGCCGTACATAAAATTGTCCCCATAGTCTGCAGACAAAGCCAACAATTTGAGAACGACGACGAATCGACGTTTCGGTGTCCTCTCCACGAATATTCTCTGCGGTACGCACATTTATTTTTCTTGTTGATGGTTTAGAATCGAAAAGAGTAGAACTGCACGAATTGCTTGCTCACTAAGCCGATTATGTTGACCGTAGAATGGACAAAGTGCGAAAAGATTTAGTAGATTTAGTTTGCAAGCTACGAATATAATCATCCGTGACTGCTAAGCTGGCTGAGGTGCCTAAAGGTTTTGTCCTTCGGTTTTTAAATAAAACTTTTATTCAATAATATAATTTAACTTATATTAATTTTATATTTTATTTATTTAATTTATTTTGAATAATTTAAGTGGATTACGCTGCCTCATTGAGGCTACAGCAGCTCTTTATGTTTTTGGCATGAAAATTCAGTATAATATCCGATAGACTCAGCACTTTTTCCAGCTCCCAATAGAAGCATTCAAGTGCCTCGGCTTTTTAAGATGGTGTAAGACATAATTCAACCCATCTGGTCTCCTCACTATTTACACCGCTTACATCCGACCGAAAAAGAAATACAACTCTCATATATGGGCTGGTGCTTCAAAGACTATTTTGAAGTTACTCGACCGTATACAGGAGAGGGCGGAGAAACTCACTGGAGGGGCAGTAGGGTGGCCAACTCTATTTACTCTCTCACCGCGATGCATTCTAATGAAATCAGCGAACTTGTTCCTGAAACTTGTGGTAGATTTGGCAGCGAATCGCATTACGCATCTTACATATAAATATGACATATTTGTTTGTATGTATGTACTCGTATGTATGTGTGTGTGTTTGTGCCGTATTGACAGTTAAACGGCTATTTCCTTTAGAAACATAATCCTGTCCCATTACTCCATTTCCAGAGATTAGTTTGTGCACATGAGTTTTACAGATATCAATATCAGATAATGTCTGTAAATTCCTAAAGTCCTTAGGGGACCCTCATGCAGAGCATGAAAAGTTACTACGTCTCTGATTACATGTTGACGCATTAGTTTTTTCAGATAAAGAGCATTCATTTTATTTATTATTTCACTTCGGCGATATTTTATTATTAAAATAATAATGGAGGAGGTACCTACAACATACAATTTCTTGAACTCACGTGCGGTGAAACCCACAGGGACTACTCAGCCAACAGCATAGTTCAAGAATGTCATTAGAAAAGTTAATAAAATTGGATATTGTTTAGAACAATATGACCTCTTAGCGTCAAATTATTTTAAGAGATATTTTGTAAAAAAATATTTTATGTTAAAATTAAAATTTCATCGACCTACCCGTAGTTTAAAATTTATAAAATGGCAAAATTGTTGATAACTTTAAATACATAAGGTGTTCGAGAAGATCGCAAGTTATGTTTAATGTAAAAAAAAATAAGAAAATAAAGAGGAAAAACCTGGTCATGTAAAATTTGAGTTTTGCCGCTTACGATAATTTGGCCCGGCACAAGTGCTGCACATTTACACACAAATCCGTATCCTTAAGGCATGGATTGGCACACCCTTGAGCGGCACATGGGCTGCACAGTCACTCTCAAATCGGTACCTTGGTATCATGTGATAATCAAGTCACTACATAAGTGATTCTAAGTAATACAGACAGTATTTAGTAGATATATGAATGAGAAGTATGCTGTTTGGTGCTGTAATACCTTCTCTAGTTTTTGCTGAGTTTGTATGCGTTCTCAAATAAAAAAATAAAAATAAGTTAACAACATTTAGCAAAAATACCGATTTAAAAAAGGGAAACATTACAATCGAATTCAGAAGTTTTAAATTGCATCTTATTATGTGATGTGCATTTCTTTCAATACAAAATTCTAATTGTCACACAACTTATGCGAAAGGCTATAAATATTGTATTAAAAGAAAATAAATATAAAACGATATTATTTCAAAAGTATTTTCTTTTATTCCCTCTTCAGAGATTAAAATTAATTTAGCTGGATTTTCCATATGCGTACGAGGTGAAGCAGTGCAATTGAAAACTGTTTTCCCATTAACACATGCATGTGAATTGAAATTAATTGCAAATGTCTGCACGAAGATATTGAGAATGAACATGAAAAAGCCAATCAAATAAACTGAGAAACGGAAAGAAACTATAAAAAAGTTAAAAATAAAATAAAATATTTATGGTTGACACGCTTAATTATTTCACTAACATTTGAAAAGTTAAACAATAAGAGCAGAAGAGGCAAAGATGAAAGAAATTTTATTATTAAAAACAGCGCGTATGGGAACATTGCTAAAGAAATATTTGATTTGAAGTTTTAATTAAAAAAAATAACAATCCTTGGAGGCATTTCTTTTAATACAAATAAATTGAATGATAATCTTGAAAACACTAAGAGCACCGTCGTCCGATTTTAGATTAAAAAACTTAATAAATTTCGTAATAAAATTTAATGAAATTTACCTAGGAACTGTCGCTGGCTCAATCATATTTAATGTCTTTTTTTATTTTATTGAATTATAATTTATAATTAATTAAATAAAAAAAAAAGAACTATATGTATTAACATGGGTCTATAGCGCGCACCAACCACTGTTGTCGTTTGACCAGCGGAGTCCTTGAAAACAATGGCCCGATGACTCCTCCAGCGTGAACAGCGCACAATGCAGGCACCTTGAGCGGGTGTAATGGCTCCTTGTGCATCACTCGTGGATTTTCGGTGCCCCATAAGCGATAGTTTTGCTTGTTCACGTACCCGCTGAGGTGGAAATGAGCCTCATCGCTCATTATGATTTTGGTCGAAAAATCATCCACTTCGTCCTCGAGATTGAGCATGGCTTGGGCGTAGGTTACGCGCTTGTTCACTTATATTCTACTTCTGTCTAGATTTGACATTGGTCGCCATTTGCAAAAATAAGAGCATCTTCCAAGGGTGTATTATAATCCTCCATATTAAATTTTCAAAAGCTATCCCGATAAATTTTTAAAACCACTAGTCCGCCAAATTGGATCCGCCTTTTTGAATTTTAAAAATCAGCGACCGCGAACACCCTCAGGTAACGAGTTCCAAGCCATGAAAGCGTTCAGGCGCATCTAAATGAATTTGTTAACTTCCAAGTCGTTTTTCTCCAAAACTTATTTTCTGTGCATAGGCCCCTTTTAACTTTCCGTGTCACATATATAAATTTACTTAATTGAAAATAATTTTTTGTTTTATTTTGACTGCAGTTTTTGTTTTATGTTTGGTAGATATAAGTACGGGATATTTTTTCTGAATAACTATAATGTCGTGAACAAATAAATAGAACCGATTTCAAACAAATCGGTCCAAAACTGTGGCCGCAGGAATTTTTTTAAATGCTCGTATCTTGCAAGGTTTAAAGAAAATATTGCAAATGAATATTGTGAAGACTAAATATCAATAAATTATTATTTACTCCGAACTTTAACTTTAACCAACGAAGTGACCGGTCCCACTGAACTGCAGAAGTGGCACAGGGTTGGTATTACAAATCCAAAAGTTAACTCAAAAATGTTTACCTTGTTTTGTTAATTTGAACTTTTGATTATTTTAAATTTTAACCCTGGTCCCTTGCTTTAATGTTATCAAGGATGCTCTCTGTATCATTTCGAAATGTGTATTGAATGTTTTTGGCTGGAAGTTAATACAATAATTTACGTTACCAATTGATTTGCACTAAAAGTGTATCTAAATAAATGTAATTAGCAAACAAAATTGTTACAATTAAAATTTCAAATGAATACATTTTTTTTTCATCTACCAGTTACTTCTAATTGGTATGTTGCTGCTACAACTTTCTGATTTTAGTTACGTGTGTAAACTCCACCCTTTGGTTAA
Source organism: Dexiosoma caninum (assembly GCA_963924685.1). Classification (NCBI taxonomy): domain Eukaryota; kingdom Metazoa; phylum Arthropoda; class Insecta; order Diptera; family Tachinidae; genus Dexiosoma; species Dexiosoma caninum. The sequence goes on along the minus strand of OZ004727.1, from coordinate 23,543,688 downwards.
AAATAGAACGAATGATCTCCATTAGGAGCATTGTCGTTATGAATATTGAAGGTAGAATATTCCATAGAATATTTCTCTAATGTCGTAACTGTTGTTAACATGAATTATGTGGAAAATGGCAAAAAGGAGGGTATTTATTAGCCGTCTGAGTAAGAATATTTCAAATATGACTGACACATAATAATAACAAAACAATAATAGTAACACCACAAAATGTGTTCACTGATTGCTACAATAATGTTACTGTCAATGATGTGATGTGATATGATGTGTACTGTGTACCTTTTTCTTGTGTCTGCTATTGTGCTTCATCAAATCGAAATGAAACCAAAATTCGAAACAAATTACCGCATCACTTTCGAGAGCAATTGTGCCATAAATTTTGTGTGCGTATTGTATTTTGTAAATTGTTTCAAATGTGGTTTGGAAACAAAACAAGTGAATGATTTCATTTAAAATTGGTGGATTGTTTTTTTTTTTTTTTTCGTAAAATGGTGAGAGGAATAAAGAAGGAAAGTATAAAGTAGTTTGTTGGAATGGTCGAAATAACTCTTTAAACATGAAAAGGCCAATGTTAGAGTCAGAAGTAGAACAATTTGTATGTGGTGAATGTTTAATAAAATACTGTTGAAAACACAAGTGTACAATTTTTTATAATTTATGTGATGTACAGGGTGGCTAAAAAGGAGCTATATGGTTTGAATTCTTTATAACTTTTGTAATTATTATTTTTTTGTTTGTTTTTTCCAGCATTTTGTGAAGAAGACTTGGGGAATTAATTATGAAGCATTAGAAATGAAATTATGGCCATTACAGCCGAAATTTTGCGAAAAGTTATGGAAAATATGCTAAAAGGAACACGTATGTGGGAAGCAGAAAATGGACCTCACTTGCAGGATATCATTTTTCAAAGCTAATTGCAAGAAGTTCCCCAATAATATACTGTATTTAAAAAAAAAATTAAAAATAATAATCGCATAAATAAAAAAGTTATGAACCATTTAAACCGTATAGCTCCTTTTGTGCCACCCTGTAGCTCGAATAAAAAAATGCTTGTTGTACAATTTTTGCAATGGCCACTTCGTTTACTTTGTTTGTATATTCGTAATGCCTAATCATATTTGGAGAGTTTTTGTATAAACTATGGAATTTTGTAGGTTTTTATAACCTTTTCAACGCACGATGCATCCATTGGGCGGATTGGTTTTGGTCTCTATATTTTCGCTTCTATTTGGCCAAGATCAATTGAGGGAGGCGATGGTCGATAGTAGTCTGCACGTTGACTACAAAACGAAAAAATTCCTGGGTTCAACCTCAGTTGCAGACTCAAAAAATCATCTCCCATTTTTCTGATGTGCATTTGTGTGACTTTGTGTCAGTTGTTGTCGCAAGGTTTCAGTGGCGAAGGCAATGACACTGATCACGGAACAGTAACAGCTTCATCTGTAACCAATATACAGGTGCATTAGAACGTCCTCCTTCGTCGGTATTGTGTAGCACCGGCGAAGTAAAATAATTATTAAAAATGGCTACAAAAGAAAACGAAGCTTAAAGAATTTAATACGTCTCTTTGACATCAGGGACACTGCAACACTACTAATTTTTTCTACAATCCCTTTCTACTAGTTCCAGCACAATGCACCGCATGTTTTAGGGGTCATCTCCTGAGAGCTGGTCCAAGTTACCAAAAAAAAGAAAAATAGACCGACATCCTTCGATTGTGCTAATTGACTCTGTATGTTTGTTTTTCACATTATTCCGCTGTTCACTTTACTGTTAATTCTGGTGTCACATTTCAGTTTTGTCAATAAGAACCGCAGAAGTAAGTTGTGCTTTCAATTACAAAAGTACTAAGCGTTAACAAATAACGAAAATAAATATGAATTTTAATGTTTCAAACCAATTGAACGCATTTGATGCAATAAAAATACGTTTTAGCTAAATATTTTAACGTGTTGATATCCATGGTTATATTTTCACAAGACATTGAGACCGTGTATTCTAAAAATTATGAAAAAATGTCCAGTAGTTTGGCGTCAGGTCTGAAAGTGTTAAACGTCTACTAATTAGTTCTTATAAGTACCAACGAAATGTACATATCGAGCGTTTGGTGCAATACCGCAGTAACTCTAAATTTGAATTTTTTGAGCTGGGTATACAGAAATGATCTTTGGGGTAAAATATATCTAAAGGAAAAGAGATTATGGTTATATCTCTAACTGTTCAGATTCTACAGCTACAAATATGTCTTTATTGCCTCCAGCTATTTCCAGCAATATTTATTTGCAATAATGAAATATTTTTCTTTTATGACAAGAAATTTACAAACAGAAAACAATACAAAACATGCCTCTTTATTTAAAAACTTGTAAAAGAATAACTTTAGTAATCGAAAATACTATCGAAAAGATGGCTCAAAACCTCAAATGCATTTTTCTCAGTTCACGATTTTTTTGCATTACGACGGTATTCCATCAAAGGCTCGATATGAGCAGCTTAACCATACAACAAGTGTATGTGTATGTAAATAATCATTATTCGTTCTGTCTCGCGTATAGAATAATTATAAAAATTAATAAGTTTAATGTTGTATAATTGTTTTAATAAAATATCACACTGCAAGTTACAATATCAATAAATTTAAATAGAAATACAAATTCAGGGGAATGCAGGGTTCTTTCAGTAGCAGCTTATCTCTTTTTATTTATTTATTTATTTATTTATTTAAATTTAGTCAATGGATATAATCCTTACAGACTAATAACAATGTACTTATGACTATATTGAATTTATGAATTCAGAAAAACAATGATTTTATGCTTTATAACATTATTATTTAGAGAAAAATCAACAAATTCAGACAAATTATTAAATTGTCGGCATAACCTCGTAAAAGGATCAGCCATAGCATAATTAGATCTACAAAAGTTAATAACAAGAGGATTATAATGACGAATACTATGACAAGGTACACTAAATTTAACAGAATTTAACAGAAATTCGGAGCAAATATTAACATTGATAAGGTTTACCATAAAAGACACATTTAACATTGTACGACGACTTTTGAGAGTAGGTAGTTTTATTAATGCTAATCTACTCGTATAGGAAGGCAAATTTGTTGAGGAGCTCCATCGAAGGCCACGTAAACAGAATAACAAGAATTGTTTTTGCACAGATTCAATACGAATATTATGAAAGTTGTAGTGAGGATCCCATATGATTGATCCGTATTCTAAAATAGGTCTAACTAGCGACACATACAGCTGTTTCGTAATGTAAGGGTCAGAAAACTCTTTAGCCCAGCGCTCTATAAAGGCAAGCACACCTCTAGCTTTATTTACAGCCAAGGTAATATGAGAAGAAAAATTTAGCTTTGGATCCAGTAAAATTCCAAGATCAAGAAATGAATCAACTAACTCCAACTGATGATCTCCCAATGAGTAGTTAGCTGCAATTGGGTTACTTCTGGAAAAGCGCATGCATTTACATTTCTTTAAATTCAGCTCCATCATGTTATGTCTGCACCATACAAAAAAGTTGTCGAGCTCATTCTGAAGATAAACGTGGTCGATAAAATTATTAAAAGAATAAAAGATTTTAACATCGTCAGCGTACATTAGTATATTGGCGAAATTGATAACATTAGGAAGATCGTTAATAAACAGCGAAAATAGAATCGGCCCAAGATGGCTGCCTTGGGGAACACCAGATGAGACATATACATATATACTTAGAAGAACTGTTGTTAAAACGAATGGTTTGTTTTCTATCAATTAAATACGATCGTAACCAGTTTAAACTGTTATTAGTTACGCCGAACAGATCCAATTTAGCAAGAATAAGTTGATGGTTGACTTTATCAAATGCTTTACTGAAGTCCGTATAAATGGCATCAGTTTGTTTCTTCTAGGTAAATGCATAATTGACTAAAGTAGTTAAATGAAGAACATTAGTTGTAGTTGAGAACCCTTTTCTAAAACCATGTTGATAAGGTGACATTAACGATGCAGTGTGATGACATCAAAAATCGGCAAGTAGTTTTTCAAACAGTTTCGGAATGGCACTTAATTTAGCAATACCTCTATAATTCGTAATATCGGACTTATTACCAGATTTATATAGAGGTATTATATTAATTGCAACCGTTTAACTATGGAATAACCTCCCTGCAGAAGTTTTTTGTCTGTCATTTGCAATGTTGGAAACTTCAAGTATAAAGCACACTCACACACCGTCCCTGTTCTAGTCTCTCCTAAAACTTTCAGCCGTTTTCATAAATTTTTGTTGGATTTATAAAGGTATTTTGATAGAATTTTATATGGAAAATAGATGACCGTCCCGCCTTCGCACGGAATCTGTTTACTAATGAGAAACAAAATAAGTTTTGCTGTTTTTAGCTGACGCGGCAAACGTTGTTTTGCCATCTATATTATTTCTAGGAAACATTTTTTTAGTTCAATAAAAATAACTATCTACTATAAGTGTGCGGGGATTTACTTATAATCGAAAGCATTGTAGGCAATAAAAGTATGCTTTATTTAGGTTAATAAATTAATCTTTATCAAAGTAACAAATATATCTTAAATTACAATTCTCGATAGCTATCTAAACATTAAAAATAATTGTTAATTTTTTTTAATATCAACTGTATAGTGAGTAAGACAGGATACCGGCTTCGTTCTCATCCCTTTAGGGTGAGTCGCCATATTGGACTTAGGTTGAGGATAAACTTTTTACAATGAGTTCATCATATCCTTCATTTGATACTCATATTGCAAATAAGCATTAAAAATAGATTTTTGCAGTTTTAGGGTCTGTCGCCATATTGGATTTAGGTTTTCAAAATCTCCTCAGCACTTCATTTGATACCCATATTGCAAAAAAGGAAAAAAAAGGAAAAAAATAGTGGCAGTAAAGTGGGCGTGGTTAATTTTAGGGGGATTAAAAATAGATGTTGTCCGATTCTCGGACCTACCCAATATGCACACAAAATTTCATGAGAATCGGTCAAGCCGTTTCGGAGGAGTTTAACTACAAACACCGCGACACGAGAATTTTATATGGAAAAATTTGTCTAATAAAAAACAATTTTTAAGAAGACAGCAGTTGTTTTCTAGTGCCGTTTCAAACGAAATTTTTCAATATTTCTTCTTTGAGTTTTCCTGCATAAATATTTTTGCACATTTTTCAATTTTTCTGTACAATCACAATTTTAGAGTAACGCCAAATTTCGTGTGATATTTACACGCTAAATTTATATAACGGAAATAACTTTGCCAAAAGCAAATTATTACGTGTTACTGCATGTGCCATTCGTGCGTGTCTACAAACACTTCATGTATCTGTTCTATGGAGCGATAGTGAGTAAGTGTTTTCATTTTCCGTTCAACTAAGCAAAGGTGAAGGATAGCATACATAGTAAAAGAGTAGATACTGGTGGAGTGGTCACTAACGATAGTCACAGGATAGTGAAAATGAAGTCAATAGACAAAAAATATAATAGAAGATTTTTTAAATATTTATTCTTTAATATATATTTTGGCAAATAGACAGAGTGGCGGAAAATCAAAATCATAATTTGAATTAGCTTTCGTTTTTGCAGAAGGCGCAAATGTCACCGCGCTTTGACGCATATGATTTATATCTATACACAGTGGCCCAAAAGTCACCATCGGATATATAAAAATGTAATAAACTATTCGTTTATGCTTTAATTACGGAGGTGGTGGTAAATTTTATCGTCCCTTAAATGGTTTTTTAATTTATACCATGTTCAGTTATACATTTTTAATTGAGATAATTTAAATTTCATTGAGCAATTTAATTTAGTGTTCACACATATTTAATTTAGTTCATTACATAGTTGTTTACTCAATTAGCATTTCACAGCTAGAAAACAGCAACATTTCGAGATATAATTCGCTCGTCAGCTCTTTTTATTTTTTTTTTCCTTTTTTATTCACTGCTTTGAAATTTGGCCTGCCATTGTACAGAAATGTTTCATTTCACTGAATAGACTTCCCAGTGAAAATACTTGTGAAAAAGATTGCATTTCAAGTTTTATTTAATATTTATAACAATTTCGTACTTATTGCTCAATAACTTAATTTATATTTTGTATAGTATATTGAGCTTAGTGAAGGCATTTATGGCAGAAATCTCAATAAATATGCATGTCCAAATAACGTATTCTGCTAGGAACACAATTGGCGCGAACGACGAGTTATTCGTGTCGCACTTTCGTCCTTAGAAATAAAACACATTTGTGCATATGACAATTAACACAATACCGCCGTCGACGAAATTCGCCGTGCGTGACGAATTCTGAGATAGATTTATTTCTAGTTCATACGCCAACGAACGATGAACAAATTAGTACAGAGTTACAGTTTTTCATTTTAGTTTTCGAATATATTAGTAAATAAAGTTAGTATTTATTTATTTATTTTCAAGCAATTTTTTTTTATCCGTTAAAATAGACAGCAAATAACTTTGCTGAGTTTGACGGCTGCAATTTTTTCGTCGTTATTGTGTGCCACACTGCGAATTTACGCAACGAACTTTTACCGAAGAATTCGTTGAGCACGACGAAGTTCGTCGTTGGTCCCAATTGTGTTCCTAGCATTTCTCTTTTCTGTTGGTGGTTCAACGGTAGTTTGTTATAGAATTATTTTGACCATTTCTCCCGTTTATATCAATTTAAGCTTTCTGACTAAGTCGTTTTCGAACAAACTCTACGATTTAGAACTTTTGCACTAAGCTTTGTATAAGACCTACATTAAACGCAGAGTCGTACATTGTTAAAATACGACTTTGATGAATTTAATATCTCCAAATAGATTGATCTCCATTTCTTTTTTTTTCATACATAATTTGTGTTTCTTTTGTTACTCATTTTTAATTTCATACACTTGACTGTGCAGATGTGCCTTTTAAGTTTCTGCTTATCTTTATATACCAGTATCCCGGTAGTCTAGTGAGTAGTGTGCTAGTTTATCAGTGGGGTGTTCTAGGTTCGATTCCTAGCAGAGACTCTGCTCTGTATCACTACAACACGTGACATTTTTTTCACAACAGGTACCACATTGCGACCATAACAAATTAGAGCCAAGTGGGCTGGGACCTTTCTTTACCTTTCATTTAGGAACCTGCTGACCTAACCGATATAAAAAATGTTTTTTAAGTTAATTATGCACTCTTTTTTTAGGTTTAAGAAATATGAAATAAAGTACTTTCTTTGTTAAACTATCCACGTTTTTTTTTTTTAATTTATTATGATTATTCATATATGTTAGTTATATGGTTTAGCTGCTCTATATGCTCATTTCATTTTCATTTATTATTTTATTTAATATCAAAAAAAATTGGAGTAAATTTAAAAGGTGCATCCTCCCTGAGACACCCTTTATCTAACCGGCACTAGAAAACCAGCAACTCTGTTTTAAACATTTAAAAGATGCGCAACATCAAATTAGTAAACGTCTGGTGGATTGGAGACTCACCGATCAAAGCAAAAATTTATCAATTATGTCTGTGATAACAGCGTCCTCCTACATCGGTATTTGGGCGAAGTAAAATAATAAATAAAAAAGCTTTCGTTCTGCTTAAAAATTAAGGGGTCAACATAACACCTGAGATGCATCAAACCCCCAAGTGCAGAGTTGTTTTAGAACCCAGGAAAATCTTATCGAAATTTAGAACGACTAGAAGCTGTCGGAAGCAATATATTGCATATTCAGGAACAAATGCTTACAAAAATGCTATACTGGGTATAAATGCTTAAAAATATGCATTCTTGTGCATTTGTCTTTTTGCGATACATAAAGTAAAGCTCCTAAGCGTCTCATGGCGAACAGAAATCGTGCATTATTAAAGCGCAATTTCAAGCGATGCCAATTCCTCAAGCGATTCTTCCTTACAAAAATGGAATCAGTAATTTTTCTGGGAATTAAGCCGTCTTTTATTGTTTTTTTTTTATTAAAATACTGATAAATTAAACAATCCTCTGTGGTGTTGATTTTGCTTTTATTTCGATTGATGTTCGTTTTCATAAAGATTATTTTTTATAAAAATGTTTAATATGATTATTCATTTTAGGTCATGTTAAGTAAGAATGTCATGTCATGTCATGTTAAGAAGAAACTTTCATTTGTTGTAGTGAAACAGACCAAAGTCTCTGCTAATAATCGACGTAGAACCTTCACTCTACTACCGGCGCACTCTAAATTTTTTTTAGACAGAGATATTATGCTAGACTAGAACTCCGACTGCAAGTCTTTCATTCCAATCTGTTGAAAATAATCTTTTGTGTTTAATCAAGTATTAAAAACTCCATTATTTCCGCATAATTAAACTTTCAGTTTAGACCACGGAATTTCAATGTTTTTGCAATGTTGCAACAATATTTTCAAATAAGTATAGTAAATAAAAATAAATAGTTGCTGTTTTATATAGATATTTGGTCAGCTTTATAACATGTTAATAGACGGTTTGGCTAAATAGTTGTTTGGTTGTTTGGTTGTTTGCTGTTGGCGAATGTTATTGATGTGCATGTCTGACTGCATTATTCACGCACCAGCGTGTTTTTATTGTTAAGCAAATTACTCAGCTCTAAAGTTGCTGCTTATTGAGTGGTTTGGAATTTATGGATAACGTTCTAGTATGCTACCACGATGTATGGACATTGAACATGTAACAAAATTAATAAAAAAAAAAAGATGTATATTGTTACCTTAACCCTGCACCGTCATCCTTCGTCAAAATGACGACACGAGATTTTATTTTTTAGTTAAAACTTATTTTTTCTTTGTGTTTTGATCTAAATTTTTTGATTGCAAGCTGTGGTTAGTGTTTGTTTTTTCGCATTTAGTTTTTTCACCGTAGTCAAAATGATGAAAGATGACGTTTGTGTAACTTTTAGGTGTTTTCTGGGATGAAAAATGTTATTGTTTCTCTAAGATGACTAATCAGCGATCTCTAACAGATGAATAAATTTAACAGTTCCTACTCTGAACTGACAACAACGATGACTTAGAAAGCGATTTTATTGAAATAAGTTCTGACACAGAAGTTGATTAAGACGAGTCCGTTGCAAAGTGCGGTACGGCCATATTTTGCTACGACAATAAGCCAAAATCAAACAAAATGTTTTAGCTTTTGTCATTGTGCAACGAATAAAGCACTATAAATCCCAAAACAAATAAACCCAGCATAGTGTAGCAAAAGAGCAGTTGGCACACTCGATCAGATGTGCAGTGTTCTGAGCTGTTCAATTATAACGCCCTCCTTCGTCGGTATTGTGTAGCACCGGCGAAGTAAAATAATAATAAAAATGGCTACTAAACCGAAGCTTCAGCACTGCTACGAGTATAAAAACAAAAAGAACGTGCGAAAGCAGAGCTGCAAAAATAATTAATTAAGCTTCACCTCCTGTCGTTTCTCCTACTATCCCTTTCCTATAGTTCCCAGCACAATGCTTCGCATGTGTAGGAGTCATCTCCTGAGTGCTGGTCCTAGATAAAAAAAAAAAAAAAAACGAACAGGTGGCTGTTATGTAAATTTTTCGGAATTTTAAACATGACATTTATTAATTCATATGTAATGTACACACACAATATGCTTAAGACTGCTAGAAAACCTATACATAGCATTAATTCTATGAGAAATCTTCTGTCGGGATTCATAAAAATCAGTCGAATGTCAGAAATGATATTCAAGATCAGCTGCAAATCAATAACTCCCACAGTTTCCAAAAATGTACCAAAATATAAATAGGAAGATATGTGCAGTTAGTCTCTCTTCGAAGCGAAAAATGACAAATGTTTTTTGTGGAAAATGCCAAAAAAAGCTGGGTGGCGAGCATAAAATTCATGTTTGTGCCTCGTTCTTTATGCGAAATAATTTACCTCGACACTCATGTTCCTTATTTAATTGAATATCTATGTTATAAGAAACTGAAAGACTGAATTGAAAAATTTTGCAATATGTTATATTTTCTCATGTTTTATTATTAACTGTTTACAAAACCATTCCTATTAACCCTAGCTCTGGCACTCTTTACATATGTAAAAATATCGATTTTAAAAATGCAATAACTAATATATATGTGATCCGATCTCGACTTTTTATGGACTCAGTGACTAATTTTTTATGTTTTATGGAAAAATAAGAAATAAATTTAAAAAAAGTTAAATTTAGATGCATTTTTGGGAATTTTATAGAAATTTCTTTACAATATGGCACTATTTACATTTGTAAATAAATTAACATTACTTGTTTATTTGTATGAAATTCAATTTATTTTATTTGATTTTTTACAGAGAAAGACAAACAGTAAGCGAATAAAAAAATTATGTAGTCTTTTAGGCTTTGGTTGCATTTTGTTTGGACTTTACTATGCTCAATGCAAACAGGTTTTTTTACACAGGGCGAATGCTTTTCGAGTCGAGAGTTTTCTTTTATTGTTCTCTTGATAGCATATGTAGCAAGCGCCCTTTACTTTTGAACGTCCACGGTCATCTTCATTTGGAACGAAATCTTCAGTTGAGTCCTTCATTAATGATTCGGTTGGAACACCCATTATGCATTCGATTACATTCTTTGGTGGGAAGTATGATAGGACTCGCGGTATTTGTGCCCTTTTTATAATTATTGGCTTACACAACTGCTCTCCTAATTTATGAAGCAACAGGCGACGACCACCTATTTTTGCAGACAAAATATGACTTATACTCTGTGTAGTAAATTTTATAAAAAATGGATGGATTATTTTGTGAATATAATATATAAGCTGCAAGAGCCGATATATCCAGCATATTCACCCTTATTCCATTTGGCGTCGGCAACATCGTCGTCAATTTTATGGCAACATCAATTTAACACAACATCAATACTAACTTGGTATTTTCTAACAACTCTAATGTGACATTGCCTGTTTATCGATAACCTTAATAAAGTACAATACAAATATCTAATATTTGAGTCAGCTGATTCATTTTATTTATTATTTGTGGTAAAGAAAGTGAAGAAATAAAAATGTTTTTCCTTTCTGATTCGGAATCCAGCGATGGAGCTGTTGTTGATGGTGTTGATGATATTGCAGGTGTTGATATTGATGAGGCTATTGTTGATGATATTGTTGACATTAATGGTCTAGATATTTCTACACTACTGGTGGCTATTTTTTCCTGTTAATAGTAAAATAGCAATGAGCATCAACTAAGTACTACTTAAGAAATATAACTTACCATTTCAAGAAGTTCATCTTCCGCGTTTGATACCCCTTAAACCACACCAGGAGGATTAATCTGTTTTTGAAATTGTAGCATATTTGCCATCATATTTGTTCATCACAAATTTTCTTTTGACCTTAAATTTTAAGTCTCTCCAAATCTGTAAAAATAATTCCGCTACAACAACATAGTTTTGTCGAAAAAATTCACCTTAACTTTTGCCATCCATCACTTGTTTTATTTGGAGGCCCGAGTGAATTTAGCACAGTGGCAATATTTTCCCACAGTTGTTTGAAATCACTAGGAACAGTGCCCCTGCGAAATCCTCGGGCAAGAGAAAGATTTTTTTCCAATTCTTCCACTAGCTTTTCAAACTGGCAGGGATTGGTAATTTTGATTTTGTCCATTTTTATTCAAATAATTTTTAAACTATTTAATTATTTATTTGTTTTGAGTTTTTATTGCAATTTTTCTAAATTTTTGCAGTTTTATAAAAAATATTCTTTTTTTTTTTTTAACCGCAATGTAACACAACACGAAAAACACAGACGACAGATTCAACGGCAATTATAGACAACATCAATATTAAACTTACATAGAAAATACCAAATCAGTGTTGTCCGTCATCAATACATGGCAATATTGACAACTGTAATACCGTTTACCGGCAAAACATAAAAAACGATGTTGTCTTATATTGCCGACGCCAAGTGGAATAAGGGTGATTATAAAAAAATGCAATGGGCCAACGATTTGTTTTCCGTTTCGTTGAATATTCCGTTAACATGATATTTGGTTTTTTCTTTATATCAGATATTGTGTCATCCCATACATATTTTCTATGAATCATTTTAACGCATCTTTCTAAAAATATGCCAAAGTGAAAACGATATTTACTTACATTGTAATCTGGCTCGCCGCTCTGGAGGTTTCTAGATTTTCATACACAGCCTTGCCTTTTATTAGTGTTACGACAAATAATTGACAATATTGTTGGGTGCATTGGCGCAAAACATGCTTCACTGATGGTCAAGTGCTTAGTGGGATCAACTAAACGGCTTTCGCGAAAAATAGTTTGTTGTCGTATATACTGCAGCTGTGGCGTAGTTTTGTTCCATACTTTGTAAGAAAAAAATTTCCATCCTCACTGGGGCAAACTTCTGCTAGGTCATGCCCCTCTTCATTTCTAGAAACTTCTACCTCATCATCATCCTCTGTGCAAAAGTCAGTGTCTGAGTCCCCCCCTAGTCCCTAATTCTTCTACTGCATAAGTTGAGACTTCAATATCAGAGTCATCAGCATCATTTGCGGGATGAGATAATTCTATATCAGATTCAGCATTAAGAGACCTAAGGAGTGAATCTGCTATTGTTTCTTCCTCTTCGACATCAATGTTCTCTATAAGATCTTCAAAGTATCTCATTTGCTTATCCGAAGAAAGCCTAATTGTATATGCATAATAAATACATAAATAAAAATCATAACATTATGCATAGAAACAACAGATTTGTTTTTGTAGTAACACATATTTTAAGACAAAACCAAAATAGCTTGCACAACCACCAACGAACAACACTTGAGAGTAAACATATTTACAAATGGAAATAGTGCCAGAATTTGTAGAAAAAAATTGATGCCAGACCTAGGGTTAAAGGAAAGCTAGGAAATGTTAATTTTTCATTAAATATTAAAAAATATATAAAAGATTTTCTTTAAATATTAATAAAAAAAAATAACTAAATATAAATTTTTTTTGCTACATATTTGTGCTTGTGGTGTGTTTTATAGTCAGTTATTTTATGTCGTAGTAAAAATGACGAAGGATGACGTTACTGTACAAAAAATAAGGATGACGGTCTATAGTTAATATGGAAAGATCCTAACTAATATTTTTCTTTCTATACAGGAAATGGAATAAAGTTAAATTTTATTTTTATTTTGTGGGCACGATTATCTTCTGAGCAATTGTCGCTCGAAGTACACAAATTTTTTTGAACAAATCTTTATTAGTTTTTTTTTTTTTGCTGCACGAGAACTTAAAATGATTATACGGGTCAGAAATATTATTGGAATGAAATTTTTTTATGATAATCTGATAGATAATTCCATGGCATTTATTTTTTAAATATGATTTCCGGATTTTTTGTCCGCCGCGGCTATAAGTTATATGATCCATTCGATCAGTTCAATATTTGACAATTTTGGAAATAAATCTGGCCGTATGGCGTCAATAGTGGCTTAAATATTGTCTTCCAATGTTTCAAGAGCACCTGGTTTGTCGGCATAAACATGAATGCATAAATGACTTTAGCATATCCCCCTTAGAAGTGAAATCGCAAGAACGAAAGGGCCAGTGAACAGAACCACTTCTGAAATTAAAGTTTTCACCAATGTATTCCTGAATAAAACGATTATTAAGCGCGCTGTATGACAAGTTAAACCGTCTTGTTGGAACCAAATGTCGTTGCTGTGTAGCTGATTAATTTTTGGAAACAAACAGAAAGCCTAACAAGTTTAGAACGACGACATATCGACATTTCGGCTTCCTCTTCAATACTTCGCGCTTCAACAGCAATATTCTCTTCGGTACGCAGATATCTTTGTCTTGCTGCTGGTGCTGAATCGAGAAAAGTAAAATATAATCTCACAAAAAGAAATCCATTCTAGCAATATTTCTGTTTTGCATCGTCATTTTAATTTGTCATGCAGCTGAGAGAAATGTCCGATGTTCATTCCACTTTCTCAGTGTAAGATCAACGGTAAGATATCCATTATAATTTGGTATTTCCTGTAGTTCCCTTAACAGCAATTCTTCCATTACCATCAAACTCGTGATGGCCAAAGCTGTTTCATATTAAACTAGAATTAGAATGGAATATTTTCCATTGAATTAGTTGGATGTAAAAAAATGAGTTCCATGAAAAATGTCAAGCAAAAATTGTTAAAACTTTAAGACACACAATTAAAGTGCACCCCCTCGTGAATTCATTTATTTTTCCGTATATTTTAAAATTTCTTTATGCAATTATTTTTTCGCTCATGATAAAAGTAACAAAGAAAATTGCAAAATATTTACAAAAAAAAAAAAAGAAAATTTATGAATTTCTGTAACTCCTTGTCACACCCAACTTGAAATTGGTAATAAAAAATGACAGTTACAACACTTTGCAGGATTCATGAAATTTTCTACACCGAATTCTGGCAGTGGTTAATCCTTTTTCGCGGTATAAATTCCTGTTTTCTCGCAGCACACCTTTGCAATTTTATTTTCGTATTTCCCTTCTATTGTACAGATAATTCAAACATATAATTCCGTGTATTCTAATATTAATATTTAAAAGTATCATGTACAGTGTCATGCACAATATGTTTCTTCTTCTCTATGCTGCACAATAAATTTCATAGAAATGCATTAAAAACGATTCATATTTTGCTGTTTTTTTTTTTTTTTAATACTTGCAAAGAACAAATATTATTTTCCATATTTGCTGCATAATTTTTTTATTTCTAAAAATTTCTGTGCAGAGAACACACTGACACTGTGTTGACAACCAGCAAAGACAGTGGCATAAGGTCACGAATTTCATTAGATTTTTTTTTGTGTCATTTTCGTTGCTGTTATTTGTAACGCTTTGCAACTTCCGTAACATGTAATACAAACTGGAAGTTAGACAAAGAAATGTAGTCAAAAATAAAGTAAAAAGTGAATATATTATAAATAGAGTTCAGTCAGTTAGTTGACTTTTGCTTGTTTTTCTTATTTTTTCTTATTTTTTTTTTTTTTGGAAACTAGAGCAGCAACATCATGAAATATAATACAATTTATAAAATTCACTCAATTGCTTTTACAAGTACTATAGTACAGTAACAAGCAGGGTATCCCCGTAGATATTTTCCATGGAAATTGACATTAGCTTAGGTCAGCAGGTTGCTGGCTGTAAATGTAAAGAAAGGTCCCAACCCACTTGGGTAAAATTTATTATGGACCCATTATGATACCTCTTGTGAAAAAACTTTCACTAGGAAACTTTCTGCTAGGAATCGAACCTAGAAATCATATTGATAAACTAGCACACTACTCGGTAGACTAAGTCAGCATCCGAAATTGACAATAAGACACGAGGAAACTATGATAGAATTGTGCTAGAAGTCTCAACATTCGTTAGAAAATTAACCAGTTGGCGATATCTTAGCCAGCGAAAAGTTTTTATTTTATATTGTTTTTAAATGAAAATATTACAGCAGAACCTCGGAAAAGTTAAGACGCGAAAAGGTTAAGAATACGAAAAAGTTTAGCACCTTGTAGTCATCACACGGGACTCTAGAACATTAAGTGCTGCTTAACTTGTTTTTATTTTATTTTATTTTTCTATATTTAATCTTCGAGATGATTGTTAACGAGCGAATCATCGTTTACACATTTTGGCCACCATTGGAAGATTATTAGTAGTCAGCAATCGAATTTGACTCTTCCAAATATGATCGTTATTTCACCACAGAATCATATTTCACTCATTTGAATAATGCTTTTGCGAGTCCTTGTTAAGTAGTCATTATAATAGTGGTTGTCAATGGGATAATGTCTCGCACAAATCTTCTAAATCGCTTTTTCCCTAACGTATATAATAAATTAAGATGACTAGAGTTACAGCAAACCAACAGAAAAACACGTTTCTTTTCTGACATTAAATTATAAGGTTTTCAACATATTAGTAATAAATATTCTCAATTATTATTGCAACTACTTTTTTTAAATAAATAAATACAAATTTAATAGTAGGCAACCAGTATTTGGGTGATATGGAAGTAATTCGTCATCCCATTAAGAGATGCGGGTACAGATGTGTCCAAGTTTTACGTCAGTGCCTGCTCATGGGGCCCAACCGGACGGTGTTCTGCACAGCGAGTGAAGATAATGCGCCCATTAACGTCCCCATGCAACAGAAGCCAGCTAAGTACGGCAACTGCACATAAGTACCAATTTTCATTCATTTGGACATGTGTCTCCTCCTTGGTAGAGAGTTGAGCCTGTCAAAAACTCATGCCTTTCTTTCCGTCAGGCAGCCGGTTGCAATGCAACTCCACACCGAAAAAAACTCCCCGCGATTTGGGCACTACCACAATCTCAACGTTGCTTCCAAAAGGGGGCCTCGCCATAGTCAGGCAAGAACCGCGGTTCCTGGGGCTCCTTACACCCGTGGTACCAAACTTAACCATCAAGGCCTACATATGTTAAGCAGAATTCTATCAGTAAAAAAGCACTAATAAAAATAAAAATTTCATCCAGTACAATTATACGACAAAATTTCCGCTCCATTGGACATGAAGTGATGATGGGTCTCTGGTCGAACCTCGTAGCCGACACTACTACCTGGCGAACTCCAAACAGTTCGGAACTGGTAGTCCACAATACACAAGACAACACAAAAACACAAATCCACAACGCCAATCCACAATCGAAGTCCCTTCAGGCAAACAATTTTTCTAATTCGCCGGTATTTGAGCAATAAAACATCTGCGCAGATGAGTTTCTCTCCATCAATTGAATTACGATTAATTTGACCACCTTTAGGAATTTTACCTTGTAATCCATTTCAAATTCCATTATTAAATACAATAATTTTATTAAGTTTTGAAGTATCTGTAACTTGAGCTCATCATAGTTTATTAGTTACAAATTATTCTCAAACAATTCAAAGTTTATTTTTTAAAATTTTATTAGGAATTTATTTTACTATACTTCAAATATATGAATATATTGAAGCGTCATTTACAATTGCAGATTCAATTTATGGTTCTAGTTTTTTTGTAGCAACAGAATTTCACGGAATTCATGTATTAATTGGAACAACTTTTTTATTAATTTGTTTTTTTCAACATTTAAAAAACCATTTTTCAAAAAATCATCATTTTGGATTTGAAGCTGCTGCTTGATATTGACATTTTGTAGATGTTGTATGATTATTTCTTTATATTTCAATTTATTGATGAGGAAATAATTAATTATATATATATTATAATAAGTATAAATAACTTCCAATTATTATCTATCTATCATAGTATAGATAATTTTATTAACTTTTATAATTAGAATTTTAATCATAATATTAAGAATATTAATAATATTTATAGTAGAAATTATTTCTAAATGAACTATTATTGATCGAGAAAAATCTTCTTCATTTGAATGTGGATTTGATCCAAAATCTTCATCACGTCTTCCATTTTCTTTACGATTTTTTTTTAATTACAATTATCAGTGCGATCATATATAAAGAAAAATTGCGCCTAAATCTATTATGATAAACAAGCTTAAGATTAAGATTAAAAAAAAAACTGTTAAAAAATTTTAAACACAATTTTCAATCAATGATTTTTCATAACTTTTTAATATTCATAAAAGATTCACAAACAAAGAAATAAAAATAATAGAAAAACAATCTATAAAACAAACAGTTGTTCAACTCACAAGCTCGTATTAACGTCGCCTGCATTGTGTAATCATTTTCTTATACAGTATTGTTAGTAATTTTCATACAAAAATAATATTTTTGTTAAATGTTGCTCCATGTTATAGATATTTAGTTAATTGATCACGTTTTATTTTAAAAAATTTCTGGCAAACATTAATTTTGTTTGGGAAATGTTGCATGCGTTGCCTTTTAGTCGACTACTTAAATATTTTGGAGACAACAACCACATCGTATCCAGCTGAAAACTGGCAACTGTTTTTTCTTTGGAGTAATATTTCAGCATTTTCATTTTAAAATATTTTACATTTATAAAAATAAAATTACGGATTTTGAAAATATTTACATCACGTATGAATGTAAAATTCTTCAATTAGTTAATTTGTGTAAACACATTCTTGATTGTTAGTTTATTTACAATTTTTATGTTTGTCATTTTCTTTTCTCCTAAATAAATAAAATATACTTAACCTCTAGAATTTTGCATTATAAATGCAATTGTATATACACTTATTGTCGCTCACAAAACTACAAATTAGCTTAATCATGAAATAATCACTTTAAATTTGGACATAGTGTAGTCGGTGGCCTGCTGTGGTCGATGTGTTCAATTCTAGAAGTTTAAAGCAACCATAGTTTCTGTGTATTTGTATTTGCAAAATTTTCCAGCAATAACAACGTAGTGACGAAACAGTCACTTCCTAAAAAAACAATATTTTAAATGTTTGCAAGCATATTGTTAATAGGATTCGTAGGTTTGTGTACGAATGTGTGTTTAATTTTGTATTTGCACTAGTGTTACCTTAAGCATATTGAAGTTAACAACGTCGAATGCGTTTTCTTCGTACCTGTTGGTATTTGTAAAATTATTGATCAAACACAGAACGAATAAATTGAAAACAAGAACAAAAAACTTAGAAGGAGTCGCAAAGTTGCCAGATCCGAATATTTAAAAATCCCATACAAATCTAAATATTGATTTGCTATTCGATGAATAAAAAATATCAATCATACGCCTCGTCTTTGCAATCAAGAAATTTTCACTTGTCTTCAGGTTTATAAGAGGGTGCTGATGGCGAGTAGTCAGCGTGTTGGCTCTGCAACCAGAAAGACCCAGGTTCGATTCCCAGCCGGGTCAAATCAGAAAAAAAAATTTTCTGAGTTTTCTGTGCTACAGCACCCTCCTTCGTCGGTATTTGAGCAGCAATAAAACGTCGGCGAAGTAAAATAATAAATAAAATGGCTCCATTAGCTTAAAAATAATGCGTGAAAAAACATCAGAGACGCCGCAACTTTGCTTTATAATTTACACGCAACTGCAGAGTTTTGCAAGAATTAAGCTCTATCTTCCTACCACTTTCACCACCTGTCTATTTTCTTCCCTATCCTTCTCTCTAGTTCCAGTGCAATGCATTGCATATGTAGGGGATAGCCCCTGGACTTTATCAATCCCGCGGTACCTAGCTAAAGGTCTAGCATTATCTTAAACTCACCTGGAGTTTTAAAATTACAGAAGAGGCGACTCTTCGAAATCTTACTAGAGTTTGAGGAGGTTATGCTTGCATTTCCGTGTGACGTGTTTAAATACAGTTCAATTCTAATCTAATGCTACGGGCCCAGCAAAGCCCCACACCTCTAACGCTAAGTAACGGTTTAATGACTGATGTACTTGTAGGGAAGTACTTCGTGTCAACCCTGAAAAGTTGGAGTTGTGTGCTGGTTTAAGGTATGGATTCGTAGTGGCTGTGGTTACTACCAAAAGTCACGCTGGAAGTTAAGTTTTTGGTCTGTTCGGGATATATGTGAGATTGACACATATATTCTGATATGACTTTTACTTAACTAGGTGCTGTTGCCATTCAACAGTAGTCACCGGAGTATGTCTCGAACAAACAGTATTACTGGCTTAAGCGTTCTTGCCTCAAAAACATTCTGATGTGACACAGAGTTTTGACAGCTCGAAACACCTTAGCAAGGTGCAATTTATAGACCAGGGATAACTATAATTTGATTTGCCACCCGTATGCATTTTTATCTCCGCCATGGGGGTGGTAGTTGTCGTCTTAGTTCACTCAGTGTTGAGAGCACCATGGAATAAGACGCTATGCGTAGCTGTCCACGTAAATCTTGAACACATCTGTATATGCATAGTCTGTTCCAAAGAAAATGAGTATTTTGATTTTTTTTTGGAAATTTTTTATTTATTCATCAATATCTATTTTGTCCTCTTCAAAGTAATAGCCCTCAGATATAATGCACTGATGCCAGCGCTCCTTCCAATTCTCAAAGCACTTCTGAAATGCGCTTTTCGGTATGGCCATCAGCTCGTTCTTTGATTTTGACTTTATCTCATCAATTGTGGCAAAACGCTTTGCTTTCATTGGTCACTTCAATTTTGGGAATAGAAAAAAGTCGCAGGGAGCCATATCTGGCGAATAAGGTGGTTGAGGCATAAGTAGACTGTTGTTTTTGGCAAAAAAAAAATCACAAACAAGCATTGATGTGTGAGCTGGTGCATTATCCCTATGCAGAATACATGATTATTTTTCCAAAATTACAATTGCTGGAGCCGTATTGCTTCACGCAAACGTTGCATTCCTCATTAACCGTACGACCTGTTAGCAAGAACTCATGATGCATTGTAATCGAAGAAAACAAAATTCACCTTTTCTTTTGAAATAACCTTTTACATACTGCCGTATTCATAAAATTTTTTAGATTTATAGAAAAAATGAAAAATGTCCATTAACTTGTTATAAATTAAAATTTTTATAAATTACGGCCATTTTCACAGTGTCTGATTAAAACTTAATTGGAACTTTGACAGTCGGTTAAGTAAAAATCTATTTCACACTGTATGATTAACTTTTAACTGACATCATTTAACGAAAGAGTGTATGTTAAATTTAACCGAACAAAATGTGCCGGTTAGCAATATAATCGACATCTATGCATACATAATTGTAATTGGTAAATAGGAAAAATGTACGCATGTAAAAATGATTTTAATAAATGGAGAGCAACACTTATCTTTTTTCTGTGTTTATAATTTTAAAACTTAGAAACAAAAAAAAGAAAGAAATCTTCACTGTAAATTTAGAGGCTGTACAAAAAACTTTTTAACATGTGTATACGAGTATCTTAACAGGTTCCCCGTCCAATGTATCACATGTGATACAAAAATATTTTTTGTACCATGAATACAGCGTATCATATTTTAACAAATTTATAGGTGACTTCAAATACATTTTTGAAAAACGCAGACGAACGCTTTTAAATATTATTATATGCACGTACTGAGTACATTGTCTAGTTTTAACCCACTGTGATTTATTATTGAAAAAAAATTTTTTTTATTTTTATTTTTTATTTATGAATTCATGTTTATTTTTGGTATAAAGTAACAAAAATGAAAATAAAGTAAAGAAATTAATAAAATCATTTGGGTTACTACTGAAGATTACAGTGAGTCGCATTGAAGCACAGCAAACAATAACCTTTTTCACATGATACAAGTGACGTATGGAATTTAATTTCGTAACGACTCGCTCTTGTGTTGTAGCTGATACATATATATTTACCGTTACATTTCAGTCAAGATGTAAACAGCTAATTCAAAAACATACTGATAACCTCGAAAAATGCCTACAGTAATTAAATTTAAAAAAAAAATGTATTGAACGTGTACCGTTAAAAATATGTTTGTATGGGGACAGGGAACCTGTTAATATTTTTATAGACCAATATTTTACTATCTCACTTGTTCTTTTCGATGTTGCAAGCTGGAACAATTTGTTGCTGATGAAAATTCCAACATTTCCTTTCTTATATTTCAATGTTTTTTCACAAACATTAAGATTTTTTTCAATTTTCTGTCATTATTTTGTTAAGTAACTGATGAAAATGAAATCATTAACCATCGATTTAATAGTGCCTATTAAGCAAAATGCCAGTTAGTTAATTTTCTGTTAGAAGTAAAATAATCAGACATTGTGAAAATGGCCGTAAGACAGATAGAATATAATTTATTTCTATTAAAACAATTTATTTGCTTTTTCATGTTTATTTATAATATTTCGGTTTAAAACTTCAAAATGACAATGCTTCTAAAGTTTGTAGAAGTTTCTATTGCATAGTTTTTCAATAAAAACATATTCATATTAAAAGACATATTATGTACTTGATTAAATTAATTGTAAATAGCTTTAAATCTAATAATATAATTTTTATTGTATAAAGAACACTTTTCAGTTTAGTTTAGTTTATTTAGTTATGAAATTTCTTGGCTTTTTTCAAGAATTTCGTTAAAGGTCTACTGGCGATTTTGGTATTAGCATCAAATCGAAGCCGCATATAGACCAGCTAAATCATATAGCAAACATAAATAAATACTCGTAATTAATTTTATTTAATGTTGCATAAAAGAAAAATAATTGCACAATGAATTTTATGTAAGCTGTAGGAAAACTTGTTTTTTTAAACAAATAAGTAAATAGAACATGTACTACATAAGCTGGAATTAGCAAGCTAGCATTAGCTAGGAACGATGTTCTTGATATCTTTCAAAATTTCCACTAGAAAACAAAACTACTCTTCTTATAGTTTTTTGGATAAGTTACACAAGGGTGTCATCGTATTGCATTGTCTACAGCTTGCGTAGGAGATCCGTAATACTAGCGTTCCATCCAAATTGACTTGTATCAATTATACGCCTGACAATTTTTTGGACATTTTTAAATTCCTCCTTTGACTCTTTGTTAAAAATTACGCCTGGCAACTTGAACATTTATAAACTTATTTATAGTTTATTGAGTACACAATAGGACAAATTTATGCTAATAACAAACAATTTTCTTCTACAAATGCAAAAAAAAAAAAAATATACGATGGCTTCTATTTATATTTTTGCCAACAACTTTGGTTGTCAAGGCTGCCATCGTGGCTGTCGTGCAATTTTCTTTATGGCTAAAACATATAGAAATTATTAGTTAAGGGGGGTTTCCTAATAACTTAGCAAGATGGAAAGTTATTAGTATGATTTAGGCTAGAGCCACGTGCGGAGACAACAATTTTTTTGGTGGTTTTACCAAAAATAATTACGTGTGTCAAACGTTAACGTTGGCAAAACGAACGAGTTACTAAAGAATTAGTTTTAAGATTTTATTTGTAATAGCTGCGACGGTGTGGGAGAAGGTTTTCAAAGATGCATTGGGATTGGGACTGGCATTATGATCATTATTGGCATAGACCATGGGACATGCCACTCTATCATCACAGATGTCCGTGGCGCAAAAGACTGTGGTCTTCTTTGATAGATTTTGAATGGGATTTTCATCATTTCGATTGCTGTCACAAAATAAATGATTGGTGCCATAGAAATTGCCTAACGGGCAAAGTGTATGTGGAGACTGGCGAAGAAGAGGACAGCTGTGGCAAAGGCACTTATAAAATTGTAGTTGATGTGCATCACTTTAGAAGCGAGGAATTGAAGTTGAAAGTGAAAAATACAGACACTTTAATATTAGAGGGCCAGCTTAATGATGACAGGGCTAATAAAACACCAGCTATATGCATTACCAAAACATTTATGCGTAAATATAGACTGCCAAGAAATTACGATGCCACCTTAGCCAAGGCTACATTATCCAAAGACGGCATTATCAGCATAATAGTGCCTGCTCCACCGGATCTGGACGATGTAGAGCGAGATATTGAAATTACTAATACAAACACCTATTTTGGTGCGACAGAAAAGCAGGAGGAAGGCAAAGCCTTAGAAGAAAATCCAAAACCAACGAAACAAGAAGGCGAGCCTTCGACAGAGAATTAAAGTGGAAAATTTGTTTCTCACGAAAAATTCATTAAAAGAAAAATTTTAATTAAAACTTAAAAGAAATAATAAATAAAAAATGTATTTAAGAAAATTAATGGCTAACTATTCCAGCACTTAAAAAAACTAACACACAAAGCTAAAGCTCACATTCTCAGCAAAATATTGTAACGCAACTGCGGTAGTAAAAGTGTTCAGAACGTTCTGGTAAATAATGGTAGAAACTGTTTTAATTTTAAGAAAATCTATAAAGAGAAAGCAAATAGTGCAAGTAGTTTGAAATAGTTATTTAAGTAATGAAAAAAAAAATAGAAAAAATGACAACAATTAACGAACAAATAATAATTTTACAGAGCGTTTAAAATAAAATAATTCTCATTTAGTTTACGTAAATGTGTTAAATTTAGTTTATAGAAAAATTGTTAACAATTCAACCAAAAGGAGGCAATTCGCAATTGGACTAAATATCATTACAAAAAATGCGTGCAAAGAAAAAAAAAAAAGAGTTTTATTTGAAAAGAAAAAAAGAAACTGCAGCAAAAAATATTGGTAATTCTCTAATGAAAATCTGGTGTTGACTGACTTATTAGCGCATTGACCCTACACTCTTCTACATTGAATTAGTGTGTATGGAAATTTAATTGTTGCACATTTTATAGCTAAAATTATGTGACAATAGTGCTCATGTCATATTTTGTGATTCTCAAAACTAAAAAAAAATTATTCAGCTTGTTATTTCGTTCCGCTAGTTTTCATCAGTGTAATTTTTAAATATCTTGGCATTAGTTTGTTTCCTGCTAATTATCATTTGAGTGCCTGTAAGTTATCGAACATTAGGCTACTTAAAATTGAAAGAACTTGATTTAACTGGAAAGAAATGTTGTTGATATGAACGATATTTCATTAAATATTAATCCATTGAATTGTTTAAATATCCAAAAAAAAATAAAAAGACCACACAATTTGCCACAGTGTAAAAATTACACAAATGTGTCGCAATTTCCATCATTGATAAAAAGAAAAATACTTCAGGCACGGACGTGTATTGTATCGATGTTTAGAACTGAACATTCATTTCGAAGTAAATAATTCTATGAACGTACATACACAATGTGCTCATGATCGAACGAAACCAACCTTTTGTACCATAAAAAAGTGTATGAAAATTATACCATTTCATATAAGTACATACACGTATTCTACCGATGTAATTCATATATGGTTAGATTTAACTTGGTACTACACATTTTCATAGCCTTGAATTTAAGTGTAACGGGTATATATAACTTTGTGATGCTGTGTGTAATTTTTTTAATATTCAATTCTGGAAAAAAAATTTACGTGGCGATGGCACGATGGATGGTAGTCTGCACGTTGACTGCGAATCCAAAAACAGACCTGGGTTCAACCCCAGTTTCAGCCTAAATTTAAAAAAAAAAAATATACATCTCCCATTTTTCTGATTTGCATTAGCTTGTCTTTGTGTTTCAGTTGTTGTCGGCGAAGGCATAGTCACTGGTCACTGAACAATACCGGCTACAGCTGATAGCAATCCACAGTCGCATCAGAACGCCCTCCTTCGTCGGTATTGTGTAGCACCGGCGAAGTAAAACAATAATAAATATGGCTACTGAACCGAAGCTTCAGCACTGCTACGAGTATAAACAAAGAACGTGCGAAAGCAGAGCTGCAAAGTCATTAATTAAGCTTCACCTCCTGTCGTTTCTCCTACTATCCCTTTCCTATAGTTCCAGCACAATGATTCGCAAATGTAGGAGTCATCTGCTGAGTGCTGGTCCAGATAAAAAAAATAAATTAAAAAAAAGAAGTTTATTTATCCTTGTCCGTCTATCTGTGTGTCCGTTTAAATAGCCTTTCCAGATAAAAAAAACTTAACATCGCACAGAATTCGTTTTATCAATCAATCCATCGGTCAATAGCAGACCAGAATCCGCTGTTATTTAAATAGTTACCGAGCTACGGCCGAAGAAGCACGACCACCTCATTTTTCCACTAGAAATTTTAGTACAAAAACTGTCATAATAGTTGGTATGGCTACTTTAAGTATAATTTCGATCCGCTAGGAGGCGCTGTTACCATTTTATAATATAGGAAACATTTTTCAATTACTTTTAATCACTTATAATACCAATTTTAACAAATCCAAAGGGGAATTCATTTGACTCCAGTATAGTATGTTCATAAAGGAATTTTGGTGTTATTTCTATCGGGTGGGCCAAAAGTAATCGCCCGGGGCACAAGAAATCACCCGATGTCTTTTTGCTGTAATTTTATTTAATAAAAACCTTTGGATCTGCATGTATGGTCATCAACTCTGGCGGCGGTCACCTTATCCCATATCACAAGCAGTGCCAAAATTTGTCTTAAAAAAATTTCCAGCAAAAAAACATCGGGTGATTACTTATGCCCCGGGTGATTAAATTTGGCCTACCCGATATTGCAGGTAAACATTTTATTTTATTTTCCTGACTTAAAATGTAAACTATTTTGGATTTAATTTTGAATGTACATACTTCTAAAATAGTATATATTAAAACCGCTTGGTTTTAAAATGAATCTAAAACTTTTATTAATAATTCTGAAATATTTTTTGAGAGTTCTTGTATAAACATGTGAAATTTCATAGCTTCTTTCAAAAATTTGGTTAAGAGTCTACTGAAGATTTTGGTATTAGAACCAAATGAAATGTCACACATAGACCAACTAAACCATACAACAAACATAGATAAATAATTGTAATGAATTTTGGCTGACATTTAACTATTGAAAGAATAGTGACATAAATACTTGTATTTTATTTTTAAACGAGCTTAACCGGTTTTTTCAAAATTTTGCTATATATGTTATATATGAGAACCGGTTTACATTCAAAATTATGGTCCGTATTCAAAAATAGGATAAAATACGGTCCACTGGAACGACTAAACCGATTTCGATCAAATTCGGTATGACTTTAGCATCATAGAGGCAAGAAAAGTGTGTACCACAAAAAAGTTAGTGTCAGGTACTAGGCTGGAAAAATATGTCGAAATCAGGTCCGATAATTATGAAATTTGAAATGAATGTTCGGATAGGCGCTTAGACAGTTATGGAAGACAAAAGACGTTGGTCTGTGTTACCAAACTCTAAATTTGGTTTACACGTTGAGTTGGCTATTTGAAGTTTTATGGTGGGTGGTAAGAGCTGGTCAAATGAAACACATTTAAAAGTTAAGTAAAATTGGGATATCAGGTGGGTCAGTTAAGGGCCTCTAAGAATCAGCACAATCGAAAGAAAGAAATTAGTATTAATGAAATGCAAATTGATTTTGAGAAAATACTAAATAACATTGGGAAAAAACACATTCATATTAAGAAAATCCAAAATAGTAATGAGATATCAAAGTTTAATTAATGTCTTTGCACATATTCATTTAACTTCTGCAGTGTAATGGTAGGTTTATTTCACAAAATGCAAAATTTTTTCTATTCAATCTTCCGTTAGTAAGGCCGTTAGTTTAGGCCTTCTCCCACCGAACTTTTGTTGCTCACTAAATCCATTCATAACCCAACGAAAGGCAGTTTTATAGTTTATATCTAAAGTTGCTCCCAAAGTCTTCCAATCATATCCTCGTGAAAATGATTCAACAGTTCTTGTTGCCTCTTGGATGTTGTGTCTTTTAAATCTTCTCCTAGATAGAAGAATCGGATTTTCAAATGAAAGAAAAATATTCTGTTGCATGACAATAAATACACAATAAGGTTAATATTTTTGTTCCAGTTTCACCTCTGCCGTAATTGGAAGAAAACTATTTTTATGAAGAAGATGATTGATGATTGATTGAAGTTAACTTGAAGTTAACTTGATTGTTCTCCATTTAAATGTGACTAGGATTTTCATCAGTAATGTTTATTACATGTAAAGTATTTTATTTTATTTCTTTATAACAAACATACGTATTAAAGAATTTTAAATTAAATGTGAATTTTTATTTGTTTTATTTCAATTTCAATTTGTATTTTCTTAAGAGCGTGGCGATGGCTGAAGTAGTCTGCATCTTTACTACAAAACCGAAAAGCGCTGGGGTCGACCACATTTTGATACTAAGTTATAAAAACATCTCGGATTTTTTTCTGATATACATTAGTGTGTCTTAGTGTCACTTGTTGTCGGAAGCTTTCAATGGCAAAGTTATAGTCACTGGTCACTGAACAATAACGGCTTCAGCGGTAACCAATCCACAGGTACATCAGAGCGCTCTCCTTCGTCGGTATTGTGAAGCACCGGCGGAGTAAAATATTTACTAAAAGTGGCTACTAAAAAGAAAGCTTCAATAATTGAATACGTTTCCTTGACATCAGAGGCGCTGCAACAGCGCTATAAACAAAAAACGTGCGAAAGTAGAGTCGTAAGATAGTGAAGGTTCTCTCTCCCTATCCCTCTTCTATAGTTCCACTACAAATGCATCGCATGTGTACTGGTTCTCTCCGGAGTGCTGGTCCAAGAGAAAAAAAAAATTTGCAATTCTCATTATCAAATTACCAATTTCGATTTCTTATTTTCTCAATATTATTTGGATTTTCTCAATTCAAACTTATAAAGGTGTATTTTGCTTTTTACGCTTTTAGTTTACGAAAAAATCATGAAAGAGGTTTTTTGTGGAAAATTGTATTTCCTAGAAGAATGTGCCCATCAAAATTTAATAAAAAAATTTCTAGTAGTCTTATTTGAAAAATAAAGTTTTTTACATCTAATTTATATATGGAAAAACTAACAGTCGTTGAGCGTCCTGATTAATCCAAATATGGAGCTGATCTTGTAGCGAAACTTTTTTATACCTGCTGAGATGATAGGAAAACATTTTTTTTTGTGTACTAAAATTTAAATACGACTTGAAAGTTGGCCGTATGGGAAAAGTAAATATCGTGTAAAAACTATTGATACAGAAATTTATTTAAAACCTTGGAACAGAAAAACATCAGCTACTTTTTTTATATGAAATGAAACAAATATGTATTTTACGGGATGCAGTAATTTTCTCTTAACTGAACCCCAGCTTAATTGATTTACCTACCCAGTAGAAAAAGAAATAATTAATGTATCGGTTCAATTTCAAATGAACTGGTCCAACATAGCTGAAGAGCGCACGATTTTCATAGCCTAATTTCCCATAACCTAATTTCCTAGTTCCAGCAGAATGCATCGCATGTGTAGGGGTCATCCACTGAGTGCCGGTCCAAGAAAAAAAAATAAAAATAGGAGTACAATTGGCTCCCATGTATTCAAAAATTTCTTAGAAATTTTTAAAATATTTAATTACATTTTTAATTATTATTATTAATAATTTAATGGAAAATGTATTCAATTAAGGCAAAAATAAGAATTTAACTCATACTATTAGTTTCTTTACAGGCGAAAATCTAATTAATTTCTAATTAAAATTTAGTTTCATTTTCTTTTCTGTCTGCCATTCTGTTCGAATTTGTTATTGGTGTCACAGTATCCGATCGTTTTTGTCATTCCGAAAAAAAACGTTAAAAGGTTTTTTATATAAATACTTTGGCAACATTATCAAGTATTCGGTCGACAATATAATCAATTAGTAAAAAAATAGCAGTTTAAAAAAAACACCAGGAAAAATATGAAAATTCCAAAAAAAAACTTAAAATTACTTTTTAACATTTTTGAGCTTTAATCAGGTCTATTCGGTAAATTGTGTGATTTCAAATACCGGTTTAAAATCACGCCGGCGATTTGTTACTGTTATGTAAATCACGTATTTTTACGTTCCCTGAAAAACGGATTTTTTTTCCAATATAAAGCAGTTTTAAATAGTTATTTGTACTTTAAGACACAAAAGCTTTCAATTTGGTTCAGAAATTTAAAATTGATTTTATTACGAATTTTTTTTTCGTTTTTCGTGCTTTCCTGAAACAAACAACGGATTGAATTTAGTTTCTGAACGGAATTTAACTCTGTGTGACACGGCTGATAAACACAATGCTGCCCGTTTATTGCAAAATCTTTAAAATATATTTAATTTATTATTTCTTTTTATCACCAAAAGCTATTGAATAACTTATGTATATGTATATGTATAATGTATATATACAGTTTGTAAAAAAAATGTTTTCAAAACAAAAATTTTTTACGAATTTAAATTTAAATAAATATTTACAACAACAATATCAGTATATTTGTGAATTTTTTTTTTTACAACTGTTGTTTTGTATGTTGTCGACAAGCAGGCGTCGAAACTTTGACAAATTTATGAACATATTACAACAACAACGCTACAAAATAATTTTGCATACTTTAAACAGTGTAAAAAAAGTGTTTTCAAAAATGCAAAGACAAGAAGGAACCGTTAGTTTTTTGCATATGTATTGCGTATAATAGTTTTATATGGACGCTAAGAGTAGCAGTTGTCTTTTATTCATTAAATTAAGCTCATAGAATAAACAAATGATTACCCAATTATATATAAACTATGCCATGAAAGCGACTGAACAGAGGCATTACCCAACTGGTGTATTTTAATTACTATAAAGGAAAATCTCACATAAATACTCTTCAAGAGTTGCGAGGAAAAAACCTTTGCTATCCGCGGTAAACATTGAAAAAAGGTATAAGTTTGCCATTGAACACATTTCTTTTCCTCCGGAGCACTGGGATGATGTTATTTTTTGTGACGAAACGAAAGTGATGCTTTACTACAATGATGGACCTCAAAAAGTATCGCGAAAACCCCTGACGGCTTTAGAAAATAAAAATATAATACCCACTGTAATGTTCGGTAAACTATTCGTTATGGTGTGGGGTTGTATTTCGAGCAAGGGTATTGGAGAAATAAGAATATTAGAGGATATAATGACCAAGGAAGTCTATCTAAACATTTTAAAAAAGGAATTGAGTGCAAGTGCTCGGAAATTCGGTTTTGTTGACCCAGAAAATCTCAAATATAAATTTTAGCAGGATAATGACCCGAAGCATAAGGCATATATTTGTAAATCCTGGTTGTTATATAATTGTACAAAAGTGATCGATAGCCCAGCACAAAGCCCAGACTTAAACCCTATAGAAAATTCATGGGTCCACCCAAAGAAAAAAAGTCGGAAAAAGGTCACCAAAAAACAAATCACATTTATTAAAGAAAAATGGGAAGAAATACCTGAAAATTATGATATACCAAAGCTCATCCATTCAATGTCTAGACGCTTAGAAGTTGTAATTAAAGCTAAAGGAGGGCACACCAAGTATTAGCACCCTGAAATCTTTTTTTTTACCATTTAGAATAAATTTAATTAATATTAACACAATTTTGAAAACATTTATTTTACAGCGTAGAAACTGAAGTATTTTTTAAGTTACGATTATTATTTTGTTATTTAAATTAATTTTGTTTTTTTTTGTGCAAAGTGTTTATAAACATCTTCAATTGAATACATGAAGAAAAAAATTTAATAAAAGTTGTATAATTTAATTGCAAATAAGAGTTTCTCTTAAACTTTTTAATTTTTCTAAGTTTTGAAAAGACTTTTTTTACAAACTGTATATACATTTTATGCCACTATTAAAACAATTGTTAAACGATTAAATTCATAAACAAAATTATAACAAACGTTATTTTAAACGCTGGTGCTTAAAAATTGTCTACATCTACTTAATCCAGTTGCAAACATTAATTACATAAAACGCCTTAGGTTAGGCTTACTTATGTATTTAATATACATAAATAAATATGCAATTAAATTTATGTTAATGCCATCGATATGGAATAAGGCTGATACAACATGAATAATTATCACATAAATTTGCTATAAATTATATAATTTAATTTAACAGCTTAAATATACACTTTGTGAACAAAATAAATAAATACGAAATAATTTCAAATAAATTTTATACCTTTTTTATGCCTCAATTTAAAATAGCAATTACGTAAACACCTCTTACGTCAATTGGCATAGTGCTAGTGAGAAGCTACAAATGAGGCATATAACACGCGTGATGTATGCAATCATTTAATTTTTGTACGAAAAACAAAATTTAAATATTTATTAAAATGTTAATTAACTTTGTATTGCTGAATCTGTTGATTTATTAATGTTAATATTGTATTGCCTCTTTAAGATTCATTGAAATAAAATACTTTATTTTACGTTGATCTATATATTTCGAACCATAAGGTTCATCTTTAGAATCTATAAATTAATTTTTATTTAATAATAATTATCATAAAATTTTTTAAAAATTTATGTTACCAAAATTGACTGCATTATTTGAAAAATATATATATTTGATTAACAGAAAATAATAACATTTAAATTAAATTTAATATTAGTTTGTTTTAAAAGTAGAAATCAAATTACGATATGTATTTATATAATCTCTTTTATCACTTTTATAATTGCAAGCAAATTGTGCATGTTTAACTATTTGATTAACTTCATGTAAAGGGTGGTTAAATTTCAAGGGCCGATGTTGATTTTGAATAAAACACAAACTATTTAGGAAATTATTGTAATTTTATTTTATTATGATATATTGGTATTACTCAATTATGTATGGAACAAAATATCGGCCAAATGGGCGCCGCGACCACGGCAACAGTGGATGATCAATTTTCGAAGAAAATCATCTTCAGTGATGAGGCACATTTTGACCTCAGTGGATTCGTCAATAAACAGAATTGCCGCATTTGGGCGAATGAGAATCCAAGAGTGATTGTCGAAAAACCAATGCACCCACAAAGAGTGACTGTTTGGTGCGGTTTATGGGCTGGCGGCATCATCGGGCCGTATTTTTTCCAAAATGAGGCCGGTCAGGCAGTTACTGTGAATGGTGTTCGCTATCGTGAGATGATAACGAACTTTTTATGGCCCGAATTGGAAGATATGGATGTGGACGATATGTGGTTTCAACAGGACGGTGCCACTTACCACACAGCTAACGAAACAATGGCTCTTTTGCGCAACAAATTCAATGGCCGTGTTATCTCACGTAATGGCGATGTCAATTGGCCGCCAAGATCATGTGATTTGACACCGTTGGACTTTTTTCTTTGGGGTTATTTGAAAGAAAAGGTGTACGTCGATAAGCCAGCAACAATTCAAGAGCTAAAGGATGAGATAATTCGGCACATTAACGGCATAGAACCTCCATTATGCCTCAGGGTCATCGAAAATTTGGACCATCGGATGGAGGTGTGCCGCCGTGGTCGCGGCGCCCATTTGGCCGATATTTTGTTCCATACATAATTGAGTAATACCAATATATCATAATAAAATAAAATTACAATAATTTCCTAAATAGTTTGTGTTTTATTCAAAATCAACATCGGCCCTTGAAATTTAACCACCCTTTATTTGTAACTTCAATTTGTTTTCTTGAGAATGTTATTGATGGAATGATGAGAAACTTGGATTTTGTTCCTTTATTTTGGTACTCATACATTGATGGTCATATTACTGCAATTGCTACAGATAAGATACAACAAGTTTTAAAAAAACTTAATGATTATGATGAAAAAATTCAATTCACAATGGAAACTGAGGAAAATAACCAATTAAAGTACTTGGATACAACAATTTATCATAAACCTAATGGAAAAATTATAACAAATTGGTATCATAAATCGATGGCATCAAATCGAATTAATATAACAGCATTGGCCAAACATGCAAGATCTAATAAACATGAATTTGATTTTGAAAATGCAAAAATCTTAAGAACTAAGGAAAACAAATTGAAGTTACAAATACATGAAGTCAATCAAATAGTTAAACATGAACAATTTGCTTGCAATTATAAAAGTGATAAAAAAGATTATATAAATACATATCGTAATTTGATTTCTATTTTATTATTTTTTGTTAATCAAATATATATATTTTTCAAATAATGCAGTCAATTTTGATAACATAAATTTTTAAAAAATTTTATTATAATTATTATTAAATAAAAATTAATTTATAGATCCTGAAGATGAACCTTATCGATCCTTGTGCGCGAAATTATCGTATGTTACACTTTTTTCGAAATCGACTTTTTTATGCAAAATGGTTCTAAATCCATTAATTCATCTGCAAATAAAGTATTATTGCGATAATTGTTATAGTTATGGAGATAACACTATGTACATTTTATCGTATGTGACAGTTACTGCTGTCAGGCAAATAAAAAAAAGACGAATAAAAACGCTCTCCTGTGAAATTTAGTTTTTGTAACATACGATAATTTCGCGCACAGGGGTCGTTATGGTTCGAAATATATAGATCAACGTAAAATAAAGTATTTTATTTCAATGAATCTTAAAGAGGCAATACAATATTAACATTAATAAAATTTAAATAGTTATAAAATTCTCAATACAAAAGTTAATTTATCACTGTTTAAATTTAATAGGCAGATAGGTTTCGATTATCAGTGATTTGATTAATCGATTACACGATAAATCGGCGAAGGAAGAAGAGACTATCTTTTGTATCGATTGAAATTTTTTGCTTCGATTCAACTTGATAACCTGACTTATTGGTGTTTACAAGTATACGTTTTGCTTTCGATTACTTTTGAACTATCACAGCTGCTAATAACACGAAGAAGGGGATTCTTTCGTTTGCATGTGGTGAGTCGACAGCATTTGCACGTATTTTATTTTATAATTTGACAAGTGCGTATTCAATTTTACAATGACATCGTTATGCTTTTGTAACGGCTGGTCCAACCATACTGCACGCAATTTTCAGTCTCACCTTAACGCCAAGCGAATTTGACTTTACTTTGTTTCAGTGTTTGACAAATTCAAGCATGGAGAGACACACAATTGAGCAGCGCTTTAAGATTGTTTAAGCCTTTTACGAAAATAAGCTGTTCGTGCACTTCGTGATTCTTTTAGTCAGCCTATGCGACCGCAATCGTGAGAATTGTACGCAAATTTCAGCAAACCGGGTCTGTAGGAAATCTGAAAACATCTGTGAATGCTTGCCCATTGTGTTGTTTGCGATAGTGTGGCAGAAGGGCCGTCACGTCACGAACATCACTGATGCGATTTTTGAATAAAAATTTGAATTTACACGCTTACAAGATTCAATTGATTCAGGAACTGAAGCCTACTAACCATTTCAAGCATCGTCAATACGGCGAACGGTTAATTGAACAGACAGAAGCGAATGGTGACTTTACAAAGAAAATTATCTTCAACGACGAGCCACACTTTCACCTCAGTGGATTCGTTAACAAGGGGAATTGCGGCATTTGGGCAAATGAGAATCCCCAAGTGTTTGTTAAAAAGCCGATGCATCCACAAAAAGTGAGTGGTTGGTGGGATTTATGGGCTGTCGGCTTCATCGGGCCGTACTTCTTCGAAAATGAGGTCAGCCAATCAGTTGCCATGAATGGATTTCGCTATCGCTAGATGATAACGGAGTTCTTGTGGAATAAAGAATAAGTACCTGGAGGATATGTGTTTCCAACAGGCCGTGTTATATCACATCGTGGCGATGTTAATTGGCCGTCGCAGTAGTATGATTTGACACCGTTGGAATTCTTTCTTCGGCCATATTTAAAAAAAACAGTGTATGTCAATAAGGCAAGAACATTTCAAGGGCTAAAGGTTGGGATAATTCGACACATTACCGACATTAAAACTCAATTATGTCTCAGAGTCATTGCAAATATCACCCATTTTATAGAAGTATGGCACCGCAGCCGTGGCGAGCATTTGGCCGATATTCTGTTTCACACATAATTCTCTGTGATACTTCTATCATAATAAAAAATATTAAGATAATTCTGTGAAAACTTTTATTTATAATTCACATCGTGCGTTTTGCTTGGGCCATACTTTAGTGTTAACGTTTTTCTGCCTAAAAAGGCATGTACATATGAAAGTACTTTCTTGACATTCGCAAAACACTCACACTTTTTCACTCACGCAGTCACATTTATTCAAGTTTTCATTAAATTGTTTTCTTTTCATTGTTATTATTCAGAACTACTGTATAGAAATTTGAAGAAAGTAATTTAATGTGTAAATGCTATGTTAATTATTATTTTCTTCTTCTATTATTTAAAAATAAGTACGTGAAATACAACGCATTTATTAATTAATAAGTTATTAATAATAAAAAAAACATACTCAAAATATTCATTAGTATTATATGTTTTAGAAATTTTCTAAACGGGCCACAGCAGAGTTGTGCCTACTCCTTCAGTTCACCATTTATCTGTCTCCACACTGCCTACAATGCCTTTCCGTAAAGAAGGTGACGGTTTGAAAATTGTATCTGGGCTAACTCGCCTGTCTCTGTGCAACTACAAAGTTGAGAAGGAATTAAGTTCTATTAATCCTTCAATGACATTTATCACCTGTTTCTTCTCTACATTATTGGGTTCCAACTAATTCCTCGGACATCCGCTGAGTACTGGTTCAAGAAAAGAAAAGAACCAGCATTGTTGCGCATCTGACTTTTACTTCTCTTAAAAAATAAGATGAGTCTGCTCACACTTCAGACGTTTGTCCCTCAGTTGACCGTGGCTTCCAAAAACCAGTGGCAGAGAAACAAAATTCTTGAGAAAACGAGTTCAGCGAGTGAGTGGTGATAAAATTGCTGCAAGTAAAATAAAGAGAATTGAAATTTTCAGTTCTTCAGAAATTTCTTAGCAATTGTCAGACGTAAATTGGCTTCATTTTAAAATTACATTTTTAATCAAATGGATAAAATTAGATTCGAACCAAGCCAATATTTCAACAATTATATAAAACTGAGTTTTTGTTTGAAGAATAAAACTGAAAAGCATTTTGTTCATTATTTAATTTTTATTCCGATGCTAAAGAGCTGTCGAATTCCATTATCTTTGGTATATTTTGTTTTAATTTTAATTTATTCTACACTTTGATTTTATTTATTTTTTTGTTTCCTGCAACTTTCTCGCAAAATTTATTTTCGAATTGTTTGGATCTCCATCGAGCACCAATAATTGAACAAAACAACGAAAGCGAATAAAAAAAGAAAATCTCATTAAAATTTTTTCAAAACTAAATATCCTGCATAATTTAAAAACATAAACAGAATTTTAATTTCAGATATTGTCCTTGCAATTTGAAAACATTGAATATCATTACGATAAGGCGTGTGTGCGTTAATAGCTGACTTTCATTAAATAAATAATACGAAAAGCAAACATTAAGACAAAATTCACGAGAAAAAGCCAAATTATATTTATAATTTTAAAAAAATCACCGATAAGCATTTCAAATGTATGTGGTATATGGAAAACATAACATTAAATGAAAAATAAATATTATTTTTAAGAAGAAAAATCATGCACGTGCATGAAAATGCATGGCAATAAGAATAACATGACTGAAATAAACAAGATTTATATTAATGTGTACGAGTATAAACAGTGTAAACAAGCGGTATTAGAATTACACCAAAGCCATGGCAAAATAAATATTTTTTTTATTGTTTTTAAGAGAAACAACAATTAAGCAATTGCGATACTGTGGTGGGCTGTTATCGTTCAGAAGATTTTATTTGGACACTTTTCCATTTGATTCATGGAGTAGAAAAACTAGTATTCCTCAACATAATAGAGGCCATGAGAGCAACTTCTACCTTGACAATGTAGTATCTGAATTAGCGTTGCCGTTTGGTGTTACTTTTAACCAAAATTGGTTTTTTT
Source organism: Dexiosoma caninum (assembly GCA_963924685.1). Lineage (NCBI taxonomy): Eukaryota > Metazoa > Arthropoda > Insecta > Diptera > Tachinidae > Dexiosoma > Dexiosoma caninum. Next base: position 23,506,465 of record OZ004727.1, on the reverse strand, counting down.
TTCTTCAATGTGTTCATGTGTACTATTTATTCTTCCATTTTGGATACTTTTCTAAAACAACAGTAAAATATTGATAATTGATTGATTAATTGACTATTGCAGTATTATATTCTTCTGATGAGATTTTCGATCACCAATTTGCACGTTAACGGCTGGCTATATTGTGTTAAACTATTCTTTATATCACTTAGTTCGCCAGATGTTGTGGCTTTAAACGATTGCACGTTTCCCTCCCTTCATCGCAAACAGATTGGCATTGACTGTATTTATGTATATATTCTGGGTTGTTGGACAAATTATTACTACCAGTGTCATTTGGGATCTTTTGTTCGTTATCCTTATTTTGATTTTTTTTTAGCTTGCTGTTCGATTTCTTCATGTAATGGGTGATTCAAGTAGAGATACTTTTTTCAATAGCCTTTTTTTTTGCAGATCACGTGTGAGTCGTGTCATGCTGTCATGTTATTTTTGTTTATTATTGTTTAGCATTTCATAATGGAAAGACTTACGCCTGAACAACGTTTACAAATCGTTCAACTTTATTACGAAAATTCACGTTCTGTGAGGAATGTGTTTCGTGCACTTCGCTCAACTTATGGTCAACATAATCGGCCTACTGAGCGTACTTTTCGCAACACCATCACCTATTTTGGACCCAGCATTCATTATTGGATAATATTTGACCGAATAGACCACGTCCAGCACGCTGTGAAGAAAATATAGCGGCCGTAGCTGAGAGTGTACACGAAGACCGTGGAGAGTCGATTCGGCGCTGTTCGCAGCAACTCGGACTGACGTATGGAACGACTTGGCGCATTTTACAAAATTCGGCGACATTTGGTTTCAGCAAGACGGTGCCACTTCCCACAAATCGCATCAATCAATGGATTTATTGAGATAACATTTCGGTGAGCACATAATTTCACGTTTTGGGCCGGTCGATAGGCCACCAAGATCGTGTGATATCACACCGTTAGACTTTTTCCTGTGGGGATATGTAAAGTCTAAAGTTTATGTGGACAAACCCGCTTCGATTCAGACCTTGGACCATCTGCGACTTAGCAACGGCCAACATTTGATAGACATAATCTTCAAAAAATAAATGCCAAAGAATGTTATTTCAAATGATAATAAACATTCTCCATTAAATTTGAATTTTCTGTGTTTTTTTCTTTAAACCTTTTAGGGAACCTCGAAATGGATCACTGGATCATTACTACCTCTTAATTTATATTAAAAGGTTTAATACTATTCGGCGATTTACTTGTGTTTTTCTCACCTCGACATTTATAGCATTTCCATGAAGTCTTCTTATCGATGTTCATATGTTGACGCTGAAAGTTTAGCGCACGGAGAATAATGGTATTTACTACCACATTGATGACATTTAACATAATCCCCACCCAGCAGTCCGGTTACTCATTACAAATTGAAAGCCATCCGTTTGTATAATATTATGTCAATAGGGAAAATAAAACGAAAATAGTTTTAGCCCTTACAACTCGCATCTGATTCGGATTTGTCTTTTTCCCATGCAGTTGTAAAGTTAAATGTTTATTAGAAATGAAGATCAAAACAAACACAAATAAAAATTTTGCATCGCATTACCATCTGATTTGGATGGCTTTGTAATGTATCATATTGTCATTTCGTTTTAATTATGAATTTTGTTCTTTGTTCTGAAGTAATTTTTCCGTTATTCTTTCTTTTTCATTTTTATTATTATTCCAAAGTAAAATTTGTATCAAGTTCATAAGTGTTTTTAAAAGTGAAGTGTTGTTTTTTATTTCTCATATTATAACAATTAATTTCATATATATTAATAATATATATAACAATAAAAAATTAAAATATTAAAAAAAAATTAAGTTCCTAATTTAATTATGCAATAGTTAAAATTCATTCCAAGATCAATGGCATTCAGATACATCTTATTGCACTCCGAATTCACCATAACAGTTGGTCCCATCCAACATTCGCTTACAATGTATATTGTGTTGGATAAATCTTATAGCCTAGGCCATCGCTGTGTAAATGTAAATAGAAATTGTATACAGACAATGGATGGGTCTTGCTTACATTGTCATTGGTCTCAAATCGAAGATGTATGTAGCAAAAATTTCACTGGGCAGTTATGGGAAGAGATTTTTTACATTCATTACAAAGACCATTTTTAATGGAGAAGTACTCTTGATTTTTGCTCATTATTGTTGATTGCAGTATTAAACTCAAATGTTATTGACCTTATGGATTCTTATATCAGATTTTTGTTTTTTTTTTATTTTTTCAAAGCAATTTTTTAAGAATATCACTTAATAATTTTTTAATATTTTATTTTGCGTTTAAAAAATTCTATTTATATTTTCAATAGTTTATTTTTTTTTTCTCAAGAAATTTTAGGGCAATTAAATATAGTTTTCCACACAAACGGGCTATTTTTTAATTAATGTATGTATAATAAAGATAATCCCCTCAAAAACTCAGTCTATCTTCTTTACAAGAAGAAGAAAAAGTTTATTTCTACCACAAACCAACATTATTGTTGGTACCGACTCTGTTCCATGGGATGACAAGGTTAAATATCTTGGTATAATGCTGGATAAAAAACTATTATTTAATGAACATATTAAATATATTGTACACAAAATTAATACAACAATTAAAATAATGTACCCGTTAATAAACAGAAAGTCTGAACTAAATATACACAACAAACTTCTTATCTTAAAAACTATATTCCATTCTATAATGTTTTACGCGGCGCCTGCTTGGTATGTCACCTCAGAGTGTCATCTTAAAAAACTACAAATATGTCAAAATAAACTACTCAAAATGATATATAATTTGCCAATACATTTTTCCACACAAACTTTGCACTCTATGTCTAACATAAAATTAGTTAAAGATAAACTTAATATGTTGTCTCAAAACTTTAAAAATCGTTGAAGATACTCTAGCTATCTACACATCAATGCATTAGTTTGATAACGTTTATCCCTTGTTTTTACCCTCTGACATTACTGCTCTATTTATAGGGTTTTTGATATCCCTTTTTCCCTAAATAAATGTATAAATGATAAAATAAAAACATACTTATTAAAAACATTGCTGTAAATGATTAAGTAGAAAAATTTGATTAAGAATTGATCTCTTAAAATTAAAATTAAATTATTGTAAAAATGTAAATGTTACTGTAACAATAAAAATTGAGGGAAAAAAAAAATTTATGTATGCGAGGTTTAAATAAAAGACGTCCGACCGCACTGAATGCCAAATCAAAACGATAACATCACGAATTCCATTTTTGTGGTTTTGAACAGATTATGTGTTATTATTATCGAACTTAAATTTTATGCTGCTGCAAAGAAAAAAATGCCTAAACATGTTAACTCGCAAATACTCAGTGGGCAGTTTTTTATATTGGATCAGCACTCAGGAGATGACCCCTACACATGCGATGCATTGTGCTGGAACAATCTTTCAACTATACTTTAGCACGTTCTTTGTTTTTAAAGCAGTGTTGTAGCGCCTCTGATGTCAAGCAGACGTATTAAATTTTGTAGCTTCGTTTTTTAATTAGTATTTTATTTCGCCGGTGCTACACAATACCGACGAAAGAGGGCGTTCTGATGTGCCTTTGGATTGGTTACAGCTGGAGCCGTTACTGTTTAGTGACCAGTGACAGAAAAATGCGAGATTTTTTTATGAGTTCGATACTGGGCTTGAGCACAGGAAAATTTTTGGTTTTGTTGTCAATGTGCAGACTACTTCAGCCATCGCCACCTGTTTCAAAAAAACTTTTGGTTACTTTTTTCTCATTTGCTATTTTTCAACATTTTGGTTACAAAAATATTTTGGTCGTGTCAACAATATCTCTGTGCGACTTAATTATGTTTTTCTAGTAATACAGAGCAGGTGGCAAGAAATTAACTTCACAATTTGAAAAGTGTGTATCAGAAGGAACATCTTGAGATACCGAGGACTGTTGTTTCTGTTTTTGAGACTCCCCTACTCAGGAACCAACTGTATCCTATTCAAAAACTAAACATACACATAAACATACATACAAAATACCTTCTAGAACTGATTGGAATAATACTTTATATTGAATTAGAAATTGGTAAACCGATGGCTCCAAAACAGCAAATGGGGTCGGGGTGAAATTTTTAAGCTCCCACTGTCAACTACATATGCCGCTGCACAGAAAATCAATAATCATCGACGCAGATTTGATTACGATAAATGCTGCCGCAGTAACCTTTCATTACGGGGGCTGTGAGAATTGCTATTTTCTCGGCCAGTCAGTTGTGCGAAAACCTAACGGGCTCTGCGTGATATGGTTTGCGGGACATAAAAGCAATGAGGAAGCGGATGACCACGCCGACATGCCATGCGACAAAGCAAGCTATGATTGAAAATCAGCAGCGATTATGTGTGCTTTGATTTTTTAAATTGTTTGAATAATAATGCAAATTATTGGGATTTTGATTACGTATGAAATTCTTTCCAATCACATTTTCTCGTTATCTTGTCCTTACATGGGTCCACCTTAGTAAACCCCAAAACGGTATCTGGGGTTCGCGACTACGATGCTGTTGCAGGATTAAATGTGAATGAAAATTTTAATGTATGCCAAAATAAAAAAAAAATTTTGATTTTTACCATTCCCTGTAAGGAGATTTGTGAATGGCTGTTGAAGGCCTCTATTATATACATATTATGTTGAAAAGAAAAGTAGAAATTTTAATATTTTTAAAAAGTATTTATTTATTCATCAATATCCATTTTGTTCCCTTCAAAGTAATCCCCCTTAAGATGTAATGCACTAATTCCAGAGCTTCTTCCAATCCTCGAAGCACTTCTGAAATGCGCTTTTGGGTATGGCCATCAGCTCGTTCTTCGATTTTGACTTTATCTCATCTCTTCAGTTTTGGGAATAGGAAAGGTCGCAGGGAGCCACATCTGCTGAATAAGGTGGTTGAGGCATGATTAAGGAGTTGTTTTATGCGCAAAAATTATGAACAAACATTGATGTGTGAGCTGGTGCATTATCATTATGCAGAATACATGATTCTTTTTCGAAAATTCCGATCGTTTGAGCTGTATGGCTTCACGCAAACGTTGCATAACTTCCTTGTAGTATTCCTTATTAACCGTACGACTTGTTGGCAAGAGCTGATGATGCACCACGCCATTGTAATCGAAGAAAACAAAATTTACCTTTTCTTTTGAACAAACCTTGTACATGCATTATAAATATCGACATGAGCTTAAAAGTTTCTATTGTCTAATAAACTAGGATTCGAAGATGACCTTAAGCTTGGCAGATTTCGACTTAGAACTCTATTCTGAGCTACCACTGGGTTCTGGCAACGACCATCTTCAAAAAAATGGGGCTGATAACATCTTGTCAATTCTGATACTGCTGCAAAGAAGATGCTAAAATCATGCCCGGCACATGCTGGCATTATAGCAAGAACCCTGGTTAGATATCAGCTTTACGGCCATTTTCACAATGTCTAATTATTTTACTTTTAACAGAAAATTAACAAACTGGCGGTTTGCTTAACAGGCACTATTTAATCGACGGTTAATGATTTCAGTTTCACCATCCTTCAGTTACTTTACAAAAGAATTCGCTAAAAAGTATGGCAATATTGTTTGTGTTTGTTTACGAAAAATACTATAATGACAGCAAATAGAAAAAAATGTGAAAAAAAAACATTGAAATATACTGAAATGGCGGAATATTCATAAGTAACAAATTGTTCCAGCTTGGAACATTCCAAAAAACAAGTGAGACAGGTAAAAGATTGATCTATAAAAATATTAAGATATACACATGTTAAAAATTTTTTTGTAGAGCCTCTAATATCACAGCAAGATTACTTTTTTTTGTTTCAAAGTTTTAAAATTATAAACATTGAAAAAATATACATAAGTGTTGCTTTCCCATTTTTTACATGTGTACATTTTTTCCATTTATCAATTAAAAATTAGCCATGCATAGGTGTCGATTATATTGTTAACCGCCACATTTTGTTCGGTTAAATTTCACAGACACTTTTTCGTTAAATGGTGTCTGTTAAAAGTTAATCATCCATTGTAAAATATATTTTTAGTTAATCGACTGTTAAAGTTTCAATTAAGTTTTAATCAGACATTGTGAAAATTGCCGTTAGAAGTCATCGCTATGGGGAAGATTCCCCATAAATTAATCGTTAACTTCTTCGAAGTAATCAGAGACGTCTTGGGTCGATTGGGAAGTACAATACATTAACTAAGTGGTCTCGGAGCAATTAGCGTTATTAACATGCTTCGTCTACGTACAATTTCACCATTATTATGCTATTATTGTTATTATTACTATATGATATTACTACTACATAACACAGCGCTATTATCAATTTTAAGACAACAATTTTCAGTAGAAGTTTACGATCCAAATATTGGAACATCATTTTACAAGTTTTTTCATAAATTTGTACCACCTTAATGTTAATTTGCTCCTACTTAGCATCTTTTGGAATATTTCATTATTTAATGATTTCAGAGCTTTGGTTGCATTTTGCGTAGATCTTAGCTTGTGTACAGAAAAATAGGTGCGGTATACGCGGGAATCGAACCCGCAACCTCCAGATTGATAAACTAATACTCATGCGCTCTATGCTACGGGGGCAGCCTTACTTGGATAGCTTATGAATTGCAAGGAATAGCAAGTGTCCAATTGGTTGCCTCCGTAGCCTCTTGCTTGAGCATTAGGCTGTCAGTGCGGAGGGTGTGGATTCGATTACCGCCAAGCCTCTGGCTGCTTCCTACACACAAACGATGAAGCATATTAGATTTTGTGTTAAAAAAAATATAAGAAAAACTTCATCTTATCTATTGGAAATACTTTCGTTTAGCCGTTATAGTTTTGCTAACTGAAGGGAACTTAAAATCATTTTATACAAGAAACATGAATGGTGGCTTGGGAATTTAAACAATAAACTAGTACATATAATGAAAAGCATTTAATAACAAGACCCATAGTGTGATTCAGAAATATTGCCAAATTTCTAGTCAGTAAATCGAAAGCAGTTGTTAAAAACACTAAAAGCAATGACTTTCTTTTATAAGGTGATCCGTAACTGACCCCTAAACTCACACCTATATTTTGTCAAGGTAGTTGGATTTTTTATCGGAAGCCATTTTAATACTATCACTAAATATTATGTAGAACTCCAGTATTTAAAATAGTTCGTAATTGTTGTTGAAGATTTAAGACGGAAATAAGGTTCTTCATTAAAAATTATTACAATTATACTTAAAATTCAATTAGCCGCTTTAAAATAGTGTTTATTGTCTGCTAATGACCACCAACAATAGCAGGTGAAATACTGAGAAAAGATAATTTTTAGCTGGGCTCATCATTTGGAAATTTGCCCAATCGCATGTAAATAAGTCTCTCACATGCCTAACAAAAACAGAAAATATGTGCATACATACATACTAACTTACGTACATACGCTCTAAAAACTCTCAACATTTGGGAAACATTGAAACCATTGGATATTATACGACTATTAACCGCTAATGGACTTTTGCCACATCCGTGTACACTCTACACACAAACACACACACACACACACGCACACACTTTATGCTACACTTGTAAGAAAGCAAACAAATACGAGTATCAGCAGCAAGGACAACAAGCAAAAACTGCAACACATGAGTGCATAAAATGTTATTGCAATAACAATTGTATAACAGCAACTACCCACTTATTATCGAACAGGCAAAAAGGGGCAGTAATTGAATAAATTTTCCACATTCAAAAAGCGAAAATGCATTTATTTACTGCGAACATTAACGAAAGCCATTGCCAGTTAAATGCAAACTGTGGCAAGAGCTGCAGCATTTTTTTCTTTTTTTTTGCCTTTCAGCAATAACAGAAAGTATTAACAATCAAGTTAAATGCTTAACGTAACATTAGTAACGAACGATGTAACACAGATTAAAGGAAGAACGTGACACACAGAAGGAGAGAGAGAGAGAGACACAGAGTTTTAATTTCCGCCAAAGCCACCGCAGTAACTACATGGCTGACTTCATTTCAAGTGTTAAATTCATACGTTGCGTAAACGCTCACATACATACACACACACACACATATGCAGTTTCATTTGGAAAATTTACATATGGCTGCCTTAATGAATAGAGGCCATAACAATTTCTATTTCTCTTGTAATTTTTTTCGAAATCAAATATTCAAAAAATGGCAACCTCTACAACGCTACTGATGAAAAATTTGAATTGAAAATTTGTTGAAAAATAACATGAATATGAAGCCAAGTTATTTTTTTTTTTGCTTGAATATTTAAGAGAACTCTGAAAATGACTCCTGCTCTACTGGTTACATTGCATATACATATAAGCGCCATCTTACGGAGCACTGGCCCAAGAAAAGAAAATAACATACCCGAAGCCGATCTGATTACACTGTGCGATAAATTAATCTAGGCGCAAATCAAAGTCAAAGTGCACGCTTTTTTTAAGGATGCTTCTTTAAAATGTTTTTCTTTTCATATTAAGAAGGAATAGTTGTTAAGCAATATTGGTATCAAAATAAATGGAGAACTCTATACATTCCGTCTGCTGAAACAAAATATGAATGAAAGAATGTCATTTGAAAAACTGTTTTGGAATGTTTGTATTTGTAAGATTTATTGTAGTTTTAAGTCAACTATATGTGACTTCAAAATTTTAGGATTCTATCTCTATTAGTTTGAAAGCTGTAACGTTTTTTTTTTTAATGTTTATATCCAAGATATTTGTAAATTTATAAATAAAGAAATGGTACATACACTGGCGAGCAAAAGTGTTTGCAAGTTGATAAAAATATAATTAAAACTGTTGTAAAAAAGTTAAGAAACAGATATACGCTATGAAATTTTCAGGATTTGTTGATAAGGTATATTGCTACATTTCATTACAAACAAAAATTGATTTACTTATATATTTTCGCGCAGTAATTACTAAATTCAAATAAGGCGATTCGAACACTTTTGCACGCGTGTATTAATTTACTTAAAATGAGTTAAATTGTTATGTTCCGTGCTTTGTTTTTTGTTTAATTTTCTTTGATTTACAATTTAAAGTGATTTCAAATTCAGTAAAGAGAACTCCGCTGCAAAATTTAAGCAAATTTACGTGCAAAAATAAAAATTATGAAATGAAAAAAATCTGTTTGGAATTGGAAAATAAAATTGTTAATTTAACGGAAAATGACCAGTCGTGCAGAAAAATAGCAAAAGCATTAAATGTAGCACCTAGTACCGTGGTAATCGTTTGAAAACGACGAAATTTAGTGTCCAGTTCTGCTGCAAATGGGCGCCCAAGGCTACTTACAGATGCACGCCATATTCAACGTCTTATGAGAAATAATGATACAAAAATGATCCAAAATTAGCTGCAAAATTAATCAACGAAACTATAAATGAATGGACTGTAGGCAGAGCACTACGCAAAATTGGCCTTGCTTCAGGTCTAAAGCAATAAAACCGGCATTATCTAGCAAAAACGTAAAGTCACGTTTAGAGTTTTGTAAGAATTGTGGGGCGTGTACTGTCGAAGACTGGAAGCGAGTAATCTGGTCTGATGAGACGAAAAGAATATTATTGACATCGACCACATGAAACACTTCAGCGACACCAGGTGAAACAAACTGTAAAATATGGTGGTGGAAGTTTGATGTTATGGGATTGTTTTTCATGGTGGAACGTTGGATATTTAATAAAAATTTAAGGAATAATGAAGAAGGCAGATTATCTTAGTATTCTTCAGACAGACTTGCCGGAGTTTATTGAAAAAAGTGCCTATCCCGAAGTAGATTTAGTGTTCCAGCAAGACGGAGACCCACAACATACTTCGAAAATTTTAAAAATTGGTTGGCAAATCAATTGTTTCGGTTAGTTAAATGGCCAGCGCAAAGCCCGGATCTTAATCCAATTGAAAATGTATGGGCAATTTTAAAGCAAAAGGTTGGCAGTATATTTACGAGCCCCAACGAATATGGATGAACTTTGGAAACGAGTACGAGAAGAATGGATAAATATTTCAGATGCAACTATTCGCAATTTGATTGAAGGCATGCCAAATCGTATTAAGAGTGGAAAAAAAACAAAGGGCTATGGACCAGATATTAAAATATTACTTTTTTTTTAATATTGGCGGTACGTGCAGAAGTGTTCGAATCGCCTTATTCGAATTTAGTAATTACTGCAGAGAAAATATATAAGTAAATCAGTCAAATTTTTGTTTGTAATGAAATGTAGCAATATAACTTATCAACAACTCCTGAAAATTTCATAGCGTATATCTGTTTCTTCATTTTTTTACAACTGTTTTAATTATATTTTTATCAACTTTCAATCACTTTTGCTCGCCAGTGTATATGTAATCTTATTATACACTGCCACAAATTCGAGGTCTCTAGTATATTAAAAATGTCTTATATGTTAATATGTTTTTCTACGTAAATTTTTATGTATAAATATATTTATTATGTGCAATACCGAACATAAGAATTGCTCTTATAGCTGTAACGTTTTTTCTCTGATTTATCGATATGCTGCTCCCCTCATTTAAAATTAAAATTTTCATTTATAAAAACGCTACATTCGCAGAAAATGTGCATTAAGTTTCGATGTCTTGAATGTTGGTGGATTAAATATGAATGTGAGGCGCACGATAATTTATTGCCCAAAATATATGGCAGACTCCTGTCTTCAATTTGTGAAATGAAAAGTAATGCTTCTACTTAACACCCGAGCTACTGCAACTAAATCAATAGTAAATTTTTGGTTTTTCGTACCCTAAATAATAAGCTATAATAAGCTGTAATAACTATATAAATTTATATTCGTTTTACGTCTCTAAAAAATTAATGTAAATAAAACAATTATAACAACAATTTTTTACTGGATGCTAAAAAGGGAAAACTGAATATTGTGTGCTCATTTTTAATTTGTTTCACGTTGAAAACTATTATTTTTAGTTTTTGTTACAGTTTTAATTCAGCTCATCTTTTTTTTGGAATATTTTTATTAAAAATTGTAAACTTTACAAATGAACGAATAACATTTTACTTGTGCTTAAGTTTATAGTTAATTTATCACAAGAATGTGAAAATTATTTCTGATTCGAGAAAAAAGGAAAAAGAACAATTAATCTCCAATACCAGTTGAGTAGAACACGTATATACATATTTTCTATGCCACTAAACACGTCATCAGTACTCTTTGTGTCAACAGGAATTTCGTTGCAAAGTCATTAATATCATCTATTTAACCCCTCAGAGTTGTAGAAAATGTATATGAAAAAAGCGTATCCCTTCCACAAACTCTATTAACATTGGCTCAAAGCTTTGTTCTTTCTGTTTCACTATATGTCAGAAATCCACATATTTCCAAAAGCTCAAAACTCTGTTTTTAGTACAGCTGAGAACGAAATTAGCTGCTATAAAGTAATATTCGCATTATTGTAATTAATTAACTATAAACTTAAGCACAACAAAATTTTTCTTCTTAATCTCCGTACGGTCATTAAAATCGTTACTAAGATTCTTTGCATTTCTGATAATTGACCAGAAATGTTTTCATATAAATAAAACAATTTTTAATTTATAGTTTTTCCCGACGTTTCGTAGATCTGTTGTCTACTTTTTCAAAAGATCGTCTATTTAAATAAACATTTAAAGTGCATTGGTTTTACAGAAAATCAAATGCAATACTTACAATTTTTTAAATAAAAATACTATTTTTAAAATCTTTTTTCTCTATAATTTTAAATTAAAATTAAAATGATGCACTTTAACTGTTTTATAAATTTAAATTGACGATCCCTTGAAAAAGTAGACTACATTTCTACGAAACGTCGGGAAAAACTATAAATTAAAAATGTTTGTTCATTCTTTTGTTATAATTGTGGTTCAAATAAATATCACTAACGGCCCTTTTCACAATGTCCGATTAAAATTTAACGTGGACTTTAACGGCAACTTTGGTATACAAAACTTGCTGTTAAAGTTCACATTAAGTTCTAATCGTACATTGTGAAAGGGGCCGTAAGTATAAAATTTAATCTTTTTGTTTGCCTAATTTTGTTTTTTTATTTCTGAATCATATGTTTTTCTCCTCTACTGGATTCTATAGGCAAAAATTTGTTCTGTACAAATTTGCAGGCTGTCAGAAAACAGCTGATATTTTACTTCTCGCTTTTATATAAATTTCGCCATAAATAAATGCATTTCAGTAAAATCCAGTACAAAATTTTGTGTAAACGAATACAGCTATTAGTTGTTACTGCTGCAATTAGTCACTAATTCTTTCATGTTGCATTCGCTTTTAACGTTTTTCAAAAATATTTAAATGTATCCATTCTGTAATATATTTTGCTTGAGTTTATTTTTTTATCTTGTTTAATATTGGCGAATGTTTGTTTAATTATAAATATCTCGTTATTTGTGTAGTAAATATTTTCTTTAGTTCGCTATTTTCTTTTCATTTAATTAACGTAATTGAATTTTTATATTTTCTTCTCGCTTTTGGTGTATTGAAGAAGAGAAAAGTAGAACTTTTCCTTTGTTAAGAAATAAATATTCATCATTCGAAATGTTATTGCAGAATTTTCTTTAGTATTATTGTTTTCCAATTTTTTTAATATTTTCCTTTTTTTTTGTAAAAACAAATAACTTTATGGAAAAAAAATCAGCAACAATGCCGATCATTATTATCTGCAGTTCAGTTCGTTGGTTGGTTGGTTGGTTGGTTGGCTTCTTTAATTTTCTGTTGTTTTGTTTTTATTACCCAACCCTTGAAATACTTAAATAATGATGAACAACAGGATGCCAACTAAAATAACAAAAATATTAATTATCTTTTACAACACACATTATACGGGTCGTGTACATTATGGCAATAAGTAAAAATAAAATTAAAAATAAAAATAAAATAAACAAATGTGGTCGCCATAGGGGAAGATGGAGAGAGTGAGCGAGAACTTTATTAAAATGAAGCTTAAAAATCGCTAATTGACTTCACACTAACATTAATGACTCTATTAAATTAACTAGTAGCAGAAACACTGAGAGAAAAATGTGTTACCGATTTTGTTTCAAAATTTTAAATCATATTTTTGTTAACTGCACAACGAGAAAAATATCTCATTAAAATATTTAACAAACGCATTTGCTTAAAACAAATTTTAACTAAAGAAAGGTTGTTATCAATTTGAAAAGTCAAATTTATCATCTATTTCAATGTCTCATTTATATTAGTTTTTAACAAAACGCAAATTTTGAACAAAAAATCGTCTATTAAAGTTTTTAAATGTATTTAAAAATTGCTTCTTTTATGGGTAGAAGCACTTGAAGTATAAAAAATTATGTTTTTTTTTTCTGGTGCGTAAGGTAGGGTTGAAAATGCCTTCGCACTTACGGAGACCGTCGTCATCTGCGTCGTGTTGTGTTACCACTAAAAAATTCCCTCGTCCTCCTTCTCTGGGTAGATTCCTTCCCGGGACCGCTTTCCGCATTACTTCGCGCAGGTTCAAATCAGCGTGACAATCAGGACCGCCCCTTACTCACCCACTGCTGGGTTTGTCAAGTTTATTAGCCGGCACCACGGCACCGACCTTTATTCCCTGGTCACCGTCAAAGGGGGCCTCGCTCTGCAGCAACGCATCGAGATCCCTCGTCTTTCTCCGTAGAACATACCTTACGTATTGCGCCTCAGCGTTCTAATTGCCTTCGCAATCACGCCGGCAGTAGTGAATCCGCCAACCCGCTGTGCCATTGCATTGCCATTCAGTATGCCATCTGATGCAGTCGAAGAAAGTGTGTTCTGCATCATCATCCATCATAGCGCAGTAAATGCAATCGGCACCATGTACCCTGCCCATGATGTACAGGTACTTACGGAAGTATCCGTAGCCCGAGAGAAATTGTGTCAGGAAGTAAGTTAACTTCCGCACATTTCTTCTGAATCTGTACTTCCACGCATCCAATGAGCTTCTCTGTCCATCTGCCGACCGTCTCCGTGGTCCACCTGTCCTACCACAGTTGGACAGTTTGGGATCTCAGCCCTATAGCACGAGGGCAATACTCCGCTCGCCCACCAAGAGGTGTAATAAATTATGTTAATTGTCATGGATTTGCATTTTGACGCCCTTAACATATTATGCAGTGGCGCCCATGTGCGATGAGCTTTTGATTAGTTGGCTAATAAGTGTTAATTGCGTTCCTTCAATTAACTGTGAATAAATCCAAAAGTTGATCGATTTCAACTTTTTGCAATTCGTTTTTTGTTGTGTCTTTTATTTTTTATAAATTTTTAAAAACAAAAATTTATTTTATTTTGTACTTAAGTATGCAGTTAGAGTCGGTGTATCGAATATAATTAGAATCAATTATAGTTTGCGCTATGCCAAAATTTTTTTTTTCGTCTGTTGGGCAGTGCAACATACGAAGTATAAATAATGCAGGGATTTACAACTGAACAAATAACCATATAGAATAGAATTTTTTTTATTTAAAATAGCGATCAATACCTTTAACACAAAGAGCATGTCGTCGACATTTTAACCTCAGAATTTCTTCCTGCTGAAGCAATGATTCATCGTCACCATCAACACGCTACCGTAACAGATTTGCTTCGAACCGATAGACCAAGTTTAGTTCACATTGCGAAAAATATAGAACTTGTACAGCCTTACTTCTAAGAAAATTAAAGTTGAAGTGGTGCAACCGTAAATAGAGAGCGGTAACGGTTTATGAAAGAACATGTTTTACGTCTTGCTCTTGCAAACAGACCTGAGACATGGTTTCAGCAGAATGGAGCCACTCTCGACACTGCCTGAGACACAATGGCACTTTTAAGTCAAATTTTTGGAAAGCGAATAATTTTCAGAAATTCGGAAATAATTAGTCCAGCGCTTTCGGCAGATTTGTGAGCACCCAACTAATTTCTTTGAGGTTATTGGAAGAAGAGAGAGTATGTGGACACGCCCTAGACAATCCTTAAACTTAGTGCCACCCACTACATCCACAAGCGGGGGTCATTTAAGTGACATTATTTTCCACACTTAAGTTGTTTTCTTTTTAACCAAAAAATGTGTAAATTTTTTTGTTTATATAGACATATATTTTGTTCATTTTTTCCAGATTTTAAAATATACAAAATGGAAATTTTTTATTTTTATATTGATTTTTTTTCTTGCACAAAAATGACATCCTGCATACAAAATGCATACATAAAATAAGTTACCTGCACTGTAATAATGCTTAGAATCATATATATAAAGAGATATTCCCACAATAAATTCAGTTATATACAATTTATTATAGTTTTAAACTCACTTATTACAGTATTGGCCCACCCTATATACATTTGCTATTAATCATTTTAGCTGTCAGCATAAACCATCTATATATTGTATAGCATGTGCAAATATATTCTTGAAGACTTATATTTTCAAAAAAACGTCTTTTTATTCTTTTGGAATCAGAATTTGTTCATCTATCGGTAGTTAAATTCCAAAAAGTCTTATCTCATTGTGTGCAGCAGGGTGCCCCGGTAGTCTAGTGAGTAGTGGGCTAGTTTATCAGTCGGAGTTCCAATTCCTAGAACAGACTCTGGTCTGTTTCACTACAACACATGAAAGTTTTTTCCCAACAGCTATTACAATGGGACAATAATAAATTGGACCCAAATGGGTTGGGACCTTTCTTTACATTTACATCCAGCAACCTGCCGACCTTTCTCATTTAGTTATCGACATATTGAACAGTAGCGATAGCATCATGTGACTTAACAGATACAGGGTGGCACAGAATGATGGATATGGTTTAAATGGTTTATAACTTTTTTATTTATGCGATTATTATAATTTTTGTTTTTTTTTCTAAATACAGTATATTATTGGGGATTTTTTTGCAATTAGCTTTGAAAAATGATATCCTGCAAGTGAGGTCCATTTTCTGCTTCGCACAAACGTGCTCTTCTTGGCATATTTTCTATTTCGGGTATAATGGCCATGATTTCATTTCGAATGTTGGTTTTTAGTTGGAGTATGGTTCTTGGTTTGTTAACGTACAATCTTTCTTTCAAAAATCCCCAAAGAAAACTGTCAGGAGCTGTTCAGTCTGGTGTGGGTGCAATGCGCACATTAAAATGACGACGATATGCACACTGTGTCCACACAATAGACAGTTCGTTTGAAAAATAAAATTCAATTATTTTTGTACGTTGTTCGATCGTGTAATGATTCATAATTAATTTCCCAAGTCTTCTGTACAAAATGCTGGAAAAAAGCAAAGAAAAAATTAAAATTAAAAAAGTTATAAAGAATTCAAACCATATAGATCATTCTGCGCCACCCTGTAGAAGAAATGGTAGTATTATATGACGTAATTTTTTTTAATGACATCAGCGAAATATAAAATAATATTAGAACTCGAGGTAAGGCAAATTCTTAATACGGTGATTGAAGCATTTGTTATATCCAACATGTTCTTGCGGTCTTCTGTAAAATTATTAAAATGTGACTTGGTGTGGTTTACCTCCCACCTATAGATATTAGTTTCGATTCACGTCTAATTCCCTAGTAAGTCCCCGAAGTCGATTGCTTAGAGCAAAACGCAAACACCGTTTTGAGATTGGCTCGCTACCGTCTTTGAGAATTAAGTCATGTTTTAGTCTTTCTCATAAACTTGGGCTTTAACTTCCTTCTTACTTCCTATTTATGTACACAGAAAGAAAAAGCTTGTAATAAATTTAAGGTTTTTTATCTTGGAACCGTTACGGCTTCTTTTATGTGCGAATTGGCGATTAAATATGGTTAAAAATAAGTATTTAGCACTTGAAAATCCGTACTTGAATTAAGTATTGTGTACTTGATTTAAAAAAAAAAATCCATACTTACCGTACTTTTGACACCGCTTGAGATTGTTTGATTTAAGTACGGATTGATTGATTTTTATTTTTGGTGTTTGTACCACAATATCGTCTGCGTAACTAATTAGTTTTCCAGTAAATTACTGGCGTATTCCCTTATGCTAAAACGATT
The DNA here is from genome assembly GCA_963924685.1 of Dexiosoma caninum. Classification (NCBI taxonomy): domain Eukaryota; kingdom Metazoa; phylum Arthropoda; class Insecta; order Diptera; family Tachinidae; genus Dexiosoma; species Dexiosoma caninum. The sequence goes on along the minus strand of OZ004727.1, from coordinate 23,489,356 downwards.
GTTAGAGTTAATGTCTGCTGGTAAGGGAAAACCTGCTTCAAAGTGTACTTTAGCTTTAACAATCGTTTTTGCATAAATTATTTCTCTGACTGTTGACGCCATTGTCAGTAAATGGCAACGGGCTTTGTTTTGCAACCACTAGAGTATTAAACAAAAAAAAAACAAAAAAGAAGTAAATTATTATTGTTTTAGCATTAAGTAAAAAAGTTAAGTTCATTTAATGTGTTTCCTCTGCACTATGCAAACTTATTTGATATGATATTAGTAACATTACTTAGGTCCCCTTTAAGCTATTACGCCCCCATCTCCCACAGCCACAACTTCCTGCATTAACTGCTCGAGAAACTGCTGTAGATGCATTGAATATGTTCAACATTATGTTCGCTTCTGTGCATGTATGGATACGTGTTCTGGTGTATATTGTGTATTTTAGCAATCCAATGGAAATGTTTTGCTAGTTAAGAGCACATGGAATGCAAATATGTTTCCACTAGAGTAGAAATTATTAATTTATTTTTTTTTGTTGTAATATTCCATTAAATGAAAGACTAACTCGTATTTATGGCATGTGAAGTTTCCAAATATTTACGACAAAAAAAAAATGTTGATGTTCGAATAAAAATCTAAATTATTACTGCATTAAAATCTTAACTGGGTTATATTCATTGCCATCAGTTTTGCTCCACTGCTAAGTGTAGAAGCTGTTTAGTATGCCTGTGCAAAAATTAATGAGTCTTGATGAGATATGAGTCGGTCTCTGCAAAGTTCAAGAGCAAGTGAATTCTATTCTTGTTTCTAATTTATTTCCACACAAAAGCATGAATATTGGAATAGAAACATAAATTAGAGAACAAGTGCAAATAGTGTGTGGTATGACTAGATAATGAGTTTAATACTGTTCATATCAATTAAACGGTTATTTGAAATAATATTTGCAATGGCGTTAATCAGAGACCGTATTTATTACAATGTTATTCCATAAAATAAGTGTTTTAATACGCAGAAATAGGAGTAGCATGGTAGGACATGGAATTTCAAATGATTGTTGACACTTTTTCTAACACGTTTGTTTGACAATAGTTTATATTGGCATTTGTCAAAAGTTTCGTACATTAAATTTCTTGGAGAAATTATGTAAATCTTGTCAAGGTTTTGCGATATTGTTAATGTCTCGTGGGGAAAGATCTATAAAGAATTTTTTTAATTAATTTACTATTTAAAAATTTAAATTTGTTGATTAAATTAAAATAAAGTTTCTTTGTTAAATACTTTTTTTTTTGGCGTGTGAATTAGGGTTGAAAATGCCATCGCATTTACAAAGACCGTCGTCATCTGCGTCGAGTGGTGTTACCACTGAAAAATCCCCTACTCCTTGTCTGGCCAGATTCTGCTTTCCGCATTACTTCGGGAAGGCTCAGAGCACCGTCCCAATCAGGACCGCCCCTTACTCACCCACGTCTGGGTAACAGTCTTTCGTTGGCAAGCGCAACAGTCGAGGCAGCTGCAGCGATTTGGCTAATTTTTTTTAATCTTCGTCAGAACTCAACTTATGTTTCTGGGGTAAGAAAAATTTATCAAAACGAGTTCTACAAAATTATCTAAAATAGGAGAACGGCAGGACCGATTTAAGTTTTAAGGGAAAAAAATTTACCACGCCCACATTTTTGATATACTATCTAAAATCGATGAACGCCCTAATGTAGCTGTTCACTAAAGTTTGTTTAGGGAAAAAACTTTGTCCTCGCCCACTGATACGCCCACTTTTTTAAATCCTCGGGCAATTTCATGTTTAAACTGACTACGAACATGCGTGTCGAGCAGCAGAACGACTTATCTGGAGAAGTATTTTTAGAGCAATTGCTGGACATTGGCAATGGCAAAATTCCCGTTGACATTTCGAGCGATTGTCTTCAATTTTACGTCTCTTTCTGCCAGTTTATGGAATCAAAATACGAACTTATGCAAAAGGTGCTTCTAAACAGTGCACAAAATTACAAAAATCATGATTGGTTGAGCGAACGTGCTATATGGGCTGCAAAAAACATTGATGCCGACGATTTAAATTTTCAGATCCAAATTGAAATTACTCGCGAGTTACAAATCGGGGGAAACCGTTACTTCCCAAGAAGATGTCATCAACTATCCTAGCAAGTTCTTAAAGTTGCTGGAATTACCCAGATAAACATCTCACAATATTCAACTTAAAGTCGGATCGGATCGGATCGAATCATAATGTCACGATATATAAACCAACTACGTCTTTGTAATGGCAATCGGTAGTAAAGAATCTGATGAACGACGTTATGGAAAGAACAAAGAAGAAGACGTTTTGATACCACGAATTCCAATGGCTCGGAGTAATATGCCATTCTATTTTAAGCGTTAACAGTTTCCTGTGCAGCTTGTATTCGCAATGGCAATTAACAAATATCGCGGCAATAAAATTCAAAATGCATTCCCGTGTCGGAACACCATCATTATTGTTTGTTTACGCATCTGACAACAAAACAAAATATATCGTGCATCGTAAAGCATTGAAATGAAGGAAATTACGATGTCACAGCAAAGCAACAGAGAAAAAACAACTTTGGCCTGGTCAATTAATTATGGACAAAACTAATCCTCAGATGAGCTTTTTTCTTTGTCTTGAACCAGTAGTCAGGGAATACCATACGTATGGAATACAATGCACCGGAATTAAATAAAATTAATTATTTAATTAATTTAATTAAATGAAAATACATTTTCGGTAGAAGATTAGAAGTAGTGGTGTTTTTGTGTATATCCGACTTAAATTGTCCAACATCATAAATCACGGAGAAGCAGGGAGTCGAATAAACACCATCGAAATGAAATTTTGGGCTAAAAATAAATTGATTTGTAGCACGTGATGATATTCCCTGGAAAATCGATGAAAAATTTATGTGCTCTCGCTGACCTTTTCGTCGTATAGAAAAAATGGAAGTTTTGGAAATGACGGCATATCATTGGAGCATATTCCATTGAAGTAGCAATAAAACAACAAGACAAGCACACTTTGCACCGATCCTCCAGCCAATTACTTAATAGAGTTGGCGACTGCAGTGTCATTGATAAAATCGACTTTGAACCGTCGCCCCATAAGTAGATACGATAGTGTGAAGTATTACTGACATCATCTTGAAATGCGTAAATACTTTCTTATAATAATTATTATATTATAATATAATAATTTAATTTTAAAAATAATTTCTTAAGCGCAAGAACGTCACACTGAATTTTCACGCCAAAAGCATTAAGAACTTCCGATTCCTTAACATCTGTATCACTAATAACCCAGAATTTTTAAATACCCGCTTATGCGTAATGAATGACTCCGGTTTATTTTCTGCCTCATGATTTCATATGAATTGCGAGTTAATAAAACGGCTAGAGCATTGGCACTTTTATTACAACTTCTTTTTATGCTTTCAATAGAAGTAACACTCATTTAATTAAAATGCCTAACAGGAACGGTACCATTGTGTGATACCTTCTTTTGGGAAGGGTGTAGTGTAGTGTACGTTACGAAGGGTGAAGCGTTAGAGTTGAGCCTAATTCTTAACAAGTCTTTCTGTAAAGCAGAGGTGCAGCATCTAAATTTTTATTATATAAAATTTTGTATATTTTTATATATAATTTTTATATTAGATATATAGTTTAAATTATTATACTGCCGACGAGAGAGTTCCCATTAATGCAAATCAGAAAAGATTTTGCTGATTGGAGTAGGATTTGAACCCATGACTTTCATAGCGTGAACAGCATGTTCAATTCAAAATATTATTAAAATTGACAACCGAAAACTTCACGTTGTCCACTAGTAGCCCAACTGAAGTTGAATTCCCATTCACAATCGACCCACTAAAGTTTAGCATCATTGTAAAGAGAAAAAAAGGGAACAAAACAAGGGTAGTAGTAGGTCTTTTGGAGCGACATAAATTCTTAAAATTCTTACATACGCTTTACTCTAAATTCATCTATTTTTTATTGCAGAGCAATTTGGAGCACTGTTTTGCCGCCAGAATCTAAAGATGTGTTCACTGCAATTTTGGGTATTTCGAAAGCCACCCGTTTGGATGAGGGAATTTATACCTGCAAGGTAAGTCAGCAAATGAACACTATACCAATAATGTACGTATTTCAATCATAAAAATTTCTCAAAATCAAAAATAATTTACTATCAAAATCGTGTCAAAGTTACAAATATTTCAGTTTTTATTAGGAAAATAAAATATATTCTCGTTTAAAATTACGAATAGATAAAACAGAATTGTTATGTCACAAAATATTTGGCATAGATTTTCTTCGTTAACATCACGACGGTAATAGGCAAAAGTTAATAAATAAATAAAAACTGAATTTATTTTTCGAAAATCTTTTTAAATATATGATTCTAATTTGAAACTTGTGCTTTTTTTTAATATTCTTTTGTTATGTTTTTAATTTTGCATTTGATTCAAAATACATTAGCATGCTGGCCAATGGCAAGTCTAGTGTACATGAGAGGAAAAATCTAGAAGAAGAATTAGGTATGTGTAACAAAAAAAGTAAACTCATGGATTGTTATGTTTTTGTTTATAGAGTTTCGGTTTTGTGTTCGGTATTCAACTTTAATTCTCGATTGATAAGTTGAATTCAGAACATAAGAATCTTGAACTTGTTGTCAGAAATAAGGAAAAATCCACTGATGAGCTAAGTAAGCATTAACGGAATAGTACTATATGGATATGCTCTCTTCCTCAATTTTTGAGTTTTCTTTATAAAAAATACTTTATGAGAATATCAGAAAGTATGTAATAATACATTTCATATATATTTTTTTTTCGGGAAAAAGCACAATTTTCAAATTAGAATCGTATGGTTTAAAAAAAAATAGTGCAAAGCACCTAGTTTATAGGAAAAAAAATTTCGTAACTCCGAAAAAGAAACTCTGGTAGCAGCTCTGTTCTGTCTATTATTATTCGTAAAAATAAATGTTGATTTATTAAAGGCTTATAACATAATTTTCATATAAAAATCTCTTTATAAAGGCTTTAAAAGACAGAAATATATATAAATAAATAAAACGGTTGGTATTTAATTTTATTTTCCGTCTTTTAAATTGATACAAATAACAATAATATTTTCAATTGTGCAAATATTTTTTATGATGGTTTTTTTAAAGCAAACTGAGCAAAGTCAGAGCAAATTGCACTGTTTTATATGGTAGTTATTTTCAATCAAGCTGTTGAATAAATTCAATAAATATTTAGAGGTGTGTGAGTTCGAATTCTATTAAACATCACCGGAGACTAAAGAATTTTAAAAACGAGAGCCAAAAAGGAGTGGCGATAGCTGAAGTAGTTAGCACGTTGACTACAAAACGAAAAAGTTCTGTGTTCGAGCCCAGTTTCAGACTAAATGATAAAAACAACTCGCATTTTTTCTGATGTTCATTAATGTGTCTTTGTGTCAGTTGTTTCCGGAAGGTTTCAGTGGCGAAAGCTTAATCACTGCTCACTGAACAGCTTTAGCTGATACCAATCCACAGGCAATATAAGAGCGCTCCCCTCGTCGTTATTGTGTAGCATCAGCAAAGTAAAATAGTTAATAAAAATGGCTACTGGTCGAAGGGCTGTTGCTATGTAACTCTAATCACCGAAAGGTGGACGATCTTGTAGAAATAAGCTTGTGCATTAAGACTCGTGGCGCGAAAACCACTGGGTTTAGTTTAAATCGAATCCTACGTCAATTTTGATTCGAACATTAAACCGCTACTGTTGGCTTCCATCACACCATATAATTCTTGTCTATTTAAAATTTTAATACAGACAACAATCACATTCCACAATATCCTTAAACATGTATTTGATTTCTTAATATTCCAGTGTGAATATATTAACATTTTCTTGCCAGCAATTAACTCATCTTAAAAAAAATCATTAAAACATTTGCTTTGAACCCCTTTTTTTACTTTGAAGTAAAATTGATATGCAAGAGTTACTTTGAGAAATCACTTGATTAGGGATTCATTATTATTGTGTATTTCATTGTTAATTTCTCACTTTGGTTAAAGGACAATTAACAAATAAGCACGTCAAGGATGAAAAATATTTGCAATTTTTTTCTATAATTTTTACGAAAATAAAAGAGAATAAAAGGAAATTTAGTAAATGTGGCTGAATAAAATGGAAAAGGAATTAAAAAGCGTCGTTTGTTGTATTGAAAATAATCAACCTCATTTAATTAAACAAAGTAAGAAAAAGGTTGAATTGAGTGAAATATTCAAACATTTCCCTTTTGTTTTTAAGAAAAATGAAAGTGAGGCAATTAGTGCCCTTAAAGTAGCTCAACCTTTTAGTGCCTGAAAACACTTGCTGAAATTAATAGAAGGGATGGAATTTTATTACAAACAAAAAAACAAAAAAAAATCTTTATTAGTGGTGACAAATTCATTTAAAAATCCTTTCTTAATGAGAGATTAAAAAGCAAAACTCTATTATATCGAATCTTTGGATTTGCAATAAACAAGGGTCGGTGCTCAAGGTGTTACCAATTGAAGCGCAAATACTTTAATTATAATTTTCAACAAATAATACTCGTATACACACAACTTAAAGTGACATACCGAAAAAGTCTAAAGTAAAACAAAGAATTAACAACGAAAAAGCCAAGTGCATGATTAATAAGGAAGAATCAGCAGTGACAACAACAAGACTGGCTGTCCGAAAATTTGAGCTTTAATTAAAAAAAAAAACAAAAAAACTTTCAGGAAATTGTATTACTAAGAATACAAAAAATTCTCGTATTCTATTTACATAGATATAATTCATATATATATATATATATATATATATAAAGTTAAGCTATAAAGCTGAGGGTGGCGATGGTCAAAGTGGTCTGCACGGTGAGTACGAAAGGAAAAATTTCCTGGCTTCAACCCCTGTTTCAGATTCATAAAAACATCTCGCATTTTTTCTGATGTGCATTAGTGTGTCTTTGTGGCAGTTATTGTCGAAAGGTTTCAGTGGCGAAGGCATAGTCACTGGTACTGAAAAGTAACGACTTTAGCTGTAGCTCATCCACAGGCACATCAGAACGCCTCCTTCGTCGGTATCGTGTAGCACCGGCGAAGTAAATAAATTACTAAAAAGGGTTACAAAAACGAAGCTTCAAAATTTAATACGTCTCCTCTACATCAGAGGCGCTACAACACTGCTATAAAGCAAAGTACGAGCAAAAGCAGAGTTGTAAGATAGTGAAACTTTATCTCTTATCATTTCTCCTACTATCCCTTTCCTCTAGTTCCAGCACAATGCACCGCATGTGTAGGGGTAATCTCCTGAGTGCTTGTCCAAGATAAAAAAAAATAATAAACAGCAACAAAATAAAAGCAAATAGAAATCAAATCAAACCATTGAAAGCAAAGACAATTTTGTTAAGTCAAGCTATGTACACCCGATTGTCAGATATTATAATATTGTCAGAAAAATTGTTATAGAATGTTCAACAACTGTGCGAACTTACAATTTTTAGCTGGCAAGATTGTCACAAAAGGCATTGTCAGTATATTGTACAAAAATAATATTGTAAGGCATCTAACAATCGTGAGAACACCCGCCATTTCCATTAACAGGTAATTGCCAGATATTGTACGGTCATTTGTTATTGTCAGATGTGCTACATTTAGTCCACTGTACAATAACACCATTGCCAGATAAATATTTCTATTGACATGTGTAGGGGTAATCTCCTGAGTGCTTGTCCAAGAAAGAAAAAAAAAAAAGATTTTTAGCATCCGATACATAGGCAGAACGTTGTCGTTGTTCATATGATACAATTTATAAGCAGCCAATGCCGTTAGATCCAAAACAATGAAAAATAATGACAGTAGAAAATGTAGCTCGCTTTATAGTATACTCTGGCAATAATCAGTCCATGATGCAATAATAATGAGGCAATAATCAGTCCATAATTTTGGGTGTGCCACTCTCTGCTATCTTGCTATCATAGAGCATCGACGATAGCAGTAACACATTTTGTTTTATGGGAAATGTAAGAAAACATCGTAACATTTTCTCGGAAGCAAATCACTTCAAGGCAATAGATCTATCCCTATGGGCTTTCATTTCTTCCGGAACATATGTTTTATTTTTCCTGAGCGTTCCAACTAGAATTAAATTCCTAGACGCCAACATTATAAAAGAAATTCTACTGTTATGTTTCGGGCATTTGCTCTAAATTTGGAAACTAGATACTTCACCGCTCGTTCGCCCCGTTTAGTTTCTGTTGCAGATACGGTTTGTCCGGTATATATCTGCACATGCAGTGGGAAACAACTCGTATCTGGGCAAATATAGCTAAACTTTATTCAGTATTTTTCAGTTTCTGAGGGGATATACCGCACGAAACGCGTGCTGTCAAGATAAAGAAGAAGTTGTTCTTCGATGGTAAACTTTTCACTAGGCTTGTAGTGCGAAGCGGGATTGTTATTTAACATAGTCCATATATCTCTTATCGGTGCCGTTTTATCTGTCTGCATACGTATAAGCCGAGTTTTCGCATCATCAAACCTTATGGAACAAACTAGTGCACGAAAGCGATTGTTTTACATGACTGCGCGATGCAATGGGCAATGTCAGGCGCTGCATAAGTCTCTGACTCTTTCACTGCTGCTGAGGTTTGTGCCTGCTGTTTTTGATAGCTTAGCAAAAGAAAAACAAATAACTTTTTCGGTATAACTGAAAATTGGAAAAAAATTACAAACGCGTACGCGGGTACGAAATATGTGTTCTACGATTAATTGATGTTCACGCATTAAAAATCCTAAAGGAGAGTCATTCCTTCCCTGACATTTTATTGCTAAAATACCGATGAAGGAGTTCGCTGAGAGTTTAGGCACATCAGAAAAACTTTTTGTTGAACGGAGGACTGAAGTCGGATTGTTTTAAGTTTTTCTATAATCGTAACCAATTAGTAATCACTTGAAACTGATTGCAATCGTATTGTTAGCAATTATTTCAGTTGTTAAGTTAAACTCATCCAATTACTAATCACTACTTGACAGTTATATCTCTTTTTCACGCTTCTATGTTTAACTTTTCTCACCTTATCTTCAACCTTGTAGGTGTCGTCGTCCTTCTTTTACTGATTTTAGTTGCTCTACAAACGATTGCTTTGCTTTACTCTTTCATTTAATTCTTTTTTCCCTTTTTTTCTCTTTAATAAAAATTTTTATTATTTGTAATTTAGCTAAGAATAATGCCACAGATATACCAAAGATAATAAACTGCTGTAATATTATACTCGTACATACAGATAAATAGAAAAAAATGTTACAACAAATTTGTGTTGTTCATGAGCAGTGATGTTAATCGTACTGTAATTACTGTATTTTACAGAAATTTATTACGACATGCGTATGTACGTACGATAATTCAGTTAAATATACGGTAATTTTATATTTTATCTCACACGGATTATGTGTCATGTAATATTAGCGCTTGAGTTTTTCTGATGAAAATAGTTCAGCAAGAAATATAACAATATGCATACTCGTACATATTTATATACAGGGAGTCAAATAAAACTAAACTTATGGCCAGTGCTTGAAAATTAAATTCTATTTGTATCAAGTATTCGTTATTGAAGATTCCAATAGCCCAAACGAAGAACACTTCCTTTGTAGGTGGCACTCATATCACATTTTCTGTTTTTTTTTTTTTTTATTTATTTTTTTTTTTATCTTGGACCAGCACTCAGGGGATGACCCCTACACATGCGATGCATTGTGCTGGAACTAGGAAATCAGGTTATGGGAAGGAGGATAGAGGGAGTAGTGTGAATGGACATTTGATTTGAATTTTCCCACGTCATAAGTGACAGGAAAGAGCTCGGCAGGGAGGTTATTCCACATACGCGATGTTCGGCCGAAAAATGAGTTCTCCCTGTAATGCGTAGTGCGGTTCGCTGCCAAGTTGACTACAAATGGATGTGCTCTTAATGATGAACGCTTCGTGCGCGTGAATGATCGGGTTTCGGGAACAAGTTCCCTGATTTCATCAGAACACATCCCATTATAGTAACGATAGAACAACGAAACGCACCCCACGTTGCGACGATGCTCAAGAGAGTCAATAGAGTTTGCTACCCTACTGTCTCCTATGAGTTTCTTCGCTCTCTCCTGGACCCGGTCGAGTAACTTCAAAATAGTATTTGAAGCACCGGCCCAAACATGAGAGTTGTATTCCATTTTCGGTCGGATGTAGGCGGTATAAATAGTGAGGAGATGTGGTGAAGTATGTCTTGCACCGTCTTAAAAAACCGAGGCACTTGAATGCTTCTTTTGATACCTGAAAAATGTGCTCAGTCCATCGAACATCGCACTGAATTTTCATGCCAAGAACATCAAGAGCTTCTGATTCCTCGATGTTTATACCGCCCATAATTACAGATGACGCAGCGTCATCGGGCATGCGTCGATGTGTAAGCATGCTGCATTGGGTCTTTTGAGCATTGAAATCGACCCTATTTGCCTGACCCAATTGCGATATTTTCATGAGGTCACAATTCAATGAGTCACTCATATTCTGCCTCAGCGAAGTGATCATAGTCGATGTTGGCCTACGACTAAATGAATATGAGTGAGAAAGGCTGCTGTCATCTGCGAAAGAGTGGATAGTGTTAAAAACAAAAACTGATCTGTTGCTTTGGAGACATCCCATGGCCACCGATGTCACCCGATCTAACTCCCATTGATTTTTTTTTATGGGGCTACCTCAAAGAGAGGTTTTGTAATGACAATCCCCAATCTCTTGTGGCTTTAAAGGAAAATATTCGTCGAGAAATCAGCTCAATTTACCAAGTTTGCTGCAGCTTGTGGCTCAGAACATAAGGCTCCGTTTTGAACAGTGTGTTCAAGTCGATGGAAGACATCTGGATGGCATACTCTTTAAAAAATAAAATTCGCATTTCCATTCTATTGGTCAATAGAATAAATAAAACTTAATAAAACTTTGTGTCAATTATTACGTTTTTTATTTAAGTTTGACAATATAAATCTGCTACCAGACACCCTGTATTTGGAATACATATAATCCTATATATCCTGTGATCTGAATATATTTTTTAATTTAAAAAATATGAATAGTAAAATAATAATAAAAAAATAATAAAATAATAATAATAAAAAAGATGAATAATTTAGGGAGAAAAAAGTGCACATGAGACAAACGACATCATTGTAAAAATAAACAAAAACCATCCGCACTTCTCAAATTTACAAATAAATTATTTGGTTACGACTCATCGCAAGCAAAGGAAGGATTATTGTTTCTCGTTCTAGTCCCATTTAGTTGTGATTTAGTTTGAAGAAAAAACTTGTGCTTAAATCCCCAACAATAGAATGAATTACGTTTCATCGATAGAAAAGAATGAGGTCCTTCCCCTATAATTGAAGTTGCCAGTTACACGAATGACGAATAATCGAGGCTACACTGTAGATATGAAAAAGAGAAAATTGGTCTTATTCGTTAAGTTAATCGCACGTTTTAATAAACACATGTATAGCCATACACGCACACACCCATACATAATAAGTAATATCGTGCAATACGTATTTTCTAGTTTTGCTTTCTACCAAAATTTTAGTGAATATATTTCGATTCGAAGTCACGTAGTTAATGTGAAAAAAAAAACTTGTCTGAAGCAAAATTATTAATCTCAATTATATTAATTTATTGCACTGAATTAAATTTTAGGCATATAAACGAATAAATAATACTACTTTAGGAGAAAAATAATTTATAGAATTGTTCAATTCAAAAGCTCCCCAGGGTAAAATACGTTGTTATTTTTTATTCATGAACTAAATTTTTATCATATTCATTATCTTTTATTGTGTAATTCGATAATAGGAAATTACCAGTGTATATACTGTGGTGAATAATAAATGAACCAAATCGGTATTCCGGCAATTCACAATTAATATTTTCATGACAATATGTCACTGAGTATATTATTTCACTTATACAGTTTACGACTTTTATATAATTTTTAAATTTTTTTGTCTTTAAAAAGTTTTTAAACACTCTTAATAATTTTTTAATTATCTTAAATTTTGATTAACTTTATGCATTTTTTGATTTATTGCAAAAATGTCAATGTTAGGGTTCTTGTTATCCGTTTATGCTGATGGTTGCAGATATCAGATATCGATGGTAATATTGCTAAGCATATGCAGACTAAGCCACAGACAATGGCACTACATATTTGAAAATAATAAGTTTTTGTTTCTTAAACGAAATAAATATTTTCAATAGATAAGTAAATTGAGTGTAATGTTAAGATTTCAGTATTTAAGGAAAATTAATATTTAAATAAGGTGTTAACACTGCTGTTGTCAAACTAATGCCAATACTTATTCCAGGCCAACAAATTGATTTCCTAATGAAAATTTATACCATTCATCAGACCCATAAGTTAGTGCAGGATATTAGAAAAGCCCATGAAAAAGAATAAAAATACTGCTCTGGTGTTTTTATCGAAATTCAGCAGAATTGTCTCAAAGCCAAATGCACAATTAGAAGTTGGACTTTCACCTTAAACCTATAACCAGTTATTTTACTACTTAGATAAGCGCTTAGCATTATAAATGGAAAAAACGATTTCTAATGCTATTGCAATTACCCCTCTATTGAGAGTAGTGGTTATGTGCTTAGTGGTACACTTGTGCCTCCGTAGTCTAGGGCATGAGCATTAGTCTTATCAATATGGAGTTGCGTGTTCGATTCCCGCCTAAACCCTGGGTGTTCCTACAGACAAGCTATAGAGCTTCCTAGAGTTTGTGTTGTTAAAAAAAAAAAAAATGTGAGTCCGATCACAGGGGAGATGTGTAAACATCTAGTAATGAAATATTTTTTTGTTTTCCTTATTTTGCTTTGTTTTAGTAAATTTCTTATTAAAAGTGCAAAAAATCTTTTTAAAAGTTATTAAAATTATATATTTTTTTGTATTCATTTTATTTATTTGTTTTTATTTGCCTACGATAACATAATGTACGACAATTAGTGAAAATTAGTAGCTACTACTACTACTATTGCGCACTAGATGGTGTTAGTGTATTTCTATGCAGCCGTTAATTTTCTCTATACTTATTGTTGTCCGTATGATTACACTAATACACTCATACACAACTCACACCGCGTTATCGTAATTACAATCTCACTCTAAATTTGTTATTGTATTGTGAAAAAAAAGAGTATAGATGTTTACACATCAAAAATAGGCAATAATTTTTTCTGTGTTGACAGCGATTAATTCCTACATCGGAAACTTCTACTTTAAAGTTTTATTTGGTTTGTCAGGCGTAGATCTGCGATATTATTAGAACGCGGCAATGACTGAATTATTATGCCACATCTGAAAATATTTCATATATTCATCGACAGTAAACGACCAGAGGCCCTACAAATGTATTAATTGTATTTCACTATTTCTCCAATCAAAATATATTATAAAAATAATTGAAAAACCCCACACATTCAATAATTTATAAATTTTAAATTCAATTATGTTCTATAAAAGAAATTATTTTAATTAACTTCTGTAAAGTGAAAAGCAACAAATAATTCAAATTCTTGCTATGTGTGAACTTTAACTTTTATTATAACATTTAACATTTTATATGTTCATTTTTGTTATAATAAAAAACTATATTTGCCTTAACTTTTAAATTTAATCAACTTTCAGTTGCAAGAACGGCTTCTACTACTTCTTTTGGTTCCTATTGTTTAGACAGTTTTACATCTAAATTAAATTTAAATAAAGATTTTACTTCATGTTAAACAATGCCAAAACAAATGGTCAGAAATAAATCTGAAATATGTTTGCAATACTTCTTCTATTCTTTTTGTAGAAATTCAAAAACATATTGAATTTAAATAAGAAAAAGATTTCCATGGAAGAAGAGATTTTGCAAAATATGTACATATGTAAATATCTGTATGTATGTATGTATTAATGATTGTGTGTGTGTATATATATATATATATATATATATACGAATATGCTGTACATAACAGTACATTAAGGAGACAAAAATTTTAGATCTCTAGCTGAAGCAAAATGTCAAATTTGAATTTTTATTTTAGACAAAAAAAAAAAATCAGCCGGGCTTGTTCATTTTCTACTCTATGGTAAAACAAACACTGGCTTCGCTAACAAAAGCTTCCGGCACTCTATATAATATTCTTTCCAATTGATGAAGCGCCCAAAAACGAGATTTGAGCGAAAAATTTTTACAAATTGCAAATAATTGAAAATGAAATAACTCCCAAAGAAATTAAATCACTGCCAAAACTAATGAAATAAGACTTAAAAGCAAAATAAAATGAAATAAATTCTTTTGGTACTTTATTCATTTGGGAGTAATTTCATTATGAAATCAACTGCAGTCAAAGAACTGAAATAATTCCCAAAAAAAAAAAAGTAAATCCCAAAGATGTGGGAGTTATATCATTAGATGTATGAACATTTTTTAGGACTTACAAATATAATTTTTTTCTTGGGATCAATAATTACGAAGTAGTACCATTGTCTCGGCGACGAAGACAGAATATGAATGATTCTCTAAAAGATGACCTCACGAGAATATCGGAATGGGGTCACACGAACCGGGTCAATGCCCAATGCTTAAGGCTTAATGCACGATCACACTGACTCATCTGTAATTATGGGCGGCATAAACATTGAGGAATCAGAAGCTCTTGATGTTCTTGGCATGAAAATCCATTGTGATGTCCGATGGACTGAGAACATTTTTTAGGTCTCAAAGGAAGCATTCAAGTACCTCGCCTTTTTAAGGCAGTGTAAGACATACTTCACCCCATCTGATCTCCTTACTATTTATACCGCCTACATCCGACCGAAAATGGAACACAACTCTCATGTATGGGCGGGAGCTTCAAAGACTATTTTGAAGTTACTCTACCGTGTACAAGAAAGGGCGAAGAAACTCATAGGAGACAGTAGGGTAGCCAACTCTATTGACTCTCTTGAGCATCGTCGCATCCTGGAGTGAGTTTCGTTGTTCTATCGTTACTATAACGGGATGTGTTCTAATGAAATCAGGGAACTTGTTCCCGAAACCCGGTCATTCCCGCGCACGTCGCGATCTTCATTAAGAGCGCATCCATTTGTGGTTGATTTGGCGGCGACTCGCACTACGCATTTACTACGTTTTTTGGCCGAACGGCACAGCACTTATGTGGAATGCAGTACCCGCAGAGGTCTTTCCTGTCACTTTTAACGTGGGAATATTCAAATTGAATGGCAATAAATACTACTCCCTCTACCATTTCTCACAAAACCTTATTTCCTAGTTCCGGTGCAATGCTCCGCATGTATAGGGGTCATTCCCTGAGTGCTGGTTCAAGATAAAAAAAATATTTTCCAAGTACTCTTAACTTTCTGATTCATACTATGAAAGACATTTTCGGAAAGTACTCGTGTTTGAGATACATCAAAATGGTACCACCCTACTTAGAAGACAATATGAATATTTAGAAAGTGTAGTTTTTATTGTAAATTCGTTCTATAATTTAATTAACTACGAATAAAATGTAGACAATAGAAATATGTACAGTTGACTCTCGATAATTTAAAATTCAAGAGACCAAAGAAAAAGCTCAAATAATCTATATTTCAAATTAACAAAGCTTGTGGCAAAAGCGTTGTAATACTAAATCGAAGAACAAAAACACAACTACATTCACACTACGAGTTCAAATTATAGAATGTCGGCGAGCAAGATGACTTTTCTGTCTTCTATAGAGCAATACATATAAATTAATATAAATGATTCATTTGTTTTTATTTTATATTTTGCATAAAATAAATCACATTAAAATAATACAAATTATAGAGCATCAGCGATCATGCTGTCATTCAAATAATTTAAAATTGTCAAGGGGACGAAATTACAAGCATTTTCTTCAATGTATGGAATGTATTTCAAGAGAACTGGAAAATAACAGGCTTCAAATTATCCAGGGTCGACTGTATATTGAAATTATACCAATTAAAATCGATAGGAACAAAATACTGCAAACTTTTTATATCGACAAAAAGATTATTAAAATTTAGCATCATGAAATATCGCATAGACCAACAAAAAAAAATTTTTATACAAAGTTTTTAAAACAATCCCCTATTTTTTATTTATTCAACGTGAATCTAAAAGAATTACGATTATTGATCTATTTTTATTATATGGTTTAGCGCCAAATGAAATGTATGTACAGATAAACCGCATAACAAACACAGATCAACAATCGTTTTAAATAACTTTCCTTAAATTTTACGTACTTTTGGCTGCTGAAGTCTTATTTCAAACCCCACCACAGCTATGAAATTTTATTATGTGCATTATTGCCTTTTCTAATGCACCATACTTCCTTAAATATTAATGTGCCCATTCAACTCCAGAAACAGAGAGTTTTGGCGGGAGTTCCACAGGATTTCCCTGAAAAGACGCCAAATGCAATTAGTTTTCTGAATATGTTACATCTCTTAAAAAATTTCGTTTAGTTATTAGAATAACTTTCGCAAATCACTTATTTCTATTTATATTCCCCCTACTGATATCTATAGTAATTTAACTAAAAGTTCTCTTATTATCCTAAACATACAACCTCACAAGTTCCGCGGAATATAACCGTGTTTGAAGAAATTTACGATCTTTGCTGCGATGTGAATGTTCTGTAATATATTTTCAAATTAATATTATGAATATACGAGGGTAGCTTAAATTATTGCCTTTATACGGGGGGATATCTTTAAACGGACAGTAAAACTCAGCTTTTTCGTAATTGTGATTATCCGGTCAACAATGGCGGCTGAAATAACTCTCATTAAAAAAAATCCCAAAAACTAAATTGTAATAATAATATATAATAATAAAACTAAAATAATTCGCCAAGAATTGGGGTGTTATTTCGTATGAAATAAAACGTTAATTTATGCAATGAAATAAATCTTTAGTAGCCAGAGCCTTTTCGGGAAATACCGTGGTGAAGAAATTGCTTAATCTTTTTTAATTAATTTTTTAAAATTAATTGAAATGAAATAAGACTCTAATAACTTTTTTTGGCGAAGTATTTAATTTTAATTTTTGGGAATTTATTTCGCATAGAAAAGTCCCTAGTTCTTAAAATGAAAGAACAGTCCAAAAAGTGAAAGAACTCACCAAAAATCGTTGTTTTACAATTTTTTTTTAGAATTACTTAATTTTGGTTTTAAAGAATTATTTCATGTCACCGTCAACATCACTTAATAATGGAAAACCTGCCAAAAAACTTCGATTTCTATATCTTTGAAATCCGCACGAAGGATTTTTTAAGCTGGGGTACTGGCTCCCTTAATATGACACTATTCAGTTAAAACAATACTACTCGAAATACAAAATTTATTTGATCGTAATTTTAGACTCTTTCTGCCGTAATCATAACATTTTTTTTTCTTTTTTTAACGTTTACTAGTCTGTTTTCCATACAAAACTCAATCAATTTGCTTTCTATAAATCCAAAAATCTTCAAATTGATTATATCATAAGAATAGTATTTAACCTTAGGCATATCGAGCCTTTGCTGCAATACCGCAGTAACTCAAAATTGGAGGTGGGTATGCAGAAATGATCTTTAAGAAAATATATATCTAAAGGAAAAAAGATTATGGTTCTATCTCTAACTGTTCAGATTCTACAGCTACAAATGTCTTTATTGCCTCCAGCTATTTCCAACAATATTTATTTGCAATAATAAAATATTTCCTTTATGACAAGAAATTTACAAACAGAATACAATACAAAACATGCCTCTTTATTTAAAAACTTAGAAAAAAATAACTTTAGTAAACGAAAATGCTATCAAAAAGATGGATCAAAACTTCAAATGCATTTTTCTCAGTTCACGATTTTTTGAATTACAACGGTATTGCACCAAAGGCTCGATATCACTAGTATTGTCGGACTTATGTAACTTTTAACCAGATCAATAAAAAAAAATATAGTTTTGTGAAAACTTCTTTGTATAATTGACAAAATTTTGTCACGCCTTGAAAATGTTATCTCTAATCTAAATCTAAATCCAGACGGTTTAAGTTCTTTTGCCTGAGGTGCATAGATTTAAAGGAAATACAATATGTATGTGTTTGTATTCCCAAAATGAAAATTGAAAATTTAAATATAAAATTTTCATTCTAAATACAAGTTATTTTAAATATGAAGCGGAAATGACTTAAGGGCAAAAATATGTTGCATAGTTTTCTGCTGGAAAGTTTCTTATTGTTATTGCCAGGATATTTACACGCAGGAACACTTTTACATAAATACGTATAGAGTAGTTATTAAAGAGCTGCAAGAATGGTAAAAATCACTAAAAGTGTGCATTCATACTTTGTATGAATAGTGAGTGTTGACTCAACAGCATTTCTCAACTACTGAGTGTGTGCATTTCTCATTTTATTCGTCCATTAATTTTTCTGCGCATTCAGTTTATTTTTTTTTGGCCAAAAATGGAGTCACAACAATGAATCAAAATATCAGTGAATACGTCACACACCACACTGTTAATGATGCTGCCTTTTTATAGTTTCTTTTATGAGCTTTGACATAGTTGCCGTTTCGTTAACACTTTGATAGAACATGCCTCACTGATTTTTTAGGTTAAGTTAAAATTAAACTAATTTAATTTCACCGAAACAAATATAAAAATTTAAAATTTATTTGTGGTCTTGTTTATATTGTGTTATTTATTTTTGATAAATTTTTCGTTTAGTTTCACACAATTATATATTATTATATAAAATTTATTACAATTTTGCTCATATTGCAATAATTTAGAATTAAAATTTCTAACACATTGCATTATCCACAAATATTTATTTAGTCTGTCTTTTGTTTGGTTTTTGTAGTCTATATGAGCATTTCGTTGGTGTTGAAAATTATCAGTAGACCATCAACCAAACTTTGGAAGTTAAAAAAATCCAAATATAGATTAGCTATAACATGCAACAAACATAAATAAATAATCGTAATGCATTTTGATTCCTGTTAAACAAATAAAAAATAAATAAAAATAATTTTAAAAATTTTTGCCAAACACAAGAATTTCAGATATTACAATATCATAAGATGTCAAGGAAACGTATTAAATTTTGAAGCTTCGTTTTTAGTAGCCGTTTTTAGTAACTAACCAATACCGGCGAAGATGGGCGTTCTGATGTGCATAAGCTGAAGCCGTTACTGTTCAGTGACCAGTGACTATGCGTTCGCCACTGAAACCTTCCGACGACAACTGACACAAATGCACATCAGAAAAAATGGGTGATGTTTTTATGAGTCTGAAACTGGGGTTGAACCCAGGAAAAATTTTTCGTTTTGTAGTCAGCGTACAGACTACTTCGACCATCGCCACTCTCTGCTATGCGGCTTATTGCGCACCGAATATGATACGGAATTGGGAGTTATTTTTGGTGGAATTTCAAATGCCTGTAATTTAGAAGCTGTAGCATTACTAATAGAAGATGACAAAGAAAAGAAAAGCTGATCTTGTTGGATCAAGCCATTTGTTAAGAATTTTAAAGTTCATTTCATGTTAGCACGACAATGGCCAACTGAAGACTAAATACGCTCTAAACACAGAACCTGTGTTTTCGTCTGTGTATATTTTTTAGTTTTGTTCTGCTAATGCGGGGTTGTAGCTGGTTGAAAAATTATACCAACCAAAAACCATTCTCTTCACCGAATTTTCCCGCAAAGTGCAATGTTATGCCAGCATAATTATGCCAATGTAAATTGGCTCATTCAGTTGTCTTATTAGATTTTCTGATAGTGTGTGTGTTGTGTAGGAAATGCAATCGCAGTATTAAGCTGAATTCATTCTTGAGTGGTCTCTTGCAGCTGCCTAGTAGATATCAACCGGCATAGTTTTGATAGAAATGTAACGTTCCATATAAACCATGCAGCTGAAATATCCGATGCAAAAATATGGCATGTGAAACCTTCTTGAGCATTTATTATACTCAAATAAATCTACAGTTATATCTTCGCATGAATTACACATAAAAATCAAACTGGTACTCTCTCTTTCTCTATACAACACAATTCTAGGACGTTCGCTCATAAATATGTTTTGAAATTTTACTTTGTTTTTGTAAACGTTAATAAAAATAATCCAATTTGTGCGTGTGTTTATTTGCATTTTTGAGTGACGCACAGGCTTCACAAACATACAGACTGCTCGTTGTTTTTGTTATTATTATTTTGCATTTATAAATGCGATTGTTAAACTGAGGGCATGTTTCATTTCTCACATTTACATTTATGTACATATGTATGGATGTTGCTGTTACACGAAAATAAAAAGGATTAAAAAATAAAATACACCCACAATAAATGCCATTATTGTTGTTGGTTTTATTTGTATGTTGGCAATTGCAAACAAGTCAAGTGAGTGCATTCGTTACACTTGAATATTTTTCATTCAAACAAAATTTTTTTTTTATTCTTAACTTTTTATTTATTTATTTTTTCATATATATTTTTATCTTTACAATTTCTGGTTTTGTATTTTATGTATGTATGTGTGTGATGGTTTTATAATGTGTGTTTATACTCGACTGTAACATGATGTTGCATTTTGCATTTTTTACATTTTAATGCATGTCAGTTGCACAATTCTATTCGCAAAATTATTTCTTACTTCTTTCACATCCTTTAAAATTTGCTCAAGTTAGCTGGAGAAGACTACAACATAACAAGTCACAGGTTTTTGCATTTCTTTTCACATATGGAAAGATGTTTCCCGGGGGAAAATGTATGCATATAGTGAGTGTAAAGCAGAGGTATCCAAAAACACACTACTCCAATTATGAGTTTGTGTTTGTAGCTGCGAAAAACGAAAGTAAACCTTGCTGTTGTTCAGAGTAATTTTCAAAATTGACGTAACAAGGCCTTATTCAATGAAAGCTGATTACATAAAAGCTAGTTTTGCTTACTTTGTTTAAATATAAACAAAGCAACAGCCGAATGTTCGTCATTCCATTTCATAGGAAGAGCTAGTTGTATTCACTGCGCTGCGGCAGTATTTTTTTCCTCGATTCGCGTGTATATGAAATTGAGACATGGGCACCTCTGGTGTAAAAACTTGCATTATATTTCTTCAAATGTTTAATGAAACAAAATAAATTGCGTTAATAAATATGTTGTTTAAATAACTTAAGTGTTTAAGGTCTTTATATATTGTAAAATCGGATTACCTTTATATTTTGTAATAAATTTATTGGATTTATATTTATATTGTATATGACTGTATAAATAGGAATATTTATATTTAATGAATTCCTTTGCGTACTATTTATGTAATGAATTATATCTAAGACCAACTTACTTCTGATATTCGCAACTTTAGTTTGTATACAGTAACTAAATATTTCCAACCCTGATTTGAATTATTGTGAATTATAGAAATATATATTAATGTTCCAAGTGAACGAAATTATTGGGCAAAAGCGCCAAAAATGTAGCAAAATAAAGGTATTATATTGGTATATCCATCATATATGTATATGGAGATTCTATCGAAACCCGTCAATCACACTACACACATTAAGCTCAAATAAAAATCCATGTAAGTTATAATCCCTAACATTTAATTGTGTTTGGAATTGTAATAACTCGAGCCGTTCTCTCATACGGTCCAGTGTACTGGACCTTTGTTATATCCACTTTTCCGTGTGTTCATTTTGATTCAGGTTTGCCCAACCCAGTTGCGAGTAAGTGCCTTAACATTTTATGCCGTTTGGCACTTTATTACAATATTATGTCTGCGCTTCTCATTTGGAGAAATTTTACCTACATGTCCAACAAAGTTTGTTTAAATCATTAAATAGTATATAATACCATTTAATTCATTTTGCATAATTTGTCCCCTTTTTATTGCAAAATTGTTAATATGTTGTTTTGCAAAATATAGCCTCGAAATGTGAAAAAAACGAAGCATTTCCCATGGTCTCTGAGCATAAATAAACAGCGCGAAGACTGTGGACCAAATTTGATTCAGGTGACATCAACTTTAGAAGGTCAATTTCATTTTATATTTTACAATAAATACACTGCTGTTTCTACACCAGATAAATGCACCTCCCAGTCAAGCTCAGTCTAAGACAGTGATGTCCCTAATTTCATGTTAATATTCCCGGAATTTTTTCTACCAGCAAAAAAAATTTATTAATTAATTTATTTTCTTTTCATTTGCAACATGTCTTCATCATATTCTCTGAAATTCTTAATTAAGGAAATGAATTAGAAGATGTAGAAATACTTAATAGACTGAATGAGATATACACGGTAATTCCTTTTCTTATTAAAATGGAATTATTTATTTTTGCACTTCAAATGCCAAGATTTCTTACTTATTGTCAACACAAACAAATAAGGCAAATTTAATTCAAATATATAAATTTCTTTTCAGAACAGCACAGAACGTAAAATGCTGAGCAAACACTTTTCCTGCCTGTACCAAATTGATGGAACCATAAAATCTTGTAGTTACAAATAATCGTTATTTCACAAATGCAAAAAAAAAAGTATAAATAGAAAACTTTGAATATTTGCAGTTTTACGAGGGTTGGGTTTTAGTCATGAGTAAATTGATTGCCCGTAAAAGAACTTCCACTCCAGAATTTCGGAATTTTTGTATCCTCTGTATGTGTGTAATTTTGGGGAGCTAGATAGAAGTAGTATTTTTTTTTCTTGGACCGGTACTCCGGGTATGATCCCTACACATGCGATGCATTGCGCTGGAACTAGGAAATTAGGTTATGGGAAGCAGGATAGAGGGAGTAGTGTTTATTGGCATTTGATTTAAATTTTCAGGAAACACCTCTGCGGGTAGTCCATTCCACATACGTGCTGTTCGGCCAAAAAACGAATTTTCTCTGTAAAGCGTAGTGCGAGTCGCCGCCAAATGGACGCGCTCTTTATGATGATCGCGTCGTGTGTGCGAATGACCGGGTTTCGGGAACAAGTTCCCTGATTTCATCAGGACGCATCCCATTATAGTAACGATAGAACAACGAAACGCAGCCCACGTTGCGACGATGCTCAAAACAGTCAATAGAGTTGGCTACCCTACTGTCTCCTATGAGTTTCTTCGCCCTTTCTTTGAAGTACCGGCCCGTACATGAGAGTTGTATTCCATTTTCGGTCGGATGTAAGCTGTGAGTGAGCTGATCAGGTGGTGTGAGGTATGTCTTACACCGTCTTAAGAAGCCGAGGCACTTGAATGCTCTGGAGGCACTGGATTTTCATGCCAAGAAAATCAAGAGCTTCGGATTCCTCAATGTTTATGCCGCTCTTAATTACAGAAGAGGCAGCGTGATCGTGCATACGGCGAAGGAATTTTGGGCATTGAAATCGACCTTGTTTGCGTGACCCCATTACGATATTCTCGTGTGGACATTTGACTTGAATTTAACAATAACGCAATTGATTTGTTCAGAATATGCATGAGTAGATTATGGCCTATTAGAATATGTCGTTTTGAAAACAATTAATAAATGAAATGAAATGAACATTGACAGGGATCTTTTACGCAGGAAATTTACTCCATATTTAAACAGTTCGGCTAAAAAACGTTTTGGTGGAAAATCGAGTACACATGGATGTACTCTCGAGAAGTCCGTCCAAGTTTTGGGATCGGTTGCATTCCAATGAAATACCGATAAAATATCAATATGCAATATGCAGGTTGCAGCGAATCAAATGAGTTGACTACTCTAGTGTCACCGACATGCATCGTTGCACTCTCCTGTAACCTTACAATAGCCTGAAGTGCTGGTTCATATATATGTCAGGTTAGGTTAGGTGGCGTATCCACCTCGAAGGAGAACGTCCCACATAGAGCTTACTCCTTGTGATACCACGTACCAAGTACGAACACCCAGGATATAGCCGGCAATGAAACGCATACTTACAGGTTGATAAGGCTAATGCTCATGCACTGGTCTACGGAGGCACCCCGTATTCGATTTTGTATAGGATATACACATAGAAAAAAATCATGTTAAACACCTAAACAAAACGGTTGATTATATATATTTCGGTGGTGATTTTGCTTCATACAATTTTTATATCAGTTCAACATGTTTTTATTATAATTTGAAAAGATAATCTTTTGCTGTTGAAACAACTTTAATTCCTGCTGATTTAATATGTCAGTACAGTTGAATCAAAATGAAATTTATGTTGAATTACCATCACAAATCATGATGCGTCAAGTTGGAGTAACGTGATATATGTATACTCGTATGTTGGATCAATATTATGCGAATTTCCATTCAACATTAAATTAATTTAAAATTAAAAAAAGATTATGTTAAAACAATTTTGATTCACTAAGATTATAATGTTGTTTTAATATAATTTTTTTTTAAATTTCTATTGCAGTTAAGTAAAATTAACGTGTAATGTTCATCAGGTAGACATTCTACCGAATTCTTGAAAATCCAAAGAAATCTCACATGCTTATATGAAAACTCTCAAAAAAAAAGTCTTAAAGAATTCTTTGTATACAAACAGGAAAAACTTTTTAAAGAAGCTTTAAGCTGATTTAAGTTTGATTTAAAATTGTTCATTTATTTATTTAACACTGCTTAATGTTCATTTTATCTGATGCAATGTCAATTTTAAATTAGTCTATCTTTGTACGAAAATCTCGAATTGTTCTGTATTGATTTAGTAGATTGCAACGTTGCTTTATTGTGATAAAACTTTAATTTTAATATAATTTTATGTATTTAACATTGTGCAACGTTATTTTTAATACGAAAAATACTAAATCAATTTGTTTTAAGGTAATTATTAAATTTTTTTTTTTGTTCCAAATCAATATTTATCAATGTTAAATTTAAATGAATTAATTATTTTTCCAGAAATTTGACATGATTTTAATCAACAGTTAGTCATGTTAATTTTACATTATTTTAATTTGTATATATTATATACTCATTACAGACATCAGATGGGGTGAAGCAGCTTTTATATCGTCATAAAAATTCTGAATTCTGAGCCTTAACAAATGTCCTCCTTTCAACGGACTGCAACTTCCATGAAAAAAATTTAGTAAATTTGTAGAGTTAAACTTTCAATCTTCTTCTAAATTTTATTTAGTTTTATAAACCCAACAGGTAGACTACGATATCCTTTTCATAATGCAAAAAAATTTTTAATTATTAAAACAAGTCTATACGTGTGAACGAATGACTTCGTTTTAATGTGAGTCCTGTTGGTTTGAAAATGCAATCATTCAGGTTAATTATCAAAACAGTACTTAATTCAATAGCCACGCACGGATTATACGAATGATAACCCTACTTTCTCATCAAGTTTTTAATTGTAGATAAGTGTTTTGATGGACGACAGCATTAATTTCGTGTCTTGGTAGCATCAGTTATAGCTAAATGGTTCACGTGGCATTTATCTGTATAGCCCGTGTAATACTACATTTATTTTTCATTAATTAATATGAAATGAATAGAAAAGGACAGTAACATCCAGAAAGAAACAAACATATATTATTTAAAGTTTTAAGTGTTGCCTTCTTAATTTAATTAAAAAAAAACGCTAAAGAAAAATATGCCGTCAAAAACTAAGCTCAAAATCGCAGGCATTGTGCATAAATCGCTAAGTTGTCAACATATAAAAAATTTTAAGCTCGAAACGTAAATTTTAAGTTGACACTTTTTAAATATTTTTTGACATTTACTCATTTTTTATCGATAACACTAGTGAACGAAATAACGTTTTTTTGCATTTATCTTAATATGGTTTTATGTACTCTTGGCACCTCATTAATTTTTCCATTACAATATATTTGCGATCTTCTCCAAAATTTTAACAATGCAGAAAAAATGTAGTGTCATAAGGGCTTAAGGAGTGCTCATCAGTTGGATTCTGCGCGGCTAATAGAACAATATTCCAACTTGCCATTTAATAGTTTTCTTGGAATTTGTTGAAAGTAATAAATATTTGTAATCACTGCGCGGTCGTGCTCCGTTACACATCTTCGAAAGGAATTTGTGTCAATAATGCAGCATTAAAGACACTCCAAACAGTTCATCTTTGTAAATGTTCTGGGTTCACAATAACTACATGACCAACAAAGTACAAATATAAGCCTCGCCTTAAGAGATAATTTTTCGCTGAAAATGCTCATACCCTCCAAGCATTTCAAAGCCTAATTTTCGTAACGCAGCTTGTAAGTTAACGTTCCCTTTTTTAATTGCTTTTAATTTGAAAAACTCAGTAGTTAAAATTTCAATCAATAGATCGTTTGGGTTAAAAAAATTCGGCACAAAAGAATTAAATTTTTTTGAGAGAAAATTGCACTTTTAAAAAATTAAAAACTTGCTGCGATTTCGATAAACTATTGTAGTTGCCCTCGCACTAATTGAAACACAAACATGGCATATATGTACATTGTACATGTGTGTTTGTAAGTACAGGTACGTGAAATAGATTACGTTGTGATTGCCACAGCAAAATATTAGACCAGACATATTGCAAAAAAGCAATTGTATCTCCATATACACTGCACAATGTACACTGAAGAGCATAATTGTTACAGATGAAACAGAATTAGTTAAACACATACTTGTTAATGGAATCTTAAAATCAAGCAGAAGTCCGAAGTTCTATAAATGAGATAAAAGTAGTCTGAGTACATTGAAAGAAAATCCCTTATTAATATAATGAAATAGTTTCATTAAGCTGCTCTCTACCAAGGTAGTGCTTTTCTGTGCTAAATTTATGTAAAAAACTGTCCTTCGTCGATATCGTGTAGCAGCGGCAAAGTAAAATAATTACTAACAAATGGCTAATAAAACGCAGCTTTAAAATTGAATACGTCTCCTTGACATCAGAGCGCTTTGACAAAGAACGTGCAAAAGCAGAGTTTTAAAATAGTGAAGTTTCACTTCCTGTAATTTCTGTAACTAACAATAGTTCCAGCACAGTGTATCGCATGTGTAGCTGTTATCTCCTGACTGCCGATTCAAGATAAAATAGCTAAAGAAGACGTTTCTCTTCCTCGACGTTTTTCATTGCTCAAATACCAACGAAGCATAGAGACAAATGCAAATTAAAAAAGTTTGTGGTGATGTAGTATGTTCTCAACGCTATTGTTGTTCAAGTTAAATAAATATTAATATAAACCCAGATGATACTAGTTTTTAACTAAACCAAATTTTTTTCGGTATAAAGAATTTCACAGATTAACGAAAGCATCTGATATTGTATCATTCGTTATACCGAGCTTCGATTGTAATCTGTAACAGTAAAAATATAATTTAACATTTTACAATTCCATCATCGTGTAGAACAATTTAGATCCCCACTGTATACACGTATATGTTTCATCTTATTGACTTACAAACCAATCAACCTAAAAAGATCAATGAACCAAGCAAACGAATGATGAAAAATAAACAAACAGACACACGCACACACATAAACATTTTGTACATACAAAATCTCAATTGCAAAATTGCAAATACATAAATAAAACAGAGATAAAATTCAAATGAATATTTATAATTAAAGGACAGAAAGGTAATCGCACTTCCTACCCAGCCACCAGAAATAGAATTATATTGACATATTTTTTTTAACTAATGACAGACGCTTTTTTATATATATGTATGTACATATGTATGTATATATAAAATAAATAAAAGAGCAGAACCAACCAGGCTAACAAGCAAATATTTACACACATCCAGTTGAATGATGACGGGAAGAGTGGGAAATTGCAGACTAAATTTATTTATTTTAAGCTTTTGTAACAGTTCGAAATTCAAATACGTTCTCGTGTGTATTAAATGATTTATTCACGTTTATTTGTGTTGAAATTTTTGTGTGTTACACATGTAAATGACACTCTTTATGTTATGAAAATTTGAAAATAGACTCGACTTTTAAAGTAAATAAATTTAATACAAATTAATTTTCATAAGTAAAATAAATGCTCTTAAAAGTTTCAAGTTTCACTGCCACGAAATGTAACATTTTGTTGGAAAACTGAATGGTATGGCTGCATTGGAAAGTGTTTAATATTTGACACAACTACAGCTTACTTTGATTTATTTGCAAGTAAAACAACAAATGAAAATACCAAAGCATATTTATTCAAGTAAAGGGTGGTTAAATTTCAAGGGCCGATGTTGATTTTGAATAAAACACAAACTATTTAGGAAATTATTGTAATTTTATTTTATTATGATATATTGGTATTACTCAATTATGTATGGAACAAAATATCGGCCAAATGGGCGCCGCGACCACGGCGGCACACCTCCATCCGATGGTCCAAATTTTCGATGACCCTGAGGCATAATGGAGGTTCTATGCCGTTAATGTGCCGAATTATCTCATCCTTTAGCTCTTGAATTGTTGCTGGCTTATCGACGTACACCTTTTCTTTCAAATAACCCCAAAGAAAAAAGTCCAACGGTGTCAAATCACATGATCTTGGCGGCCAATTGACATCGCCATTACGTGAGATAACACGGCCATTGAATTTGTTGCGCAAAAGAGCCATTGTTTCGTTAGCTGTGTGGCAAGTGGCACCGCCCTGCTGAAACCACATATCGTCCACATCCATATCTTCCAATTCGGGCCATAAAAAGTTCGTTATCATCTCACGATAGCGAACACCATTCACAGTAACTGCCTGACCGGCCTCATTTTGGAAAAAATACGGCCCGATGATGCCGCCAGCCCATAAACCGCACTAAACAGTCACTCTTTGTGGGTGCATTGGTTTTTCGACAATCACTCTTGGATTTTCATTCGCCCAAATGCGGCAATTCTGTTTATTGACGAATCCACTGAGGTGAAAATGTGCCTCATCACTGAAGATGATTTTCTTCGAAAATTGATCATCCACTGTTGCCGTGGTCGCGGCGCCCATTTGGCCGATATTTTGTTCCATACATAATTGAGTAATACCAATATATCATAATAAAATAAAATTACAATAATTTCCTAAATAGTTTGTGTTTTATTCAAAATCAACATCGGCCCTTGAAATTTAACCACCCTTTATATGCAGGTTCCCATATGATTGAATATTATTTATCTTCGCACTGGCAAAAGTTGTTTTCATTTTGCATACACCATTTTGTTTTTTTTTTGTTATAATTCCACAGATTTTGTAACTGAAAAGTTTTACTTCAAATTTTTAAATGAAAAAAATATTTGATCATATTGAAAATTAAAATTTTATATTTTTATTGAACTTTTTTGAAGCTACTAAAACGAATCTACATAATTTAATATGTCTCCTTGACATCAGAGGCGCTTCAATACTGCTGTAAAGCAAAGAGCGTGCAAAAGCAGAGTTGTAAGATAGTGAGGCTCCACCTCCTGTCATTTCTCTAACTATCCCCGTTCTCTAGTTCCAGCACAATGCATTGCATGAGTATTGGTCATCTAATGAGTGCTGGTTTTGGGCTTTTTATTTTTTTGCACGCACCCGTTTTTAACAGTTCGGACGTTTTATTATACAAATAAAATACACGTCGTACTTCCACTAAAATCAATGAAAGTATTTTTGTAATATTCAACACTTCAAAATTAACAGCTGTATTAAAAGATGGTTTATTGGACAACTTTCCATACAAACTTCAATCAATATACCTTCTATAAATCTGAAAAATTTTTATGAATACGGCAGTAAAACTTTTAAAATTACTGTACCATTATAATAATTACTGTTCGGAGATCTAAATTACTGTACAGTACGATAATTACCATACGGTTAACATCACTGGGTGTGTGTATATCGTGCAAGGTTCACACACCGCCTGAAATGGCCAAGGCCCAAAGCTACGTATTTGTGCTAGTTTTAAATAATTATCAATTGTTTTAAAGCGCATGGGTAAATTTTACGTAGATTGTCTTCTAGGGTTAAAAAACAATTTTTAAAACAGAAATGTCATTGTTTTAGACACAATTGATTTTGTGTGTACATCAAAACTGCATTCTACAAAAAGTTTATAATTTCTTTCCACACGTACATAACACGTGACATAACCGATAATAGTTCACAACTATATACTGATGTCAAATTATTTACATTTCTATTTCCTTCGAATTGTATTTGCTTTAATTAAGAATTTTCTTTTTTAAAAGAATATCAAAAATAAATAGATTTTAATATATATTTAGTGTGACATAAAAACCGTTCACTTGCAAAATAGCTGATTTCAGATCCTTTGTAATTAAAAATAGAACACGCTTTAAATCGAAAGTGTCGTTTGTACTGCACATAGAGAAATAGCACGTGCTATTGTTTAGCGGTGTTCGTACTTCAGGTATTCACAAGGTAGTGATAACGTCATATGTTTTAAAATAATAACACGAAAAAATATGACTGCTATGAACAACCCGTCATAATTTAGTGTGCTATTTTAAAAAATGCTTTCAGCTGTTAAGGAAAAACACTTATTAATGCGTGATATCGAAATGACAAAAACAAGTGAAGAAACTAAAATAATACGACTTCTTAATGTAGTAAATAATACCATACTGATAAATCATGTAATAATTATATTTTTAATTAAAATTATTTAAACAAAAATTAATCGAAAATAGCTGTTGCCAGTGATATGAGCTGAATAGTTTTTCGGACGCCGGCTAGTGGTTAAGCCGGCTGCCAGCCAGATAAGTTACACAAATAAAATATGGTCACTTGTATAGCATTACATATTGTGGTTTTTTCTTTCTTCTTCTTCTTCTTCTTCTTCTTCTTATAAAAATATAATATAATATATAAAATTAATTGTTAACAATTTTATATCTTATATCATCTACTGTCATTTTAAGACTAGTCAGTAAATACAGCTCAAAAAGTTTTATTATTTTATGCCTTTTTTGTTTAAAACACAACGACAATTTATTTAAACTATTTTAAAATATTAAGACATTACGACAATATGACTTAATAACAGACATTGTGAATCTCCCAACTGTGTGTACAAATTTACCATGTTAAAAAGTGACATTCTATCGCTTGAGGAAAAGCAACTAACCCAAAACCAGTCACTAAAGCGGTCCCTATACTTTAGTGTAAACCTTTTATATGACGGGGACCGATCACTTTAGCATGGCGGTGTCCTACAAACGGACACTTCTGAACACTTTGTGATGTCTTGTGCAAAAAACCTAAGGATTTAATACTGTGATTGGTTTACCTACTACTGTTATCATGAATTATTCAATCTGATATAGTCACATAATAGTTTCATGGAAAGCTTTCTCAATAAAGTACTTATTATTAATATATTAATATAGAATAACTAATTTACTACCGATGCTAAAAGCACTAATGATGGCAATATTTCGAGACGATAACATTACGCTATTAGTGAAATAAAACTCTTTCTTTTTTCTTTTTTTATGAACGTTTAAAAATATGTTTTTTGCAAAAAAAAAATTTGACACCAGTTATGCTAGGAGCACAATTACAATTGGGACGAATGACGACTTCATCGTGCTCTACGAATTCATCGGTAAAAGTTCGTTACGTATATTCTCAGTGTGGCCCATAATAACGACGAAAAAATTGCAGGTGTCATAATTGCTGTCTGTGTTAATGAAAAAGAAAAAATTAAACCATTAACAGAAAACAATTAGAAAGCAATTTCATGGTAAATAATTGGGTATATTTAACTCAAATTATTTATTTTAAAAATTAAACATCTATTAAAATAAATACATTAATTTTATTTACTAATATGTTTGAACGCTAAAATTAAAAACGGTAACTTTGTACTAATTTGTTAATCGTTCGTCGGCGTATGAAATGGAAATAAATTTATCTCAGAATTCGTCACGCACGACGAATTTCGTCGACAAGTGTGTTTTATTTCTGAGGACGAAACTTCGCAAAGAATAACTCGTCGTTCATCCCAATTGTGTTCCTATCATTACGTATTACGTGCTGTTTTCACTAGTCACGGCTCAAAATACTTTGTATTGATATTGTTTTCACTGCTCAGGAACCAAGTCCTTATAAAACAAATGGGTACAAAATTCCCCGTAAATATATATAATGTGAATACAGTTTAACATTGCAGCCCAACCACTGAAGATATACGAGTATGCATACTTTAGAATCCCACTATGTAAAAGTTGCCATAGAATGGTCATGGAAATATGAATGGGGAAAATAAAAAAAATTTACAAAACTATTTAAATGCCATATAAATGCCTGTAAGTATGAAAGAATTCACACTTTCTTAGTTTTACTTTTTCTAGCGCAACTCTATTCTAATCTATTTGGCAATTTATTGTTTATCCAAGTTATCGCATGTGAATTTGTAAACTATTGCTTGTCTATGTTCATAGTATAAAGAAAAATGTGAACACGAATTCTGTGGTTTTATTTATTTATTTTCATTTTTTTTATTTTATTTTTTTTTTTCGTCTTACAAAACTTGTTTCATATTTCCTTTTCATATTTCTTCTTCATTGGCAAAATATTGCAACATATAAATTGCAGCAATTTCTGATTGTCTCCAATCATCATTACTAATGCACACGGAAGCAATTTCGTTTGTTTGTTGCAGCAAGTTTGTCCTGTTTTTTTAAATTGGAATTGTTATTTTTATTTTTGTATTTTCCTTTACAATAAAATTGTTATTTTAAAGAATGGCACAAATATACATATATTTAATACGGAAATTGCGAGTATAATGAAAATTATTTCAATATGACAATGCAATGGGTAAATTTTCTTAAGAAAGTCGACACAATTATAACTGGTTAAGTTGACACTCAACCGTAAACGAAAGGAACAATCGTTATTTATCTGTCAAAGATTTTCAACACTATTTATATAACGCGGCGTCAACGTAGACCGTTTGAAGAATCACAATTTGACAGTGCATTAACAATTGAAGTTGGTGGCAGAAAGGGGAAAGAACACTAAATCCACATGTACAGGGTGGGCCAAAAGTAATCACCCGGGGCATAAGTAATCACCCGATGTTCTTTTGCTGTATCCACTGCAGTGCTGAAGCTTCGGTTCAGTAGCCATATTTATTATTGTTTTACTTCGCCGGTGCAACACAATACCGACGAAGGAGGGCGTTCTGATGCGATTGTGGATTGCTATCAGCTGAAGCCGGTATTGGTCAGTGACCAGTGACTATGCCTTGGCTACTGAAACCTTCCGACAACAACTGACACACAAAGTCACACTAATGCACATCAGAAAAATGCGAGATGTTTATTTTTATTTTATAATTTTAGTCTGAAACTGGGGTTGAACACAGGTCTGTTTTTGGTTTTGTAGTCAACGAGCAGACTACCATCTATCGTGACATCGCCATGAGCTTAAAAAAGATTTCTTTTTTAATATGATATTTAGTACTTTTGTACTGTTAATTACTTCAATTCTTTAGACGTTTCTGTCCATTAAAACTGCTAATAAAAGTATTTCTCAATTAGCGAAATTCTTCCAAATAATATTCAAGAAATTGGTCACGAATGGCGAGAAGTGCGTCACTTTAAGTTTAAAAAAGAAAATATTAAAATGTTTTAGGATATTATTTTGAATGAAAATTGTTTCCATGGTTTCAGAAGCTATTCGTTGTTTAAAAAACCAGAAGGCATAACGAAACATCTCCACAGTATAAATGTAATGTACACAAATTTAACAAATAGCAATGCTACTGATTTCGACGAATCTAATAATGTGGACAATTGTTCTTTTATAATAAATTCAATTCTATGACAAATGAAAAGCAGAAAGTTATGAAAATAGTGATAACGTAGGGGAACCAGAACCAGATAGTAATCACGACTATCTGATTACCATTTTAAAGGGATTTCCCGTTTGGGAATTATAACGTCAGTTCGCTTCGTCAGTTCCCAACTTACTTTTTGCGTTACATCTCAGGTGAGGAAAATATTTTGATTTTATGTTTTTTAAATAATTTTATTCGAAAAAATTTTATTTTCCTGTTGATGTTATCGAATCGAAAATAAATAATTTAAAAAACTTTATAAAAAAGACCTACAGTAATATTATTACATACAGTAAAAATAGAAGGTCAAATAAATAGAAGAATTAATATTAGGAAGTATTTTTATTTACTCTATTGGGCTGCATGAAAAACTGTATTTTCGAAAAATGTGGACTTAACTCCTTTACGACTGAAGGTAAGAAGGAAATGTACAATGTTACTCCACGTATAAAAAATTTACAAATGTGATGTATATAAATAAGTATTTTATCTGAATTCGATTTAAAAATAATAAGTATGTCATATTAGTCTCACTTCTATTTTTATTTTGACCTTTATTAAAATTTCTAAGTTATATTTATTTTTGAGCGATGGTCTTTTGTATGAAAAGTTTTTAACAATTATTTATTTTTCAATATTAAAAATACAAAAATACGGTAATCGGGATAATATTAATGGGAATAGGAATATGGAATCGAAAATTTATAAATCTACAACATATATACCTAATATGTCGGAACAACTTGGAAGATCGAAAATATTTAATACTGAAAAATATAGAATAACATGTAAAACATATAATACTTTAGAAAAATTATTTAATAAAATGAAAGATAGAGTTAAAAACACAGAATCATCTAATTTAGTATCCTGTGTTCGCTATCGTGAGATGATAACGAACTTTTTATGGCCCGAATTGGAAGATATGGATGTGGACGATATATGGTTTCAGCAGGACGGTGCCACTTGCCACACAGCTAACGAAACAATGGCTCTTTTGCGCAACAAATTCAATGGCCGTGTTATCTCACGTAATGGCGATGTCAATTGGCCGCCAAGATCATGTGATTTGACACCGTTGGACTTTTTTCTTTGGGGTTATTTGAAAGAAAAGGTGTACGTCGATAAGCCAGCAACAATTCAAGAGCTAAAGGATGAGATAATTCGGCACATTAACGGCATAGAACCTCCATTATGCCTCAGGGTCATCGAAAATTTGGACCATCGGATGGAGGTGTGCCGCCGTGGTCGCGGCGCCCATTTGGCCGATATTTTGTTCCATACATAATTGAGTAATACCAATATATCATAATAAAATAAAATTACAATAATTTCCTAAATAGTTTGTGTTTTATTCAAAATCAACATCGGCCCTTGAAATTTAACCACCCTTTATATAGGAACAACAAAAAACAAACTTAAAACTAGATTAGCAGGACATGAGTCAGGTCAAAAATACAGACATATAAATACACAAAAAACAGCATTAACTACAGCATTGTGCAACATTAAATCATTATCCAAATTTTGAAGACACAACTATATTAGAGAAAGAAACTAATTATAAACGACGTTTTCTGTTGGAAATGTTACAGATAATTAAAATACCTGCGGACAATAGAATAAACTATAAATCAGATGTAGATAATTTAGCACAAATTTATAGATATTTAGTTAATACAATTTAGATTTAGATTATGTAATATATATATATATTTTCATGCAAAAAATAGAGTTAATAATAGATAGTCATAGGTCATTTATTAAATTATTTTTAATAATTATGTTCTATTGTTGTTGTAGTTATATGTTATTTTTACATTGTAGAAATATGTTATTTTACGTACATGTATATACTGAAAACTTGTTTATTTATGTATTTATGTACACACATTTAAGAATAATTTTAATATTAATACAAAAAAAAAAATTTTCCTTTCCTTTCAAAAATATTTTCTTTTTATTTAAAAAAAAATATTTTTGTTAATACAAATTATTATTTCCTGACGAGCTACCTATTTGGTAGCGAAATATTGAAAAATAAACAATTGTTAAAAACTTTTCATAAAAAAGACCATCGCTCAAAAATAAATATAACTAAAAAATAAGTATTTCAATAAAGAAAGATTTTCAATAACAAACATGCCGATCTTGGTGGGCATTAGGGACTGGGATTGGAGCGACCTTAAGGAATACATGGTGCGGACTGGGTTGTTGAAGTAACCGCTTAGTGAAATAGGTTTTTGCTAGAGGTCCCGGATACTCGGGTAGAGCACAGAACTTGACGCATTGGGCATATGTGCTATCCATTCATCAAAGCATCGGATTTGTGTCAACGCTAACATAATTACAGTATATAAAATGAGCCGCTAATTTAGTAATTATTTTTATACGTTCTGAATAATTTCAGAATAATGCAAATATAAATTGAGATCCTATGTAATTAATTAAAATGGGATAATGATAGAAAATATACAGGCAGTGAAAAATTACATGAGAAATTATTTTTTTCTCTTCTAAATGAAGCTCTAAACTGACCATCTTCAACTTACAATAGTCCTTGGCATTACTTGTTTTTTTGTGTCTTGCTTTTTTCAGTTCTACTTGAAGCAAAGAGTTTTCTTTGTTTCGTTGTTTGTTTTACTTTCCATTTTAGAAAACTTCTTAAAAAATTAGATAGTCAGACGTACAGTTTAGGAACTCTTTTACATATGTATATGCTCTGTGAAAACACAACATCATAAATCCAACACATATGTAATTTTAACAAAGGTGAGGATTCCATTTAACGCGTAATTAATTCACTTATTGTTAATTCATTTTATATTGAAGACTTAATAAGAACTAAAATTTATCAAAATATAAATATGTATTTTACAGTATACCATACTTTGAGCATATTATTTATTTTTTTATTTTTTGCCTTAACAATAAACATACAATGAAGTCGATGTGGTATCCTTATTTTACAAATATTTTATATGAATTTGTTAAGTGTACGAAAATATATGTGGGCATATAGAAGAGTAGCTTAAGTTGACTTATACACCTTATGTTGAGTTTTGTAAATAAGGCATTAATTTCGAATAAATCATTTATTAAAAAGTAAATCCATTTATATTACTAATCGTTTATTTTAATTCAATTCAATTCTTTTACAATTAATTTTTTTACAATCGAAATGTTTAAAAAATATATTGCAAAATTGAAAAGTATAAAAGATAATTTTGCTGTTAATAAGTATGCTTTTATATTTGAGAATTTTCTGCAAGCAAGTTTCTTCAATTTTCTTTTAAAACTGTTTCGCGATTGCAATACACAGACAGTGTGCTGTGTCAATTTAAAATTAAAATACAAGAAATCAATATTAACTCGAAAATTTGAATGAAATAGCAGAAGAGAATTTAAGTAACTTTTCGGGACAAATAATTCTCCAGACCTTCTTTCCTCGCTCTCCTACGAACTCAGAATTGTTTCAAGAAAAATTGACAAATCTAAACGCACACTAAGGCAAATAATACACATTACAATAATGGAAAACAAAAACTATTTTTTAGTTTTAAAGGGCATCTGATCGAATTAGAGTTAAGCTACTCTTTCACATTGCCACAGAAAATCTATGTATGGATGTATGTGCAGTAATTTGTTATTGTAACTTCTGGTATTGCTGTTCTATTGATTTTAATTGTCCTTTCTTGTACAATGAAAACTTTTTAAAATACATAAATGCGAACAATAACATTGGATACCTTTCTTGGCGAAATAAAAATTTGCTGTGGGAAAATTTCACAAATTCAGTAATGTAGTGTAGAATGTAATGGATGAAAGACTGCCATGAGAAAATTAGAAATTAAAATTTTACCAATAGTTGAGGAGCGAAACTTTGTAAAAGAATTGTTTTGTTTAAAAAAAAAAGTTTGTAAAAAAAATTTGTCCCACACAAAACATGGAATAACTAAAGTAAAATATTAATTAACTACAACTTAAGAAAATTGATTGCCACTTATTTTTATATAAAATGAAGAAAAATATTGCACATTGTGCTCCTCACAATGGACAGCATCTTCAAGGAAAGGAAAGCAATTGAAATATTACACTGGTCAACAAAAAAAAAAAAAAAAACACTTTTTGCTTGTAACAAGAAAACATTTAAATTATAATATTTTTCAAGCTTCTCATCATTAATGTTTTTTTAATTTTTATTTGTTTAATATTTCGCCACTTCTTTGTGTAGCTTCTTTAGGAAATTGGTTTTTATTTAAAATTATTATTAACAATAACAATGAGAAGAAAAATTACTTTGTCAAAACCACTCGTATTATATAAAAATCAGCATAAAAATATTAACCGCCATATTCCGAAAATTTTTCTCTGGATTTGAAATCCAAAGTACGTTCTGTGAATATGGTAATAAATTATATAAATAATTAATTACAAAAATTTTCAATATGTATATATAGGGTGGCTCAAAATTGGCGAAGGTGTTTGAATTCCTTATAACTTTCTTATTAGAAATTTTTTTTGTTTTTTAGTATTTTATAAAGAGGAGTTATGAAATTTCGTATGGAACAGTAAACACTTGAACAACGCGCCAAAATCGTTGAACTTTACTTCTCAAATCAACAATCCATTGTTTTGACTCAGTGTGCATATCGTCGTTTAAACCTGGGACAATATGCTCCTTTTTTGGCCGATAAAGTTGCACATATTATTTTTCTGGCTGGAATTAATTTAAAATTTTTTTTTATCTTGGAACCGCACTCAGGACCCCTACACATGCAGTATATTGTGCTGAAAATAACGGAAAGAGATAGTAGGCGGAGCTTCACTATCTTACAACACTGCTTTACCCACATTATTAGTTTTAATAGCAGTGTTGTAGCGTCTTTGATGTCAAGCAGACGTATTAAAATTTTTGAAGCATCGTTTTAGTAGCCATTTTTGGGAATTATTTTACTTCGGCGATGCTACACAATACCGACGAAGCAGAACGTTCTGGTGTAACTGTGGATTAGTTACAGCTGATGGCGTTACTGTTCAATGACCAGTGACTCTGCTTTCGCCACTGAAACCGTCCGACAACAACTGACACAAAGCCACACACAAATGCACATTAGAAAATATGCGAGATGTTTTTATGAGCCTGAAACCGGCGTCGAACCCAAGAAATTTTTGGTTTTGTAGTCAACGTGCACGCTACTGCAGCCATCACCACCCAGAATAAGTACACACAGTGGAAAAACTTTTGTTTATTTTTTGTTTAGAAACCAACAACAATGTTCTCCAATTATTGCAAAATAATATACAATTTTTACTTTGTATAATTGTAAAATAATGGAACACACACACGTAATGTGATTACCCTAAATAATAACACTGGTCAACAAAATTTTGTAACAAGTAAAGCGAACAT
The DNA here is from genome assembly GCA_963924685.1 of Dexiosoma caninum. NCBI lineage: Eukaryota > Metazoa > Arthropoda > Insecta > Diptera > Tachinidae > Dexiosoma > Dexiosoma caninum. The sequence continues at coordinate 23,450,073 of OZ004727.1, read as the reverse complement.
TATATTTATTTTTATTTGATCAGGTCTAGTTTTTGTTTTACAGTCAGTGCTGCCGTAGGCAAAAAGATTTCAAAATATCCGATATGAAGCAGTAGAAAGAACAGCACAAAAGCAAAAATGCATTAGTTTTGCCGTTTTGTCATTTTTAAGATTCATTTTCATATTCACATTCATAGTATTTCTTATTTGAAGAGCGTACTTGTGTGTTTCCAAAATAACAATCATTAAAAAGCTGCCTCATAATCTTGTGGGTTCTTTTCTGTGATGCAATTAATTTTTTTAAGTTTATGTGAATTCATTATTTTATGTTAAAAGATACAATTTAATATTTTGTTTTGCCTTTTAAAAAACTATAAGAAATTTATGTTGCAGAAATTATCGCTGAAACGAAGTAATCTCTTCATTTATATCGTTATCTACACATACTTCCGTTCCCTTGTACAGCTATAAATCGTTCTTTAAGTTCACATTACGCTTAACAATTGCATCAAGTTTAAGTTGAACGAATTCAACTCATTAATCGAATTTAACAACAACACAGATTGAGGAAAGAAAACTAAATTACGATGTCTTTACTTGCGCAGGAAAAACTTAATTCAATTTTTATACACATTCATACATACAATTTTACTTGTGGTATTTTAATATGCGTGTGAGAAGCCGGAAGATTTTAGTATATCTGTACAATGGAGAGCATAAGTGTAGCATATTAAACTGATTATTAAGAGCAGGCGATACATGAGCTGATTGTCAAAAAAAGAGACAAATGCGCTTGTTATTGCCACTCGTCAGATCATCGTCAGCAGATTATCTCAGTGCCTGTATATATTTAACACAATCGTCTAACAAACAGCCAATCCTAGCTGAGTCTGCTCTTATTTATGCTCGTTAGTGTATGTGTTTGCTCTTCTACAATCGTACTACATGCATACTTACAAAAATAATTGACTATAAAATTTTTTAAAATATTTTGCGGCCGCATTTGAGAGCGAACAAATTTCATAAAAGTAAATTTATAATGAAATTATAGTCAGCACAATAAATACTTAATATAATCTTCGTATTCTGCAATATTCGGTATCGCTCTCAATGGCTCCTCTTCACATCTTTTTGTTATAACGAACGCTATCTATCCCGGTCTTTCATTACTTTCGCCAGCTATAAAATGTCTTTACAACTTTTACTGGCACATTTTAAAAACAAAAACTGAATTCTTATCAGCGACATGACTGTTAAATGTAATTGTTTTATTCATTAAAAACGGAACCGAAAAATAGCGAAAAATGAATTTGTGTTGACGTAGTAAATAAAACAAAATAAACATGAGCATGAACATGCTTGCAAGAGGATGCGAATGTGTGTGTGTGTGTGTTTTTTTTTTTTTTTTGTTATAATAATAAAAACGCTTACATCCACTATTTAATTTTTAAAGGGTGATATTTTTGTATTTGAATTTTTTTTTCGTCAACAATTTTAGAATATCTTTTTTATAACAAAAATAAATAACGACAAAAAAGTCAAGTAAAATCATCACATACGAGTAGAAACGTTGTATTTTTATTAGTGTCGCATATGGGGCATTTCACAGGAAAACAAATTTAGTTTTCTGAAACATATTTATTACTGGTGCAATTTTACTTCTAAAAACGTAATACACTAAAGCCCCGATTTGCGTCGTTAATGGGGACGGGAGAATGCGACGCAAATTGAAACGACGCAAATCGAATTATTTGTTTCTATACAAATGTTCTGATTTCGATTAATTGGGGGAAAAACTAAAAAATTGCGAAAAAATATATACATATTTAGATAAAAAAAAGTCATATGAATACGTTTTTATTTGTTTAATTTCATTCAATAAACGTTTTTAAAGTTAGAAATAAAAAATAATAATAAATTAAATTATTAAAATTCATTTTCATATACATAAATACATACATAAATACATACGTATATACGATTCACATAAACATTAAAGTAAAAAATAGTGTTATAAATGTTATTCAGCAGATAAATCTAAAATAACAACAGTTGTTTCCATTTGGTTAGGTGGTCTCACTGTTTTGTTAACAAAACTGTCTAATTTTTGCTAAATTGTTAAAGATTTCTTTTGCGCATAGATTTCCTTGTAGCAACTGATGGCATGCTCAACAGATGATGTTACGCTTAAGCATCGAAATCAAAGTGACGCAAATAGAATCGACGCAAATCGAAATCTCAACGACGCAAGTCGGATTATACCAATTTTTAAAAAGCGACGCAGATCGAAAAAACGCAAATCGGATCGACGCAAATCGGGGCTTTAGTGTAATCGTAAATTTTTTTTTTTGTAATTATGTTTTTTTTTTCATTCTATTCAATGTAAGTTACTCATTCACGCAGCTGTTGACTTAGTAGTTAGCGTGTTGATTCTGTAACCAGAAGTTCCGCTGTTCAAATGTCCGATCCGACAAAAAAATTTAAAAATAAAAATAAAATAATAAAAATAATAATAATTGACAGCAGAGGCGTTGCAACACTACTACAAACAAAAAAGGAGTGTTGTATTATAGTGAAGCTTCCACCAGTTCCAGCACAATGCATCGTATATGTAGGGCTCATCCCCTGAATGATGATCCAAGATAAACAAAAAAAAACAAGAGTTGTCCAATCTCTGAATCAGTGCAACGGGATTGAAAGGATCTCATTCAGCGTAAAAAAATGCTGAAGAGTTGTGCTGGTATTAAGTTCTTTACCCTTCAATTTATTCACCACCTGTCTCTTCTCTACACTATTCCATTCCATTAAGTTCCAGTACATGCATTGCGTCCTAAAATGGCGTACTACTATTTTTTAACGACCACTATGGTATCAAATGAAATGTATATATGAGAAAAGTACTTAAAATCAATTTAAATCACTGGCGAACGCACCAAAATGGTGTACTACTATTTTTATCGACTTCCATGATATGGATATTAAACGAAACGGCTTTTTGAGAAGAAAACCAAAACTAAAGTGGAATGGGTACTTTTCAGAAGTACTTTCAAAAAGACTTTTTAAAATTTACTTTTTATATACACATATATCTTTTTGAAAATGTACGTTTTCGAAATGGTTCTTTTTTAAAATGCAAATTTTAAACAAATTTACTCTTTGAAAAATTTTACGTTTTGGAGAAGGTATTTTAAAGAAAAGGTATTATAAAGGAAAAAAGCACTATTTGGAAATGTACTTTTTATTAAAATCAATATTTATAAAAAAAAATTGCCGTTAAGTTTGTGTCGATAAGTTATCGAAGCACAAAGGAGTAGAACGACTAAAAAAATTAATAAATAACTTGAATGTAAATGCAACCCGACAGATAACAGATGTGTTTTTGTATTGCACAAAATGAAAAAGGACAACGATTTGAAATTTACGATACTTCATATTTCCTAGCTTATTGATATTAATCTGGGTAGATTCAAAAATATTAATAATTCCTAAACATTTGGCCTCTTTATTCATTATTATTTTTTTAAGCAAAATGAAGACTACGTTTTCTTATAATTCGAAATGATTTATTGATAACCTCTTATAATTCGTAATGTTACACAATAAAAATAAACAAAAACTTAATTTACAATGTAGTGTAGTGCATTTACGGGTACCTAATTTTCTATTTTTGGTTTTTTTTGTAAAAAGAAGTGACACTCAAGCAAATATTCCCTACTACTAGGTATTACCTTCCAGACGAAAACAATACTGATAGTGATAACAGGTGGAGAAGGGATAGAGGAAAGCTTCAATATCTTCTTCAACTCTGCTTTTTTATTTTTTTCGTTTATACCAGTATTGCAGTATGTCTGATGTTAAGGAGGCGTGACATATTCAACTCTAAAGCTGAAGGCTTTTTGATTAAATATTTTACTTCGCCGAGGGCGGTCTGATGTGCCTGTGGATTGGTCTCAGCTGAAGCTGTTACTGTTCAGTGATCGGTTGCTAGGCCTTCACCACTACGACCTTCCGACAACGCCTGACACACAGCCACACCAATGCACATCAAGAAAATTCAAACTGTTTTTAGGACTTAGTCGGATACTGGGCTCGACCCCAGGACATTTGGTTTTATAGTCAACGTTCTCACTACCACAGCCATCGCCATAGAATGTTTACTTATATGGGTTTGTTATTTTATTAGTAAAAGTACGTTCAGACATCAACTGTTAAGGTATGTACACACGATTGTCATTTACTACAATATTGACAGAAAAATTGTTACAAAATGTGCAACAACCGTATGAACACACAATTTTTGTGTGGCAACATCGTCACAAAATGTATTGTCGGTGCATTGTATGCCAATAATATTGTCCCAATTCCGAAAATCGTGAGAACATCCTTCATTTCCATTGACACACAATTTATAGTCATTTGTTATTGTCGCATGCGCTTCATTTAGTGCACCGTACAATAACACCATTGGCAGATAAATATTTCTGTTGGCAATGCTGCCCATAAATATTTAGATACAATGTTAGAAGTCGGATCCATACAATAATCTGACAACCGTGTGAACAGACAATTATTATTGGCATAAAAAATTATTGTCGCAGAACTGTGTGCCAATGAAATTGTATGGTTTTCTTTCAATAGTGTGAACAGACAAATTACCAGATGGTTACAATTTTTCATTGTGAGTGCATTGCCACCATATTGCCATATCCTACAATATTCTACAATCTGACAATCGTGTGAACATAGCTTTACTTCTAATAAACGAGCATTTGTAATGCAAGAATCTGCAGGCAGTAATGTAAAACATTAACGGCCAGGTCCATGATGGCGCTTATAATGCTTATTTACATTCAAAACAAAAATCAAATTTAAAATGTTGATTTTGTTTTCAAAGCGAACAAACGATATCATGTGACATCTTGCGACAGACAGGAAAAAAAATCTCAATACCCTGAAATTGAAAGGTTATTTTCTTTTGTGGTAAATCAGTGGCGGCAGTCTAACATTGCAGTAAGTGGATTGTTTTTCATTTTAATATCAAATTCTTTGAATAGCTAATCATTTGTATTTTTTTTTTATTTTTCTTACATCAAATAAAGTTAGAAATTTTTCATCGAGTTGGAAATTTCATCCTCGTTAAATCGAAACCATTTCTTGTAATTTGAACAAATTGACTGGGAGAGTTGCTATCGAGAATTATCAGGATTTTACTGTGATTAGAAATTAATTTTAAAAGTTGTCTCAGGAGTTTTATAAAATCTACATAATTTATATTAATTTATTATAATACATTATCTTCGTTTATATTCTACTTATTAATTGAACGAATTGAACCTGGCAGCTTATACTCGTATATGAGCAAATCCTCCAGCAAAAGTTTATAAAATTAATCAAACTTGACAGAATATGAGGCTTTACATATATATATATTTAAATATATAAAAAAAAATTATTCCTATAATCAATAATACAGTCGAACTTCCCTATAGTGAATCTCCACGGGGACGGGCAATTATTTCACTATACAGAAACTTCATTATACAGAAATATTTTTTTTTTTTTTTATTTATTTAAAATAATGAGGTATTTTTGTTTGAACTACATTTTTCCATTTTTATTTATCAATAAAAGCTTCAATTACAATAAGACATTTAAATACATTTGTCGTCGGAACGTTGCTCTTCATCTCCAAAAAAGTTCGTAGTACATCAAGTGAAGAGGAAACGTGTTCTAATGTAGTTGACGTTTTATCAATATTTGCCATTACTTCACAGCCCAGTTCTTTGGCTTTTTGCTGCAATAATACTCCAGATACGAGAAGATTCTTAAGCCGAGCGGCCGTATTACATTTGAGCATTGCTTCGTCAATGTCTTCAAAAAGACAAGTTCGAAGACTCTTACTCCTACTCTTCTTTTGTATAACTGACTTGTTTTTGTAAATGTTTCATAAAGTACTGGGAAGAACTCCAAACCCTTTAGCTATATCTTTTTTCTTTGATGTCCCTTCTTCAACTTTATTAATTTGTAATAACTTTTTTTCCAGAGAAATACTACTCCGGTGCATCAGTTTCGTTCACTGAACTTGGTCAACTGATGTTAAAAGTCAATTCATTTTCATTTTCATATTTTGGGAATCCCAAAAATATTACTTATTTTTTTTATAAATAGTGTTGCTAACACGTGTAAAATAAAGCTGATAAAAATAGTTCACTATATGTAGACAAAAACACACGTAAAATGTATTTTCGTTTCCAAAATTTTGCTCATTGTAAAGAAAAATTCACTGTATGGAAAATCATTATACGGAGATCAAAATACATTGAAAGTGGAACGAAAAAGCTGTGTTCTTCATTTTAATTCATAATAATGACAACTTCATTGTATAGAAGTTCACTATAAGGAAGTTCGACTGTATAATAATTATTACCAAATTCGACCAAAACTCAGATCTTGATGTAATTAAACCAGGGGCCAAATTGTCACATTCGTGATCGAATGAATTTGATCGAAATTTTACTTTTAGAGATCGTCATATTCGTTATCGAATAACACGTATCGAAATTTCAGATCATGGCATTCGATAATGAGTAGTCGATCGAGTTTTATTTTATTATTCAGTCATATTTTTTTATTAAACATGTACTCGGAAGTACATGCATCCATAAATAAAAACAAATTTTACCAACATTAAATCTTTTCATTAACACAAATCAGCGAAAATATCATAATCAAAAACTCGATTTTGAATTTTTTTTAATTAAAAAGTAATTTCTACCAAATTTAGAACATTTTGCTTTAACAGTTTTCAAGATGTACCGAAACCAATATTCAGTTTCTATGGATGGTACCACGCCCATTTATCCAATCCCTCTCAGTTTTTGACTGATAATTACAAAGACTTTGAGAGCATATTCAGAAACTTGCACTTCAACCGTTCTCAAGATATACAAAAATAAACATTTCTTTGTATGGAATTTTTGAAATTTATGTAGCCTATAGTTCTTTTCAGATATACAAAGATACTGTGAAAATTTCAAGAAACACACCTACATACATACAAACATGTTGATTTTATGTATAAAGATTGTAACCATATGTTTTTATTTTATGACAAGGCATTAAAAAAAATTTTAAATTTTAAAACAAATTTCGATTCGAACGCTATCGAATGCCTCGATCTGGCTATTCCATACATCAGGAAATGTTATTCGATACGAAAGCTTATTCGATCACGAATGTGACTATTTGACCCCCCAGGTCGTATCATTATGCCAGGTTTTTATTTTTTTCTCTGCTTAAATTTGTGATCTAAAATGTCAAATGCTGAACAGTTTTCATTGTTAAACAAAAAGTGATAAGCAATTGAATTTGCGTAATTTTCTTGCAAGCGATATTTTATAAAAAAAAAATTTATTTCTGATTAAATATTGTGCGAGAAAATATTTTTCTGCCTCTTTGTGGCACAAAGCACATATAGACGAATGCCCGTTTAAGCTTTAGTGGCTGCCACCTTAATAATTACATCATGCCTCAGATTTCTTCCTGATATAAAAGAAATTGAAATTTTTTTATATATTGTATATATCTTTACTTTATTGTTGACGTGGATGGTCCGTTCGAAAGCCATATTTTTAATTATTCAATTCACTTTAACTATAAAAAAACCGTTTTTTTTGTTCTATTTGTATGAATATAGAAGTACACCGAAATCTATTGTAGCACCCTGTACTTGGCATTGTGAAATCATACGAAAGTTCGTGTTCGGACTGCAAACACAATTTTTTTGTTTGTTTGTTTTTTAATTATCTGCTTTAATTTTCGTTGTCACGAATTTTTTTTTATTTTCATATTTCTTTCGCTCTTCCTTCGGTCTCCTGTCAACATGCCCGCTGCTTTGCTAGCCAATTTAACTAAATTGTAAAGATATAAATTAAATCACTTAAATTGTTGCAACAGAAGCCTGAAAAAATACTTTTTGTCTATTTTTTTTTCCTCTGGCAAAAGTATTTCAGTTTCATTCAGTACATTTTTCTTAACAAGTCCAAACTCAAGAGCAAATTATTAAGTTAAACTGCAATTTTAACGCAATTGTATTTTAAATAACATACTATCTGAAATAAATTAAAAATAAATAAGTCCGGTTACTCATTACAAATAGAAAGCCATCCGATTGTATAATATTATGTCAATATGGAAAATAAAACGAAAATAGTTAAGCCCTTACAACTTGCATCTGATTCGGATTTGTCTTTTTCCCATCCAATTGTAAAATTTAATGTTTACTAGAATTGAAGATCAAAACAAACACAAATAAAAATTTTGCATCGCATTGCCATCTGATTTGGATGGCTTTGTAATGTATCATATTGTCATTTCGTTTTAATTATGAATTTTCTTCTTTTTTCTGAAGTAATTTTTCCGTTATTCTTTCTTTTTCATTTTTACTATTATTCCAAAGTAAAATTTGTATCAAGTTCATAAGTGTTTTTAAAAGTGAAGTGTTGGCGGCATTTTTTGTGGTAATATTGTTACAAATTATTAAACAAAAATAATTAATAATAATAATAATATTGAAAAAAAATGAAGTTCCTAATTTAATTATGCAATAGTTAAAATTCATTCCAAGATCAATGGCATTCAGATACATCTTATTGCACTCCGAATTCAACGTAATAGTTGCACCCATCCAACATTCGCTTACAATGTATATTGTGTTGGATAAATCTTACAGCATAGGCCATCGCTGTGTAAATGTAAATATAAATTATATACAGACATTGGATGGATCTTGCTTACATTGTCATTGGTCTCAAATCGAAGATGTATGTAGCAAAAAGTTCACTGGGCGATTTCCAACATTCGAACTTGCTCTCGAATAAGATCTTTTAAAATTAAAAACGTCAATAAAGCTATTGAAAATTTGTTCAAAATAATGTTTATTCTTATTTAAAAGTGATTTTTTAATGATATATCTAATGAATTTAGTGAAAATGTGCTTGTATTCATCCATCCACTTTACTTAACATACCTTAACAGGAACATGTAGGAATATTGGAGTGTTTTTAAAATTGGTTATTTTGTATTAAAATCTATTACAGAATTTATAAATTGACTTTAATAAAAGAAATACTTCAAGCAAAAATTGGTAATTGTTTTTTTATGTTCCAGCAGTTATTTATTAAGAAGATAGTACATTCGATTTAATTTCGAGCGGACTTATTTACTCGATTTTAAACCGAGTAACATTATGCGAATTCGTTTTACAGAACGAACCCGAGTATTTTTTTTAATTATTCTTAAAATAATATTCTGAGAAAATTATCTGTTTAAAAAAGTATATTGAAAAAATAAAAAGAAATATCTTTAAGCGAAGGTTTTTTCATCGGCAGCAAAAAGGAATTTTGTATAACAAAATTAATTTTCCTTATTTAAAAAAATATCTTTAAAGTAACTTTTAAGAAAGAAACTAGGAAATAATTAAGATTTTCTTCGGGAGGAAATATTTAAGACCGGCCAATGGCCGGCTTTATAACGTTTCTTCAATTTAAATTAATTTTCTAATATATTAATTATTTATTTTGTATTATATTAAAATATTAAAAAAAAAAAGGTGCGTAATTAGTTCATATCTTGAATGGGTCTTTTGTTTGGAGCGTTGATTCATATTAAAAAATGCTGTTATACTTCGAATTTGGCTGTTTTCAAATTCTGCTCTCGAAGGAAGACCTTTTTGAGAATAGTGTTTCTGAAAAAAAAAATAATCTCAAATACGAATTATGGAAAATTAAAAATAAGATTTAAAATCAACTTTTATCTTTTACGTTCCAGGTAACTGATTGGAGCGTTGAACAATGCCGTTCCCTGCATGTTCACATAAAATCACCTCCCCGCCTTAGAGTAGATCCAGCCAGTGTTACACTTCATAGAGGTGATGCGCTAAGAGTGCGTTGCCTTTCGCCTGGCAATGATGACATCAAGAGATATGCTCAGTTGGGTTATAGCTGGACCCGCAATGGCAATCTCTTTCAATCAGATCCCAAAAGTGTAATGTGGGAGGATCTGTATCCGGATGGCAGCATTCTCAAAATCAATAATATACAAAAATCGGCGGAATATGCCTGTGTGGTGTCGAACACAGTGAAACCCGTTTCAAAAAGTGTTTACATCACTGTGATTGATCGTAATGCTGTGCATGTTTGCCGTTCGGAAGTGGAGTATGGTGTGCACTGGCCCACCAGTGCTCCAGGTGGTGTAGCCGTGATTTCCGACTGTCCTAGAGGTTTTGAGGGATTTTCGCGTCGTACTTGCGAGAAAAGAGATGAAGGTAATTCCAGCTGGCTGCCACCGGATTTTAGCAACTGCTTACAAGATCAATTGCTAATGATATACAATAAGTTTTGTGCTTTGACATCTGGATTTCAGCAGACTACTACTTCAATATTGCTAAAATCATGCCTGAACTACACGCTGAAGAGATATAAATATTTTTTGCCCGGTGAAGGTGGATTCCTAATTGATATGCTGCATGAGGTAAATTTTTTAAATTTTAATAACAATTTATATATATTATCTTTTAAGCTTAAAGGTTTGTTTTTATTAACATCGCTTAACATCTTCAAAAAAAAAAAATTAATTTTATAAAAATAATACAAATTTGCTGAACATGTTAACCGACGGTTAACGAAATATCGAAATAAAAAAATAAAAACAAACCCTTAACCTTAAAAGATAATATATAAATTGTTATTAAAAGAAAAAAGGTTAAAAAAAATTAAGATTAAAAAATTTTAAAATTTTATTATATTTTTTTCCCCCAACCCAGAAATTTGCGTTGGAATATTTGCCATTAAATTTCAGCAAATTTAAATGCATTTGAGATTTATCAACAGCTACAGCTTGTTCGTTTTGATAACACTAAATCCCTAAAAGAAAGTTATAAAAATGAAAACTAAGAAAACTCTTTCCTGCATTTATATTCCTTGCCATCACAAATTGTGACACTTTCCTAAGGTTGTAAATAAAACTTGCTCATCCACCGTAGAGGTGCTAGACAACATTTCAAAAATAATTTCTATTACAAACTAACAGGCAAATCTCGTTAAAGTCCCAACCAAATTATTACAAAAATAAGAAAAAATTTTCTTTTATTTCTTTTTTTTTTTTTTTGTTTCAAGAAGAACAGGAAAACAAACTTTCTATACTTTCACGACAGTTATAAACTGAGTGGAATAAAGTTTACAAATTTTGTGGAAAATGTCATGAAAAACTAGAAAAAAGAGTTGCACAACGACTCAGCTGAATACGGTGGCAGCGAATTTTAATTGCCACCGACCAAATAATAAAATTACGAAATAATTACGCACCAAGCACAGCTAAATTGTGGACGATGTGTTTCATGTGGGCCATAGAACCGATTTCGAAATATTGTCACTGAAAAGTTAAAATATTTATTTATCAGAAATAAGCAATTCAAAAGGGAAATATGCAGCCAAATATCTTCATTTAAATACAGGATGCTTTTTTAGTTCCCTCTAGTTCTTTTTCTTTTAGCTATGATTTATTTTTTTTTTAGCTTAGTTTGATATTTAATCGCAAGTGGACGTATTGTTATTAAAATGGGGGTTACCTCGAAGCCTATCAACATCAAAACGGGCTCCTTTTCCACCCCCTCGTATCTCACTGATTTCCAGTTCAACCAACAAATGGTGAACCCATCCAACCTCATAACTGAGCCTGTAGTTATCGCTAGCATCTGACCCAGACTAAGTTTCCCTATCGTACTTCCTTCGAGGATGGCACGGCCCGCGCCGCTTGGTATAGCATATGCTTAAGCTGAACATACAGACGCAATATGTGCCGCAATTAACCACGTCCAGACATAGTCTGCAGATATAGTACTGTGCAACGTCAATCGGCCTCAGAAGATATCTGATGTTCCCATGACTCGTTACTAGCGCCGTCCTCCAACGCAAGATACCTCGGTCATACCCCAGTATACCCCGCGCCACCCGAAACATGGACCCCTCGAGCTGCATGCGAGCGTGTTAGGTTGTCTAACTTATCTTGTTACCTGTTAATCTGTTACGGTCAACGAAATCTAACCACCGCACAATCCCAGCCCTGATAATCGCATCCACCAGCGGAAATCTGGACTACGCTCCGCAGAACACCGCCGCGGATACCTCCCTGTCGAGTTCATTCGCCGCCTCGTTCCCCTTAATGCGTGTAAGTCACACTGACAAACAATATCAGAATGGAACAACATGCTATTTTCGAAAGTTGCTACACTTTCATCTTCAGCGTTCTGCGTGTTTTGTCCACCGTGTGTGGTTATCATGAGATGTAAATTATTAGCTTCCCTCACGTTATTATCCTCATCGGTTATACAGTTTCGGAAAGGCATATCTTACCCCTACGTCGCCTCCTGCTTCTACAGGGTGGCGCAGAATGATCTATATGATGACGATGTGCACGCTGTGTCAACACAATAGACTGTTGGTTTGAAAAATAAAATTCAATTATTTTTGTACGTTGTTCGATCGTGTGATGATTCATAATTAATTCCCCAAGTCTTCTTTACAAAATCCTAAAAAAAACACAAAGAAAAAATAATAATTAAAAAAATTTATTTTGGGAATATTCATTTATATATATGATTCTAATTGTGCTTTTTCCCTTATAAACTATATGTGAAATTTATTATTACATACCTTATGATATTCTCATACAGTATGAAAAATATCATAAAGCATTTTATTACAAAAGCAACTCAATAATTGAGGAGGAAAGCATATCCATATAGTACTATTTCGCTAACGCTTACTTAGCTCATCAGTTGACTTTCCTAATTTCTGAATACAAACCCAATATAATATATATAATATAATATAATATATATAATATAATATAAAAATAAGGTATGTAATAATAAATTTCACATATAGTTTATAAGGGAAAAAGCACAATTAGAATCATATAAATAATTAAAAAAGTTATAAAGAATTCAAACCATATAGTTCCTTTTGTGCCGCCCTGTATTTGAAAAATACATATCGTCATATGATTTCAAAATAGCCCTAAGTGACAAAAAATTCGAAATTGACTATTTGATTGATAATGAGCCATAATATCAAAATACACGTGCCTGCAAAATTGTACACGCAAGCAATTAGAAATAATGTTATTTCAGAAATGTCTAAGTGCAAGCGTAGAAGTTAGTTTGAAAGTATTTTGCTTCTCCTGTAAAATTTGTTGAATGTAACTTAGGGCTTTTGCGAATTCATATGACGATATGTAGCATATGTGCTCTTCTAGAGGAGAAAACATAAATATAATTAAATTTCGTTAAAATCGATTAGATGGTCTCGCTGGCGGGTAAATTGCCCCTACCTTCCCTCGTGGTCCTAGTTTTTAGAAAGTAATAACCTATAACCTTCCCACCTTCCCGGAGTTGCACACTTACCAATGTGTCTATTAAACTGAAATACATCCAAGTTTTAAAGTTCATCAAAACCGGCAATGTAGTTTCGGGGAGGCCGAAATTTTCCGCCTATCGCCCTCCTGGTTCTGGTTTTGAAAATGTACATTAACTACAGGGTGGCTGATGAATTTTGCTACATTAAGAAACTGGAATAACTTCTTTTGCAATGCATGGTATATTTTCAATCTCTTTTCATTTGAAAGCACATTGAATTAGTTTTAAAGATAATCGAATTTAAATGCCCGCCCTGCTCATCGATGCAGGTAAGGCATCTTAGCAAAAAATTGTTCATTACTGCCCGCAAAGTTAACGCTGGAACTGCAGCTATTATCGCTGGAATTGAATGTTTTAGTTCTTCCACATTTGTATGTTGCCATTTGTAAATTTCCTGTTTACAATAACCATACAAGAAAAAGTCCGGTAGAGTTACGTCAGGCGATCTGGGGGGACAACGGGAGGTTGAGTTTCTTGAAATGAGCCTGTTAGTTGAACCAAAACTACGGACGCGAATGCGTGATAACGGCATTCTTTTTCCAGTATCCCACTTTTCATTTTCGTTAAATCTAAGAATCAATCTACAAAAACAAAAAACAAAATTCCAGATTACTTAGATAGAAAAAAAGTTATCAAGTTTTCTTTCGGTATCGGCTTTCATCAGCCACCCTGTATGAGCATTTCTACATGCAGATCTATCGATGTTCTAAATTTTATTAAAATCGGTTTGAACGTTTCTCCTGGTCAGAGTTTTAAAAGAAGTAATGCCCTATAACTTTTCCGAAATTGCACAGACTAAGTGCGTTAAGTTCGTTTATATTATAAAACCTGTTAAAAAACATCTGGAAGGAGTAGCATAAAAAAAGGTAGGCGTGATTAAATAAAAAAAGTAGCCTGTAATTCATTCAAGATTCCCACTTATATATGGTGTGACCATTTCAGGAAGATCGGTCCTGCGGCTTGGGCTCCTATAAAGTACAAACAAACACACAAACAAACAAACAAACTAACACACATACATTCAGCTTTATATATATAGATTACTTTTTATTAATTTAATACGAGAAATTTATACACCGTTATTTTTCTCTCCTAATGAAGCTCTAAATTTACCATTAACCGTGTACTGTTCAGTGACCACTGACTATGCCTTTGCCAGTGAAACCTGCTGATAACAACTGACACAAAGACACAACTCAATGCACATCAGTGTGCAATCGCCACTCCCAAACTTTAAATGCAAAATATATCCCAGAAACAACATATAATTAAATACTGTCACAGTAGAAACAATTTTCAAAAATTCTAAATTTTCCAAAAAAAAATTTTCTAAATTCTATTTTATAAGTTTTGACGAAAGCATAGATTTGAGGCTGAACAGTCTGAAACTGGGGTCGAAACCAGCACCTTTGGTTTTGTAGTCAGCGTATTAACTACTTGAGCCTTATCTGGAATTTACCACAGACATTTTTGTAGCGCACTTCCTACACGGCAGATTTACCACAATTGATTTATTGCAAAAAAATCGTTCGGTAAAGGAATTATAATGCATAATGATTTTGAAAAATGGCCTACCAGTTCCAGCGGTTTAATATCGCTGAGCAATTTTTTCTCAGGAATGTTCGTAAAGTTCCAGAAATTTATAAGACCAAATTCATTTAACTCTGTTTTTTTAAAATTTCGCTACTCCTAAAAAACACCCTCCTTAAATATTTTTGCAAAGCTAATTGTGAAAATATATTGGCAATCTATCATTTTAATTTATGTTGAATTTACATTTCTTTATTTATTTGTTTCATTTTTTTTACAGCTCGATAACTATTTACAATTGAAGGGCACTCAACTGGAACGTGAAATGGCGGCAGAGATAATTTTGCATATTTTAGATAAAGTCATGCAAAATAGCCAATCATTGAACAGTCAACAGGTAGGCATTGTATTTTAATGTTGTACATTTTATTTTTGCCTTCCCTTTTAATGAGAATTTATCAGTTGTGAAATTAAAATAAACATTTCTGTTGAAATACATCACACATATCACAATCATACAATTGTTAGTGGGTAAATACCAGCATCCGCATATAAAAATAAAATTGTATTGCAATTGTTTTCCAAACCCTTCAGCAAGCGATGCAAAATGTTGCAAATACAGTTAACATGCACACCCAATTCTGGTTTTGCACAAATGTTTTCTTTGCATCATTGTAAAATATCACGTTTGGTTAAAATTAACTTGTCCCGGTTTTAAGAATATATTTCTTACACGTACAAAATAATATTTCAGAAATGTACAGTTTATATGCGTACACAAGTGCTGTTTTATAGTTTACAGCAGGGGTTTTCGTTGACTTTAGATTCACGGGCATCTTGTCAAAAACAATTTTTCCGCCGCACCTGATAAATTTCTAAATTGTTTTTTAATACTCGTTTGGCAGTGATCAATAGAGGGTACCATTCCAAAACCAATTCAATAGAAAAAAGTATAAAATAAAAGTATAAAGGTAACTTTGAGTTCACATCGTAGTTGTAACGCATTACAAATGGAGTACACAATTTTTGTAATCGAATTAATTGAAGTATATCGTTCATTAATGGCTTTTTGGGACGTGTAATATCAAAAATATTAGTAACAAAAACTTAAAAAAAATATCATCAATGCATTTTTTTAATAAGGAAAGAAATATATATTTATTTTGCCGACGGTAACTTCAAAAAATGGTTTGTTACCGTCAACTTCTATACGTTTACACTTGAAAAAACCAAAAAAATTAATAATATTGATGTGAAATGTTGACGTAGTGTGTCACTAACACTAGCACAAAGACAAATATAGAAGGTGAATATTGATGTGTGTAGCATGCGCTTCAAACGGAGCATATGATATAAAAATGCAAATAAAAAAATTATTCATTTTTGAAACAATGTTTTCAGCTCTTTTTCCTCGTGCTCTGAAAGATTACGAATGACCACCAGGGCAGTGCACATGACTTCTAGAAACCCGTTGGTTATAAAATGGTTATACAATTAACATTAATATAATTTCTCTAACAGTTATTTATGTTACTTAAAAAATTTATTTCAAGAAAAACTAAACTAATTTTTATTCTACGGTTTCCTTGTATCTCATGAAAATTATGAAATGAAATAAAAATAACACTTTACGAAAAAAGCATAATTTTTGTTTCCCAGAATTATTCATTTTTTTTACTTTCCATGTTGCTAAGTCAGCCGAATTCATTTTAGAAATTCTGATTCGTTACAGGATGTTTCACGTAAAACGAGAATTGGGTGGGCATGAGTAGCTGTATGAAAATTTCCGGATTTATTTTAGTTGTTTTTCTAGTTACTGTATAATAATGCCAATTCCTTCAATATACGAGTATACTGTTATCGCTGCTGAATATGTGGTTTGAAATACACATCTTTTTTTTTTTTTTTTTTCTTTATCTGGGACCAGCACTCAGGAGATGTCTCCTATATATGTGAAGCATTGTGCTGGAACTATAGGAAGGGGATAGTAGGAGAAACGACAGGAGGTGAAGCTTAATTAATTATTTTACAGCTCTGCTTTCGCACGTTCTTTGTTTATACTTTTAGCAGTGCTGAAGCTTCGGTTCAGTAGCCATTTTTATTATTGTTTTACTTCGCCGGTGCTACACAATACCGACGAAGGAGGGCGTTCTGATGTGATTGTGGATTGATATCAGCTGAAGCCGGTATTGTTCAGTGACCAGTGACTATGCTTTCGCCACTGAAACCTTCCGACAACAACTGACGCACAAAGACACACTAATGCACATCAGAAAAATGCGAGATGTTTATTTTTATTTTAAAAATTTTTAGTCTGAAACTGGGGTTGAACCCATGTCTGTTTTTGGTTTAGCAGTCAACGTGCAGACTACCATCCATCGTGCCATCGCCACCCTCATCTGGTGTGATGAGAATAGAAAAGTTTATAAAATGGTTTTGAAAATTAACATTTACCAACCGCTTCTAAAATTTTAGATCCGTATTCTCTCCTACTCAATACATTTTGCTTTTAAATGATGAGTTTATTTTTTCATTCTACAGCATTTTTTGACATATCGTAATACTTTGTATTGCCATGTAAAGGTACCTGAAGAACTTCGAAATTTGTTTTGACCCCACGAATTGAATGCTTTTGTGAGAGCTTCCAGAAGATATCATTAAGAAAAAGATATCTGTTTCAAAAAATAAGTCTGTACTTAATTTATTTTAATGGTGGTTTAAACCGCCAATAGTGACGCCATAGTTTTTGATCAATAGTGACACCGGTCTGACGCACCGCGGTTTTCAACTGAAGATTTTTCGAAATGTGTTACTAATAGTTGAGTTTTTTTTTTAATATATGCTCTTTGTAACAAAGATATGTAATCAATTTAAGCTCTTTTATTTCAATATTAAAATTCACAAAATGTTTTAATTCGGCAATTAAAAATAAGAATGTATAATTTATTATACACAAAATATTTGACGAAACAAACCAAAAAACTTTGCTTCAAGTATAAGAAAAAAACATGTCTGCACAGTTAATAATGGAAACAAAAATTAGGTAATGAAAAGAACTATTGTAAGTTTAAGATGGTAACTTTATATCTTCATTTAGAAGAAGAAAAAAATAACGGGGCATTATTTCTTTTATTCCATTTATAGAATATAATAAATATATTAAGCTAATAATTTATATCTACTGACAACCAAACACAGTGGACAAAAGACGAAGAACGCTCAAGATAAAAGTGTAGCAACTTTCCAAAACAGTATGTTGTTCCGTTCTGCTATTGTTTATTAGTGTATTGTACAATTTTGTCTTTTATTTAGTTCGTTTCTTAGTATGCAACTGTCACATGTAATTTTCATTTCTTGTAAAGGTATCAATTATCAGTTGCACCATATTTGAATTCAAAAAAAATAACATTGTTTTAGTAACACATTTTAGAAAATTAAGAGAAAAAATAAAATATCCATAAAGGAAAATAAGGTTTTTTAGTCTTTCAGCATTTGTATCTTTTAGAAGATAAACAAAAATTGGTATCATTACTAATAAAAAAAAGTAAAATACATCTACGTTTATAAAAATAAAAGAATAAAATACAATATATTGAGTTTCAGCTGTTGCAATACGGTACAATATGTTCAAGGCACAAATATTGTTTTTTTTTTCTCCGGGATCAGCACTCAGGAGAACACTCCTACACATGCGAAGCATTGTGCTGGAACTATAAGAAAGGGATAGTTAGAGAAATGGCAGCTCTGCCTTTGCACGTTTATAGCAGTGTTGAAGCTTCGGTTTAGTAGCCATTTTTATTATTATTTTACTTCGCCGGTGCTGAACAATACCGACGAAGGAGGGCGTTCTGATGTGATTGTGGATTGCTATCAGCTGAAGCCGGTATTGTTCAGTGACCAGTGACTATGCCTTCGTCACTGAAACCTTCCGACAACAACTGACACACAAGAGCACACTAATACACATCAGGAAAATGCGAGTTGTTTTTATGAGTCTAAAACTGGCGTTGAACCCAGGAAAAAGTTTTCGTTTTGCAGTCAACGTGCAGACTACTTCGACCATCGCCACCCTCAACTTAATTTTGTTTCAATAAAATTTTATAAAAAAAAAGATTTTTAGTAAAAAATCAGATTTTTTTGTTCGATGTGAAGTTTTATCAAAAACAAAATTGCAACACTGTTTGCATGTGTTTCTTACTGGAGGTGTATTAAAAGAAGATTTCTGTTGTGTACGTATGAGGAATATTTTATAGCTAAAAATTATTTACCTACAGTTAATATTACTCATACGCTCAAGAGGTGCAGAAAATTTTTTGAGGAAAAAACATGATTCTTATAATTTACACAACGAAACTTGCTTTATTTGTTTTTTATATAAAGAGAAGCAATACTCAGGCAATGATTGCCTACTATTAAGCATTTTATAAGACAGACGTTAAAACTTTAACTATTGCACAACTTCTCTTATTCTTATCACGTTGCTTTATTCTACACCACAGTGCAATGTATGAAATTACACTGTTGCTCTTAACAAAATTAAAATTTGCTTGTTTGATTTGCTCTTTTATTTTTCATTGTAATTTACTTAATTTCCAAAAATATGACTACAGCAAATTGGTATTTGGTTTTATAATCATTTTCTTCCTTCATCACTGATTTCTTTTTAGTACATTTATTGTAGATTCCATTAAGAAAAATATCAGTACATTCGCATTTCGCATTTCGATTTTTATGATTTTTGTTTTTCGTTTGCCAAATTTTTAATGTGATTTATTTTTATTACTTTATTACGAGAATCACTTTTGTTACTTTGTATGCTGATTTTCGCCACACACGTGCACCCATCAACATTAACATGCTTGCACCACTCAAACGTAGAACGAAGTTTTTTTTTAGGGCATGGACGCAACTTTACACTTACAATACGCAGATTATTTCGTGTGCGTATATTATGCGGCAACATGTTTTTAATTTTAATCGTAGTACATGTGAGAATTACCACTACACAGATACTCGTATGTGTTTCATAAGCAAAGCATTTTTCTTATAAGCTTTGAATTTAATATGTTTTTTACCTAAAAAGTTTAAAAATTAAAGTTTTTTATGACGTAATAAGTCTTAACATAATTACAAATCGATATGATTTTTAAAAAGTTATGGAGATTTTAATCTTTGTTTGTCAAACGTGGCATAGCATGGCATGTATTATATTCATTAAAATTTTGCTACAAAACCACATCGCTGCTTAAAGAGCCAACTCCAATGAGCAGTCATCCGGGTTGTTGGGGTAGCCTTAAAGTGTGGTTGGACAATTTTTTCGAAAAATTTAATTGAAAATACATCCGCGCATCACATTAGCGATAAATGTTATTAATTGTTATTATATGTAATATTCGAAATTCACTTACTAATTGGTCATGTTCCTGCGATTTATATAACCAACCATCCCTTTTTCCCAAAACATTATGGAAAATTTTGAAGAATGTATCCACATCTGTATGCAGATGTTCTTAAAATAAAATAAAAAAAAGGAAAATTTTTTTCTTTCATAATTAAATTTTTTTTCTTAACTTCTTATTTAAAAAAAAAAAATGCAACTGAAATTTACAGATTTTAAGTGATGCTACGCAGTACAGTTAAACTGTCAGTTCTCGTTTTACAATTTTTAATGCTGATATCTCTGATATTTCAATTCACAGGCAGTAGGGTGGTTCTTTATCTGCTAATTTGCTTTCTCGATTATGATGGTCTTTAAAAAAAATAGGCTACGTGTCTCTGAGCATATGTAGACTGTAGTACGATTTGCTCAGATATGGCCGAACCACAAAAATGATGCCTGTAATGACGTCATAAAAATCTCACAAAACTTGTTTTTGTATTCAATTAACGGATTTCAATTAAAACTTGGAAACAAATAACTACTCGCCCTTAGAATTTGAGCACACAATGTACAAAAGCATGACTGAAGATTGATTTACAAAATTTTACGAATAGAATTCAATTCTTTTAATTTTTGTTTTAATTTGGTTTTGTTTTAGATTGTTGTTCTTTATGATGCTCAAATTCCTTTTTTAATATTTTTGGATAATTTTTGCTACTTAAGGTTCTGAAAACTTTAACTTTCTGCTTTTGTGGAAACTTTTGCATTTTTTTTAGTTCAAATATTGAACGTATAACTTATTCATAATTCAGCAGATTGGTTATTGGTAACATTAAGATATCAAGCCAAAATTTGGAAAATGCGTATTGTATATGTATGTTTTTTACATATCGCTCATTTATCGATATAACGGTATAACTCACAAAATATATTTTAAGAGAAAACGTGTTTAAAGTTGTGAATTCATAGACACAAATCAATCATTTTGCATCGCGTTTGGTTCCGGAAAAAAACACACTAAAAAAAGAGTGATTCTTATGGCATTGTAGGCCGTAGAAAGTTTGTTATATAAAATATAAAGTCCAGCTATCACTGCTGGTATATATACTACATTCAACTTGCGTTCTACATTTTTGTAGGGAGTTATCATGACGGCTTAAGCCCATAGTAGTCTAAGCAATGGCTAAATTTGGTGGTGTTGATCAATGCCCTTATGATCTAAAAAACCATACCTGCGCAAAGCAGACTTATTTCATAAGTTGCAATCTGATTCACCGTTTTCAGACCTGGAATCATGAACACCCCCCCCCCCCCCCAGACTATGCCTTGCTAAGGGCTGCAAAGGTGTCCAATCTTTGATATTTTGGGCCGCGTTTCAGTATCTAGTTCTGCCTTATTCTTATTACATCAGTATTTTGTTCTGTTGAATGGCAACAAACCGCAGATCAGAAGCTATTCAGTTCAAGGCACTTTATTAATATGTAGTATTGCAAAGCCGTAGAACTTAAATGTATGAATCTTCATACAAAAATCCTAACCGCCTCGAAATAAACACAAATCTAATTTCCAAACACCTTTGGTATTGAACTTACAGGCACTACGAGTTTATCCTCAATTGATTGGTCCTTGGTAAGACTGGTAACGCACAAAAGCTTACTACATATACAACTTCCAGGAAATCAGAGTAATTCTAGACCCTTTAGATGAGGATCTAAGGGATTGACACAACTGATATCCTCCGAAGAGAACCCAAATGTAGGGATCTGCTACGTACAAACATCTGATATAAAAACGAAATTATGGAAATAATTTTCCTGAAATTTTCCTCACTGCCCGCCACTTGACATATTTCAACTGGTCGGTGCTATGCCTATACAAAATATATATTGATGTTTGTTTACTTGGACCACGGTAATAAACAAAAGTATTCAAATTTAAAGTATAGCGAAACGTTAACAATACACATCATCAGTGTGAAAATATAGGAGGTATCTGATAAATGGGCATGGCACCTTTAATACAAAGTAAATCTAAACTTTCGTATATCAGAAGAGAGGTAAAAGCAAAGGCTTCTAAAATTAATACACAAAGTTGGTTGTCAATTTGGATACGAGTATCATTATTATCAGTATTTGGATATCGATTGGTTGAAATAGTCTGCACGATGACTACAAAACCCAAAAAAAAACTGGGTTTGAACCCAGTTTCAGATTAAATAATAAACAAAAAAAAACATCTTGCATTTTTTCTTATGTGCTTTATTGTGTCTTTGTGCCAGTTGTTGTCGCAAGGTTTCAATGGCGCAGGCATAGTCACTGGTCACTGAACAGTAACGGCTTCAGCTGTATCCAATCCACAGGCTCATCAGAGTGCCCTCCTTCATCGGTATTGAGTAGCACCAGCGGAGTAAAATAATTACTAAAAATCGCTACTAAAAACGAAGCTTCAAAATTGAATACGTCTGCTCGATATCAGAGACACCGCAATACTGTTATAAACAAAAAAAAAAAACGTGCAACAGCAGAGTTGTATGACAGTGAAGCTTCACCAAATTATCTCACTCACTATTCCTTTCATCTAGTTCCAGCACAATTCATGTGTTGTGTAGGAGTTATCTCCTGAGTGCAGGTCCAATATAAAAAAAATTAAACGTATCTTCTTATCAATTTCACCAGCAGCCTATTCTCTACACTAACGGTCTCCCTCTATCTTGTCCCATTGCAATGCATTGCATAAGTCGGGGATTTTTCCTGAGCACTGGCCTAAGCAAAAAAAACAATTATCTTCTCTCAGGAGCTGAGTACTTTATTTTCTAGAAAAATTTGTAATGCTTTTGCCATTTTTATTTCAATACGGGTTGTTTTGTATGCCTTTCTCAACAATCTTCTGGTGTGTGGGGTGTTTAACCCGACTAAGAATAATTACACTTTCCGTGTATATTTTGATGAGGCAGTTAGTGCCCCGAAAATAGTTCAAGTTTCTTCTGGTTACCAATTTTTTTGGTAAAAACAATAAAGTAATGTTCAATAGTTGCGAATTAAAAGTTTTAACGTATCCATCATGTGTGCAGACATATGGATTCATCTTAGTCACGGAAAGAGCAATATAATTTGAAATTTTCGATCGGGAGCTTTAACAGCGTGTTGAAGTATTTAGTGGAGTGTGTGGGGTATTGCATTATTCTGAAGTTGTGTTCTTTTGTCGTCAAATAATGTGTTCCGTTATCGAGAAGGCAATTTAAATGTTAATTTTTGTGCAATGATGCATATGTATGTGTATGTATGTACATATTTAATAATTTCAATACAACATTATGCAGCATTATTGATTTTTAAAAATTTAACTTTTTTAAGTTATGACGTTATTTGAACAAATGAGCGCTATGCTATGAAACATTTTACCAAATTGTCCCAAAATGTCTGTCGCGCCCTTGTTGTAACTCTTTAGTTGGCATATTTGTATGACTTTTTGCGTCACTTTTTTTTTATTATAAAAAAAAAAAACTGAAGGTTTCCTTATGTGCCATTTAAAGAACTTGCCAACTTCGTTGTTCAGTCAATCATGGAATATCAATATTTGGAAGTTTTTATTTAATTTTTTTCTTTTCTCTTTGCATTTTCTCGTATTCATTTCCTTTAAAAATTGTACATATACGCACACACAAACGCTCCTTAAAAGGATAATGATGAGATTTGTTTGCGTTCTGTGGATTTCTTTTTCTTCTTTGTTTTGGTTTCTTTTTTGTTTTTAACAGAAAGTGCAATGACTTGAATATTTTATTTCCATATTGTTTAAAGTTTAATAACATTTTGCCAGCAACAGAATTTAAAGTAAAAAAAATAATACGAAGAAAACTTTTGAAATAAAACTTTTTCAAAATAAGTTATTTTCTTTTTCTTTGCAAATTTAACTGTTGCTTTTGAGTGAATGATTTTAATAGATTCATTAAAGAATTGCACGTAAAATACATTTGGTTTTTAAGACCAGGGGCAAATTTTATTCTACATTACATTCCATACAGTCTTGTGAAATAAACAAGGAGTTAATGCGTATCGTAAAGCGATCGAAAAGGAACCCGCAACAGAATTGGACCATTTCGATGTTTCCACACATATGTGGGCAAATCCTGCATGACGAACGTTACATTCGTACGCGTCTTAGGATTAAAATATAAAAATTGTTTGCTGTTTCAACAGATATACCTTCAATTTATACATCGTGTTTAGAGGGATTTAAGCGTACTTTGAATTGGCCCCAAACATAATTTCTTACTAGGCATTTGTTGCGAAATAACCGATAACAAAGTCTTGAAACCTAACTGACTTGGAGAGTCTAAGTATGTTTTCGTAATTTCTTCCGAATTTTATAAAACGAAGCACTCAAAATTGAATACCGAAAAAGAGAATTCAAAAAAAGCTTATTTGCCTCCCAAAAAAATTTATCGTTTTTTATCAAAAGCCGTGATAGTACATTATGTAAATTAGTTAAAATTAAGTTATTAAATATTTAATTTACATATGTTTATAAAACATTTTGAATAATTTTCTTTTGTGTAAATACACAAAGTGTTAAGTGTTGAATTAAAGAATATTTAAAAAAATAAAATGAAATTTTTATAAAACTATGCATTCAAAGGCGAAAAATTTTATTTAGTGCAGGGCGCTCACACTTGTTAATGCGGCCCTGTATACTAGCAGAACCAATGTTTTGTATTAAAAAAAAATTACAGCAAAAAATATCAGGTGATGACTTTTAGCCCTGATGATTTCTTTTGCGCCTCTCTGTATATATTTTTAAGGCATTGAGTAGCAGTGTATTTTATTAGTTGAAAACATAATTGAATATGGAATAAACTTAAGAAGAAAAAGTACTTATTACAATATTTAAGTGAAGCTTATCGTTAAATGGCAACAGCAAAACTTTCCATTTTTATTTTTAAATATTTCTTTCATCATCTTCCGGATTAGTTCCTTTGGTTCTCAGCACTTCAGTACTTTCTGCTAGATTCACTGAAGGCTTAACGAAAAACTTTATAATAATAAAATGTTTGTTTAACTTGCGGCATTTAATGCAATATTTTACAACATTTTGTTTTCTCTATAAATTGCATTATAAGTCTCTGCTTTAAAGCAAAATATTTCTTCTTTTCTGCCTTTTTTAATTCTGAAATTCTTTTTATTTGTATTAAAATATTAAAGTTATTATTAAGTACTTAATATTAAATATGTTGCTCAATAGCATTATTTTTATAATACGTATTTCATACTCCATTTGTCGCATGATTTACTACAATTTTACTACGTTTAGTCGTCTGTCTCATTCTCTCACTGCTAATTTTGCTTTTGGCAAATCCTAGACTAGGGAAATTTTTTAATAGAAACTTCAGGCAGAAAATCTTAAAACAGAAATAAAACCATTATTACTAATGTTTTTCTAAATGTTTTTGTCTTCGAAATGAAAATATTTTCAAGAGAAAAAATTAAATAAAATATTTCATAAGAAAAGGCTTTAGGGGCCATAAATTTTGTGTGCAATAGCAAAAAAAAAAAAAGTAATAATAAAAATAATAACTACTCACATGTACAGATGTACTTATGTATGCGTGTGCATGTGTAGCAAAGTGCAAAATATATGTATAGGAATATTACAACAACTTCTATACTAAAACGAGTCATACATCTTAAAGAAATGTCTCATAATTTATAAAATATTTTGAGTAGCATATGACTGCAATAACCCAGCAAATATTTAAATACAAAATGTTAACCCTTCTGTGACATGGTTGGTATAGCAATTTGTATTTTGAGAATGAATTTTTGATATTATTTATATAGAGGGTGGCTGATGAATATTGCTACATCAAGAAACTCAAATAAGTTTTTTTTCAGTGTATGGAATTAATTTTTCTTTTATTCATGTCAAAGCTCATTCAATTTTATTAAATGTGCTTAATTAGTTTTAAAAAGAATGGAATTTAAATGCCCCCCCCTCTCCACCGCTCGTTGATGCATGTGCACATCTCCCAAAAAGTTCTTCATTACTGCTTGGAGAGTTGAGACAGTAATAGCCGCAATTGTTTCTCGAATGGATTGATTTAGTTCATTCAAATTTGTTGGTTTTGCTTTGTAGACTTCCTGTTTGCAATAACCCCACAAGAAAAAGTCAGGTGCAGTAAGGTCAGGCGACCTGGGGGCCAACGGAATGTGGAGTTTCTGGATATCAATTTATTGGGAAATTTTCGTCGCAATTCTGGCTGCAATTCCGTCTCGTTTTTTGTTTTGTTTTTGTTTGTTTTTTGTTGCCGTTTAAATCGAAATGGGCCTCGTCAGACATAAAAAGACAGTTCAGCATGTTTTCGTCCTCTTCCACCATTCGAAGCTTCTCCTGGCAAAATTCCAAGCGAATCGGTAAGTCTGATTCGTTCAGTTTGTTGGCCATTTGAATTTTATATGGGAATAAGTCCAAATCATTGTGCAAAATTGACTGCAATGACTGTCTGCTTATACCCATTAGAGCAGATAAGGTTCTTGTCGAAACTCTTGGTTTGTTTTGTATGGCAGCAGCTACAGCAGCGATTGTTTCCTCCGTCCGAACTGCAGGGTTTCGATGGTAAAGTCTTCTTTGGACTGTTCCATACTCGGCAAAATTGTTCACAAGTCTCATTATGGTCCATCTGCTCGGAGGATTGCCGCCAAACGTGCGCCTACACTCTCTTTGAACCGAAACTACGGACTGCAGTGCGTGATAGCGGCGGACAATCCAAATTCTTTTTTCAGTGTCCCAGTTATCCATTTTTGTTAAATCTAAAAATCAATCTGCAAAAAAAAAAAAAATTAACCAGATTCATCAAATAGAAAAAAAGTTATTAAATTTCTTTTTGGTAGCGGCTTTCATCAGCCACCCTGTATATATATTTATATATTTTGTGAATGTATCAACTATATGTATATATAACAGAGAATGATATGATATCCTTTGTCACGTACATTGGAGGGAGTGGCGAACTTACACTGCGAATCATATAATGCTACGACGATAATAGTCGATGTCCGCCTAAGATCAAATGAATATGGATGGCAAATACTACTGTGATCTACAAAAGAGAGCACAAGGTTGGAAGTTTGACATGGATAGGTCATTATTTTTTTATTTATTTATTTATTTATTTAAATTTAGTCAATGGATATAATCCTTACAGACTAATAACAATGTACTTATGACTATATTGAATTTATGAATTCAGAAAATCAATGATTAAGAAAGAAAAGAAATAGGGTAGGAGAAAGAACGTAGCCTTATGGTACCCCTGAATTAATCTTCAACTCGTTAGATGAGATCCCGTCTATAACAACTCTTTTGGCGCGATCCCTGAGAAAGTTCGATATAAATCGAGAGAAAATATCATCAACATCAAAAGGTGGCCATTACGATCACGATCACAGTCCCAACATCAGACTTCTTGCGTTCTCTAAAACGGCCCGTCCATTATACAATATTATTGCGTATGTTATTCGTCCTATTATTTCAATTTTCCAGTGTACTATACAGTAAGATGCAGAATATTTTCAAATACAATATGGTTAAATTTTCTTATAGTAAAAACTAAACATAACATATTGTACAATGTTGACAACACAATTCATAAATATTATATTGCACTTCTGTTAGTTGTAAAGGGTGGCGCAGAATGAGCCATAGGGTTTGAATTCTTTATAACTTTTTTAATTATTATTTTTTCTTGGTTTTATTTCAGCATTTTTTGAAGAGACTTGGGGAATTAATTATGAATCATTACACGATCGAACACTGCACATACTGCAGGTGCCTCAATGGCTTTGTTAAGGGACATATTCGGCGAACGCATTATTTCGCGCACAAGCGATTTTAACTGGCCTCCACGTTCACCAGATTTAACAGCTCCTGACAGTTTTCTTTGGGGAAATTTGAAAGAAAGATTGTACATTAACAAACCAAGAAACATACTGCAACTAAAAACCAACATTCGAAATGAAATCATGGCCATTATACCCGAAGTTTTCCGAAATGGAAAATATGCTAAGAAGAGCACGTATGTGCGAATCAGAAAATGGACATCACTTACAGAATATCATGTATTTCAAAAAAATAAAAAATTATAATAATCGCATAAATAGAAAAGTTATAAACCATTTAAAAAATATAGCTCATTCTGCGCCACCCTGTATAATAAAAATCTAAATATTTTGAATTTTGCCAATATATTGTCCGACTTTCGAATATAATATACACAATGGCGATATTTTTTTTTTTTTTTTATCTTGGACCAGTGCTCAGGGGCTATCCCCTACATATGCAATGCATTGCACTGGAACTAGAGAGAAGGATAGGGAAGAAATAGACAGGTGGTGAAAGTGGTAGAAAGATAGAGCTTAATTCTTGCACAACTTTGCAGTTGCGTGTAAATTATAAAGCAAAGTTGCGGCGTCTCTGATGTTTTTTGACGCATTATTTTTAAGCTAATGGAGTCATTTTATTTATTATTTTACTTCGCCGACGTTTTATTGCTCAAATACCGACGAAGGAGGGTGCTGTAGCACAGAAAACTCAGAAACATTTTTTTTCTGTTTTGACCCGGCTGGGAATCGAACCTGGGTCTTTCTGGTTGCAGAGCCAACACGCTGACTACTCGCCATCAGCACATATATTCCAAATGTGTGGGTTGCTTCCATATTTTTATAGCCTGAATTATTCGTTATCTTTTTTATATATATTTTTCTTCGATCTAAAAATAAAACTTTTGTTGGGTTTAAAAAAAATTTTAAATTACAAAAAAAGCTCTGCTGATATGTAGAATTTAATTTAAAGATAATGATTATTTATTGTTACTGAAACAGTGACGTTTTATAAAATATTGTAAATCTAAATATATTTTTCTTTAATTTTTATTTGCAATATTTTCATTAAATAATTTGCTTGTTTGTTGTACTAAATCATTCGATTTGAAAACGTAAATTTCAAAGATTCATTGCACATAAAACTTATTTGATTTCGCAACAAATGATATAATTGCTTTTTCACCATCCTGCCTGCTTTTAAAACCTGGAACTACCATGGAGTTGGTAACTTTTTTAAAACTTTAAATATACACGAAATGAGAAAAGTGTTTGGGAAACAGCTTATTTTTTGGGGGCAGCAGTTGCGTTGGGAAATTTATTTATGCATGTGTACTTTTGGTATTACAATTCGACTTTTCGATGTGCAAATGTATTTGAAAACAATACTTTTATAATACATAGTCTTATTGAACTCATAAGCAATACTACGTAACATGAATTTATGGTCTTAAAAGCAACCAATTTCCCGCAGTTGAACAAAAATATCATGCCGTCTAAAGTTCACTTTGATAATTCGCCACCGAAGGAGAAGCAATATTGGAAGTACTAAGAGCTGCTCAATTCTAGTGTTCTTGAGGGTAAACTGCGCTAACATAGCATAGTGGGAAATACGCTGTTTTTAAGAGCAAGGAAGGCTAACCCTAAATTAAGTGTTTTTTATGCGGAGGTGCTTGATAACGCAATCGCGTACAGTCTGCATAGAGCTGGAACCCGATAACACCAAGGGAAAATTAACTTTTCGCTGACTGTCCCAATGAATTGCAGCAGATATAGGGAACCGCACATACGATAGTCACAGCAGCTCATTTGATCGACATCGAGGTTGACTTTACAGCAGGATGTCGGTTTTCTTGGCAGGTTGACAGGGCACTGCTATATACAGGGTGTCTGGTGGCAAATTTATATTTTTATATACGATTATTTCAAAAAGTAATAAACGCTGCGGAGGGAGGGTGGCGCCGTTGGGATTATCGATTGTGCGGATTTGTCAGTCACGATGTCGCAGTGGTCGAGTGAGCATCGCGCGTTCGCTGTGGAGACATTTTTTAAGAGTAATGATTCTTACGTAATTGCTCGTAGACAATTTTATACAGAGTTCGGTATTCGGCGAATAAGTGATGGACCGTGTGTATGTTTAATTCATTCGTGGGTGTAGAGATTACGCGCAACTGCTTTGGCTATGAATGCCCCACAGCCAGGGCCCAGTCGATCCGAACACATTGAACTGGTTGAAAGCAGTTTACGTGAAAATTCGCGACTTTCAATAAGGAAAAGAACATCTTCAGTGGGACTTCCAAGAGCGATTATTCATGAAATTTTAAAAAAGGATCTGAAGGTTCTGAATGACATACTCCTTAAAAAATAAAATCCGCATTTCCATTCTATCGTTCAATGCTCTTAATAAAACTTTGTGTCAATTAATTACACTAATTATTTAATTTGTGTCAATTCTTACGTTTTTTCTTTAAGTTTGAAAATATAAATCTGCTACCAGACACCCTTTACTAGGCAGGCATGCTAGGAGATTGAATCTATCTAACAATAACTTCTGTACAAGTTGGCAGGATGAATATGAGGTAGGGACGGTGAAATAGTTCCTCTACCCTCTCCGGGGACGTTAATATCTGATGGCCTATCTAATCAACCAACCAACCAAGAGCTTCTCCACTATGACAGTTTAAAAAAATTTGTTCAAAAAGTATAGTCCAGTAAAGCCACATTTTTAGAAACGCAAAAAAACTTATAAGTTCTGTAAAGCATTAAAAGAGGTTAAGAATATACACATAAGCGCCTAACGCAAAAACAACATCGTTCATTTATCATGGACATCAAGAAGTGATTTCACAAATTTACTGACATACAAATTCGAATGATGTAGAAGTGAAAATCCATTTTATGCGCATTTAATATTTATTTATAAAATTTTTTTTGGATTTATGGAAGTTATATTGATTTAATTGTGTATGGAAATTTGTACAATAACCCTTTGATAAATAAACAAAAATTGTTTAATAATACGACAGTAAAATTATGCTTGAAGACTCGTATGTCTATTTAAATTTTTGCTATAATTTTAACTACAACAGAGGAGGTCGTGACCATACAGAAAGCTTTGCACTGATTGTTGGATTGCCGGATTTTCCCTGAAAATCTTCACATTTATTCTGAGAGTCGCCCTGCAATAGGATCCCTGGCGGGCGTCACTTCGACGTCGGTTCTCGTCCACGAATGCCGGGGTTTTCTCAGGGAAATCTCAGACCGTTCCTATAAGGAACCCGTGAAACAGCATATCGTCGGTAATTGCATTGCTGATGGCTTGGCGAAGGCGGGCACAGAGCTCACAATTTCCGATGTATTGATAGACATAGGTGTTCCGATTGCCTCGGTTAAACTAATTATTTTTCGATCGGTGTATGTGGAGGCCCAGTTTCGTTGCCAGCATGAGGGTGCGTGCAGTATTACTAGTCTCTGCTGTATAAGAATAGGACTAAGTGTCTTCTTTACTTGAATTGCATGGCCATCAATCCCACTGTGGCGGTTATCAGGGGTAATTGCCTGTGTGGAAAGCATACCAATGTACTCGACATTCCTTCTCGGGGTTTTTGCAGGATCTATGGGTCTATGAAGGAGACGATTGCTCATCTCATGTGCCAGTGGCTAACTATTACCATGAAACGGTTGAGGATCTTGGCCTGACATATCTTGTCATAATTGACTCAACTCTCCTGGGTGAAAATTTCCGCAATATCGGAATTTATCTTAAAATCGTTGTGCTTTCATGTGGCGAATGTCTAAGCAACGGGTGTAAATGGCTTTTCGTATCATAATTGTGCTAAGCTCTGGCTTAAGTAAGTCGTTCTCCTTCAGGGAGGAGCGCTACTTAACATAACCTTAACTACAGCAATTGATACATAGCAAAACCCTTATAAATGTTGAATCCTTTCATACTCTCATTTTTACGTAGTTTTCGGCTAACGATTTAAGCACAATTTTATTGCCTACTTTTAAAATAACAGTACAGAAGTTAATACTGAAAACATTAAAAAAAATGTAATTTTTTTGTCGTTCTGGATTGCATACTAGCTTTTATTGATTTTGAGTTTTATGCAAGAATTTTAGGAAA
The DNA here is from genome assembly GCA_963924685.1 of Dexiosoma caninum. Classification (NCBI taxonomy): domain Eukaryota; kingdom Metazoa; phylum Arthropoda; class Insecta; order Diptera; family Tachinidae; genus Dexiosoma; species Dexiosoma caninum. The sequence continues at coordinate 23,417,713 of OZ004727.1, read as the reverse complement.
GTAGTTTCACATGAAGTTCTTTTATTACGGATATGATATGTACTGCCGTTTTTCGTGCTGTATAGAAGAAAGAAAAAATTTTAGCGAATTTAAATTAAAGTTTTGTAGTGGCACTATTTTTTAACGCAGCTTTTGTAATAAATTACAAATTAGTTACAAAGCAGTATTTTTTTATCAAGGGTATAACAGATGATTACACAATAGGGTGGGTAATTAATTTTAAAACAGGCATCCACCTAAAATGAAATCTACACAAAATTCAAAGTAAATTACCCACGAACTATGAAATCCTAGCTTCCGCCAAGAGATAAAGATTCATATTTGACATCAGTAAAAACACAACTTTTTTCAATTCATGTTTTTTTTTTTTTAAATTAAACCTATTAAATATGAAAAAGATAAACTTATTTGTTAAAGTATTGGAAAAGGTCAATTTTGGAAGTCTTTTTTACATTCCATTCGATGTTCGAGTGCGACTTCCTAGAATCAGTGCTATAACATTATCTCGATTCTTTGCCATTACGTGTTTTGAGACAGTTTTGAGAACAGTACACATTGCTCAGTCCTTGAATGTGAGATGAAATTCCTGCATCTGGCAGTGGAATTACATCAGATTTTATGTACTCCAACAAGTGTTCGGGCGGAATGCTTGCAGTAACTGGAGGCTCAGATAATACTTTGTCACTAAATCCATATAATCTGTACAATCGAAATTAATTGGATGCCTCTTATAAGTGGCGTGTAATTGAGTCATATAATTTTTCACGATAACACAGGAATTTTTAATGGCTATTTCGCGAATACGTTTTCTGTCATTGAAAAGCATTGTTAAAAAATATTTTGTGGACAGACGAAAAATTAATTGTTTGGATTATTTTATTTACAATATCTAAGAGATTTGGTGCTCAAAAATTTCGTTGAGTGTCTAAATTTATTGCCATATACTACTGAATTATAAAATTTTACATTGAAATAGATCGGTACATAAACTGTCATAATAAAATTAGCATATTTTTAAATTTGTTGAAGGTTATAACCAACAAGAATGAACTATTTGTCCCGGTGTCATGCTGAGTGGTTCAAAACAAAATTCAAAACAACTTTTGCTATTCGATAGAGATATAAAACGTTAGTAGAAAAACTTGTTTCATCTCTAGTGTCCTTAAGTGGCATTATCGCCAATGAAATCGGTTCAAAATCATGTAGAGCCCACAACGAAACATTTGTTATCGTTTAGAAGCAAAAATTTTAAGAAAATGGAAACAGATTTTTGAGCATAATAAAATTTTGTTCACAACCATCACGAACAAATAATATATGATGTTTGGCCTTAATTATAAGATGTGGTTTTGCATCAAATATATATTAAAAAATATATACATACATAAAAAATAGATACAATAGTTTTTTAAAATACTTCAAACTCAAATCTTTATGTCTCTCGGCGGGAGTTAGGTTTCCATTTCAGGACCCCAGTTAGTTGGGGTAATTTTATTAGATTTCGTTTCTACTAGACGCCTGTTGCGTTTTTCTCACTCGAACAAATTGACCCAGCCTACTATACACCTTTTTAATTATATAAGAGACAAAATTAATTACAGAGAAATGAATAAATATTAAGCTGACTGAAAGAAAATTTTACAAATTTTTTAAATTTTATTCATATGTTCTTGTTCAAGCGAATGCAAAATTTGTAAATTTTCATATTCAAGATTTTTTCCATGGTATGCTCGATTTATATTTATTTTAAAATCTACCAACTCAAATCCTAAACACTTCATCAAATAATCTTTAAGCTTCTTCCTCTTGAAAAACAAAAGAGCAAAAAAAGAAAAAAACATAAAATAATAAAACGAAATTAAACAAGAAGCACTGGGTCTATTTTGTTATTTATTTTTTTTTAGCACTAAAATCTCTGCAGCTAAACTACAAGCACATAATTTATGGCATTTTGTTGTTGTTTTACTGTATATTTTGCAAGAGATTTTTTATTCCACTTTTGATTTAGGAGAAAAATTCACCTTCTAACACAGATTCAATAAACACATACTAAAATTACTGCCATAAACACACCAGTAAATACAAAACATACACAAACAAACACACACATACGGAAATATATTTAGTACAAACGAATATTTTAGTTCGTTGTGTGTTAAGTGTGTTAACACAAACATACAAACATAACACACCAATAACAGCACACATGTTTGTGGTTGTTAAAAAAAACCGTTATTTAAATTTAGTTGCTACGTTTATTCACCAAACAAGAACCAAAAAAAAACACCTCCATCTCTATCTCTCGCTCAATTTCTCTGACCCCCTCTTACTTTTTTCAACACACTCAACTAATCTGAACGAGTATCACAAACAAACAAGCACAGGCACCCACACGCGCTGTTAACTTGAACTTTTAACAAAATTTATTTTGATGGTTTTTTTATTGTTCCACCCATATTTGTGTGGGCCTTTATAAAGTTAAAAAATTCCGCATCAAGAAAAGGGAAAAGGTCATAAATAACTTTTCCTCTTTATTTTTCTCTCCTCTGGCAAAAACTTTTCTCGAATTACTTAAAGTTCTCCTTTTTCTTTAAATTAGTAACAAATATTTCAATGTATTCGTTTTCAATAATTTATGAAAGTTAGAAAGAAAAAATTTTAATGAAGTTTGAATACGTTGAAATATTATAGTTTTGGAATAAAAAGCATTTCAGGCATGTGTGCCCAAGAAATGTAAAACGTTCACTCTTTTATACAACTTGCAGTGCAATAAAGGTAGAGTCTTCACAAGTTGTTGTTACACACAGAACAAAATTCAATTGCTGAAGCAGTGTGCAACAACAAAATTTTGTAAGATATGGGATACCCAGAATACAAGAATTTGAATCGGCTGTTTATGGTTCAGTTGCCGTCTTCAAAATAATTGAGTAGCCGATTACAAGGCAACGAAAACAGCCAACTACATTTGTAGTCTCTGTAGCTCGTAGCCTGCTGTGGCGAGTGTGTTTCATGCTTAATACGACATTCATATGGATATTGAGTTTTTATATGTTTTTCTTCTCCAACGTATGAAGGTAGTGATAATATCCTTATTTATACGTTTCTGAAACTTTTATGATCTCAGACATCGATTTCTTAAGATCAAACGAGTATTTAAGTACGTTGTAATTATAATTTATCGCACGATATTTCACTTTTTATTTGTGCAAATTTTATAAACAAATACTATAAGGAACTATTGTAGTAGGACGAGTGTAACATACGCACCCAAGCTTTCAAACGAAGCAAAAAAAAATCATGAATTTTTAAATTTAGCAAACAAAACTTTGAACTTGTCTGCGGTAAAGTTTTAAGGAAGAAATATTGATTTGAACTATTACAGTAAAATTTCCTCCTAAACTCGTATAGTTTCCTACAAAATTAGTATTTAACATCTAGTATTTAGCAAAGTAGCAACACGTACGAAATTTTCATATACTTAAAACGAAAGAGTGGCGATGGTCGAAGTAGTCTGCACGTTGGCTACAAAACGAAAAATCTGCTGTGTTCAATCCCAGTTTCAGACTCAGAAAAACATTTTGCAATTCTGATGTGCAGTTGTGTGTCAATTGTTGTCGGAAGGTCACTGAACAGTAACCGTTTCAGCTTTAACCAATCCACAGGCACATCAGAACGCCCTCCTTCGTCGGTAGTGTGTAGCACCGGTGAAGTAGAATAATAACTGAAAAAGGCTACTGAAAACGAAGCTTCAATATTTAAAATTTCTCCACGACATCAGAGGCGCTACAACACTTCTGCTAAAAACAAATAACGTACAAAAGCAGTGTTGTAATATATTAAAGCTTCACTTCCTATCATTTCTAATACTATCCCTTTCCTCTAGTTCCAGCACAATGCACCACATGTGTAGGGGTCATCTGCTGAGTGCTGGTCCAAAGTAAAAAAAAACAAGAAACTACATAATGTTTCATAGATTATTTTTCCCAGTGTACATCAGAATTAAAATTCCAAGAAATTCAGCCAAAAAAATGCTTAACTTTAGAAACACTAAAACAAATTCTTAATGCTGCTTTTAATTTAAATCGACTTCAGATGACATGCAGCTAGAAAAAAAAAAGGTTGTTGAAAGAAACCAGATATTTGCAGGATTTTTTCAAAAGCTGCATTAAATAAGTTTAAGAAGCTGCAAACCAGTAATTTAAGAAAAATAAATAGTGAATTTTAAAAGGTAGAATAAGTAGGAAAATAATTGTTTTGCTATTTTTCTTTCACTTATGAAAAAAAACATTTTTTTTCTATTATTATTTTTTCAGCAAATTAAAAAGTTACAACTTTTAACACAATCAGCAGCACTGAACCGTGAAACTATTGCTGCATCACAATTAGCAACATCAACCTCAACAGGAGGTATAACACAAGCTCAGGCATCGTCAGATTCGACTTTGTCTTCATCGTCCTCCTCTTCCGCTACTTCAACAACAAACACCCATTCCAGTACAGATGCAAGATCCATCTCAGCTACAGCACACATGAATGGTGGAACATCCATTTCCTCAGCAGCAAAAATTTCTTCCTCCACATCATCATCTTCATCATCAGCATCAGCATCAGCATCATCATCTTCAGTGTCTGCTGCCAAAGAAAATATGCAACAAACTTTGTTAAGAACAGACAGTTTACACAACACCGCTAATAGAGGTAGTAGTAGTATTATTGGTGGTCTCGGTTTGGCTGTTGATACGTCGTCTCCTACTGTTGAGGCTGCCAACGAGGGTGGCCACAGTATTTTGACGGTAGACGAAGATTCATTGTCGTTGGACCGTCTTAATTCATTGCGCATCTATATGACGTCCATAAAAACTTTACCCTTCAATTTACGCATCTATGGGTAAGTAGCATTTTCGTTGTTGTGTCGACTTTTTTCTTTTCTTCATAATTTCAAAAGTGCCTTTTCCACTGGCTTCGTTTAATATAAAGACAGCGATATTTTATAAAACTTTTAAATGAAAGTTTGTTTTGTAACGTTAACTTTGTTGGTGAAAAATTATAACTAGCAGAGGTGAATGATTTTGTTTTTTGTTTTAATGAGTCAAAACTTTTGAATTTTTATCTTTTCAAATAAAAAAGGAAAACAAAGCGATAAAGTATAACAGACACTTCAATATCAACACATATCAACGGTTGAAGTTTGAAATGACTGTGATATGAATGATTGAATCATTTATATTTTCTTTCTCTGAAAATTAACACAAAGACCTACCAAACCGCGCACACTGGGAAAAAAAACCAATCTAGCGGCTGAAAAATAAACAAAAAATTATTGAATTTGAAAAAAAATTTTTGAATTTGAATTAAATTTAAACTCACTATCAAAGTGGACAAATAAATGTATTTGAAAATAATATTTATGTATCGCAAAGTTACGTGGTTCGGAAAATATGCCCTTTTAGATATTGAAAAAAAATTGGGTTGTAATTCTGGAATCATTTTTATATGAAATTTTTTGGTTTATTGAATCGGTAACGATTAGCATTTTTTTATGATATATTTTATACGGCTTTTCGTTATATTGTTGCTATTTCAGTTAAGTTTTAGTGACGTAAATAGGGAAAAATCTTGTTTCGGAAACTTTTCTAAATCTTTAGAGAGTTACCAAAAATATATAATCGAGTATACTTGAAATTGATATGATATAGAAATATTGTTCCAAAAAATAGCTGCGGATATTTGCGGGTGCAACTTTTACAACAGTTTGTCTAACTACACTTCTATTTTAAAATATCGTACTTGTTTGTACTTCTGTATGATTTTGTTGTAATTCGCTTAAGAAATAACTTTTTATTAAATTAAAATACCAATCAAGTAGTCGTTTTCAATGTATTGAAATGCAATATTATTTTTTAATCCACTTTACTTGTAAACAAAATAACAGTCAGTTAAGAGCATTGTATAGCGTTATTAAAAGTAAAAGTAAAAGTAAAAGTAAAAGTAATAAGAACAGAGTCGAATGTCCTTTCAAAGTTGAGAGTGATTTGAAGTATGGTGTAGTGATGGTCTACAGTCAAAGCTCGGTATAACAAATACTCACTTTAATGAATTCGTGATATTACGAATGGGTAATTTTTTAACATGAACTACCTTATGTAATGATTGTTTTTGCTTTTTGACGCTCAATATAACGAATGATTGAAAATGTGAACAAAAAAATATTTATTTTCAAAACAAAAATACCAAGAACATACGAGTATTTGTCGTTATATATCCAGACGCTCAATTGTTATACATGTGATCATTCGTATGAATTTAAATTTTTTTCTATTTGAGTTTTAGTTAAATTTAGACGTGCAACGAAATATAAGCAATAGAAGTATTAAATAATGCACACGTTTTAAAATTGAATGTACTTTTATTGAAGTTCAAAAGTAGCATGAGAAAATGTAAAAATGAAATAAAGTGAAAAGTAAATGAAGTACATGACAGTTCATGAACAAAGCAAAATACAAAAACAGGGTAGTAGTTGATCTTCTTCGTTGCTCCAACAACAAGAAGAACAATTTCTTTAAGTGAAAAAATTAAGAAGAGTGCAAATGTGCTGTATCTCTGTCTGCAAATTCTAATAAATATGGAATTTCAAAGTTTCCCATATACACTTTATTGAAAACGGGAAAAAAAATTGTTTTAAATTTGTGAACCTCTAACAACGGTTCGAAAAACCGACAATATCTTCGAATAGAGCAGTATACCGATATGAAGGAAAAGTTGTAGGAGGGCTTCTTAAACCAACGAAAAAAATGTTTTCCCATAAATGAAGTAGGATCAAAAGCAAACGGTATAGTACTGCATGGCTAGCTTTATACAGATTGTGTTCAAGATTTTATGTGGATGCCTACGCATAGCGTCTAATTCCACGGTGCTCTCAACACCGAGTGAATTCACACGTTCACTACCGCCCCCATGGTCACTTGGAAATACAACTCGTGTACTCAAACAGGTACACATAGGTTGCAATCCCAATTTATAGTTCTCCCTGGTCTATAAATTACATCTTGCTAACATGTTTTCGAGCGGTCTAAACTCTTGTGTCACATCAGAATGTTTTTCGTCAAGAACTCTTAATCCAGTTGTCCATACATATATTCTTAGAATATAAAGTATTCCTTTCCTGTTTTTTGAAGACACACTCCGGTGACTACAGTTGAATGGCAACAGCACCTAGTTAAGTAAAAGTCGTATCAGCATATGTGTGCCTTCCTCACATACACATATCCCGAATAGACCAAAAACTTAACTCCCTGCGTAATTTTAGATAGTAACCACAGCCACAACGAAGCCTTACGCAGACCAGCACACCAACTCCAACTTTTCAGGATTGACACGAAGTACTCACAAAGAGCACAACTAAGTACTCAAAGAGCACATCAGTCTTTGAAAACTTACTTAGCGTTAGAGTAGTGGGGCTCAAGCTGGCAGCTCGTAGCACTAGATTGGACTTGAACTGTATTTCTACAGTCACACGGAATATGCAAGCGCAACCTCATCAGTCTCTGTAAGATTTCGAAGAGTCACCTCTTCTGTCGTCTTCAAACTCCTTTAACCTTTCGCTAGGTACCGCGGGTTTACTAAAGTTCCGTAGGTTTAGAAACTCAGTTTTCAAACCCCCTTGAGGGGACAAGCTTTATACAAGCGGATTTAGTGCAAGCGATGGATGGTTAGGCAGATTTAAAAACCAATTTGAAATACGACTTCTAAAAGAGTCTGGTGAAAAGTTATCATCAAGAGATGATTAAGCGGAGCCATTCAAAAGAAAAATGCGAAGAATTTTACTACAGAAAGGCTTAACACACGATTCAGAGAAATATAAGAAGAAGATGTTCAAAAAAGTTTGCAAATCGCGCAGAAACAAACTTCTGTAAATAATTTTTTCACATCTCTTTAGTTATTAAATTGAAAGTATAAATTTTATTACCACTAAATGCAGAAAATATTTTTAATTAATGTGTTTCTATTAGAAATAAACTTAATCTAATTAACTTACGCATACAAAAAACCTCGCTATATAACGAATTTTTCAATATAAGGAATAGCCAGCCCTGACATTATGTCATTCGTTATACCGAGCTTTGACATTAATTACGTTACTTTACGTTACGTTATATTAAGAGTTGTAAAAGACATTAACAAGATCACCGACAAATGTGAAATACATCAGCGTAGAAGTTATATGAATATAATGAAACCCTGAATACAAGTATTATTGCTGGTGACTGATGTCTCCTTTCACATTCGTTGGAGGGAAAATTCTTGACTGGCTCTCTCTCACTGATCAAATCTAAAATACTTATGTAAATAATCTCATCAAGTGAATAAGAATTAATAACAACCGTCAACAAAAACCTCATCTACACGACTGCTGTAGGTGGAATAAAAAACCCGATAAAATGGTGGTCTGGTACAACTGGAAATACACAAATTGTAATATTGAAAAATATAAATAAGTAAAAATAAAAAGAATATGAGAGAAAATTGTCCCAGCAAATGTTTGCCTACAGCTTTGAAACGTAGGAAAAAAGCATTAAGGTTACATTACTTATTCCACTGTTACAACTTTATTGAAAACTTTCGAAATATTGATGTGAAGGTACATGTGAATATTTTATTTATGGAACAGCCTTCTTACGACATCACTTGACGAGCTTCTTTTTTTGAACGAAATTGATAACTTGGAATATGTACATGTATTCGCATTGAATATCGAAATAGGTTCAATTAATAAGAGTTAATTTTCCTGGACCAGTGATCAGAGGACTTTTGGGGGATTCAAATCGAATGTACGTATACGAGTATATATGCTCGCTACCCCTGCTCCAAATACCTTATTAACTAGTTGCATAATGCATTGGGGTCATTCAATCAGTGCCGCTCCAAGACAAAAAAAAAACGTTTTTTCAATAACATCGTGAGTGGCGTGTCATGTATCCTGTATAAACCGCCACAAAATAGGAAATGTTGTTCTTTGATATCTTCATAAGGTTGTCGCTTCTCTGTCTGTTATAGATCACCCAAGTTCGCCATGAGTTGGAGGAGATTTGTTGAACGGTTTCCACTTGATCATATTTTTTTTTTTTTTTAAGACAATAAAACTCTATGAAGCTCTTACACGCTTGTCTGTAGAAACACCCAGGGTCTCAGCGGGAATCGAACCCGCACCTCCATATTGATAAGACTAATGCTCATGCACTAGACTACGGAGGCACCCATTACAAAACACTGCAATATATGCCGTTTAGTTTCTGTTGTCAAAATTTTTTATTTTTTAAATTCATGCATTTCCAATGAATTATTAGTTAATTGAAAATTAACCGACGAATATAGTACCCTATGCAAATATTAAAATATTATATAAAAAGTTTATTTCTTTTGCCGATTTATCTCATTTTTACTTAAATAAAGTATTTCGTCTGACATTGTATTTGCGTTTAAATTATTTTTAGAACAAAGTTCTCATGTTATTAAATTGATAAGATTTTCGCAAAAGTCGTACAAAGTAAAGCATAGCAGAGAACGAAGAATTTATATTTTAAATATAAAAATAAACTTTACGAAAAGAATTTGCACAAAATGTATAAAAAAAATTTGCACAAAAGGCAAAATTAAAATTTTTTTTTCAAACTAAATTTTTTTTTATTTCCATTTGGAAGAGTTTTTTAACCGTAAAACTTTTACCTGAAGAAAAAAAGCAAGCAAAGAAAATAAAACAAAAAAAAATTTTTACACAAAAAAATTAACAGTTCCTAAAAATAAAAAGTAAGTTACTGATAATAAGAAAAAAATTTAAATTTAAACAATCGTTTAAGAATTTAAGAAATTCTCCATTTATTAAAGCAAATTAAAAAAAAAACAAAATATAAAAAATACTAAAATAATAATCATAGTAATAAAAATAAATAATAAAAATTTGTTTGAAAAACTACTTGGCAATGGGAAAAATAATATTGTAGCACCGCTTAGTAGCCGCTTTGTCTAATAAATACTGTACTAAACTAGTACTAAGCGCAAAACGGATCGATTCTGCAGACAAGCAAAAATTGCTTTACATTTTGTGGAGGTAAAACAAGCGTAAGTCCCCAAAATGAATTATGGTAGGAACACAATTAGGACGAACGGCTAATTTTTCGTTGCAAACTTTCGTCTTAGGAAATAAAACACATTTATGCTTATGAAAATTAACACAACACCGCCGTCGATGAAATTCGTTGAGCGTGACGAACTCTCCGATAGATTTATTTCTATTTCATTCGCCGATGAACAAATTTTTTTTTATCTGGGACCTGCACTCAGGAGATGACTCCTACACATGCGAAGCATTTGCTGGAACTATAGGAAAGGGATAGTTAGAGAAATGACAGGAGGTGATGCTTAATTAGTTATTTTACAGTTCTGCTTTTGCACGTTTATAGCAGTGTTGAAGCTTCGGTTTAGTAGTCATTTTTTTTTTATTATTATTTTACTTCGCCGGTGCTACGCAATACCGACGAGGGCGTTCTGATGTGATTGCGGATTGCTATCAGCTGAAGCCGGTATTGTTCAGTGACCACTGACTATGCCATCGCCACTGAAGCCTTCCGACAACAACTGACACACAAAGGCACACTTATGCACAGCAGAAAAATGCGAGATGGTTTTTTTTTTATAATTTTAGTCTGAAACTGGGGTTGAACCCAGATCTGTTTTGGTTTTGTAGTCAACGTGCAGACTGATTCAGCCATCGCCACCCTCTTGTACCCTCTAGTTACCGTTTTTTATATTAATTTGTAAATATATTAGTAAATAAAGTTAATTTTTAGTTGAATAAGTGCTTAATTTCTTAAATAAATCGTTTAAGTTAAATATACACAATTATTTGCCATAAAAATGTTTTTTAATTGTTTTTTGTTATTTTTAATTTTTTCAAGTAATTTTTTTTTTATACGGTAACACAGACAGCAAACAACTTTAGTGTTTATGACTGCTGTAATTTGTGCGCCTCATTGCGAAATTTTCACCGAATAATTCGCTGTGCTAGACGAAATTCGTCGTTCGTTGCAATTGTGTCTCAGTATTAATTAGGTTTAGCAGCTAATTGAATTTTTCTTGGCAAATTTTATTTTTTATGACAGCCTAACCCCACGGTGCTGTCAAAACTATCCTGGCACATATATAAGTTGCAATCTTCGAAATATGAACTCCCACTTGCTGAGAGACCCAGATGTGTCTAATATCTGATACTGATCAACTCTGAGCTGTGTTCCACTTTCTAGTTGGGCTTTATGGAGTTGATCAGTATTTTGTTCTGTTGCAACATCCCTGCATCGACGGTATTGTGTAGTACCGGCGAAGTCAAATAATTACTAAAAATAGCTTGTAAAACGAAACTTCAAAAATTTAATACGTCTCCTTAACATCAGAGGCGCTACAACACTGATATACACAAAAAAAAACAACAAAAGCAGTGTTGTAAGATAGTGAAGCTTCATCTCCTATCATTTCTTCTACTATTCCTTTCCTTCAATTCCAGCACAATGCACCGCATGTGTAGGAGTCATCTCCTGAGTGCTGGTCCAAGGTAAAAAAATTGTAGTCAGAATAATGTAACTCCACAAACATGTATTGTTGCACTCAGTAATCATGGTACAGTCGACTCTTGATAATTTGAAACTCGTTAATTTGAACCTCGCGAGAATTTGAACTGTTTTCCAGGTCCTTAGAAAAATATTGAATAAATTGATTTAAAAATTTGTTTGCATTATTTGAATCACATCTCGATCACCGACGCGCTATAAATTGAATCTAATTGGAATTATTTTACTGTGCAGTGCTTCATGCAAAATTTATAGGGTACCCTGGTTTATCAGTTGGGGGTTCTAGGTTCGATTCCTAGCAGATACTCTGATCTGTATCACTACACCACATGAAAGTTTTTTCACAACAGGACCATATTAAATTGGACCGAAGTGGGCTGGAACTTTTCCCAACCTTTACATCCAGCAACTTGCCGACCTAACCTAACCTATTCAAAATATATAATAAAAAAAAAAATAATCATTTATTTTAGTTTATATACATTGCTCTATAAAATATAGAAATGGCATCTTGCTCGCCGACGTTCTATAATTTCAAGTTCGGCTTTTTTAACACTCTATAAATTGAAATGGTAATGTGAAACAAAAAATTAAATCGTTTGCTTTAGCAATGTTTTTACAAACCGCTTTGCTCACTCAATTAATTTGAAATCTCAATTATTTGAAGTTTTGCTTTGGTCCGTTGAATTTCAAATTATCGAGAGTCGACTGTGTTTTTTATAAATTAAGGGATATTACGTACTATTTGGCTTCGATATAAACACACTGCCAATCCTTCTCCAAACTCCGATTTATTTCCATGGTTATGACCATGTCAAAATTATAAGTCACCTATAAGCGATTATATTAGTCGCCTTAGGCTGCTGCTCTCTCTGGTTACGGTTAAGTCACGTTTAATTTAAACTTATGATGAATAGGAGAAGAAGATTCTTGAACGAGTTCACTCCTACAGATAGAGACGTCCGGTCTCTCCCACAGGAGAATGTGCTTCGATTCATGAGCATACTCGGCGGTTGATAGACAGTATGGGGTGCACAATATATCGCAATAGATGGTCGCGGTGGTGGAGGCCTCTGCCTCAAGCCCTTTGCCATTACATTTTACATTGCAACGTTGAAGACGCAGCAGCCTGCTTTATAAATTCCCAAAAATGCGCAACTTCTGAGTTGTACAAAAGCTCTATCCCCTTATCACTTCACAATGTATGTCTGCTCTGCACTATGCCTGTCGAACTAGTTCCGGTGCAGTGCATTTTATACTTAGGTGGCATTGCCTGCACAGTGGTACGAAAAAAAAATGTATAAAAAATGTAGACAAAGTAAAATAATGTACAAAAGAGCGATCCTTTTGTTTAAAATCTTGTGCGTCTACACCAGACGCAGCAACTCTGGTTTCCAAATTTACAAAATGTGCAACAGCAGAGGTGTGCAAGAATTAAACCGTACTCTATTATTTCACCTGGTGTCTCTTTGCTGCAGTATCCATTTAAAAAAGCTGGTGACCAACAATGTCACGTACAATTATTGCCACTCATGGTATTTCTTTATGTAAAAAAAAATACAATTCAGCAAAAAAAGTGCTTTTAATAAATCTGTTAAATAAAAACGATACAAACTAAAATTAAAAAGAGAACAAATGCACTTATTGTATTTTGTACTCTAATCTTATACATAAATTATTTAAAGTTTTATTTTTTTGTATTCTTTTTTCCAGCGATGACCTCTTTTCTGATCAGCTTTACATGGACATTGGGCTCTCTAATCGCTTGCTCAATATAATGGCCAATAACACCATTTTTGCTTCAGTTATTTCATACAAAAATTTGAAAAGCTTCTTGCCCAAAACGTACTACACAAGAGGAAGGTGAGTTTAAGAAATTAAATATTTAAAATGATTTTTTTCTTTACAAATATAAATAAATATAAAAGATTGATTTAGATGGAAAGGTACGTTTTAAGAAAATACCTTTTAAAAAAGTACCTGTTAACAAAAGTAGCCTTTAATAAAGGAACTTCCGAAGAAGTATCTTTTAGAAAAGTACCTTAGAAAAATATTTTTTAAAAAATTCCTTCTAAAAAAGTACGTTTTATGAAAGTACCTTTTGAAAAAGCCAACAAAGTACCTTATCAGGAACGACTTTTCAACAAAGTATAATTTAACAAAGTAAGGCTTTGTACACACGATTGTTAGATATTACAATATGGTAAAATATGGCACAATATTCTGGCAGTGTACTGACAATGAAAAATTGTCAACAAAGCGTAAATTGTCAGTTGAGACTATTGTAAGGAAATCTTACAATTTCATTGTCACAAAGTTGTCCGACAATAAATTTATCTGTCAACAAAAATTATCATTTCATACGGTTTTCAGATTATTGTATGGCAAAAGTTACCAGATAAGATGTTAAAGTATGTCTCTTAATATTTAAGGACTGCATTGCCAATATAAATATTTATCTGACAATGGTTTTATTGTGTGGTGTACTAAATTAAGCACATCTGACAATAACAAATGACCGTTCAATATCAGGCAATTACCTGTCACCGACAATGGCGAGTGTTCTCCCGATTGTCAAATGTCTAACAATATTATTGTCGTACAATATAATGACAATGTTGCCCCAGAAAAATTGTGAGTTCACACGATTATTAAACATTTCATGACAATTTTTCTGTCAATATTGTAATATGTATCTGACATCGGGTCAAAAGCTCAAAAGCTCAAATGAGTTTTTTTTTAAATAATATGCATATTTTGAAAAAATATCTTCATGGTATTTTAGAAAACTTCTTTAAAAAGCACCCGTAAAAGTACAACAAGAGTTTTAGTTTCGTTGTGCAGTTTTTTTAACTGCATTATTCAGCATAAAAACTGCACACAATGTAACGTATATTTAGCTTATTATAATCTTGTCCATATTCTTACATTTCATGCAACCGCAGTGATCCCAAAGAGTCAGATTACGTTTTGGCTTCGCGCATTGTACAAACGTGGCTATTTCAATCAAATCGCTCGAATGATAATTTGAGAGAACCATTGGATTTGCCTTTTGAACATGGCCACGTCGAGATTATTTTTCAACATGAAAAAACACCAAAAGATAGCAACTGGATAGCAGTGTGTGGGTGAGTAGGATAACTTGTCGCTTTCTTTTTGTTTAGGGATTCAAATTTGTATGAAAAAAATCTTTTTTAATTATTATTTCTTTTATAGGCATGACTATAAGGCATCCTTTGAATCTAGTTGGCGTTCTGATTTGTGTATTACCAAAAATTTAATGGAGAATATTACACGCTGTATATGTCCAGTATCTGGCACTTATGTGGTAATGCTAACCAAGCGTAACATTCATGTAAGTATCATCATTTCATATTCACATGCCAAAATACATACACGACACATACACTGTTATGAAATAGCAGCAGCAATGCCTTTCATAAACGCATTAGCACCAAATTCTTAGCAGCCTTCATAGCTTTGCCTTTTTATGGTATTCATTTCTTTACTTGAGTTAAAAGCGGTTGCTATACTCGTATTTGGTCTTCAATCATTTTATTCCTGGCATCAACTTGCGTTTGTGTTTGTGTTGGCTAACAAAATCTCGTTACCTTTTACTTTGCTTCAATAGTGTGTCTCTAATGGTCGATTTGTGTGCACTTATTTGTTACTTGCAAACACAATTGTAGTCTCTGGTTCGTCGTCGTTTATTTTACTCAACTACATTTTGCTATTTTTATTTCATTAATGTAATAAGTATTATTAAGCTTTATTCGTACCAGTTGTACGATCATTTCTTAAGATTTACCTGAAAATGGGGAAGTATGTTTGCACTTACACTTGTAGTTCTGTACTTGTGAGTTATTTATTCATACAAATGGGTTGTAAAGCTGCAGCTTATTTATATGGAAGGAAGTGGAAGTACAGCACAGAGCGATATACATATATACATTCGTGCTTACATACATAAATATATACTCCCATGTATGTTATATTAAAAGTGGTGTATAGAATAGAAGTACTGGAAGTAAATTTAATTAATGGTCCAAGCTAAACTTATGCTTTAGTAAACAAATATTTAAATAAACTGTTTGTAAGAAATTTTAATCTTTTAAGTTTACCTTCAATTTTTACTTTTCAGTAAACGTGTGTGTTTTTTTTTTCTTATCTAGGACCAGCACTCAGGAGATGACTCCTACATATGCGATGCATTGTGCCGGAACTAGAGGAAAGGGATCGTAAGAGAAATGATAGGAGGTGAAGCTTCACTATCTCACAATACTGCTTTTTGCACGTTATTTGTTTTTACAGCAGTGTTGTAGCGTCTCTGATGTCAAGGAGACGTATTAAATTTTGAAGCTTCGTTTTAGTATCCATTTTTAGTAATTATTTTACTTCGCCGGTGGTACACAACTACCGACGAAGGAGGGCGTTCTGATGTGCCTATGGATTGGATACAACTGTTCAGTGACCGCTAACCTATGCCTTCGCCACTGCAACTTTCCGACAACAACTGACACAAAGACAACGAAATGCACATCAGAAAAAATGCGAAATGTTTTTATGAGTCTGAAACTGGGGTTGAACCCAGGAAAATTGTTCGTTATTGTAGTCAACGTGCAGACTACTTCGACCATCGCCACCCTCAAATAAACAAATAAGCTCAAATTTGATATACGAGGTGTGTACAAAAAGCAAGGTGACTTCTTTTTTATCTTGAAGCAGCAATCAGGGGAAGACCACTAAACATACGATGCATTGTGCTGGAACTAGAGTAAAGGGATAGTGAGAAAGTTCAGAGGTGGTGAAGCTTCCCTATCTTACAACTCTGCCTTTGTTCCTTTTTTTTGTTTATGTCAGTGTTGCAGCGTCTCTGATGTCAAGGAGCCATATTCAATTTTGAAGCTTCATTTTATTAGCCATTTTTAGTAATTATTTTACTTCGCTGCTGCTACACAATACCGACGAAGGAGGGCACCCACATGTTCCTGTCGATTGCTTACAGCTGAAGCGGGTAATGTTCAGTGACCATTTGATTATGCCTTCGGCACAGAAACCTTAAGGAAACAACTGACACAAAGCCACACTAATGTACGAGTATATCAGAAAAAATGCGATATAGTTTTATGACTTAGTCAAAAACTGGAGTCGAACCCAGGACTTTTGGGGTTTGTTGTACTTCAGCCATCGCCACTTTCAAATTTCGCGGGCAACGTGCATTCGATTATCGATTTTTTTTTGTTGTTCTTGTGTTGGTACACATGCTCCGAACATATGTTCACAGTTTCAAGTACGTTGTACACTTAATTTGTTTTTGACAGATAAAAAAAGTGAAACGTGTTTTATTGTTCTCGGCGAATATTTATTATTATGAAAAATGGAGCAAAGAATTTGCATTAAATTTTGTATGAAAAAAGATTTAAAACACTTGAAATGTTGACACTGACGTACGTTGAGTCTGCTCTAAGTGAACAAAAAAATTATTTACAAGGCTGATTATGTTTAGATATTTAATAACCAGAATGACCACCATTATTATTTATCACAGCTCGAATTGGTTTGGCTGTTTGGAATTTTTCCAAGCATATAGCTTCCCAAATGCTCTTCACAGCTTCCCAAAGTTGATTTTTGTTTGTAGAATCTTTTCCTTCGAAGGTTTTCTTCAGCTTCATTGACAAATTCTCCAGCTGGTTGAGATCAGGAAATTGAGAAGACCATTCCAAACAGAAAACCTCGTGTTCACTCGATCAAAATTTAACTAACTTTGACGATTACTTTGGATCATTGTTCCGCCAATGGAAACACCATTGTAGTCGCATATGGTTCTATGCATATGGGAGCATCACTTCATTTAAAAATCACAGTAGATTTCCTTACTCTTGATATGAGAGATATTATGTAAAGGTATTACACTGTACCATGAAAATGCCCCCCAAACTATGATATTGTCTCCAGCGTGTCTAACGGCTTTTTTGGTATAACGGTCAGCCAGCTCTCATCCAGGTCTTCTGACATTACGCCGACTGTCAGAGCCAAATAAATTTATTTTGATCTCATCGCTCCATAAAATTTTTTGAAATCATCAACGGAGCTGTTTTCAAAATTTTTAGCAAATTGAGCTTTCTTATTTTTTGCACTTTCGGGCGACACTTCCTGGCAAATTATGCTCTAATAAGCTTCGACAAACGGATGGTGCACTAATTCCATTATTTATTTCTGCAGAAATTGATTTTGAGGACAAGAATGGATTCTTTTTAACTAAAAATTCTATACGAGAATCAGTCGTAGACGAGGTTTTTCGTGGTCTACCCTGTGTTTCTTTGAAATTTTAGAGCATTTCTAATGCAATGTTCGGATCTTCCAACTGTTCTAGCCATGAAATCCACAGTTTTTTCGTCGTTTCTTAAACTCTTAACAACTCGGCGTTTCCCAACAGTGCAATGTTTATTTCTGCACATCCTTTTACAAGTATGATTAATTGTAATTATTATTTTAAAGTTTACTTACTTTTTAATGTAATCATGTGGAATATATTGCTGAATTTATTGAAGTTATTCCGAAAACATCTATTATTTTGAACAGTTACAAGTGCACTAAAATTTACTTTTAAGCACTTGCACTGAAAACATGAATAACAAATCAGCTAATATTATTAGGGAACATATTAACAAATCTAACAATAAAATTTTATCTTAAACGATGAAACAGAATTGGGGTGACGTTTGTTTTCCATACAGTTTGGCATGAAGTTTTCGCAAAAAAGGGGTCGTGAAATAGAATATATTTTATCTTGACAGTGCTGTTTGTTATGCTCTCACTTTAAAACACAAATGCTCTCAACAATATTGCCATACTTTTAATAAATTTTATACATGAGCTCCCACTCCAACCGCATCATGCCGTATCCCATAGGAATCCCTACATATCCATCGATGTACCCGTGAGGCATACAAGCGTTTTCAGTCAGAAAAAATTTGACATAAGACAGCATTCATTCTAAGGGAACAAATGAAAAGCGAAAGTCAAACAATACCAACCAACGCAGGCTAAATTTTCTTCTTATTTTATATTGTATTTCTCTAATCGGAAAGCAAAAAAAAAACTAATTCAAGAGACTTTAAAACTTTATTATCCTCGACTTTTGCCAATACTACATCAATACTACAGAGAGTGGCGATGGCACGATGGATGGTAGTCTGCACGTTGACTGCACAACCAAAAACAGACCTGGGTTCAACCCCAGTTTCAGACTAAAATTTAAAAAAAAAAAATATATGTACATCTCGCATTTTTCTGATTTGCATTAGCTTGTCTTTGTGTTTCAGTTGTTGTCGGAAGGTTTCAGTGGCGAAGGCATAGTCACTGGTCACTGAACAATACCGGCTTCAGCTGATAGCAATCCACAATCACATCAGAACGCCCTCCTTCGTCGGTATTGTGTAGCACCGGCGAAGTAAAATAATAATAAAAATGGCTACTAAACCGAAGCTCTTCAGCACTGCTACGAGTATAAAAAAACTAAAGAACGTGCGAAAGCAGAGCTGCAAAATAATTAATTAAGCTTCACCTCCTGTCGTTTCTCCTACTATCCCTTTCCTATAGTTCCCAGCACAATGCTTCGCATGTGTAAGAGTCATCTCCTGAGTGCTGGTCCTAGATAAAAAAAAAAAAAGATTTGCCATGTGATTGGTATGAAACAAGGCGAATTCATAACACGTGAACTTACTAGCCCAGCTGGCGACTATTTATCACTGTTAGCTGTCAGAATTGTATAAATTATATTGACAATAAAACTTTTGTTTGCTTTGTTTTGTACGCAAGTACTATCGCATCTCTGCAACTTTGCATATTTGGAATTCACAGTATAATAGCCACGTTCGAATTCTCCAATTATAATTCCTTTCAGTAAACCACTTAATACCTTTATAACGTTCTTGTTCCATTGTTCTTCCTGAAATCTTTTAAATTCTCTCACTTATATTTCCGTTCTATTTTTTCTTCTCAGCCATTAAACATCACTTTATTTGAATTATAACCCATTCATGGGAAAAAATACGAAAAAAAAGCGCAAAACGAAATGTAGAACGCTGTTGCAGCTACACCAAAAATTCTTGCAAAACTTTTCACTCCTTCACATATTGTGCCAAGGTTGCGAACTTAAACTTAAAAATTAATAGAAAACAAAACTAAACTAAAGCAAACTCGTCATCCATTACACACACTGGCATTATGTTCGAAATTTAATTTTATCTAAAAAAAGCACTTGCATATGTAAAATATTTTCTTACTGCAGCAGTATTTTTTCAAACAAACAACTTCAATGGCAAAAAGTAATGCATAAAGTAAATAAATAAAAGTGTATATTACATACATTTATAGAAATTTACATACCCGGTAGCAAGGCTGGGACCTTGTGTCTCCATGTCAATAGTTTTGTTGCTGGGTCTTGCTGACTTTTTCATGACATTGTCAACACTTTGCAATTTGTCTTTGATGAGAAGAGAAGAAATTGGATCTTTCTCTTTACAGCTGGAAAACGAGTGTTTATTGTCTCATTTTGTTGTGATGGAAATCGATGCGACTATTCTCAGTTTCCCACAAGAACTACTTACTCCGCTATTGACTACACAGGGCCAACGTCAGTAGTAGATTTTCAAAGACACAAACATGTTTAGTTATTATAATAAATTACATTGCCAGGGATATAACATGTCACTGGTACTGACGTCTAATGCTAGGAAGCCAATTGATACGAACGACGAATTATTCTTTGCGAACTTTCGTCCTCACAAACAAAATACATTTGTGTATAAGAAAATTAACAGAATACCGCTGTCGACGAAAGTCGTCGTGCGTCACGAACTCTGAGATAGATTTATTTCTATTTCACACGCCGATGAACAAATTAGTGCAGAATTGCCGTTTTTATTTTTAATTTTCCAATATATTAATAAACAAAGTTAATTTTTATTTTAATAGTTGTTAAATTTTTAAAATAAATAATTTAAGTTAAAAATAAACACAATTATTTACCATAAAATTGCTTTCTAAGTGTTCCCTGTTAATGTTTAATGTTTTCAAGTATTTTTATTTTATACGGTAACACAGGCAGCAAACAACTTTGCTGATTATGACAGCTGCAATTTTTTCGTCGTTATTGTGTGCCACAATGCGTATTTACGCAACGAACTTCTACCGACGAATTCGTTGAGCACGACGAAGTTCGTCATTCGTCCCAATTGTGCTCCTAGCTTAAGTCTATAGCAAAACAGTACAGTGTTACTATTGTCATTTCCTGCAGGGTACACACACACACACAGACGTACATACACACGTAGCGAAAAATTCAAAAACCTAACAAAACCACCATTTTAAATGCATTTTTTAAGGAAAAAAATTCGGAAAAAAACCTTGTAATATTAATTGGAAATATTTTCCCTTCTTAAACACTTTAAAACGTCACATTTAAGTTAAAATATGGCAAGAGGAAAATAACAATTGTTAAGGGAACACAGTGGAAGCTTTGAGAGTAGGAATATTAAGAAAAGATAAACATCACAAGTAACAAGTTAAGTAAAACTTTTTAAGATTGTTTAAGTTTACACGAACGAAGTAATTCCTTAAATAAAGCTTCATTATTGAAAAATCTTTAAGAGAACTGGGTTGGTAGACCTGAAGCGGAAAACGTTTTTGAAGTTAAGGTTTTCTGTAAAATAAATAAGTAAATAAAAGAAGACATTGATATAGAGGTCTAGTTTTTCTGCAAATGAAAGTCCACACAGCTAATTAAATAAATAAATAAAAAATAAATTATTAAATTAAAAGCATTTAAGTAAAAAAATTAGGATCAAAATAAATTAAAACGAAACCAACTAACTGAATTTTTAACACATTTTATGAGGCCGCCAAACAATTTTTGCGATGCCGCCCTGTGTTGTGTCTTCATATATGTAACATGTGGATAGTAGCAGTTACTGTAGGAGAATAAAATTTGGCACACCCCAGTGAAAAATAGTAGACGTCATTCCTTAAGAACTACTTTTAATCTACTTTCGAAATATCAAAAACTGTATATTTTCAACTTCTCAGGAAGTTATTAAGAACAACGTACAGTAAATTAGTATGAAAATACTTTATTCTACACAATTATTTATATATATATTTGTATATATATAGGATTTATATTTATTCATTTATTCTTAGATTGATAATAATAAATGTAAAGGTAATTTTATATGTAAATATAGGTTTCAAATTTAGATTTAAGTCTAGATTTTAGTTCAAATTTTACTTAGACTTTAATTTAACTCGTAAGTATACGATAGATTTTAAGTTTTGGTTTAATTATTTTAGGTTTTCTCTATACGTTTCCACACATTTTACTTAGACTTTTCTACTCTCGTAAGTATAAGATATATTTTAAGTTTAAGTTTAATTATTTTAAGTTTTCTCTATACGTTTCCACACACACGATCACTATTTGTTGGCACAAATGTAATTTCTGGTCTGACCTTCTGCAACACTCGTCTATGTTCTGTTCGATCACTTTTCACTCTGTTTCGGTACCTCTTTTTTGTCTTCAAACAATAAAAATATAAAACTGTTCATTCTGTTGGTCTATCTAAAAGAAATACCGTAAGTAAGTCTGTTTATGTACTTCGCCGCACAGTGGAGTGGAAGTGTCGTCACGTCCGAGTGTCTCATCCCACATATATGTATGTATGTTTATTTAGACTTTATTATTTAGTTAATCATAAAACAAATAAAGTAATTAAAACTACAATTCAGTTGCATTTCGATAAAATAAATTAAATAAGATTAAAATTTTTATAGAATTGGAACTTATCATAATCTGCTTCGGCATTAAAGCATAGCAATAAGCAACTTTTCATAGCTCCGTAGCAGTAATAAAAAATTTATTCCAATGCTATGTTTAACGGCAATTTCTTCTTAACCAACCAAAAGTGCATTTCATTTTTTGCCCGATTGTGTACTTTTTTTGTTCAAAATAAAAGCACTTTACTGTTTCATTTTAGAGCCATTCTGAGGCATTTTAAAAGAAAACTAAAGTACAAGTATTTCGAACAAATAAATTGAAAAGTGCTATGTACTTTTTGAGAATCGAAATGCCTATATGAAACAGCAAAATAAGTAGATTTACTTAACAACGCGAGCATTACTTCGAATTCAATGAATCGGCATCAAAAAAGAGAGAACTTTCGGCAATGACAATCCTATGCAAAAAGTAGTAGAACTAATCCGATTTTGCACTACTTCCGGATCACAAGTTCAGCATCTTATTGAGTTCTTAGAAAGCACTTTTTTCACTGGAAGGTGTTAAAATCGTTAATAGACAAAAACGGTGAAAATTTGGCACTCATTTCCACCTCATATACTCATATTCTTCATCTAAAAAGATGCTGAAAGTAAATAAATGACTGTACTTACTGAAGACGACTGATAAAATCGTAAATACAAATTTATTTTTGTCAATCTACGGAACGGATAAATCCTACACGAAAATAAGTCATTCGTTAAAGAAATTATGAATTTTTATTTGAGGACTCATTATAAAAAATTAAATACAAAATTATGGCGAACTTAGGCGGCAACTTTTTAACTTTTATATCAATTTATATCCTTAAGGCTATATTTGGTAAAAAAGAAGTACTTAACGGGAATCTGCGGGATGCAAAATATGCTGACCATACACTAAGTCAAGTCCCTTTCATCGGCGGCGGGTTAACTATCGCCTTGTGTCGATAAATAACACTGTACAACAGGAAAAAGTTCGATTCTAGTACAGGGGACCAAAAAAAAAAAATATATATATATATATATATCGGCGTTTTAAACGTTTACGTCTGTAACTCGTTTAACGGCCGTTTTAAAGTTTTATCCTTAAGTTTTTTGTATGTGTACCGAAGATTTATGCAGAACATTTTGTTAGTATATATTAACCCACTACCTCTTCACGGAATGGGTCTTTTTGTCCATCTTCTGTCTTTTTTTTTAAATGACAAAAATCACTATTAAAGCAGGAATATAATTAGCTGAAATATTCTACGAAAATATTTGCCATAAAATTTTACTACATGCTGGCCGAAAAAGACCGAAGAGCCATTGTGTTCCTCGCAGTGTGCGCTGTGGCAACATCCTGTTGGAACCATGCTAGCGGATGGTTTTCCACGGCTGGCGATATCTAACACCAGTGATGTTAACGGCGACACCGCGTTAATTTTCCAAAAAATATGGGCCAATTAGCCTTTCCGACGTAACACCGCACCGAACGGTACACGTAAGTGGGTGTAATTCTCGCTGTTGAACTAATCTTGGATTTTCCGTAGCTCTTTTTGCTTCTTAACGAATCTTTTCAATTGGAAATTGAATCATAATTAAATTATGAATAAAATCATTATTTTCTTCTGAAATAAAGTTCAGTGATTTTAGCACGTTATTCAATTGTGTACTGTTTCATTTTAAATTCCCCAAATCTTCTTTACAAAATACTGAAACCAAAACAAAATTATAGTAAAAAAGTTATAAGGAATTGAAACACCTTCGCGCCTTTTGGGCCACTCTGCATAAGTCGATGTGGCGAAAAGAATTTTCCTGTGTTCAACCCCAGTTTCAGACTCATAAAAACATCTCGCATTTTTTCTGATCGGCATTTGTAAGGCTTCGTGTCAGTTGTTGTCGAAAGGTTTCAGTGGCAAAGGCATAGTCACTGGTCACTGAACAGTAACGGCTTCAGCTGTATCCAATTCAAAGGCACATCAGAACGCCCTCCTTCGTCGGTATTGTGCAGCACCGGTGAAGTAAAATACTTACAAAAATGACTCCTAAAAACGAATCTTCAAAATATAATACGTGTCCTTAACAGCAGAGGCGTTACAACACTGCTATAAAAGCTAAGCACGTGGAAAAGCAGAGTTGTAAGATAGTGAAGCTTCACCTCCTATTAGTTCTCCTACTAACCCTTTCCTCTAGTTGCAGCACAATACATTGCATGTGTGGGGGACATCTCCTGAGTTTCCGAACACACTCAAGTACAAAATTCAACTTGAACAACAGAAATAAATAAAAAAAAAATTTTAAATGCGGTCTAGAGTCAATTTTGAAATACGTATATCATACCAAATGGAAATTAACTGGTACATATAGATATGAAGAATATATTACATAAAATTAAAGAAGGAAAGTATCTCTTTAAAACGTTTCTCATTTAGTTCTAGGCAATTCTATGCAGTTGTGAAACAATATCTCTAACAGCTATAAGTAAATTAAGGATTTTTTTCTTTATCCTCTTCAGTAGCCGCATATGTTTGATGAACTTATTCAGTGTGGTCATCGGAGTATGTGGGAATGATGAATATTTAAAGCACATAAAATAAGCTATCAAAATTCTATCATCATCATCATAACAGCTATTTTTTTGTCGTCCTGTACCCATATTCTGTAACTCGCACCACGAGAATTTTTTCGATTAAAAAAAGTTAAATGACACAAAAATCCTATAAATGAGACAAACAGCTGGTTTTCTCACTGAACTGTTTACGTGTGTATATATTTAGCAAATCAGTTGACAGAACCATTGATTTAAAAAATTATAATTTTGTTGTACAATATAATCAGCCTAATTATAAATAATAATTTCGCGGAAATTTTTAACGTTTTCCCATTCTCATGCCATGGGAAAATGGAAAAAATCCGGTATTTATATGTTTGTGTTCATTTTCGTGAACTATTTTTAAATTTGTCATGAATAACAAGATGTTTTTTTTTACTGTTGTAGGATTTAAACGACTTCTTTTTGTATGACAGTGTTACACAGAAATCCACTAATTTTTTTTTATATTTCTGAGAATTATAGAATTCTAGAAATTTTTTTATTTAATAATCTGATGACTTTGTAGGTCAGTCATCTAGTCACAATCATATATAGAAATATTTCGTTTAAAGTCAAATAATAATCTAGTAGACATCAGTTAAATTTGACTTGCAACCTCACAAGAAGAAGATTTCGCTCAGATGTAAAAAAAACAAATCTTAATTAAAGAAATTATGTGGCGCAGCCAATGCTTTCAGCCGCATTGACTGGTAATGTCTCAGTTCTGCATTTATAGAGACATAGATTTTGTATTTTTTTTTTTAAGTTGAACCAATAGTGAGTCGAAAATTGCTCAAATAAAAATTACGATTCGTCTCCATTGCCTACTGAATGAGCATTAGTAGTTGTGGGTTCGATTCTCGCCTAGACCTATAAGAACTTCGGAGATTGTGTGTTAAGAAAAAAATTAAGTGATTCCCAGAACACAACACTTTAAGGCGTTTTTTTCTCACACAGACATTGCTTAAGTAAAATTGTGTTATATCTTGTTTTTTTGGAATGGGTTAACGTAGAGAAGAAGTAGGTGGTGCTGTGGTAAAGTAGTGCTTTATTGTGGCACATCTCTGCCTATTGGAGGGTTTTGTTAATTTGTAAAGCAGAGTATAATCATCTCTGGTATTGATTGATGAATTAGTTTTTAAGTGAATGGAGAGGCCATTTTGTTTATTCATTCATTCATTGTTCAATTAAATAAATCACGTTTGTTGCCGAAATATTATTATTATTATTAGCTGAAATGCATTCAATAAATATTGACAAGTTAAAATCAGTTTTAAAATGCTTTTCAAATTACTTTTTGTTAGCCAACAATGACAAGTCAACATTTTTGTTTCTCTTTTGTTCTAAATCTTTTCTTTTTATTAACTTTGACAATAATTCCATACTTCCACTGTTTGCTTACACTCCCAGTGACCATAATTTGTATTGTTCTGTGTTTTATTATCTTCTTCTAGTCACATCACTTGGCCACGCCACCCAAACCAATTTTTGTCATCATTAGTTGTATTTGTTGTTTATTGCAATCGTGTTCAGCATTCATTATCCTTCTGCCCAGTTGGTATAACCGTCAGTGTGCCATAACATTTTTGAAAATGCAATTTTGTGTCTCAACAGCCAGCATAATGGTCATATTTTTACTGGGATTTTTAAAAATGTTGCCTGTGGTAAGTTTTGCAATATTTTTCATTTCCTTTCTTTTACATACATATTTCTTTTGCCTGTAACGTTTTATTATTATTTTTAATGTTATTATGGTTGTTTGGGTATTATTAAATTTATTACGAATAATTTTACTTACTGGCAGTTACAATACTTTCTTAAATTATAATTCTATTGTAACGAAGAATGGATTCATGGACAATTATTTGAAATTTATGGGCCAAATAAAATATTTGAAAAAATAAGACAAATAAAATTTTAATGTTTGAAAAAAGTATATTCAAATATATGTACGTATGTAATTATTTACATAGAGCTCTGTTGAAATTTTTTTTATATTAATTTTTCCATTGCAGCGTGTCTCAAAATACGCACAAGAATAATTTTAAACTGCAAGCAGAGTCAAAAATTAAGCTCGGCTCGCCAGTAAAGTTTGGAAGAATTACTTTCGAGTTGTAGTAATTTGTTTATTTATTTTTGAAAAACTTTCTCGCTTGCATGTCTTTTTTATCTTGGACCAGCACTCACGGGAAGACTCCCTACACATGCGATGAATTGCGTTGAAACTAGAGGACAGGGAGAGCAGGAGAAATGAAAGAAGGTGAAGCTTCACCATCTTACAGCTCTGCTTTTGCACTTTCTATCTTTTTTTATAGCAGTGTTGTAGCGCCTCTGCTATCAGGCAGACAATTTTACTTCGTTTTTAATAGCCGTTTTATAGTGATTATTTTACTTCGCCGGTGCTACACAATACCGACGAAGGAGAGCGTTCTGATGTGCCTGTGGAATACTATCAGCTGGAGCCGGTAGTGTTCAGTGACCAGTCACTATGCCTTCGCCATTGAAACCTTCCGACAGCAACTGCCACAAATGCAAATCAGAAAAAATGCGCGATGTTTTTGTTATTTAGTCTGAAACTGGGGTTGAACCCAGATAATTTTTAGTTTTGTACTCAACGTGCAGACTACTTCAGCTATCGCCACCCTCAATGTACTTCGCTTGTAAAGGGTGTCTCAGTGAGAATGCACTTTTTCATTTTAAAATAATAAAAAAAAAACATTAAAAAACATTTTTGCAATAGTTGTGATCTTTTTATTAGATTCTAATAATAATTTTTAAGGGTCTCTTTCACCAAACATATTTAAACACAATTTAATTTAATTAATGATCTTTATTTAAAGTATGTTTAAGAAAATTTTATTGTCACCAACTGAAATAATGAAGCACAAGAAAGTATGGTAATGCTCTGATATTTAATATGATAGCGGCAACTTACAGCTTTTTAAAAAGCTGTTTAAAAGCTGTTTTAAAGCTGTTTCATGCTGTTGCAAAATCAATATTTAAATGCATAGTGCTCACTACTTAACCAGTATTTAAATATTCAATGAGTATATCTAGATGAAAATTAAAATCGACATTTAAATATGAATTGATATTTAAATAGAATTGGTGAAATAGGCTCTAAGAATCGGAATAAATATATGTGGCAGCTGCCAAATTTCACAGTTGCAACTTGTACAAAACAAAAAATTACGTTAAATTTAAAAAGTGTATTCTTACTGAGACTACTTTGAGTACTGTATGGCTGAATAAAATTGTTATAATATTTATTTGGCAGTTTAGACTGACTCACCAAAATTTATATACATATATATATATATATATATATACAGTGCAACGTCGGTAAACATAACCCTCGATTAGCGCAACTCCTCGACAATGGCAACACCACAATTCGTAATATTGGTGAGTCAATTAACGCAACTTCTCAAAAAACAAAACTTCAATTAACGCAACTTTGCAAACAAAGTTAAGTTTTGTTTTTAAATTTAATTGCTTATAAATATAAAAAAAAAATGTCATCTGAAAAAACACATTGAAAAATTTACCTTCTTCTTCCGTTAAAAATATGAATCTTTTTCTGGATAACAACCATCAGTAGAAATTTAGAATGTGTGTGTTTTATTTATTCTAAATATAGTTTCGGTTTCTCTTAGTTTTATGCTTAATTTTAATTAAATAAATGTATTTGTGTTAAAAGTTAAAAAAGTTTTAAATAATATTTTTAATCGAAAAACAGGCATAGAAATTTTTCACTCGGTTTTTGTAACAGCTCGAAATTTCTATTGGTTGCGTTAACCGAGGTTACACTGTATATGTATGTATGTATATGTTAAATTAATAATTTTATGTAAAAAATTTTTTATTTACTGTTAGAACTCTGTTTGGAACTCAAGTTCCAAATATATCAGTACATCAATTCTGATTCCTAAAGCTGCGCACTATAAAAAATATGAATTGAATATTTCTTTACATCGCCTTTGAAAGTGATAAGTGCTTCGACTCTTCTGTTAATAGGACTTATTAAGGTGTTTTCTTTTAATGTATTTTATTTTTAAGCTTGCTATTGCTTTATGGCATTCATTTCTTGATCCTCTTTTCATAATAGCGTTAATAATAGTGTGACACTTGGCATCGTCTTATTCGAATACGTATACACCATGAAAATTATACTAAAGGTATCATAGGCTTTCTTAAAATATATACCTAACGAGATAAAGCACAAGTCTCTCAATAGCTTGGCATGCATGCAGCCCCATATTATAACGCTGTCGGGACCTTCACAATGCGTTTGAGGTCACGTGCATTTGAAAAGATGGGACATAAAAAAGAGAAAAATTCGAGGGATTTTTTGATGGGAGTGCTGTTAGCGACAGTAGGAAATTTGAAGCGGTTGATCTTCAACACACTGTTTTTTACCCGTAACTCCTGGTTTTGGGGGTGTTTGGGAAAATTTCAAAACCAGATTGTAGTTGTATTCGATAATTCCTGCCAGAAAAATAGTATAACATCCCAGATATTTTTTGTCCATGTGAAAGGAACCGTGTGTGTTATGTTAGATTAGGTTACCAATGAATCCAATGAATCAGCCTACTTGGGTCCTTCTGGATCCCGGATAAACTAACATATCGCCCTCACGCTATAAACCTATACCACAGCAAACTACTGTAGAAACGGGCAGCTAATCGCAGACGGCCGTTTTATGGAAAGAACCGAACAGTGACAGATTAAGGGCTCAACTGTTTTCTCCTCCTTCTCAACCCAGTAATTCCTGCAAAAGTTGTTGTACAGAAAATTTTATCTCTGGAGAAAATCACACGTCAGCGCCGCCACCATCATGCAAAACAGCCGCCCCAGTACGTTCCTTCGCCCGTAGTCGTACCGCGACATAGAGAGCAAGTCTCACCCGACCATTTGATCTGTGCAAGGCGAAAGAGCCTCTGTTCCATCCGCATCCTGCAATTTCACAGTGGGACCCCGGCCGACCGGTCGATGTCTAAATGTAGTACGCGTGCCCCAGCCTTGACCAGCTTGACCACTACGCCGTTCCTGGGCACGTCCCCGCAACTTGGCACCCAGACCAGATCCATGTTTGAATGGCCCTCAAGTTGACAAGAGAAGCCCGCGATTAATGAGGCAAAATCGATGGAGATCTTATCGCGCCGAATATCATCCACCCTCAAAGACTATAGTGCGTTTTCAACCCTACTGCCATGGTGTACGCATGTTGAGACGCTGATATGTGATCACGCCTGATTGTGATTCTAATGTGAAGCTAATGATTAATCAGTCTTTTCTTTGTTTTCATAATAAACGAAGACAAACTCATCAGTCTGAAATCCTTCGGTGTGGTATGCGAGGTTCTTCCGCCTTGGGAATGAACACCAAACAATCATTTCATAGCCGCGAAATATAGGACCACTTAAGGCAAGCCGCAAAAATCAGCATCAGCCATGGTATGACAATATCAGCAGTCCGCGACTTAAAAGAGCCGAAACTACTCAGCGATCACATAAGTCTGTCCCTTTTTACGACCATATCTGACTGCATGATCGCCGGATTCGGGTCTCTCAAACCACCGGCTCGCCGCTCTTCTATATAAAGAGAGCACTCGGGAAAATAAAACCGTGTAGGAATGAAATCAAAATTATATTTTCTGGCAGATTTACGAATCACATTTTAGTATTCGGAAAGAATGATTTGTATAGTCAAATAACGAAAAGATGTTATTTAGAAATAAACCCGTATTTAATTAAAAACTTAAAGTCACAAACTGCCTTACAAATATTTTAATGAGTCTTTTTTATGAAGGCTAAGCCATCATAAAATTTTATATGGAAATTTTCACATAAGCACAGCTTTGAAAAACTGGACACTTATTTGTCACTATTGTTTGTAACAAAGAAAATTTTTGTCATAATTAAGAAATATTCAAAACTTAGAAGATTTTATTACGAAGATGTCCCATAAAAAAATCGCTGACTTACCTCATTTTCACTGTCGAATTAAATTTTTTCGCAACAATGACAGCTGTTCTTATGACTAGAAAATCTCATCCATAAAAGCAGTCATAAGACTTAAATAGTTCTTCTTTTTAATAGCAGTGTTTTAAATTCGCAACTCTTCTCCCGCACCACCATTCATTGGCATTTATTGTCGTCATTTCCGCTCATTTCTTCTTTTGGTATTTAATTATCATCTCTTTTGCAACATTTGCAAGTGATTTAAAATTAAAACCATAAAAAACGTTGTGATATTTTGCTTCTTTATTTTACAATTTAATAGAAGAAATTTTACTTTTTTATTTCTCATCCATATTATACACATTTAGACTAGAATCATCGCTAGAAATTAACTATATACTACAGAGCAAGCAAGGCAAGTGAAAATAAATGAATGAAAGTGTATATTAAAATGAATAATTGCACAAAAAAAATATAAATACTAACGAGACCAAGCAGTTATGTAAGTGGTAGAAGTAGTATAATGTAGAAAAAGAATACTAAAGATAAGAATAAAAAATAAAGCGAATAATTAAATTAAAAATTATAAGAAGTGAAATAGTTTTAAGAGCAAATTAAAAGCAGCAAAGTAGGATGAAGTGTATTTCTCAAAGAATTTTATGCATAATATCCTTAGAGACTTCAAAGGACGAACTGTAAATGAAAACAATAGTTATGATCCTGAAAAAGGAAACTCCTTTTAGTATATTTTTGTGCTTTTTTGTCTGAAGGCTTATGATTTTTATTTTCCTAATTCGTATGATTAACATGAATATGAAAATATGAAATTAATAAGTGCTGTGCCTGTCATAATACTTTTAAAACATTTGAATTTTAAAGACATGATGAATAAATGAAAGAAAAAGAATGTAATAGATTTTTGATTTTATATTTTACAAAGCAGAGCTCTGCGCGTTCCACTGTGCAAAATGAAATAAAAATAAGACAAAACAGTTTGATTTAACATTATAAATATGTTTATTATAATACTATGTAATACTAATAAACATGTGTTGCTATTACCCGCGGCTTAGTTCACATTATTATGTCCATCGGTTAGATGGTTTCAGAGAGGCATATATTATCCCCACGCCGCGTTTCCTCCCTATTATTTTAAACCCTAATCCTGTACACTAAAGCCCCGATTTGCGTCGATCCGATTTGCGTTTTTTCGATTTGCGTCGCTTTTTAAAAAAGCTCAATTGAAGGAATGGAGGAAGATGACATTAATGAAATATTATTATCTCACGAAGAGGAGCTTGACAATGAAAGTTTATTAGCCATTTATGTTCAGCATGCATTAGAAGAAGATGTTGTAATGAATGATGTTAGCTTAGAAGAAAAAAGTTAACAACTTCCAATATTTCCAAAGCTTTTCAATTAATTTCACAGGCAATGGATATATTTACTGAAAATGATCCCGATGAAAATCGATGCTTAAGCGTAGCGTCATCTGTTGAGCACGACATCAGTTGCTACAAGTAAATCTATGCGCAAAAGAAATCTTTAACAATTCAGCAAACCTTATGTATGTATGAAAATGAATTTTAATAATTTAATTTATTATTATTTTTTATTTCTAACTTTAAAAACGTTTATTGAATGAAATTAAACAAATAAAAACGTATTCATATGACTTTTTTTTATCTAAATATGTATATATTTTTTCGAAATTTTTTAGTTTTTCCCCCAATTAATTCGAAATCAGAACATTTGTATAGAAACAAATAATTCGATTTGCGTCGTTTCAATTTGCGTCGCATTCCTCCCGTCCCCATTAACGACGCAAATCGGGGCTTTAATGTATTTCAAAAATAAAACGCATATGTTAGTCGTAGTGGGTTAATTTTGCCCAATAAAAATTTTTATTTATTTATTGATTCTGATTATTTTTGTTTGAATAAGTTTTACAAATAATATTTTTACAATCGGAACATTTAT
Organism: Dexiosoma caninum; assembly: GCA_963924685.1. NCBI lineage: Eukaryota > Metazoa > Arthropoda > Insecta > Diptera > Tachinidae > Dexiosoma > Dexiosoma caninum. The sequence continues at coordinate 23,384,762 of OZ004727.1, read as the reverse complement.
TGGCATATTTTATGCCGTTGCATCGATTTGATCTTACTTTTGAATCTGAGTCACTTCAAAGGCTTTTAGCGTATTCGTTAGCATTAGAACCTTGAGGCATAGACGATGTAGGGGATGTTTCTTCGCTTATTAGATCCATACCTGAGACTTCGAAATAAATACGTCGCTTATTAATAGTTAGAAAAACTATGTACGCGTTGTATGCAGACATGTGTATCCAAAATGTTGTATATCGATTAGTTATTATTTTCAAGGTAACAGTATTTATTAGTTAAACTACTGTATCGAGTTCGGATTTCGTTTCATTGTACAAGTGAGAGATTTCAGGCTTTTTGGTGTTAGAAGGTCTTATTTCTTTGACGTGTTGTAATGCTGTAAGCAAAAACACGGATCGATATTTTTTAGATACATATCCCACTGCCATAGTTTTGTTGTCAGTGTCGCAGAGAAAGTGTGCATAATTTGATGGTTGTATTTTAGCTGCAGCATGAGATCTGTTTACCAGTCAAAAAAAGAAATTCAATGGAGAAAAAAAAATTCCTCCAAATTCTGATTGCCCTACGGTCACTAGTTTCCTGATTCATGCGTCAGAAATAACAAAAATTATGACTTTTTGGTCTCTTTTCTAGAAAGAGCTGTTTGTAATTCCATTATAAAAACGCAAAACATAAAAACACTTCTGATGCTGTCAAACAGATTCACTATTTTTTTTTTATTATTGTAAATTGTTGTACAGTGAAAAAACAAATTTTGTTTTCAAGTTCGTATCGCATGTGCTTATTTTATTGACTTTTGTATTGTATTGGGCAATTCTGACCCAAGTTTTTTTCATGCAGGCATTGTGAAAAGATCTATAACACTTATATTTTATATTTAAATAATATATATTAAAATAATATTTTTTTTTTATCTGAGAAGCATTGTGCTGGAACTTGAGGAAAGGGATAGTAGAAGAAACGACCGGAGGTGAAGCTTAATTAATTATTTTGCAGCTCTGCTTTTTGCACGTTATTTGCTTATACTCGTAGCAATGCTGAAGCTTCGGTTTAGTACCATTTTTATTATTATTTTACTTCGCCGGTGCTACACAATACCGACGAAGGAGGGCGTTCTGATGCGATTGTTAATTGCTATCAGCTGAAGCCGGTATTGTTCAGTGACCAGTGACTATGCTTTCGCCAATGAAACTTTCTGACAACAACTGACACACAAATACACACTACTGCACATCAGAAAAATGCGAGATGTTTATTTTTATTTTAAATTTTTAGTCTGAAACTGGGATTGAACCCAGGTCTGTTTTTGGTTTTGTAGTCAACGTGCAGACTACCATCCATCGTGCCATCGCCACCCAGCACTACTGAAGTTGCAAGCAAATCCATTGCGTATTTCGGGTGTAATCGCAAACTTTCGGGTGTAATGGCCATGATTTAATTTCGAAAGCTGGTTTTTAGTTGTAATGATTCATAAATAATTCCCCAAGTCTTCTTCACAAAATGCTGTAAAAAAAACAAAGAAAAAATAATAATTAAAAAAAAGTTATAAAGAATTCAAATCATATAGCTCATTCTGCGCAAACAGTGTCCATTCGTACGGTGAAATAATAAGCGAAGTACAAAAATTTTAGCAATAATTATAATTTTATTATCTCCATTATCTGACATTGAGCGTAGTAAACTCTAGTTTAGCATTTCAATATGTTACATATGAGTAGTGTAAAAACGCTACAAACGGCGTATTTAGAAAGTATTAAAAATATTGATATGAACACTACGTTAACAACACTGTTCCTGAATTCTCATTTTTTTTTTTGTCAATGTTTGTCAATTTGTTTTGTTGTCAATGTAACGGTTTATTTGCTTCAATCTGATGATTTGTTTTGATTTTTACTATAAAATAGAACTCGAATACTGTCAAGCACTGTAGTTAAAGCTTTTCAAGTTATGTAGAATTTGTTTTGTTTGAAAAGTTTGAAAGTGAAGTACTTGTTTTTTTTTTGTAAAGACTGAAGTAAAATACAGTGCTTGATACTACTGCATAGTAGTGTAATGTGTATTTTAGAACATGTTGTGCAGTCCTTTAATATGTATGACAATTTTAAATTTCATCAAAATCGGTTGAATAGTTTTGATGAGGCATACATATATTACCGTCTACGGCCGCTCGTGATCCGAATTTTTAAAAAATATATAATACGTATATAATATATACAGGCTGACCGCCGGGAAGGTATACTACTTTGTTTATTTATAATTTTTGATTAAATGAAAGAGAATGGATCTTATATTGATAAATGTTTTATTTAATGTCGGCAATTATGTATGGAATACAATATCAGATAAATGTCCGCTTTTTGACCTCACAAATGCGACCCCTTTTGCGGAGCAGTCAAATCAGGCGACCGAGGAGGTCAATCAACATCACCATTTCTTGAAATAACTTGTTGTGGAAAGAGGTCTCGTAGTAATTCCATTGTAATCCTGGCTGTATACGATGTGGCACCGTCTTGTTGATACCACATGTTAAACAAGCACAAAGCATGCAGTTGTGGCGTTAAAAATTGTGGTCAAAGTTGTTCTTTGAAGACCAAGCTCCTGAGCACGGCGTCGAATTGAGCTTGATGGGTTGTTTTGAAAACTTTCTTGAGCAGCAGTAATGTTTTCAGCCGATCTTCCAGTACCTTGTGGTCCATGCTTGGCCCTCTTTCTTCGAAATCATTCACTACACGATAAATAGTGCGTTTTGTTGGCACGTTGTTTCTCCCAAAAATTTCACGTAACTTTCTCATCATCACAGTAATCGATGATTGATTCTGATAAAATGTTTTAACGATTAAAACACCTTGGTTTATCGAATATTTTTCCATAATAAATTTGCCACGTGCCTACTTCACGACTGCCAAATATGAACTGTCAAGACTAATGTTTACCAAAATGGCGGCAAAACAAAGTTTACCTTCCCGGCGGACACTCTGTATATAATATACAGTATAATTTACAATTTTGTTCTTTGGATTTAGTTTGTATAACTATCGCATGTAATTTTTAATACCTGTAAAGGTATCAAAGGTATCAATTTTTAGTATCAACCTACTGAAACATAATTATGTACATTAATTGTAGTTTTCGCATACATATATTTTCATTTGAAACAATCAAAAAAATATTGATATATCATTTTTTAATATACGACTGCAAATGCCAAAGATATGGAGAAAAGTTTAAAAAGACACACGCTACTCAGAGACCTGCGGCAGCGGCTAATGTATAAATTGTCGGCGGCAGCTTAAAATCGGATTTAGCCAGCTGAAAATAATATTTGTACGAATACGTATATGCACGTACAATTAAAAAATTATTGCTTTTGCAGTACAAAAATTTATTGATTTTAATACATTTGAATACATTTTTAAACTATTAAAATTTCCTGAATATGTTAACTACTGGTGAAAGAAAAAAATTAAAAAAAATTTACTTCCATTATTCAATTATTTCAATTTACTTCCTAAGCTCAAATATGCCCGCATTTTATATACATACATACATACATATATAGTCGTACATAAAATATCAAGTACGCGTGCGTATGAGCAATTTTACTTATGGGTGGCTCAAAGTATATTTATCAAGTAGCCGCAACACTACACAAAACAAAAATAACAGCCATTTTGTGTGTATAAAACTCATAGAGGATGTCAATAACAGATGACTACTATAGAAAAAAACACAAAAATTTTGTTTACGTCTGGATTAATTGTTTTTTCACTGCCCTCTCAATTGCTACAATAGCAAGAAAAACATTAATTCCATTTATGCATGCCTTACAGCCATACCTAAACAAGAGCGGAAAGCGGAACGTTTTTTCCGCTTAGCTTTTACTCTGAAATGCCATACCAAAATAAACGCGGCAACGCTAAGTCAAAACGATAAAAACAGGGTTATCAAAACAATAAATATAACAACCCTGATTATTTCAACAGTAAAGTTCATTGGTGTTTGCGATTTTTCAAATAAGCATTTTTTTAAAAAGAAAGTTTAAACAATGTGTTATATGGACGATTTGGAGGATTTAGAAAACGTATTAGTTTTAAGGATGATGGCATATAAACGTCAAGGAAATCGAGAGCTGTTCAAAAGTTGGGAATTTTACGGATTTTACTCTACGGGTGATAATATTTCAATTGAAAAAAAAAACCCGTATCTACTTTTATATACATTTTCTACCTTGCAGGCTCTATAGATTCTGCCAAAAAAAACTAAGACTCTGCATGTGCTTCCATGGAGATCTTCGGCCATTTATTGCTTCCTGTATCTATCGCGTAAGCTTTTCCACTTCACTTTGCGTTCTTTAACTAAATAAGTTTAGAATCGACCATATACATTATTTTCAAGATACCAAATGTTGACTTTTATTACCTGACAAATTTGTCTGCTTTGCAATATCTTTCCAAACATTTTCTTTGTATTTAACTTCTTTATACTTGTCATCCCTTTTGTCGTATAGGCAAGGATTCAGATGAACCAGCTTTATAATTTGTTCATTAAAATTCTAAATTAAAAAAGCAATATATAAAACAAAAACTTATATACTGTTTATAATTTTAAAGATTTACTTACCACCATTTTCTAATAACAAATATTTGTTTGTGTTTATTTCTTACACCTTCTTTATTTGTAATTTACTTCACTATTAAACGCACTGTCAAAATCGGATTTTCCAATTGTAAAGCGTTGCCGTTGCGTTGACGCCGCGTCATTTCCGCATGCTACATACAAATTGTACGGGCATGACAATTTTTGACAGCTAGAAAACGCTTTCCGCTCTTGTTTAGGTATGGCTGTTAATTGCTTTTGAAACCCTCTCTCAAAATACACAAATGAATGAAACTGTTCATTGCGCGCTCTCTCAAATCAAACAAATGAGTAAAAATGATATTGGCGCGCATCAAATGTAAATGACTTATGACATTTACGTTGTGCGAGACATGAACGAGCAAGAAAAAGTCATCTGATTAGTTGATTCTACTTGATAAATATGCTCGTACTTTGGACTGGATTATGAAAGGGAAAGAAACTTCAGTTGCGATGCCGACTGGTAAACAAAAGTTTGTAATTGGCAGAAAACATTAAAAAATCTAAAAAGCACCTGCACACATTGTCTAATATTCGGTTGTCATCCGTCAGGAAGTTGAATGTTAAATTGTTCATACAGAAAAATTATAAAATATTTCTATATTCTCTTCCAAAATTAAAGATTTGTTTATATTTTTTCGATATTTTTCAAGATGTTAAGTTATTAAATGAATAAGGTTAAAGAATAGAGATTAAAAAAAAAAAAAAAAAAAATTAAAATCTATATTTTATAAATCAGTCGGCTGCTGATCTTAAATTAAACTGATTTTTTTCGGCGGCGGCTGTTAGATAACATATAAGTTAACAAATGACATTTTTTCTTCAGACTTCTCTTCCATATTATTTTTCTTTACCTGTACGGTATTACGCTCTAGATATCTTTGTATATGTATGCAATTAAAAAGTTAAAAAAGAAGAAAGTAATATTGAAATAACACATCAATAAAGGAAAGTCAAAATATTTGGAAATTTTAAAAAACTATTAAACATCTACAATACCTCTAATACTTTTATATCTTGGACCAGCACTGAGGAGATGTCCTCTACACATGCGATGCATTGTGCTGCAACTAGAGGAAAGTATAGTTAGAGAAATGACAGGAAGTGAGGCTCAATATCTGACAGCTCTGCTTTTGCACGTTCTTTGTTTTCTTTAAAGCAGTGTTGAAGCGCCTCCGATGTAACGGAGACGTTTTAAATTCTTTGTCTTCTTCTTTTTAGTAATTATTTTACTTCTCTGGTACTACAGAATGCCAACGAAGGAGGAATTTTATGATTTAGTCTAAAACTGGGGTCGAACCCAGGAAATTTTTTGGTTTTGTAATCAACGTGCAGATTATTTAGCCATCGCCACCCTCAACTCTGAAACCTTATTCATAGTAAAATACTTTAAATTTATAAAAGTAATCCAAGAAAAGACTCTATTAAATTCGAATATTGCATTGGGAATACAGACAGTACCAGCTGTTCTTGTTAAAATTTATTTTAAAGTATGGAAATAACAAAATCATACCATAAGTAATTGCTGAAATTTTTTAATAAGAAAACAAAACTTTTACTTTGTTGCTGTTGTTTTTTTCTTTACTTTTAAAAATCGTGAATTATCTTGTTCATGTGTTTGTTTTTGTTATTGCTTTTGCATAAATTAAAGACAGCGTTTTGTTATGGAAGGCAAGTGCATGCATATTCAGCCTGAAATTTTAAAGATAAAATTTGTTTGTGTACATTTTTTTTTTAATTTTATCTCTTTTTTTGGGGAAAGGGGGCAACTTAAAGACTGAAAGAATTTTTCTTAATTTTTGTACATTTAAAGAAAACTTTTGCTTTTGCGTTTTATATTTACAAACATGCATGTCTATGTACAAATGCTTTAAATGAATGGGGCAAAATTCTGCAAGAAATTCAAAAGAGTTTTGGTTAAAAAGAAAACACAATTAGGTTTATATATTTATGTATACTACATTTACACCTGAGTAAAATATACAGCTTATGAGATTTCGTGCAAATATAGTTGATTTTTAGTAGATTTCGCATACAAAACGAAATCTACTTTCTCACTAGATTTGGACGTAACCATTTCAAATCTAGTAGTATTTTTAAATGCAAGTATGTTTTTTTTTACAAAATATACCAAAAAATACAGGGTGTCTGCAGGGAAGGTATACTACTTTGTTTTGCCGCCATTTTGGTAAACATTAGTCTTGACAGTTCATATTTGGCAGACGTGAAGTAGACAAGTGGCAAATTTATTATGGAAAAATATTCGATAAACCAAGGTGTTTTAATCGTTAAAACATTTTATCAGAATCAATCATCGATTACTGTGATGATGAGAAAGTTACGTGAAATTTTTGGGAGAAACAACGTGCCAACAAAACGCACTATTTATCGTGTAGTGAATGATTTCGAAGAAAGAGGGCCAAGCATGGACCACAAGGTACTGGAAGATCGGCTGAAAACATTACTGCTGCTCAAGAAAGTTTTCAAAACAACCCATCAAGCTCAATTCGACGCCGTGCTCAGGAGCTTGGTCTTCAAAGAACAACTTTGACCACAATTTTTAACGCCACAACTGCATGCTTTGTGCTTGTTTAACATGTGGTATCAACAAGACGGTGCCACATCGTATACAGCCAGGATTACAATGGAATTACTGCGAGACCTCTTTCCACAACAAGTTATTTCAAGAAATGGTGATGTTGATTGACCTCCTCGGTCGCCTGATTTGACTGCTCCGGACTTCTTTTTCTGGGGATATCTGAAAAGCAAGGTTTATGCAAACAAACCAGAAACGCTTGAGCAACTCAAACAAAATATTCGTGATGAAATTAATGAAATACCGAATGAAATGTGTGAGAATGTAATGAAAAATGTGCTCAAAAGGGCTCGCAATTGTGAGGCTAACAGAGTCGTACATTTATCTGATATTGTATTCCATACATAATTGCCGACATTAAATAAAACATTTATCAATGTAAGATATATTCTATTTCATTTAATCAAAAATTATAAACAAACAAAGAAGTATACCTTCCCGACGGACACCCTGTACAATCATTTAGGCTATATATTAATGTGTTAGCGTAGCTGATATATGTGGTTTATTCGAACCAAATGCCAAATACTATACTGAGAAATTTTTGCCATAAAATGAAATCTAGCTAAATGTCAAAAAAGTGTAATGTAAACCGTCTAGATTTTCATATAGATTTCAAATCCATTCTACTAGACATCAATCTGGTGTAAATGTACTCTTAAAGGTTCTTCTTTATACTTAAAATTTTTACTCTTTAATGTTTAAAATTTTTTTATATTCAATTTTTGTTTCAGCCTTCGAGTTTTGTTTCAAATATTTGGTTGCTTGTACTTATCTATTCAAATTCTCCACGTACGTTCCGAAATATCACAAAACAGGAAATTTATCTTCTTGTCGAATCATTCGCTTTCACTCATCTTAAGAATAGCAACAAGGTTTACAGCTACTGAACAGTTTAAGGCTTAAGGCATATTCAGATTCGACACATGTTAGCAAAAAATTTTATTGTTATTTCATTTCAATTGTCTGTGATATTTTAGAAATTTCTGAGAAAACACTCTTGTTAAGAAATAAGAAAACACAGTAGAATGATTAAAATAAAAATTTGTATGTATTTTCTTCTGCTCGCAATGAATGAGGTCGTCCAACAACGTATGTAAAGGGTGGTTAAATTTCAAGGGCCGATGTTGATTTTGAATAAAACACAAACTATTTAGGAAATTATTGTAATTTTATTTTATTATGATATATTGGTATTACTCAATTATGTATGGAACAAAATATCGGCCAAATGGGCGCCGCGACCACGGCGGCACACCTCCATCCGATGGTCCAAATTTTCGATGACCCTGAGGCATAATGGAGGTTCTATGCCGTTAATGTGCCGAATTATCTCATCCTTTAGCTCTTGAATTGTTGCTGGTTTATCGACGTACACCTTTTCTTTCAAATAACCCCAAAGAAAAAAGTCCAACGGTGTCAAATCACATGATCTTGGCGGCCAATTGACATCGCCATTACGTGAGATAACACGGCCATTGAATTTGTTGCGCAAAAGAGCCATTATTTCGTTAGCTGTGTGGCAAGTGGCACCGTACTGCTGAAACCACATATCGTCCACATCCATATCTTCCAATTCGGGCCATAAAAAGTTCGTTATCATCTCACGATAGCGAACACCATTCACAGTAACTGCCTGACCGGCCTCATTTTGAAAAAAATACGGCCCGATGATGCCGCCAGCCCATAAACCGCACCAAACAGTCACTCTTTGTGGGTGCATTGGTTTTTCGACAATCACTCTTGGATTCTCATTCGCCCAAATGCGGCAATTCTGTTTATTGACGAATCCACTGAGGTGAAAATGTGCCTCATCCTGAAGATGATTTTCTTCGAAAATTGATCATCCACTGTTGCCGTGGTCGCGGCGCCCATTTGGCCGATATTTTGTTCCATACATAATTGAGTAATACCAATATATCATAATAAAATAAAATTACAATAATTTCCTAAATAGTTTGTGTTTTATTCAAAATCAACATCGGCTCTTGAAATTTAACCACCCTTTATTTTTGCTTTTTACATACATATATAAATGTATGTATGTCGTTCTTACCAAGTTCAACAATCCAATATGAAAAATGAGTTTTTTCTGATTCGTTACCTTGGCCCTGCATTGCATTGTAACGCTTATGGTAGCAAAAGTGAGCAGCCGATATTACCAATTTTAGAATACTGGACTGTTAACTAAAAAAACAAAAAAACAAATCCCATTCGAGATATCATGGGGGAACACAACTAGAACTATACTTGAAATTTAAATATATGGACGAACGAATATTAACAATGACAGTGAAAAAATATTTTTTTTTTTTATCTGAGACCAGCACTTAGGAGAAGACTCCTACACACGCGAAGCATTGTGCTGGAACTATAGGAAAGGGATAGTAGGAGAAACGACAGGAGGTGAAGCTTAATTAATTATTTTTGCAGCTCTGCTTTCGCACGTTCTTTGTTTATACTCGTAGCAGTGCTGAAGCTTCGAAACCTTCCGACAACAACTGACGCACAAAGACACACTAATGCACATCAGAAAAATGCGAGATGTTTATTTTTATTTTAAAATTTTAGTCTGAAACTGGGGTTGAACCCAGGTCTGTTTTTGGATTCGTAGTCAACGTGCAAACTACCATCTATCGTGCCATCGCCACGATCCCCGCAACAATCTAAACACATTGAATTCTTTATACATAACTTTTTTAATTATAATTCTTCTACATTTTTGACCTCTTTTTATATTAATTACACTAATTATTTAAGCTGTAGGTCCTTTTTATTAATATTTAATATTTATTTTTATTCGATATTTCGCTACTCCTTTGTGTAGCTTCTTCAAAAAAATTGGTTTTTGTTTATAATGAAAAAATGTTTTTTTTTTTTAAAATTCACAACACAGAAAAAGTTCTTGTGAAAATTCAAAATAAAAATATTATAATATATTTTTTTATGAATATGGCTGTTAATATTTTTATTTTGAATTTTCATTGACAAGAATTTTTTTAATTATTATTTTTTGTTGTGTTTTTTCTTCTGCCTTTTGTGAAGAAGACTTGGGGAATTAATTATGAAACATTCGAAATGAAATCATGGCCATTACAGCCGAAATTTTGCGAAAAGTTATGGAAAATATGCTAAAAAGAGCACGTATGTGCGAAGCAGAAAATCGGCATCACTTACAGGATATCATTTTTCAAAGCTAATTGCAAAAAAATCCCCAATAATATACTGTATTTAAAAAAAAAAATTATAATAATTGCATAAATAAAAAAGTTATAAACCATTTAAACCATACAGCTCCTTTTGTGCCACCCTGTATTTCAAAATTTACCTATTTGTTCTTAAAGAGTAGAGTTGGAATAAAAGAAAAACAACTATAAATGTTAAAACCATGTTTTTATAAGAAATAGTGCTGCCACATTTGTTGACAAACTTATGACTTTGATTTTTTTGTTGTTTTTGACCAATGGGATCGATCACAGTGCAGTGTCGCTAACTCCAAGTTGTGAACCTCCAAAAAAACGTTTTAGTTAGTGCTTTGATTATTAACCCTAGAACCATAATGTACGTAAATTTTACGTACAGTTTTTTTTTCACATGTATATAAAAGAAGTGATCGGCATTCTAACGCCAATTCATTTCAGCTATGTTCTCATCAGTGTTAAAGCAAGACATATTTAATGTTTTATAGGAATTCACAGTATGCGCACTTAGAGAGTGTACATAAAACTTACGTATCGTTGGTAATAAAGGTTAAATTCTTGCACGTGATTTTTTTTTTCGTAACTTTAGCACACTACGAAAGAACAAGGCTGAGATAACTCCCGAGCTACTCGGTTTGCAGTACTGTGGATCATCGCGCTGTGTTTATGATGAAAACATGACCTTAGTCTCTTTTATGCCGATGAAAAATAAAAACGTAATATTGCTGTCGTCAAAGCACTATGAGGGATTATTTAGAGAAAAATGTAAATATTTGCAAATTATTTTACTTTTATTTTATTTTACAATTGAAATGAAATCCTACCGAAGATTTGTCATTTATTGAAATTTATCAAACGAAATGTATATATATGTACAATTTACGTATCTTTGGTATTAACGTATTATAAAATATCGTTATGGTTCTAGGGTTAAGGAGGTACTGTAATGAAGTAATGCAGTTTCCATGAAGTGAAATAATTTATAAAAATAACGATAGAGGCGCAGACAACATTGTTTTAAGAAGCAACAGTGAAGTTGTATAGATTAGACTTCCTAATTAGTATCACCAAGACTAACTAAACTTAGCACAGTTAACTTACTTTATAGATATCTGAAAGTTAGGTTAGGTTATGTGGGGGACCCTTCCTGCAGGAGCAAGCCCCACTTAAGCCACAGCTTAGGCCCATTGTGATACCACAAGTATGTGTGTTTACACACGGTCTGGGCGGGAATCGAACTCTCATCTCCAGATTGATAAGAGTAAGATTGAATAAGATTGGCTACGGAGACACCCTGGAAGTTGTTTCGCTTAAAGGAAAAATTACAAGATAACAATCTTTTCATCCGATAAAGCACAATTACAGATTTATAATAATATTTTTGTAATTTGGTCCTGGTAAACTTTGTAAAGCTGTTTTCAAGACAAAAACATTTTAATGAACAACGATATAAAATCTGTAGAATTTGGAAAGAAATTGAAATTCTTCCAACAACATTTATTTTGTCTTATAAATAATTCCGCAAATATTTCCACATATAAAAATGCTTCAACAAGCGCCATGATTTAAAGAGTATTTAAGCTTTTCGATTTTATTTATTTTTATGGTAAATTTATTTTGTTGTGTTTAAGCTCGAGCTGGTTTCTCTTTTGAAATTAGAATTATTTTTTCATTTGATTTTATTAATGAACTTTATTAATTTTTAAACAAAACCAACCTTGAGCTTAACATTACACGAAAAAAAAAACTATGAAAAGGTCAAACCCGCATTAATTTTGTTTTCCTTTTATTTTTTATCACTGATAATAATTTGAGGAAAAGAAAACCAGCAATTACTTGTCACTTCGTGGAAACTTAAAACAATAGAAGTACGACACCGAAAAAAATCCTGTAATTTAATATGAAAGGGCCCTTTTCTTATTAAAAGATTTCTATTTCCTTAATAATATTGTACATGAAAATATAAAAGAATTTCAAGTTAAGCAAAAAACTAAAATCCTATTTTCTTGATACTCGTAGCAATAAGTGGAGCAGTAGCAGCAGCAGCAGCTATTGTTATTCTTTCAAAGTATTTACGCTTAGCTTAGTATCAACATTAGATAGTAAAAAGAAATTTATAAGAATATTTCATTGTTTTTCTTAAATGTTTAAGAGGCCTACTTTAGGAAATGAAACAGCATCGCTTGATATCGTATTAACAATGAAACAAGAAGAATTAGAAAAAATACACAAAACTAATTTATGGAATTAACATGACTGTGATAAAAGGAAAAGTATTGTGGTAGCAATCAAAGTTATAAGAAAAGTTTCGAGTTATTATTAAGACAAAAAGTTTTATGGAAAATATTTCTTAAACAAATTTAAAATAAGTGAACGATTTTATTTTGCTTAACTACACCCCACCAAGAACACAAAACAACAGCTCGTACACAAACATACATCAACGTTATGCAGCCTTTATTCATCAACATAGTCTACTTTTAGGCTTCTCTGGCAATTCCATTGTTTTGTATCCAACAAAATACGCCTCAGTTTCTATTCAAATCCCCTCATTTGATCCGCATTTCTTTCCCTGAAATATTATTGGGAAATCTGCAAACAGGCAGATGTGTTCAAGATTTGCGTGGACATCTACGCATAGCGTCTTATTCCACGGTGCTCTCAACACTGAGTGAATTAAGACGACCACTACCGCCCCCATGGCACTCGGATATAAAAAGTCCTGTATCACTACCAGTGCACACGGGTGGCAAATCAAATTATAGTTATCGCTGGTCTATAAATTGCACCTTGCTAAGGTGTTTCGAGCTGTCCAAACTATGTGTCACATAAGAATGTATTTGAGTCAAGAACGCTTAAGCCAGTAATACTGTTTGTTCGAGACACACTCCGGTGACTACTATTGAATGGCAACAACACTTAGTTAAGTAAAAGTCGTATCAGAATATATGTGTCAAACTCACATACATATATCCCGAACAGGCCAAAAACTTAACTACCAGCGTATCTTTTGGTGGCAACCACAGCCACTACGAATCCTTTCCCTAACCAGCACACTAACTCCAACTTTTCAGGGTGGACATGAAGTACTCACTTAAGATTACATCAGTCATTAAACCCTTACTGAGTGTTAGAGCTGGTGCCCCGTAGCAGTAGATTAGATTTGAACTGTGATTTGCAGTCGCACGAAAATGCAAGCATAACCTCCTTAATCTCTAGTTAGATTTCGAAGGGTCGCATCTTCATATTCAAAGTCCAGGGGACTTTAAGGTTATGCTAGACCTTTAGCTAGGTACCGCGGGATTGCTAAAGTCCCGTAGGTTTTAAACACGTCCCAAACCCCTTGGCGGTGCTGCAATCAGGCAGTAGGTCGTAGTTAAAGCATTGAAGGTCAAACCTTCTGCTAGTCATCAAAAACGGCCACTTTTTGCGAAAAAAAAATGTTTTTCCATCAGGACTCGCGCACTTAATTCACAAATGCACATGTGTATAGTCAGTATGACAAAAATCCATGAATTAAGGTACGAACTACTACGCCATCCAGCATATTCTCCACCTTGTCTGGGTCGTAAGAGATTTGGATCGAATGAAGAGGTCATAACCGGAGGGCCCAGAGAAAACATATTATTCGTACGGAGTAGAAAAATTGGAAACGCCCTGGACTAAACATATTGATCTAAAAAGAGATTATGTTGAAAAATAAAATGCATATTTGCCGAAAAAAAAAACTTTTTATTCAAACAGTCAGGGAGTTATCAAACAGCCCTCGTACTTTGACTTGAAGTTTATTAATTTTGTTTCCAACAATTGAAAGACGACATTTTGCTGCTGAAGTTCTAAACGAATGAAAGGCGATGAAATATTTTTTCTAATTTTATGTTTGAAGTATTCTGTTCGTTGTTATAAATACTCAGGTCAGATATAAAATATATGTAAGTACATATGTACATACGAGTATATCGGGTGTTTTTTTTCAGTTGCATGAAAATAAAAATACAAGACAGAAATATTGTTGGAATTTAATTTTTTTTTTTATTATAATCTGTTAGATAATTTTATGGCATTAATTTTTTAAATATGATTACCGGCATATATCCGCTGCGGCTGCGAGTTACATGATCCATTCGATCAGTCAATTACAGTCATTACTTCTTCAAAAAAAAAATTAATGAATTCCAATGCTTCAAGAGTTGCTGGTTTGTCGGCATAAACCAATGTATAGCTCCAAAAAAAGCAATCCATAGGCGTTCAATTGCACGAACGTAATTAAAAGTAAACTTCTGGAAATAAAGTTGTCACCAAATTGATTTTGCAATAAATCGATTGTTAAGTTGCGTCGTCTTATAGGGACCAAATGCTGTTGATGTTTACCTGATAATTTTTTGTACACAAAGTCAGTCAGCATGTCTCGATAGCGGTCGCTAATCAGCGTAAAGACAAGGATTAAAAATATCGGCGTTTTTTTTCAATACTTTCCGCTACATCAGCAATATGTTCTTCGGCACGCACAGTTCTTTATCTTGGTGATGGTTTTGAATCGAGAAGAGAAAAATTAGTGCACAAACGATCAATAACAGCATGAATTGCCGGACGATGTGCTCTAAGAACTTCGCGAATAGATTAATTGTTTTCCCTGGATTTGGAAGCGTTTTCGTTCAACGATTCATAAAGACTTGCCAAACATTACTGAACAGAAATGTTAAAACCTTTTGATATTCTCAGCTGTGGCGATGGGTGAAGTAGTCTGCATGTTGACTACAAAACCAAAAAAGTCCTGGGTTCGACTCCGTTTCAGACGAAATCATAAAAAAACAGCTCCCATTTTTAATGCTGTGTATTAATGTGGCTTTGAGCCCTGGGGAACGGCGTTGTAGCAAGGTTAAGGAGGACGAATTGTTGCCTTTGCACGCGATGAGGGTGGCGATGGCACGATGGATGGTAGTCTGCACGTTGACTACAAAAACAAAAACGGACCTGGGCTCAACCTCAGTTTCTGATTAAATTATGTAAAAAACAAACAAAAACATCTCTCATTTTTCTGCTGTGTGTCAGTTGTTGTCGGAAGGTTTCAGTGGCGAAGGCATGGTCACTGGTTACTGAACAATACCGGCTTCAGCTGTATCCAAGCCACAAACACATAGCAATCCACAATCGCATTAGAACACCCTTCTTCATCGGTATTGTGTAGCACCAGCGAATTAGAATAATTAAGAAAAATGCTTATTAAAACAAAGCTTGAATACGTCTCTTTGACATCAGAGGCGCTGTAACACTTCTATAAACAAGAACGTGCAAAAGCAAAGTTGTAAGATAGTCAAGCTTCACCTCCTGTCGTTTTTCTCTAGTTCCAGCACAATGCCTTGCATGTGTAGGGATCATCTCCTGAGTGCTGGTCCAAGATAAAAAAAACAATAGTTACCGTTATCGATAGTTCTCATGCAGCTGAAAAAAAATACCCGATATTTCCAACTATTATCTACTTCTATCCCACTTTTAGCACATTTTAATATAACTATGAGCAACTGCAGGAAACAATATTCCCATACGGCGCACAAAATTAATATATTTGCAACATTTCTGTAAGATATCTCTACATCTCGGTTAGATTAGGCAAATATTTGACGAAATAAATGCTGATATCAACACAATTTTTATATATGTAGACTAAAAGTCGATTATAACGAACTCCATGATTTCAACAGAAATTGATTGTTATAAGAAAAGTGAGTAATAAGGCTTGTGTACTCTTTTTAACACTATAAAAATTTTATATGAACACATGTAAACATTTATTTAAACAATTCAATTTCACTAAATAAAAAGCCAAAGGACAGTCATTTTAAAATAATTTTAATAAAGTTGGTGTTTTCAGCTGATTTAAATGTTGCCATGTGATCAGAAAATATTTGAATAATAATAGATTTTTCTTGTTGTTTATCAGACACCGCCGGCCGCACAGTGTTCGATTTCAGAATTTAGGACGACAAAAATCATAAAATTGTAAATAATTAAGAGCCCGTCCTAATTTTTTGTACAGGTGATTTTTGTGTGTAACAAAGCAATTAGGTGAACAATCATACCGTTCCACTTACTGCGTCTGGTACTTGTCATATATAAATCTGTCCGACCATCCGTCCGTTTAGTTTTGAACAAAAAATAAAAAAAATTTAATATCGCTTCTACAACGCCTTCTATTTACCTTTGAATTTGCATAAAATAGGCATAGTATTTTTGTGTTCTCATTTGTTGGCTTTTAACATGTCATTCAGAGTATCCCTTATAGACATACAAACTGAAAGATATACAAGATTCATATAATTTTAAGCTAGTCTGGGCTTTTGCCCATTTAAATTTTTAATTAACTAAATATTTTTTATTTTTATCATCCTAATTTCTGAAATCGAACACTGTGCACTGTGTCTTATTGTTTGCATTCCATTTTGTTATTTGATTTTGCTTTTAAATCGTTTAAAAGTTCAACAAAAATAAATGCTTTGAAGAAAATTCAATTGTAAAAGCGACAAGAGTTTCGAAGCAATTTTAAAAGAAAATGTATTAAAAAAGGTGTAAATACAGACAAAGTGTGAGTGCCTAAGTTTCAATTTGATTTCTCGCGAACACTCTGCCGTCATGCAATTGTGCCGGCCTAGATCTTCAGTTGTTTCGATTTTGTAAAATAAAAAACACAAAAAAAAATGCTTTTTCCACAATTTTAACTGATCCTTTTGCCATAATTTTTTTTTGTTGCAAAACTGCAGAAGTGTTGCAAATCACGATTTCATATATTTTGTTCTGTTCTGGTGAAACAGGTAATTCAGTATTTGGCGAAATTGCAATTCTGCTGCATCTGCAATGCCTGCACCGCTAGTTTGCAACGAATAGGGAGTTCCGCTTTTGATAATTATCACAAAATTTTGCATTATACATACTAAGTGAAAAAGTAGCAACACATTTATTTCTGCAAAGAATTAAAACTTTGCGAGAAGACTTATTTGGACATAACGGACCAGCACTAATAAGTCAATTTTGAATTTTTAAAAAGTTAGATATGGATTTTTGCATATTTTCTGTGACGATATACATACACATACATATAAAATCTTTAAGGCATCTGTAGTGTATAAGAAACGCAGTACGTAATTTTAATGACATTTTATTAACACATTAATTTAAATCCTTAAGGATTATACGTATACACAGAAATAGACACATATTCACGCTCCCAACAACATGTGGGTTTAAATGCCTATTTCTACATAGCTGTGTGCATACATATATACATATCCCAGTGAACAAAATAGTCAGATGTTGTCTGTATATATACATATAAAGATATCTATATAAAATAAATAAAACAAATAAAAAACTGGTTATAAAAGCTTCATTTAGTTTTCGAAGACAAAGCTTTGTGACGAAAAGTGGCAGAAATCTCTTGAACTTCCCATGGACATTGGCAAAGATTTAGTTAAGAAATCGATAACTGAATTAGAATTGTATTCGCCATTCTTTCAAAAATCTGTAAGAAAATAATACAAAATTCGGATAACACATTCGAATTTCCTAAGAATTTTCATCAGCTTTCTATCAGAATTGTCGGCCAAAGAACTCAAAATTTCCGTAGACTTTTCTGTCAGAGTTCGGGTCAACCACTTCATACATTTTTCGGTCAGAAATCGGATAGAATTCGTATACGTATTCTGTATCTTTTTGTCGCTGTTTCTCTCAGATATCTGACAGAGATCGTACTATTTTGCTTGCTGGGATGTAAGTTATGTATTTGTGTGCAACTGTGAATGGTTTTCGTTTTGCGCAGGTGTGTGACAGTCTGGTTAGGTGATTATTTTCGCCATATATATATTCATATGTATTCATGTAGACACACAACCATACTTACATACTTACATACATATGTGTGTGTCTCTATCTGCGGTTAAATTAATATTTGTTTAATGGGTACAAAGTGTTTTCCTCCATTGAATGAATTAAATAAAACTGAAACGAAAATTAAGTGGAGTTAAGCATACAAGTTTAATTTAATCAAAACAAAATGAATACTATTTGTCACAGGCAATTATTAATTTAACAAACTTGTACCATTCTATGTTTATTTATGTGAAAATATAATATAATTGACTTGAAAATAGAAAAGCACATTGCTCATTTACAGAGAACTCTGATTGAATTAAAAAGAAGTACGCAATAAGATTTTCACCTTTCACCACATTCAGTTTAATTGAACAAAATTTCGGAACTACGATAGAAAAAAATGTTATCAGACTCTTTCAGAAAATCATATTTCGTTAAAATGCTTGAAAACCACAGAAAAGAGTTCTGTGCATATAATTTTGTGATCTTAAAAGCCGCGGCTAACGTTTTCAAATCATTCGGTTGGTATTGCAGCTGGGAACTTTATAATAAAATATTTAAATGAAATACTCAATATGTTCATTTTATGGAACATTTACTTATTTTATTAAAAAAAAAACTGCAAAATTAAGAAAAAATCTGGAAACAATTTGGCTTTTTTTAAGTTTATTTGCATCTGTGATTTATAGCACTGTCAAAATAATGAAATCAGCTGATTTTCAGTGTTTGTTGAAGGGTGTGAACGGCTGATTAGTTAGCGTGGTGGCTCTGCAACCAGAAGAAGCCGAGTTCGATTTTCGGCGAGGCCAAGTCAAACATTTTTTCTGTCCTATATTTATCCTTCTTGACTCGGTATTTGTGCAATAAAACGCCGGCAAAGTAAACAATAAATAAAATGACCACCTTAGCTTAAAAATAATGCGTTAAAAATAACATCAGAGACGGCGCAACTTTGCTTTATAATTAACAGGCAACTGCAAACTTGTGAATTAACCTCTATATCTTCCTACCACTTTCACACATGGCTTCCACTTCTCTACACTATCTCCCTCTCTCTATCTATTTATATTGTAAAGAGATATGCTCTGGGCAGTAGTAAAAAAAAACTTGATTCCCTTTTGCAATTTTTATTTCTTGCACTCAATAAAAATGTCCAATAAATAAAATATGAAATGGTATGTGTGTATAGACACCATTATAAAACGTCTTTGGAATATTAATAGATTGCAAAAATACCAGGGTTTACTTATTTTTTGACTTGAACAAAAATATGCAAATGAAAATTAAATGTTAACAAAACAACAAACAAATTTTTTTTAAAAAGAATCATAAAGAGCAAGAAAAAAATATGTAAAATTTCTTAACGCTACGTTGATTTGCAAATGCGAAAAGCAAAAATTAAATTAATATTTATTAAATGAAAGAGGAAACAGCGAAAAAAGAATATAGTGAACGAAGGAAAGATATGCAAAACATTATGCCAACATAAATAATCTTTGTAAAGGAATTAAAAAAGAAACAAGAAAATAATGAGCGACAAAAAAACAAGAAATACTTTTAAAAGAATTCTCTTTTCCATTTGTCACCAAATAGCGCTGTAACTGGAGACTGATGAGTGATTTAAAGATAAAGTCACGTACATATGTAAAAGTCTTTAAAAATTTTAAGTTGTGGAAGTAAAGTGGAAGTATTTACACGATATATGAATCATTTTTCTATAGGAAATGATTTTTTGGCTACTGATTTCCTTTGAGATATTGTTAATTTTTATAACAAGTTACAAAAGATAAGTAACAAATCAATATTAAGACGTTCATGATCCGTATTAGAAATTTTCGGTTGAAGGAAAAATTTTAATGAAATTTTTTTTAAAACAGCTGCAACTTTAAGACGTTCACGATCCGTATTAGAAATTTTCGGTTGAAGGCAAAGTTTTAAGGAAATTTTTTTTTTCAAAACAGCTGATTTTTACAAACGCAACTAATGAATTTTTGCCAGCGCTCTGGAAATATCTAGCGGACAACAATGTTCTGAATATGGCTTCCGTAGAGAACGCTCTACGGCCAACGCTCTATGGGCCTTCGTCTCAGAAAAATAGTGCAGTTCCATTCACCATTTTGGCGAAAGTAAAGTCGTAGCTCTAGGTATTCCCAAAGCATTTGACAGAGTGTGGCATGGGGAACTTTTGTCCAAACTTATTGCTTTCGGTGTCGGTGATATCTTCTTCTCGAATTATTCTCAGGGAGCGTGCTAGAAGAGTTGTTATAGAGGAGATCTCATATATACAAGTTCAAGATAAATTCAGGGGTACCATTTTTCTACTCTTTCTTATATTTCTTAATGGCCTTCTATATCAAACTTCCAACCCTATCCACTCTTTAGCTGATGACAGCGGCATTTATCACTAATATTCATTTGGTCCTTGGCCGACATCGACTATGATCGCGGCGCTGAGGCAGAATATGAGTGATTCATTGAATAGTGACCTCACGAAAATATCGCAATGAGGTCACACGAACAGGATCGATGTCAATGCTCAAAAGACCTAATGCTGCATGCGTACACACCGAGGCATGCCCGATCATGCTGCTTTGGCTTTAATTATGGGTGGTTTAAATATTGAACAATCAGAAGCTCTTGATGTTCTTGACATGAAGATTCAGTGTGATGTTCGATGGACTGAGCACATCTTTCTGGTCTCATTCAAGTGCCTTGGCTTCTTCAGACGGTGTAAAACATATATACTTCACCGCATCAAATCTCCTCACTATTTATACCACTTATATCCGTCCGAACATGGAATACAACTCTCATGTGTGGGCCGGTGCTTCAAAGACTTTTTAAAGTTACTCCGACCGTGTACAGAAGAGGGCGAAAGAACTCATTGGGGACGGTAGGGTAGCCAACTTTATTGACTCTCTTGAGCATCGTCGAAACGTAGGGTATCTTTCGATGTTCTATCGCTACTATAATGGGATGTGCTCTGATGATATCAGGGAACTTATTCCCGAAAACGGTTCATTCCTGCCCTTAACACGTTCATCATTAAAGGCGCATCCATTTGTGGTCGATTTGGCTTTGAATCGCACTTCACGGTATCGAGAGAATTCATTTTTCTGCCGAACATCACGTATGTGGAACAAACTTTCTGCAGAGTTTTTTCCTGTCACTTTTGACGTGGGAAAATTCAAATCAAATGTCCATAAGCACTACCAGCTGCATCCTCCTTCCCAAAACCTAATTTTCTACTCCCAGCACAATGCATCGCATATGTAGGGGTCAACACCTGAATGCTGGTCCAAGATAGAAAAAAACATTAAGGAGGGAATGGATTAACGCAGAAGGTTTAGATTGAAAATACTTTATACGAAATTCTTCAAACCTGTTTTTTTCAGCCATTGCCACATCAATAGAATGGGAAATGTAACAAAAAGTAAAGTAAACAATTTTTAACAACTGCACAATTTCTGACGTTAAAAACACAACCACTAGACACAACAGAGCCTGTTTTGTTTTGAACATTTTGACTTTAAGTTTCTAATTTTTGGCCTATGGTAGCAATACTGTGCATAGGGTGTATAAAAAGGTTATCCCTCTTAAACCATTTAAACAAATCAAAGTGACTGATCAGCACCACAGCAACATATTCGAATTCAGACGAGTCCTTATCACTTTAGTATATCTAAGGACTTCTGACAAAAGATCATTAGTCGAGATTGGAAAATTTCTTAGTTATTTAATCGTAAGGGGATCTTCACAAGACGCTAATCTACGCCTTGTAATTAATTTTAATTTTTGAAATATCGCACAAAAAGTAATCAACTTATCGGGACTCCTTGTTGATTTAATTGGTAAACTTGAGTCTACTGCAGACTTTAGTTGAAAGTAAAATTACAGAAAAGTTAAATTAGTCGTACTAAATTTATAAATATTTAAAAAGAACAAACAATAAAAAAACATAAAAACGTATAAAAATACGAAACAAAAATTTCTTCTTAAATAGTTTTGTCGCTCTCCCAAAAACTTTTTGAATTTCGCTTATGATGTTTTGTCAAAAGTTCACAGAATATAAAATTCAAGACTTATCATTCCTACAACTTTCTCATAAATTTTAATTACCGAACTGCACAATACACTAATCGCTTAATCTAAATTTAATGACATAATTTAACGCAACTGCCATTAAGAAAACAAATAATTGCAACACCAACACAATTATTTATTTCTAACAACAAACCCCAGCCGTTCGCATAACCCAGCAAGCAATATATAAAATTTGTATGCACTAGACGCAGAAAATTTTATTGTAAAAATCATCAAAAGTCATGTAAATATAATATTATAGGTGCATCATGCCAAATCAACATGGTTTTCTAGAACATATGAACAACAAGATTGCATTTTAAAATATTTTTAAGTCATGTGGATTTAATATATCAGCATAGGCGAAACTGTTGAATCAAACTTGTACAAAAGTTAAACAAAATCATTTTGATATTTTTTTTTCATCTTGGACCAGCACTCAGGTGATATACCCTACACATGCGATGCATTGTGTTGGAACTGGAAGAAAGTGATAGTGAGAGAGACTATCAGTATTTACAATTTTGCTTGGCTGCGCCTCTGATGTCAAGGACATATCAAGCCTTTAGTGCAATACCGTAGTAACTCAAAATTTGAATTTTTTTAGCTGGGTATGCAGAAATGACCTTTAAGGAAATATATATCTAAAGGAAAAAAGATTATGGTTCTATCTCTAACTGTTCAGATTCTACAGCTACAAATGTCTTTATTGTCTCCAGCTATTTCCAACAATATTTATTTGCAATAATGAAATATTTCCTTTATGATAAGAAATTTACCAATAGAAAACATTACAAAACATGCCTCTTTATTTAAAAACTTGTAAAAAAATAACTTTAGTAAACGAAAATACTATCAAAAAGATGGCTCAAAACTTCAAATGCATTTTTCTCTGTTCACGATTTTTTCAATTACGACGGTATTGCACCAAAGGCTCGATATATTCAATGCCTTCGCCACTTAAACCAGCCAACAACAACTGAAAAAAAGAGAGATATTTTTATGACTCTGTCTGAAATTGGTCTCGAACCCAAAACCTTGTGTTTCATAGTCAATATGCAGACTACTTTAGACTACTTCAAACAATATGATTTTATTGTTAATTTAGCACCAAATTAATATTAATATTAAATTTAACACGAGTCAAAATGAGGTACGATTATTTATTTATTACCACTTTGTTATTTATTCAACGTGAGTAAAAATTAATTGCGATATATGTTTGTTGTATTGTTAAGTTAGTCTCTATGTACATTTCCTATATTCAAATGTCAACTCATCAGTAGACATTGAATTAAATTCTTGAAAATGCTGAGAAATCTCACATGTTTATATAAAAACTTACAAAAAGTATTTGAGAATTATACACAGAAAAGAATTTTTAAAGTAGTTGTAGTTGTAGTTGTATCAGCTACAGGCGGGAGTGTTCAGTGGCCACCGGCTATGCTTTCGCCACTGAAACCTTCCGGCTACAACTGACAAAAAAACACACATTAGAAAAAATGCGATATATTTTTAGAATTTAGTCTGAAACTGGGCTCGAACCCAGGACCTTTGACTTTGTAGTCAACGTACTGACTACTTCAGCCATCGCCATCCTTACCAGATTTAATATTGCTCAATGTTCAGTTTACCTCCTTCAATGTTAATTTTACATTGCTCTACCTTTGTTAGAGAATCTTGAATTTCGCTGTATTGATTTAGAAGATTGCAATGTTGTTTTAACGTGATAAAACTTTAATTTTAATATGCAATGGGATTTTATACATTTGTAACATTGTGCAACGTTATTTTAAATACGAAAACTATCGAAGGTAAGATAATTTTGAATTTTTTTTGCCTTTCAAATAAATGTGAATCACTGTTAAATTTAAATCAGGTTATAATTTTCGCAGAAATTTAACAAGATTTTAGTCAACATTTCGTCATGTTAATTTTACATTGCAAATTTTTTTCTGTGTATATACAACAGTCGTATAAAATATGTTAAACTTAAAAGCAATGCGGTTTTAAAAGAAGAAAAATTAATGGACAACTATAGAGCAGATAATGAAAATTACTAGAATTTACTTAAAAGAATCCCATAAAACTTAACGATTGCAAACAAATAGTAGTGACAACTTTGATAAGATAAACTTCACGAGCTCAAATTAACAAAAAAAAAAAAATAATTGTATGCTTAGGAGCTTTCAATTCACTCCAATTTTCTGTTCTTTCCATAAATGTGTCCTGTTTGTCGGTGATGCTAACTAAAATTTTCCCCAAATATTTTCTATTTCTCATCCTTCGATTTGACCACTCACGTTGTTGAAATCGCTGTGCGAGTAGTGAATAAGTGGCACTTTTTTCGTTGGAGGAGTGCTAACGAAGTACATTTTAATGTTAGTAAATAATTAAAATGGCACAAATCCCTCTTCTAATATCACCACCTTTAATTTTTTCCTTCATTAAAAAGAAATTCAAACAAAACAACAACGTTGTAATAAAAATTAAGAAGCAAAATTTATTATTAATAAAAATTTATTGAATTGAGTGGGTGCAGTATGCGGAAGACAACACATTCTTGGGTGATGACACTTGTCAAGAATGGAAATGTACAGCAGATAAATATTTAAATTTTTTTTTTGTTTCAATTTCTTATTAGAGGTGTTTACTTTATTTTACAAGACCAAAAAAACTTTAAATCAGAGAGTTCTAAGAAGTTGTACGTTAAAATAACAATACTGCGTATTAAATATATTTCTTTTGGAATGAAAGAGGTAAACAAAACGAAGACAATTAAGGACCTTTAAAACAGAAACAGAAGGTGTGTTTCGTTGTTATATCTTTATTTTAATGGTATGTGCTGTAATGAAATAAGGGAGCTTGTTCCCTACACTCGCTCATTCCTAAGCACAACGCGTTCATCATCAAGGGCGTTTCAATTTGTGATCGATTTGGCAGGGAATCACAACACGGCCGCACACTCCGTATGTTTAATAAACTCATACAATGGTCTTCCCTGTCACTTTTGAAGTGGCAAAATTCAAATCTAATGTCCATTAACACTACTCCCTCTATCCTCTTCCCAAAAGCTAATTTTCCAGTTCGAGCGCAATATATTGCATGTGTAGAGGTCATCCCCTGAGTTCCGGTCCAAGAAAAACAAAGTTATCAATAGATCTTCTACTGTAAATTAGTACTAACTTATCTATAAGAAAGTATAATTATCGACAACTTTCCTATAGTAAAGTATAATATAATATTAATAATTAATGAAAGCTGGTCCAACTAAAACGCACGATATTAATTGTAAATAAAACAATAAGTTTTCAGAGAATTATCGTAATATTTTTTATTATGATAGAATTATCTATGACAATTATGTGTGAAAGAAATTATCGCCCAAATGCTTGCCACGGTTTCGGTAGCATACCTCTATTCAATGGTCGATATTTTCAAAGACTCTGCGGCATAATTGTCCAATGTCGTTAATGTGCCGAATTAGCTCATTCCATATACTATATTTAGCGCCAAATTTTCTAAAAACCATAATCATCGATCATTTTTCTGTAGAAAATAATCAGCACTCAAAATTTTTCTACAGAAATGTTGTCAATAATTTAGTTTTGGTATAGAAAAACAACCGTATTTATACTTTTCAGCAGAAAATTCATTGATAAATTATATTTTCCATAAAAAAAAGTTATTGGTAATTATATTTCAGCGTTTCGATGCTTTACTGATTGCCGGGTCATTCCGACAACACTGGAAATGAAACAGTCCCCAATTGTTCGCAACGAAATTTAGTGGACCACAGCCCTTTTATAGGATCAGCTGGTCAGAAGTCAGATCGAGTGTGTAAAGGTGGGAATAATCTCTTACGTAGGGCGTGACCAAGGACAGAAGTGTTGTTGGCTCTGTCTGGAGGAGGATGACACCACAGAGCATACTTTGTGCAGCTGTATCCCGCTTACTAAAATCAGATTCTATGCTTGAAATTAATATAATGCAGGAGAAATCATTTCTATTCTTCTCAGAGATTTACACAACTTCAGTGGGAGAGCGTAGAAGTTGTTGTCTGCTTTTCGACCTGTCCCTTTCTATTCGGGCAACAATTAGCAGCAATAATAATAATATTTTCGTTTACAGAACAAGTTATCGAACCCTGTTGTAGAAAAAATCATGATTTTGATGAGAAACGTATTTATTGGTAATTTTTCAGTGGGAAAGTAACCCTGAAAAAAGTGACTACCAAAGAATGTAACTGCCTGTTCATAGAAGACCAAAAATTTCATGGGTTCGATGTCAGTTTCAGACTGCTATGAACAAATGTACAAACCAAAGTTGTTAGATAGTGAAGCTTCATGTCCTGTCATTTCTCCTACTATCCCTGCTTGTCCAAGATAAAAAAAAAAGTAAATGAATACAAATACATAAATTGCTTTTGTTTTCAATGGCGATGGATGAAGTACTCTGCACGTTGACTATGTAATAATTATAGTGGTTTATTATATTGCAGGTAAAAAAAGACCTTTCCTTTTAACCAAATGAAAATACTAAAAATTGAATAACAGAAGTCTGTGGGACCCGTCTTAGCCTCTAGCTGCAGTGGTTGGGGAGGTTCTTGACTTCTGTCAGAGCAAAACACCATTACCATATTATTACTTCAGAGTCCCGTATTTCATCTAATGCACGAACTAGAATCAAATTACAGAATAACTGTTGCCAGAATAGCAACAACAAAAAAAATTAATACTATTAAAGCTATTGAATATGGAAATTTAACTGAGATATTGACGTCGAATTAGTAACATATTTGTGGACACAGTGGGAGTTGAATGTGCTAGGCGCGAATAGTGTTAGAAGTGTTGCCAAAAAAAATGTGATTGCCTGAGCCTACCTTTACAGGGATTTTATTAACAAAAATTATATTTTTGTTCTTCTTGTTTTTTTTTGCAAATCGTTTTCCTGACTCTTCAATGCTGTAAAACATATTACTAAGTCAGTTCAAGAAAATTAAATGCTGTTTTTCTTCCCTGAAATTATTTTACCTTTATAATTATATTGATGTCCTCTGATATGCAATAGAAACCGCGAATTCTCCCTGCAAGGTCACGTGTCAACTTTGAAAAGAATGATGGCGTACAATTTTTCAACCAAGTAAGTTCCATTAAAATATCGTGGAAATTTCTATATACAGTTTTATTGGAATCATACAAAAAAAATTTGTTGGTTTTTTTCTAGTTTCCCATTTTTGTACTAAAATTAGATTCTGAACATCAACTCGGTCAGCCATCACTGAACATACAGAATATATCAAATGACAATTGTTAAACAAAAATGAACTGTTCAAAAGTATCGTTAAGATTTCGAGTGATGTTTGAAAATTGTGAGCCATGACAAATACTATTAATCTTGATAAAAAAAATTAAATTCGAACTTCGATATAAATACGATGAAAAATATATATGCAAATTTTAACACTGAATATTTTATTTAAAGAAATAAAAATTTTCCTTGCTTTTCAAAAATAAACCCGATAAGAATCGTAGTTTCATTATGTAATTAAAAGTCCTCCATTACAACTACAAAACCAAAAACAGACCTGAGTTCAACACCAGTTTCAGACTAAAATTATACAAAAAAAAAAAAAACATCTCGCATTTTTCTGATGTGCATTAGTGTGTCTTTGTGTCTCAGTTGTTGTCGGAAGGTTTCAGTGGCGAAGGCATAGTCACTGGTCACCGCACAATACCGGCTTCAGCTGATAGCAATCCACAATCACATCAGAACGCCCTCCTTCGTCGGTATTGTGTAGCACCGGCGAAGTAAAATAAAAATAAAAATGGCTACTCAACCGAAGCTTCAGCACTGCTACGAGTAAAAAAACAAAGAACGTGCGAAAGCAGAGCTGTAAAATAATTAATTAAGTTTCACTTCCTGTCGTTTCTCTAACTATCCTTTTCCTATAGTTTAGTTCCAGCACTATGCATTGCATGTGTAGGGGTCATCGCCTGAGTGCTGGTTCCAGATAAAAAAAAATAAATAAATAAATGCCCGAACTAGTATTGTCATTCGGTTTCTATGAACAGGCAGTAAATCATTTACTTAATTGAAACTTAAATTCTTTACAACTACTTCCTAAATTAATCAATTACTTTCCTGCTCAAAAATCAAACCAATACAAAATTTTTTTATTCGCAGAGATTAAATTTTTCAACACAACTTTATTTATTTATTGAGCCTCCGTAGCCTAGTGCATGAGCGTTAGTCTATCAATCAGGAGGTGCGTGTCCGATTCCGGCCTAGACCCTACGGGTTTCTATAGACAAACTGGAAGTGTTAGAAAAAAAGAGTAATTGAATCAGCAAATTTTCCTTGTTGTCTGAACTTTAAACACAAAATAATTGAATAGGCAATACTCGTAATTGATTTCAGATGTCAGTTCTTTCTGTGTAATTATTGATAACGTGTCCAGTTGAGAAAAGAATTATTGACAACTTTTCGCTAGCAGTATCGATAATCTAAGGATATAAAGAAACTGCTATCGTAAAATCCGTATTTTCTTATCTCCAATAAAAACTCATTGAATAACAAAGGCTTTATATTCTTTGACGTTTTTCTAGTTGCATCATAAGTCTTTCAAAAAATTGTACAATAATAATGTTGTTAAATAATTTTTATTTTTATTATTATTTTCTTTTAGAACTGGCAGCCCATAATTAGTTCTTCATTGGCATCGCTTTTACTGCTGGGCATCTCTACACTAATTGCAATCGCATTGGTAATACACACCGAATTAGTGCCAAAGAAACTACTGCACGTAACAAACAAGTCCACAAATGCAATAAACTCCACAGTCTCAACAGCTGGTGCTAACATAAATATCAAGACTACGGTGCCTGGTGGAGGGGCAAATAAGGGCATACCAATTACAACGGGGCAATTAACAAAAGCACAAGAAGTGGAATTAGAAAATGCAACAATACAACAAACAACGATTTCAACAGCATCTTCAGGCACTGCAGCATCCACACAAGAACAAATACTCAGCCACTCAACAGCAGCATTGAAACCACCCTTAAGATTTGTAACCGCGAACAGCACAACATCTGGTGTCCGAGGAGCTATTGGAATTAGTTGGTTGCTGCCTTTGCTTTTTGCCATAACATCGCCTTTAATTTGCACCATTAATGGTAAATGGCCACAAAACTGGTGGCTTGAAATTATGAGACACTCCCAGTCCATAGCAATGACAGCGACAGCACCCAACAGTGGAACAGTCTCTACAGCATTTTCCATGAACACGGCCACCAACAGTATTTTTCCATTAAATGACCATCTCATACGTACGCATTTAACGCCATTTAGTACCGAAGCACCTTTATTAAGTAATGGCGATAGTGTGCTGGAATTTAATACTACAGAAGCGATAGATAGCAATAGAGCTCAGCTAACAACAACTGCCGCCAGTGGTGGTGGCACTTACAGTACAATTGATTCAGCATCAACAATTTGGTCACATTCTTCGCAAACAGCACGTTCCCCAGTAACCTCAATTTCATATCGACATAATGAAGACACTTATGGCATGGGTACGACGACATCTTCTACTGCCAATTTGGCGAATGCAGACAATGTAGATGATTTCTTACCACCCGCTGTACCAGCTTCAAATTTTATTTTATTTTTGTGCGTCGATATTTTGTTCATTTTATTGTTTTTTGCTCTATTTGCGATTTTAATCAAGAAACTTTTGTGGCTTTGGCACAAGAATCATCCTACAAATTATGCAATTGCAACGACAGCAACAACAGCGTCCTCCGCATCGCCTGCAATAACAAATGCAACAGCACTGAATACGAATGCAATTCAACAGCAGCATTCACACCTTCAGCATCAATATCATTATCAGCAAACGTACAATGGCAACAACAATGCAGCATTAGATAAATTCAATATGGTCATGAAACAAAGGTGAGTGTCTTTGTTTGCACCGCAACATTAGAAACGTTATCGCAGTCATAAATACAAAACATTTGTTGCATGTTACGAGTACCAATTAATGTTTTGTTTCAATTGTGGGTATCTGCAGGGCTTTTTTGAAGGTTTTACAAGGTCTTAATTGGACGACCTTTACACGGTTTTTTATTTAGAGAGTTTCCCAAAGAGAGGTGGAAGGTGTTGGACTGTAACCCTAGACGTGCTTAAACGTAGCAGAAATACTTCTTCATGCAAGTTCTCTGGAGGTGTTATTAACGAAAATCCCGCAAAAACGACCGACTGAAGTTTATTTCAAAAATGTGGACGAGAGCAGAACAACTAAAAAAATTGTTTTTATTATTTTTTAGTGCAGGATTGCCAGTAGCATAAAAAATTTCAATATTTAGGGGAATCATTGCACCATGTGTCCAATTGCAATTATCGCAGCAAACAATCAAATTTTCCACTTTCTCTTTCCGAAAAAAAAAGTTCACGATTCCATTCCTAACACTTCGATGACATAAATACGAAAGAGTCATGCCAGCTGGCAACTCAGTTTAAATATAAACAGCTGTTAATATTTACATTATTTTAGTCTCACTTCTATTTTTGTTTTGACCTTTATTAAAATTTTTTAATTATATTTATTTTTGAGCGATGGTCTTTTTTATGAAAAGTTTTTAACAATTATTTATTTTTCAATATTTCGCTACCAAATAGGTAGCACCGTCAGGAAATAATAATTTGTATTTACATTATTTTAAATTGCATTATTTTACATTATTTTAAATTAATGGCATTTTCTTCTCAACCGCAAGCTCATTGCATTTCTTACCCAACTTTGCCCCGTTCATTTAAAAAAGTTGCACTTTATTGTTTCGCTATAACGCCATTTAACAGCACTTTAAAAATAAAAACAATAAAGTGCAGATATATTTAATAAATAAAGCTCAAAGTGCTATGAACTTTTTGAAAAAAGTGATTTTTTTCCCAAAAAATTTGTTATAATTAAAATTTTGCCAAAAAAAAAAGGATTACAATACTGGAGGTACTTAAAAAAAATATAAAAATATTTTACTAAATTTCGTGTTTTTATTAGTTCAGGTTTTTTGTGAAGTTGCGAAAAAGTTTTTTGTTTTCCGTGGTAAAGAACTCGCGTTATTCTTCATTCTACGAGGAATGATATACTAGGTGTGTACAAAAAATAAGGTGACTTTTAAAATTTCGCGGGCAACGCACTTTCGATTATCGATTTTTGATTGTTGTTATGTTGGTACACATGTGCCGAACAAATGTTCACAGTTTCAATGCATCAAGTGGTGCAAACTCTTCCTTAATGATCGAGAAGATTCCGGCGGGAACTCTGGAAGTTCCATCAACAACAGCAGAACGTGGACGCTGTGAAGAGAATTGTTTTTGAAAATTGACAAATTACTAGAAGAGAAGTAGCTGAGGATGTTGGCATATCAGTCGGTTCGTGTCATGCAATATTTTCGAATGTTTTGGGCGTGTCACGTGTGTCAGTGAAGTTTGTTCCCAAACTTCTGAATTTTGATCAGATTATGAGAGATTTTTTAACCAAAAGCAGTACGGCAATCGTGCTTCAGCCACCATATTCACCGTATTTGGCCCCCTGAAAATTTTTCCTGTTCGCAAAACTTGAAAGTTTTATGAAAGAACGAAGATTTGCAACGCTTGAAGAAATAAAAACTGCATCGGTGGATGAGCTCAAGACTATACCAAAAAGTGCTTATGAGAAGTGCTTTGAGGGTTGGAAAAAGCGTTGGCACAACTGTATTGTATCTAAGGGGGATTACTTTAAAGGGCACAACATAAATATTGATGAATAAATAAATAATTCTCCATAAAAATATAAAGTCACCTTTTTTTTGAACACACCTCTCTTACTTTTACCTCGAGCACACTCAGGTTGCATGTCACACTGAAATTTGTTGCAGCCGCTTGCAATAAGTAAATAATGTTCTTTTTTCTAGAAACATTGCAGCTTAAAAGTTGCTAATTCTAAAGACACACAAAATTGCTTACCCCAAGAAAACGTGGGGAATGATCTATCCATCGTTGGCAGAAATATTATTTGTGAAAGTGTAGCTCCCTCGGAAATTATTTCACCCCAATTTCGGCTTTTGGCCATTGAGTAACTGCACGGACTCATTGTTAAATTTGTCGCCGTCTCATTTTGTTTGCTCTAATGGTTGTGCTATTCTGTAACTTAATTTTAAAGAATGTATGTACACATTTTTTTATCTTGGACCAGAACTCAGCAGATTGCCACTACACATGCGATGTATTGTGCTGGAACTAGAGGAAAAGGATAATGCGAAAGATGACAGATGGTGAAGCTGCACTATCGTACAACTCTGCTTTTGCCTTTGCTTTTGTTTTTTGTTTATGGCAGTGATGCAGCGCCTCTGAAGTCATGGAAACGTATTCAATTTTGAAGCTGTGTTGTAGTAGCCATTTTTAGTAATTATTTGACTTCGCTGGTGCTACATAATACCGTCGAAGGAGGGCTTTCTGATGGGCATAAGGAATTACAATTTATTTAAAAAAGTTTTTTCGTACATTTCTTCTTCAGATTCTATGACATCATCGAGCTCATCTTCGGCCTGAGATTGGCTTTGGAGTATTTGCAGAGTTTTGGCCATTATATTTCGAGGAAGTGCTTTGAACAATTGCTGGTGGAAATTAGCAAAGAAGATTCTGATGGTTTTCGAATTTCACGAATTTTAATTGTTTGACACTGATAATTGGACAAAGTTATGGGATTAACTGTATGGGTCGATTAGCATTTTGATCTTTGATATATACATATATATATATATATATATATATATATATATATTTATAATAAATGAATTTATTTTAGGAATATCTTTATATATATATATATATAGATGATTCTAATTTCAGAATTGTGCTTTTTCCCGAAAAAAAAATATATGAAATGTATTATTAAATACCTTCTAATATTCTCATAAAGTATTTTTTTAAAAATAAGGTATTTTGTGGACATGTTAATAATTATTTTACATCACCGATGATGCTAGGCAATACCGACCAAAGAGCCAGCTCTGATTTTACTTGCGGATTAGTATCAGTTGAAGCCGGTACTGTTCAGTGACCAGTGACTATGCCTTCGTAACTGAAACCTTACGACAACAGCTGTGACAAGGACACACTAATGCACATCAGAAAAACAGCGAAATGTTTTTATGACTTGATCCGAATCTGGGCTCGAACCAAGGACTTTTTGGTTTTGTAATCAACGTGCTAACTAAAGGGTGGTTAAATTTCAAGGGCCGATGTTGATTTTGAATAAAACACAAAGTATTTAGGAAATTATTGTAATTTTATTTTATTATGATATATTGGTATTACTCAATTATGTATGGAACAAAATATCGGCCAAATGGGCGCCGCGACCACGGCGGCACACCTCCATCCGATGGTCCAAATTTTCGATGACCCTGAGGCATAATGGAGGTTCTATGCCGTTAATGTGCCGAATTATCTCATCCTTTAGCTATTGAATTGTTGCTGGCTTATCGACGTACACCTTTTCTTTCAAATAACCCCAAAGAAAAAAGTCCAACGGTGTCAAATCACATGATCTTGGCGGCCAATTGACATCGCCATTACGTGAGATAACACGGCCATTGAATTTGTTGCGCAAAAGAGCCATTGTTTCGTTAGCTGTGTGGCAAGTGGCACCGTCCTGCTGAAACCACATATCGTCCACATCCATATCTTCCAATTCGGGCCATAAAAAGTTCGTTATCATCTCACGATAGCGAACACCATTCACAGTAACTGCCTGACCGGCCTCATTTTGGAAAAAATACGGCCCGATGATGCCGCCAGCCCATAAACCGCACCAAACAGTCACTCTTTGTGGGTGCATTGGTTTTTCGAAAATCACTCTTGGATTCTCATTCGCCCAAATGCGGCAATTCTGTTTATTGACGAATCCACTGAGGTGAAAATGTGCCTCATCACTGAAGATGATTTTCTTCGAAAATTTGGCCGATATTTTGTTCCATACATAATTGAGTAATACCAATATATCATAATAAAATAAAATTACAATAATTTCCTAAATAGTTTGTGTTTTATTCAAAATCAACATCGGCCCTTGAAATTTAACCACCCTTTACTTCAGTCATCGCCACCCTCGTCATGAGAATTTTTGAAATATAATGAACGTTTAACGCGATAAATTTATGTTTGGCTGCAAGTCATGAAAATGCAAAAACGTAGCAAAAAAGGTACATCATTTACAGTGATGTGATAGCAAATGTATATTCGTACATTTTGTTGTTGGATTGCAAAAAAATGCTACAATATTTTGCATTTGCGCTTATGCAAGAGCGTTTGCATCAAACAGTGAATACCGTCTATACAATTTAATGCTTCCTCCCATTTTTTTAGTTTAAACTGAATAGTGCGATTGAGCAAGCATATATTTGCCTTTAAGTTAAAGTTTAATTTTCTCCTTGCAGATCGGTAGCATATCTTAAGCAGAATATGATTATATGCAATACAATTTAATTTCTCAATAGTCTTTAATTTTAAACCCATTTTCGTATTCTGCCGCAATACTATTTGTAGTTATTATCCTTGAAAATTTAATTTTAAGTTGTTTGATTATTTAAAAACTGAAGGGAAAACATAATAATAATAAAAAAAGGCCAACATTAATATTTTGAAACTCATTTAAAATGCAGAATATTGTTTTCTAAATAAAAATTTTATTTTCATTGCAGAATCGGTTTGTTGTATAGAACGGGTTGCCTGTTACTAATCAAATTATGTACGGATGCGTTATTCATTGTTTATAGTAATTCCATGGCCATGGAAACAACATGGTGGTGTTATCCATTCGGTATATCGTGTATATTAATGGTGAGTTCATTTGCCTTTTAATATTTTAGATGTACTTTTGGGGGAACTTTTAATGAGAT
Source organism: Dexiosoma caninum (assembly GCA_963924685.1). Lineage (NCBI taxonomy): Eukaryota > Metazoa > Arthropoda > Insecta > Diptera > Tachinidae > Dexiosoma > Dexiosoma caninum. The sequence continues at coordinate 23,349,439 of OZ004727.1, read as the reverse complement.
GTTCTGCTGAAGGAAATTTCATAACTATTTGTCTGTTTAAAAACTTGTGAATTTAAAACTTTAATAAAAGCTCTTATCTTTTTTAGTTTTTATTTTTATTTTCGTTGACAAATTCAAGAATTTTGAGTTGTTTAGTTCACCATCGATTTATAAGAAAATTATGGAAAATAGTATCAAAAAAAATAACTTGTCTCTTTAAATTCTTTCTTATTAAAAAGAATAAAGTGCACAATGTCAATGAACCTGCTGTTTCCTGCTTGATATTTCTGCATTTTTATATTCATATAAGAGAACTTCTCCACTTTATGTATTTAAACGTTTTTACTTGTGTGCTTTTGTGTGTGTTTGTATTTAAAAACTATCCCTGCCGGCAAATTGGCAGTCAACTACAAATAAAATTTACTTTTATGGACTAACTTCAAATTAGCTACAATGTACTGAAGAATTCCCCCAAATCAGAATGTGTAAATTTTGTGCAGTTATTTCATTTGCTTTTGATTGATGATGTTAATTCGTTATTTTTCCTTTCGTTTCTCCATTCATCAATTGTTTCATTTACTTTACATATCACTATTTTTCAACTCTTTTAAAACATCGTTTATTTAAAGGCATTGTAGAAATGGCATTCATTTCCATATTAATAAGTCGATAAAAAGTCAGATGAAAAATAATTTTTCCCTGAGGGTGGCGATGGTCGAAGTAGTATGCACGTTGACTACAAAACGAAAATTTTTCCTCGGTTCAACCCCAGTTTCAGACTCATAAAAACATGTCGCATTTTTTCTGATGTGCGTTTCTGTGGCTTTGTGTCAGTTGTTGTCGGAAGGTTTTAGTGACGAAGACATAGTCACTGGTCACTGAACAGTGACGGCTTCACCTGTATCCAAGTCACATCAGAACGCCCTTCATCGTCGGTATTGTGTAGCACCGGCGAAGTAAAATAAATTACTAAAAAATGGCTACTAAAAAGCTCCAAAATTTAATACGTCTCCTTGACATCAGAGACGCTACAGCACTGCTGTAAAAGCAAATAACGTGCAAAAAGCAGTGTTGTGAGATAGTGAAGCTTCACCTCCTATCATTTCTCCTGCTAACCCTTTCCTATAGGGATCGCATCGCATGTGTAGGGGTCATCTCCTGAGTGCTGGTTCAAGATAAAAAAAAATAATCGAATACAATTATTCGTTAGGTTAGGTTCGGTTAGGTAGGCAGGTCGCTGGTGAAAATAAAGAGCGCAGCACACTTGGCTGCAATTCATCGTGGTTCCGTTTTGATACCTGTGAAGAATAGAATAGGTCAGGAAGAGCTGCATCACTGGACGAGAATGCGACAGAGTGGAAAGAGTCTAGTAAGATCCGAAGAAACCGACGGTACGACGAATAGGACGATGCTAGCAAGATAAACAGCCGCTGCTCCCAATAAACTTATTCAGCTCGCTGAGTCCAATTACCGCCAGCTAGGATAGGCTTAAGATGCAATTGTTTTTTTTTCTCGGACCAGTGCTCTCCTACGTATGCCTTTTAGTTTAAAAGTTTGAGGCAAATAAAGTTGCAGACCCGAAACTAAATTTTTGTTCACAACTTATTTTTGACCCCCAACCTGTCTGAAAACGAACGGAGAGCTGAGAAAATAACACTGTTACATAAAACAGGTGGTCTGACATATATATGCATATGTACGTACCTTCGTAATTCAATTATAAGCGATTTCTTTTTTTTCAAAGCTTAATTAATATTTTTATTTTTACAATAAACAAAGGGTGGCAATGGTCGAAGTAGTCTGCACGTTGACTACAAAACGAAAAATGTTGCTGTGTTCAAACCCAGTTTCAGACTCATAAAAAAAACATCTCGCATATAACGTATTTTTGGACAGTGACTTAAAAAAATTTCTTTTTTTGGACGAAGGTAAGTGCCGCCTTTTTAAAATTTTCTTTATATCTTTGGCATTTGCTGTCCGATCTTAAGGAACGATATATTAATGTTTTCGAGAAGCCGCATATTCTGCTTGGCTTCGACTATTCCGTTCTAGTATTTATCCATCAGATCTCTGTTTTTACCACCCTAATGTCAGAAAATTTAAGTTCGTGAAAAAAACAATAAACTTTTGCTGAGAAAGTAATTCGATAATTCCAGCAGAAACAATTTAAAATTTAATTATACTAAATTAAATTAAAGTTGGCTATATTTTTGGCGGCTCTGCAAATGCCCAAGATATAAAAAAAAAACAACGTTTAAAAAGCAGACTTCTACCATCGTCCAAAAGAAATTTTTTTTTTAAATCGCTGTCCCAAAATAGGTTATATTAGGGGTTGTACGGATTACTTTTTCTTTGAGCTACCGTTCATATGTATAAAAAATTAAACAAAAAAGTAAATTGAGAAAATGAAATGCCAACATGAACCAAGAATAGACTTCTGAAGACCATGGTTGGCAATCGTGGTTCAGAGAGCGAACCAAGTGGTTCATATTGCCTTGTGAACATAATATTAAGCTATGTACATACAATTGTCAGATTTGACAATATTGTAGGCAATATGGCAATATGGCAATATGCTGGAAATGCGCTCACAATGAAAAATTGCCACCGAAGTGTAAATTGTCTGTTCAGGCTATTGTAAGACGTCTGTTCAATTTCATTGTCACACAATAAATTTTTCTGTGAACAAAAATTGTCTGTTCACACGGTTGTCAGATTATTGTATGTGAAAAGTTGCCAGATCCGATGTTTAACATTGTATCTAAATATTTCTGGGCAGTGTTGCTAACAGAAATATTTATCTGCCAATTGTGTTATTGTACGGTGCACTAAATTAAGCAAATCATACAATAACAAATGACTGTAAACTGTATGGCAATTACGTGTCAATGAAAATGAAGGGTGTTCTCACGATTGTCAGAATTGTGACAATAAACATGTACGGGCAATACATTTTGTGACAATGTTGTTCCACAAAAATTGTGAGTTCACACGGTTGTTGAACATTTTATTGCATTTTTTCTGTCAATATTGTACTATATGACAATCGTGTGTACATACTTTAGTTGAAAAATATTGCAGAGTCGCACAATTCACTACATGCATGGACATCGCAATGTTAAAATAATCAGTTATCTCCATTAAAAATAATGAAAATGTCAACCAACATCAGTTGTAAGAAAGTTAAAATGCATTGCAAGTTAACTGAGTTATGTTGCAGCTCCTAAAAGTCCGTTGCTTAAAAAATTTACAACAATTTTGTTTTTAAATTGAGATGCAATTTTTGAATAGTCCTTCGCTGTCACTAATTGTCTTCCTCGCTGCACTTGCCATATTTGAGGAAGAATATCAAATTTTTTTAATACAAAAAAAAAGCAGAAAAATGAGATGAATCTTTGACAAAAAAAGAAATGTTATTGTATCTCAACTGAATGTTATAATGTAACCAAAATAAAACGTTAAGCTTATGGAAATATTTCTGTATAAATAAAAATAAAAAAGATATAATAATTCCCTAAAGTTAATTCCTCAAAATTTAAAAGGTTTAAAACTAAAATTTTAAATTTATTTTATATAAAATAGTGCATATTTTAAAGCAATCTGTATAAACAAAATGTAAAATGTTGTAATTAATTGATTGAGTGACGATTTAATACGGTATTCACACCAGAGATCAGCAAAGAAAGTATCCTACAGTCATGATTCATTATTTTTTGTACTTATACGTATTCATACTTATTGTTATGTTATCGATACGGAAGGTGTGGAGGTACCGCTTTCAGCAGCAGTTTTGTTGAGCAAAACACAACAAGTATCAATTCGAAAAGTTTTTCCCGGTAATTATTGTCACATATAATAAGTATAAAAATTAGAAGTAGAAAAAAAAAGAAGAAAGTAGAACAAATTAAAAAAAAAAATATTATGAAATTAAATTGGATATAAACATGGACGGACTCCCATTATTTAACAGTTCGCGAATCGAGAAACTGAGATGTTGTTTTCCCAAGGAGTACTAGTGAATCTCTGGTTTCAATGTCTCCATATGTCTCTTAGTGGAATAGCGAATCAGTAGTTAAATGTCTATAGTAATTACATTGCCTGCGGTAAGTTAGTAGTACTCGTAGCAATCTCAGTAGTGAATCAGTACTGTTTAACTATTGACATTTCCTACAGGGCATTTACGCATGTATGTATATTGAAAAAAAAAAAAATATCTTTTTAGTGTATTGAAATATACGAACGGCACGAACGAGGGATGCAAATGAACCGTAAATTTTCAACTTTGCAAATTGCAGAAGTTACAATAAATTTACAGATTGCTTCTTTTTTCAATCCAATATTTTAATTTTAAAGCAAACATTTTTTAAACCACTACTAATAAAAAATTTATTGATACTGTAAATTATCAAATCACCACTAAAAATCAATAAAATTATTAAAATGATTTTGCATTATCAATAAATAATTTATTATTTTTTAAACTGTGGTACAGCAAAATTATGTAGGGGTCGCATGTACCAATTCTGTTTTGTTGTGTAGTCCATACAGAACGAAAATAGTTTTAGTTTTTTTAGGTCACTTCGAAAAGTGATTTTATAACGGTAAATGTAGTGAAAAACGTGGTTTTTAATGTTTCATATTGACAGAGTCATGTTTTCTTTTTGTTCACAATAACAAATATATACATAAGTATGTACATATCGTCATCTAAAATGCAAAACAACGTATCATCAAAAAAATCAAAATTAATTTTTTTATTGATTACGATTCACTACATCATATTAGATATGTATGTATGTGTACAAAATTTTTAACTTCTAATATGAAAGATACACAAGTTAGAACCAAAATTCAAAATAACGTATCATCAACTGCTTGATTTTCTTAAACGAAATATAACGTATCATCCATCACTCATGCTAATGAAAAAAACAACAGAGTAGGTATGTACATAGGTACTTACTTGAATTTTTTTTAGAAGAATACAGCAAGCATTGACTTTTTTATTGTTTATAGTTTATTTACTGTTAGTTTTAGTGGAATTTTTTTATCAAATTAAAAATTATTACAAAAGCGAAAAGAAAAATACTAAAGCGTTGTAAAAATAATAAATTGTGTTCTATAATCGAAAGAAGTTATATAAATATAAAAAAGTTAACAAAAGAGATGAAAATAAAAAGAAACGAATGTATGGTGAAAGACATGATTATCAAAAGGAAGTATTTGCAACAGAAAACCAAGAGAAATGAAAGCTGGATGCACGTCCAAGTATTGTCAGAAAAGTTCAACTCTCCATTGTTCTATTTTTTCCGAAAATTTGCGGAAGGAAATATTTGAACGTTTTTGGCAGATGTCATGGGGCGTATGAACCAGCAGGATCCATTTGTTACAAAATCAATATTAAGGACAACTATCATATTCTTCCACAAAGACTGCTAGAAATTTTGAAATTCAGCAGCCTAAACTATTGCACTCCCAATAGCTTGCAATCTCCAAGAAGAAATTGCAACATTTCCAGGACCTAAAATCTTTGCTTCCAGCAGATTGCCATTACTTCTGTGATAGTATACCTTTTGAGTAATTAATTAATAAATAGCTGTTTACCTTATTTTTATAAGTGTCTTATGCTGTTTTAATAAATTGAATACATATGTACTTGTTTTTTGTTCTTGTTGTCTTTATGAACATTTTATGAAATACCTTTCTTAAGTTATTAATAATAATTAATTATAATTAACATCAAAATACAAAATATAAAAAAACATATAACTGTTTTTATTTTTTCATACAGATTAAAAGGTTGATGATACGTTAGTTTGTTTCAGAAAACAACAGTTCAAAATAACGTAACACACATAGCATAAAATGTACTGTAAAAAACAGATTTATTTTATCCAAAATATGTTTCTTGTTTCATGTCAATTTAGTTTTAAAAATTTTTTTTCAATACCTCAAACCGTTTCCATATTATATAGTTTTATGTTCCTCCTGTAAAATTCTGAAAAGTGATGTTACGTTATTTTGCATTTTAGGTGACGATATATTGTTTGGTATCTCATAAGCAACTTATAGCCTGAGGAAAAAAAATTTTTTTTTGAAAAATGTGTTTTTGTTATACTTCAACCACTATAACTTAGCTATTTATTACCTGATTTACAAAACAAGTATGCATTGTTTGAAAGATAATATCATATCCTTCAAAGAGGAGAAAAAATTATAGAAATCAATTGGGAAGCAAAGAAGTTATGACTCTTTCAATTTCAAACTCCAAAAACAAGTTTTTCACTACATTTACCGTTATAAAATCACTTTGCGAAGTGACCTTAAAAAAACTAAAAGTATTTACATACGTTCTCTATGGACTCCAGCAAAACAGAATTGGTACATGAGAAACCCCTGTATAATTTTTTTCTCAACTTTTGTATCACTGTGTTGTGTACTTTAATTATCTATGGATGCGAGACAACATTTTTATGTCATGTCTTAAAGCATATTTAGCAATATATCTCAATCTCTATTCAGCCTTAAATTTTCTTGTAGTTGTAGTCAACTTGTTGTTCGGTAACGATGCATTTATGTATATGAATGAAAGGCTGGAATGACTCGATGAGTACGATGTCGAAGTGTGATTCATACTTATTGCTACCCAGCGGGAAATGATAATAGCAAAACTGTACTGATTTGTTAATGGCTTGGTCATCGGATGACTTGTTATACCCCAAGCAATGTAATGTACTATAGACATTTAACATGTGCACGTCATTATAAATTCACTGCTGACGTTGGTCCCAGGTAGTCAATAGGGTAGTACATAGAACTTGTGGGAAACTGAGAGCAACAGCATCTATTTGCACCACAAAAAAAAGAGAGAATAAAAACTCGTTTTGCGTTAAAGACAAAATAAAAAGTGCACACGTTTATTTGACAATGTCATCAAAAAGTTACCACAAAAAAACGACAAATATATTTACATGGAGACACTTGGTCTCAGCCTTCCTGTAGCGTACTTATACTCATAAATCAAAGTTATTGTCAGTATAAGTACGAGTAGTTGAGTAGAGTAGTTGAATTTTAATGCCGTATACTCACTTTTACTTATAATTTCGTGAATTAAAATAAGTAGCGAAAACATGGCACAGTGCTGATCTCTGATGCACACATAATACAGGGTGTTTCGTAGCAGATTTATACATATTTTCAAACATAAAGAAAAAACGTAATAATTGACACAAAGTTTTAATTAAGAGCATTGAACGATAGAATAGAAATGTGGATTTTATTTTTTAAATAGTATGTCATTCCTTCAGATCCTTTTTTAAAATTTCATGAATAATCGCTCTTGGAAGTCCCAGTTCAATGTTTTCGGGAGTCCTAGAACATCAACTGGGCCCTGGCCGCGAAGGATTCGTAGTCGAAGCAGTTGCAGTTGGAATCTCTGCACCCACGAACGAATTAAATTTACACTCGGTCCATCACTTATTCGCCGAATACCGAACTTTGAACAATATTGTCGACGAGCAATTACGTAAGAATCATTTATCTTAAAAAATGTCTCCACAGCGAACGCACGATGCTCACTCAACCACTGCGACATCATGACTGGCAAATCCGCACAATCGATAAGTCCAACAGCGCCACCCTCCCTCCGCACCGTTTTTAAAAATAAAAATTTGCCACCAGACACCCTGTAGAAGTGCCACATACTGCTACATGCCTGGGACTGCGTGTATTGGCCAAAATTTCGTTTAAGTCATTAAAATTAACACATAGTATTGACAACATCTTTTATAACAACAATAAAAAAAATTTTATAATAACTCGTGATTCACACACATGAAATTTGACTTCATTGATATTGGTACAGGCTTAACGATACCGTCAAGAACTAATTTTCTTGAAATTTTCAAAGTATCTCTCCGTACATGTGGAAAGAACTATATAAATTTAAAAAATTCCAACTGGGCATTACCACGCCCATACAAATTAAATATTTATTTTTCTTGAGAACCGTTGAAGTAAAAGTTTCTGAATATGGTCCAAACTACTTTGTAGTTAAAACAAATCATCAGTCCAACACTGGGAGCGATTGGACATTTAAGTGTGGTACTTCCCATACAAACTGAATATTGATATCATTAAATCTTGCGAACGGTTAAAGATAATGTTTCGGTATTTGGTCTGAGTAACTTAATGGTCAGTACAAATCATCAGTCAGAAAAGGGGCGGAATGGGACAAGTGAGCGTGGTATCTCCCATACAAAGTAAATTTTGATTTTTTATATCTTGAAAACGGCTAAAGGTAAAGTTTCTCATTTTTGGTCTGAATGACTTGATAGTAAATTTGTTTGCTTCGGGCACTTCATTATAGCTACGGAACTGAAGTTTGGTATACGAGAGAGTAAATAATGGGAAAAATATGAAAACTGGAAATTTTTATAATGGGGACTAGGCTGATCCTTTTCTGCATTTGATGTACCGATTTACATTTCTCATAGAGCTACAGAGCTGAAATTGGTTATACGGGTATGCAGCCGGACGGTAGGGAGGGTAAGTAAAACATAGATATGTCTGCATCTAGATGGACTCATATATACAGGGTGGGCCAAAAGTAATCACTTCATGTTCTTTTGCTGTAATTTTTCTTTTTAAGATAAATTTTGGGACTGCTTATGATATGGGCTAAGTGACCGCCGCCAGAGTTGATGACCATACATGCTCATCCAAAGGTTTTTATTAAATAAAATTACAGCAAAAAGACATCGGGTGATTACTTTTGGCCCACCGTGTATATATATTTTTTCAAACATAAGATTACAACGTGTGGTAGGGGGCAACTTCCGCGTCACCGAAACTAACTAACCGATTTTAATAAAGAACACATAAGGCGCATATTTTTCTTTGGTTTTTTTTTTTTGTGAAATAAAACTATTATAACAGCTACAGCAAGGCGTGGCCGGGTCTGCTAGTGTATTAATAAAGTTGGCATCACTGCAAGGGACTCCTGTACTCAACATATGTATGTGCATGTGTGCATGAATATTTCTATATTTGTGATGTTTACTTTATGCAACTTTTAATTACTTTATAATTAAAATTATAGACGTCATCATTATATAAAATATAGGCCTCATTTATTTAAACACAATCATTAATATGCAACCGCACACACACATAACATGCATACCAGTACATAGTTGCATTATCAAGGAAAAAAAAAGTTATACACACATGTAAAAAAAGCTTGTGTAAATAATAGACATACATATATTTTTGTTAATGTTTTTAATCAAGTTTTTCTTTTAATTTTTTGTATTTTTAACTTTTTTCAATGGAATACAACGTCATTAACATTTATTGTTTATAGACTGTAGTAAATAAACATAGATGAACTTTTTTTTAATTTCGCATTAAGCCCATGATTATGTGCAAAAGCTATTAAAAACATTAAAAAAAATATATGTAAATATAAAACAATAACAACAAAAAAAAAGAATATGCTCATGATGCATTAAATGAGAATGACGTGTGAAAATTTTAAAAATTTTTAATAACAAAAAATCGTTGATTGAATTCAAGTGATGCTGTTAAAGTTGCAAATAGTTTTTGTTTTTAATAAAAATCTTTAAAAAGAGTGACTATTAAAACTGTAATAGAATTTTGGGCAAATTTTAAACTATGTTTTTTTAAATAAAACTAATTTTTCACGTAAATTGTAAAGCTTTTTGATCTTAACTAAATGTAGAAAACTATCAGGAAATTAAATCCTCAATTCAAAAGCTCAGGCGTATGAGTTATCGTTTAAGGCCGCTTTAAACGATAAGATTTGTCGTACGTAAAATGTGAGAGAAAATAAAATAAAATTCCATCCGTATGTCAAAAAAAGAGAGTAAAATTCGGACGGTTGTTTTCTGGCATTTACACCAGCTGTTTGTTACAGCTGTTTCCTTGTTTTCCACAGGGATGGAGTTCTTGTGCAATTGAATTTTTGTTTAATAACCTTGAAAAATATTTTCATAACTTTGGAATATATTATTTTCGTGGTAAAATTTTTAGTGTACTTTTACAAAATATACGTATATATTTATAAAATTGTGCTGTCGTGGCCTAAAATGTTCATTTTGATTTTATTTTATGAAAGCAGTTTTCCCTCCCTGGTTTTCTCACATTTGTTTACATAAACATGCATCCCTGATCTAATGGTGTGCGTTGGTTTTTGAAAAATTTTAAAAAATCCAGAGAGCCATACGACTGTCAAATTTTCATCCGTATTTTCTCTCAAAATCGTATAGTTTCATTACATATTACGTTTAGACGATCCGACGTGTACTCTTCTACACAAAAATTTGGCATGTCGTACGACTGGTGGGAAAATGTAAAGCACCCTTTAACGAGAGACGACATGGCTTTGTGCAAGGTCTATGTCGCACTACTATAATAAACAACACAAAAAGCAACAGGCATTTTGTTTTTGTAAATTAACTTTGGGATGTCAAAAACAGCAGACCACTACTCTCTCCAAAGTAAACATACACACAGGCTACAATAGCAAGAAAAACATTAATTTCATTTACATATGTGTGGCTTAATTGTTTTTGCAACACTCTCTCAAAATAAAGAAAAGAGAAAAATATTTAATTGCGCGCTCTCACAAATTAAACAAATGAGTAAAATGTAAACGAATTTTGACAGTCAAGTATAAAATACTTGGATAACACATGGCGAGTTGCACTGAGCTAATAATTAGACCATAATGCTTGCGATTATGTAAATTTATAGTATCGTATCTTTGTTTATTTATTTTCATATTTTCTTCTTTAAAAATATGCGTTTCATATTCATTTGATTCCTTGATGTCATGTTCACACGAGCAGCAATATTTGTGGTTCGAACGTCAACCATGATTGGAACTACTTGGTTCGCCATACAAAATTTTGAGAGCTAACCATGTTAGTTCATTGTGAACCAAGTAGGAACCACGAAGAAATTACTCTTCTATCTAATTTTGTTAATAAATTATCGCTAGTTTATCTGAACTAACTGAAAAAAAACAAAAAACAAAAAACAAAATAGAAATAAACAAAACATAATTGTGTAAAATAAAATAAATAACGAAAAATAGTAATTGCAAATTAATAAATAATACATATATGTGCATATTTATATGTATAAAAAATTTAAAAACAAGGGAATTGAGAAAACGAAATGACAACATGCCAACACCATGGTTGGCAATTGTGGTTCAGAGAGTGAAGCAAGTGGTTCATATTGCCGTGTTTTTTTATCTTGAACCAGCACTCAGGAGATGACCCCTACACATGCGATGCATTGTGCTGGAACTATAGGAAAGGGATAGTAGGAGAAATGATAGGAGGTGAAGCTTCCCTATCCTACAACACTGCTTTTAGCACGTTATTTGTTTTTACAGCAGTGTTGTAGCGTCTCTGATGTCAAGGAGACGCTTCGTTTTTAGTAGCCATTTTTAGTAATTATTTTACTTCGCCGGTGCTACACACTACCGACGAAGGAGAGCGTTCTGATGTGCCTGTGGATTGGATTCGATTGGCTGAAGACGTCACTTTTCAGTGACCAGTGACTATACCTTCGACACTGAAACCTTCCGACAACAACTGGTACAAAGACACAGAAATGCACATCAGAAATAATGCGAGATGTTTTTATGACTCTGAAACTGGGGTTTTGTAGTCAACGTGCAGACTACTTCGACCATCGCCACCCTTGTATTATTAAATTAAACCAGGTATGGAAATTTTAATTGAAAATGAATTAGTTTTTATGCTTTTCACGATAAGCGATTTTGATTCAAAGAAATTGAAAATTTAATGAATCAACTGAATGAACTATATATGTATGTATTTATCATTAAGAAGAATTTAATTTCTGGTATTATTACACAATGCATACGACATTAAAACGAGCTTGTGAATTGAATAAGTATAAAATATTGTGATATTTAGTTTCGTCGGTACTAAAAATAAGAAATATTCATCCCAAATATGAATGTTCTCACGAAATTTATGTGCTTCCCAGAAAACATTTTTCTCGTCCACTATTTTTTTTTTTTTTTTGAGACAATACAAACTACGAAGTTCTTAAGTTCTTGTCTAAGTATGAATTTTATTATAATGGTTACTCTTTGCACGTGGATTTTCAAAACTGTTTTCCTTAAATGTACGCGTTTTGAGGCCAGAAGGAATAATTCCGAATATTTATGACGTTGTCTTTTTGTTTTTTTTTTTTAATTTAACGAAAACCCAGGATTTGCTAGACTTTGACCTGCTCGGTAGGTACTCTTAACCATACGATCCCGACGGAACTGCCGCAAAGCTGGACTATATTGACTACGTAGTTCCAATAGCATCAATTTCATTAAGTTATATACACTCGTGCAAGTTATACCCCGTACGGTGTAATGTTACGCACTAAATTTCCTTAAAAATCTGATATCCAATTCGAAACTGGCCGACAGACAGAGAAAGCATGCTTAACATATTCCACAACATCACTATCTCTTTGTGACTTTCCGTGTGTATATGTATATATACATACTCGTACATATATGTTTTTTTTCTTTTATTATAAAAAAAAAGGCAATATAAACTATAGGAAGCTCTTAAGCTTGTCGGTAGAAACACCCAAGTTCTAAGCGGGAATCGAACCCGCACCATCATATTGATAAAACTAATGCTCATGCACTAGACTACGGAGGTGCCTAACAATGTTTGGCAGTTGTGTTTGAGAAAGAATTTTAAAGTACAGTGCAAACTTAAAAATTTTACTTTTCAGAATTAGTGAAATTTATTGCAACTACAATTATTACAAATGAAGGAATGAAAATTTGGCTGTGGTTAAGCTCTTAGTTAATTTATCACAATAATATGAAAAATTACATTTCATTTAAGAATAAGGAAAACGGAAAAAGAACAACAGAGACTTTAAAAAAGTCTTTGTCAAATCGATTTTAGGTATTTTTTAATTTTTCTTTAATGACATAAAACTGATCTAAATCAGTTAAATGGTTCATAAGCCATTTAAACTGCGTAGTGTTACTTTTCGAATATGTTCTGGCAAGGAAAAATTTAATTTGTACTCGTAGCAGAGTCGCAAAGAAGAAATCAATAAATTGCCTAATTTAATTAAATATTTGCCATTTTCAAATGGATAAAAGAAAAAACATTTGGCATTTAAATTCGAGCAGTTGGAATTGTTTCTAATTTGACAGTTAAAATTTATTAACTGCATCCCATCTTAAAGTCGAAATCGTTTTCTTGGCTGCTTTGCTTTCAAAAAAGCTGTATTCAATGTTTTCATTTCATTGAGGACAATGAGTATTAAAATTGTCTTACTTTCGTATAGTCTGACGTACGATGAACATAAACACAAACTCTCATTTCAATTACAAGTGAAAACAATTTGTGTAATTTTTCTGCCTCCCAATACTAACGCTTGATTTTTATTTGCCAGCACTATTCCTGCGGTATTATTGTAGCTCCAATGCAAAATTAATTTGACACATGATAATTTAATGTTATTAAAAAAATAGTATTGCGCATTTCATTCTAGAACAAATTTTCAAAAATAATAAAAAAGACTAGACTGACTGCTTTAGAAATCTCACTGGGAATTTCTGTTTGTTATAAGGATACCTGTTTTATGAATACTGTACCAGTGATTGATATAATTAATTTTGAACTTTGGCATTGATATGCTGAAAGAACAATACTTCTTTCTTAAGAGCATATTTTTGCATATTTTGAGAACATACTTTCCATTCAATTAAGTTTTTCATAGCATTTGTGCTTTTTTTTTCTACGAATTAAATTTAAAAGTGCATTTAAATTTTTAAAGCATTTTTACGCTGCACTTACAGAAAGTATTATTAAAGTTTTTGGTATTTTAAATTAAATTAGACTAGACTAGATGCGAAAATATACGTACGAGGAAGCAACAGAAGATCGATAAAATTTACAATTCTCAATAATGTGGCAATGTGGTATTTCATGACAAAAATTATCAGTTCAAAAGGTATTTTTTATAAAAAATCTCCAACTACAGTTGAATTTCTATGACTGAAAAAAAAATTTGTATTACAGAAAATTCAAGTTAGAAAATGTTGTTGCAAGAGCCAAAAATAAAAATAAAAATAAAAAGCAAAGCAAATATTTTAAAGATTAACAGACATGTTCATAACAAATTCTTATTTTATGTTTAAAGAGTACAAAAGTTATCTTATAGTTGGCTTATAAATCAGTTTTCAAAAGTTGTATTCATAAACGAAGCTGGAACTAAAAGAAAGGGATTGTAGGAGAAATGATAGGAGGTGAAGCTTCGGTATCTTAAAACACTGCTTTTTTTACACGTTATTTGTTTTTGTAGCAGTGTTGTAATGTCTCTGATGTGTTAAATTTTAAAGCTTCGTTTTTAGTAGCCATTTTTGGTAATTATTGTACTTTGCCGCTGCTACACAATACTGACGAAGGAGGGCGTTCTGATATGCCTGTCGATTGTATATAGCTGAACCCGTTACTGTTCAGTGACCAGTGACTATGCGTTCGCCACTGAAACCTTGCGACAACAACTGACACAAAGTCACACACAAATGCATATCAGAACAAATGCGAGACGTTTTCATGACTCTGAAACTGGGATTGAACCCAAAAAAAATTTTTCGTTTTGTAGTCAATCGCCAGATATTTCAATTGGAAATTTTAAATATTTTTTTATCAAAAAGAAAAATTTTAACTTTTGGAAAAAAACAATCAATGATATTGGCGCGATATTGAAGAATAGAGATTTTTTTTTGTAAAATAATAAATAATTAACTTTAAACTTGTTGAAATATAATAAAAACAAAAAGGCTAACCGTCAGCTTGAACATAATGCCAGAGAAACAGCAACTCTGCTTTACAAATTCTCAAAGAATGCACAACTGCAGAGTTATGATGTACCTGTTGATTGGTTACAGCTGAAGACGGTACTCTTGAGTGAACTATGCCTTCGCCACTGAAACTGGCCGACAACAACTAACACAAGGACACACCAATCGGCGTCAGAAAAAATACAAGATGTTTTTATGATTTAATCTGAAACTGGGGTCGTAGAAAGGACTTTTTTTTGGTTTTGTAGTCAACGTGCAGACTACTTCAGCCATCGTTTGTTTTGTTTGTATATTCCGTAATTCGCAGAGTTCTTGTAGGAACATGTTAAATTTCTTAGCTTTTTTCAAGAATTTCGTTAAATGAAATGTGCATGTAGACCAGCTAAACCATATAACAAACGTAGATAAATAAATTTAAAAAAAATTCATTTAAAATTTTAATAGTTGCGATTAAAAATTTAATTTATCAAAATATTTCATTAAATTTGTAATTATTATCATTAAGAATTTAATTGAAAATGAAGTCTACAATAAGAATATAATTGATCGTATTAAGTTTTTTGCAGATGAAAATCTAATTAATTTTTTAATTGATATTACAACATTTTTAATTAAAATTTTTTGTTTTTTTCTATGTACTGTCTCTCAGAAAGATTTCATTCATTACGAATTCATGTGTAACAGCTACTGGCACGAACACAACGTGCCTCTAACTCGGCTATTTATTTAATTATGTATGTGTAAAAGCAAATAGAAAAAAAAAATTAACGCATATTTTGTATGTATGTATGTGTGTGTGTGTTTGTGTGTGTGGCTGTGTTGTGTGAATGTGTTAATATTATTTTATTGTTCTATAACATTCAGTATTTTAGTTTATGGTCCTGTTAGTTCGACCTAAAAATATTTATATGTATTCCAATGTTGTTTGTGTTAATTTTTCTTATCTCATAAATACATGAACTTACACACACACACACACATGCATACATTCAGACAAACTAGATTTTTATGTTATTTTTTTATACTTGCCGACAGATAAATATTTATCTAAATAATACAACATGGAAGTAATAAAACCAGGAACATTTATTTAATTCTGCTACACTAGTTGAACATAAACAAGTGGAGCTAATCAAGCACCAATACATTCTCACAAGGATACACGTCCATACAAAGGAATTACAATGGAATGCTGACATTTATTAGCAAGAACTAAGCAAATGAAAATAGTACTAAAGAAAATGGAAAAACATTTAGAATAATGTTAATCAATACATATGTATGTGTGTGTACACATGTATATGTATTTGTGAGAAGAATTTGAAAGATATGACTGGCGCCTCTAGTAATCGTTCAAATAAAATATTCTATATATTTTGCTGAAGTTTTTAAATGTTAAAAATATTTTTCGATAAAAAATTTTAAAATTTTTGCCAAACTGTGAAACGTTTGTCGGAACTGTCTACTTCGTTCGTGGTATTTTGAATTTTATTAAAAATAAGATAATCCCAGAAGTACACTAGCAAATTGCTCAAATTAATTTTGCAAATATGCTTTAGTTTGAGAATATTTCCATCGGATTTTTCCACTTCAGATTCGAATAACCAGAGATTCGTCTCATAGACGTCGTACAGCAACTCTGTAGGTTATAAATAATATTTATGGCAGGATTATGAATGACAACCGAACGTCAGTTCTTTTTTCTAGGCCCAATGGTCAGGGGAATTACAGTGAACTCGCGATAATATGATCTAATTAAAACAAAGCGAGTTCATATTTACGAATGGCATCTAATTTCCCTTTTTGCCATAAAAATAAACGTTAATTATGTTGAATTTTTTTTTGTTGTTTTTTGGCTTCAAAAAACAACCGTTTAACTTGAAAAAAAACTCTAAGTAATTATGCGGAAACTTCTGCGATTTTTTGCTGTCGTTTTTTGCATATGCGAGAAAGTTTGATAGACCTCTTTGGGGTGTTCATATACAGGGTGGCGCAGAATGAGTTATATGGTTTAAATGGTTTATAACTTTGTTATTTATGCGATTGTTATAATTTTCTTTTAAAAATACTATTGGGGAATTTTTTGCAATTAGCTTTGAAAAATGATATCCTGTAAGTGATGTCCATTTGCTGCCATGCACATACGTGCTCTTTTTAGCATAGCTGTGATAGTCCAAGTTGTGTCGGACGCCTCCTTGTTGATGTTGATGGACTATGCTGCACGCTCTCCCGTACACGTTCAATATTTTGACCAGTGTGCACAGTAGGTGTTCTTCCGGCACCAGGAAAGGTTCTTACAGACCCATGTTGACGAAAATTTCCAATCAAATGGTTTATTGCTGACGCTGTGGGTGCAATGCAAACATTAAAATGACGACGATATGCATGCTGTGTCAACACAATAGACTGTTGGTTTGAAAAATAAAATTCAATTATTTTTGTACGTTGTTCGACCGTTAATTCCCCAAGTCTTCTTCACAAAATGCTGAAAAAAAACAAAGAAAAAATAATAATGAAAAAAGTTATAAAGAATTCAAACCATATAGCTCATTCTGCGCCACCCTGTAGCTGGAGTGCACAGTAGTTGGAGAGGTGTTAGCGTAAAGATAGATAATATTTGCATAACTCTGCAGTTGTGCATTCTTTGAGAATTTGTAAAGCAGAGTTGCTGTTTCTCTGGCTTTATGTTCAAGCTGACGGTTAGCCTTTTTGTTTTTATTATATTTCAACAAGTTTAAAATTAATTATTTATTATTTTACGAAAAAATCTCTATTCTTCGATATCGCGCCAATATCGTTGATTGGTTTTTTCCAAAAATAAAAATTTTTCTTTTTGATAAAAAAATATTTAAAATTTCCAATAGAAATATCTGGCGATGGTCGAAGTAGTCTGCACATTGACTACAAAACGAAAAATTTTCCTGGGCTCAACCCCACTTTCATATTCATAAAAACATTTCGCATTTTTTTGACTGCATTTGTGTGGATTTGTGTCAGTTTTTGTCCAAAGGTTTCAGTGGCGAAGGCATAGTCACTGGTTACTGAACAATAACCACATCAGAACGCCTTCCTTCGTCGGTATTGTGTAGGACCGGCGAAGTTAAATAATTCCTAAAAATGGCTACTAGAAAGGAAGCTTCAAAATTTCATACGTCTATTTTTTTTTATCTGGGACCAGCACTCAGGAGATGACTCCTACACATGCGAAGAATTGTGCTGGAACTATAGGAAAGGGATAGTAGGAGAAACGACAGGAGGTGAAGCTTAATTAATTAATTTACAGCTCTGCTTTTGCACGTTCTTTGTTTATACTCGTAGCAATGCTGAAGCTTCGGTTTAGTAGCCATTTTTATTATTATTTTACTTCGCCGGTGCTACACAATACCGACGAAAGAGGGCGTTCTGATGTGATTGTTAATTGCTATCAGCTGAAGCCGGTATTGTTCAGTGACCAGTGACTATGCCTTCGCCACTGAAACCTTCCGACAACAACTGACACACAAAGACACACTAATGCACATCAGAAAAATGCGAGATGTTTATTTTTATTTTAAAATTTTAGTCTGAAACTGGGGTTGAACCCAGGTCTGTTTTTGGATTTGTAGTCAACATGCAGACTACCATCCATCAGAGACGCTTCAACACTGCTATAAAACAAAGAACGCGCAAAAGCAGACTTCCAGCACAATGCACCGCATTTGTAGGGGTCATCGCCTGAGTGATGGTGCAAGATAAAAGAAGGTCAATTATTTATTTTTTTTTTTAGAAAAAATATTGTCAACATTAAAATTTCAAAAACAAATATCGTCAACATAAAAAATGGCAATTTTATTTATTAATTCATTACACTGACATTTTAGTCGCCAAATACCGACGAAGGATAACCTGATATTTTATGAAATGAGGCGACTGATGGAGAACTGTAGTTTGTATCAGATATCGTTTTGCCTCCATATCGCCAAAATTTATTTAAATATTTATTTCGTAACTTAAAAATATGCGCTAAACAATTTTTACCTAATTTGCACTTATTTTCTTTTCAGGGCTTTACTATACTCTTTTGTTTTATTTTAAAACCTGAATCCGCTTTACATTCTACAAGCGGCTCAGCAACGAATTTTTCTTCGAGGCGTGACAGTATAAAGAAGAAATTAAGTTCCAGTAAAACAAGTTTAGATGATAATTATTGTACAGGGTCCATTAATACACCAATAAATTGTAAGTTTTCAAGTTTTTTTTTTTTTAAAAATTGAGTGCTCGAAATAATAAAAAGTATTTGTTCTCGCTTTTCTTCCTTTCGCTTTCAATAGTTTATACTAACCATGAAAAAGAAGCAGAAAGCTGTGCTGCCGCACCGCCATTACTGCACAAAACGCCACCATCACCCGCACGACAACATTTAGAAATGTCAAACGCAGCAGCATGTCAAATGCCGGGCTTAACCATAATCTCGACTGCTCCACGTTGCCAATTGCTGCCTTTAATGGCGACGTCGTCAACTATACAACAGCAGCAGGACCACGTGACAAATATTGAAACGTTTATAGGCGGCACAACAGGAGGCAATAATTCTACGCTGGAACGTAAAACAGCGGCGCATTTATCGTGCATGCAACAGGAGCAGCAACATCAATTAAATAATTTTCACACAACAACAGCAACTACATCAATAACTTCACCAGCCACTAGATGCTGTAATATATTGGGTGGTGTTGTCACCTCTGGAGGCAGAATGGGAGGAATTGCAAATAGCAATATTTCACAGCAACCTCAACATCAACTTAGCGGTATGCCACAAGTTGTTTCTGGCAGTTTAGTAGGTTATTATGAGACATATGGTGCAAACTTGGGCATGCCAGCTACACCACCAACTTCATTAAACATGTCTGGCAGTTTAAGTCGAAGAACTCATTTTATTACAGCCCATCAGCGTCAACAACGACAACATCAACTTCAACATCAGCAACAACATCCGCCACCATTAGCACATGAATTTGTCGGTGTGGAAACTTTAGATATTCTACAAGGAGTAGCTCCGGGTAAGTGTGTAACATTTGTCTTTACAAAATGTGAAAAGAAATTCCAATTAAATTCTACGAAAATATTCAATGGCCGTGGTGTCGGTCACTCACTCACTCACTACACTATTTCCAGGTGAATATTCTCTCAGTAGAATAGTTGAAAAATATTTCAGCATTGAAATGCTGAAAGCATAACTAACACACAACATTACTCGTAGAAACAGTATCTGAGCGTAGCACCACCTTACAGGCCAAATAAAAAATGTGCGCCATACACACCGTTAACATAAAGTATTTTTGTACGACATTTTCGAAAAAAAAACAATTTTTTCCCGAAGATAAAAATAATTTAAAGAGTGATATATCAATGGTTTTGTTTCGAGAAGACCAATATTCTACATCAATTGTCATTGACTTCAAGTATCTCGTTCTAGTTTTTATTCACTAGATCTCTCTCTCTCTCTCTCTACCGCCTTATTGGACAACCCTAATGTCAGAAAATTAAAGCTCACAAAAACTCAATACAGTTTTGCAGAAACTATTTAAAATTTAATTATAAAGGGTGTTCCAACTATAATGCACGACGTTTTTTTGCCCAACTTAATTTCACATTTCTTTGTTTCAGTGTTTCACAATTTCAACCAGCTCTTTAAGATTGTTGAAGCCATTTACGAAAATGGACGATCAAATCAAGATGCATTTCGTGCACTTCGTGATTTTTTTGGTCAGCGTAATCGACCAAATGTGTCCACAATCGGGAGAATTGTGCTCATATTTCAGAAAACCACGTGTGCTTCTGAAAACCGCTCGCTGAAAAACGCTCGCACAGTTTGTTCTACGGAAAACATTGCTATTGCTGTTGCTGTATTGTGTAACACCGACAAAGTAAAATAATTACAAAAAAAAATGGCTTCTAAAAACGAAAGTTGAAAAATTTACTACCTCTCCTTGACATCAGAGGCGCTACAACACTGCTATAAAGAACGTGCAAAAGCAGAGTTTTAAAATAGTGGAGCTTCACCACCTGTCATTTCTCTAACTATCGCTTTCCTCTAGTTCCAGCACAATGCATGGCATGTGTAGAGGTCACCTCCTGAGTGCTGATTCAAGATAAAATAAAGGCATTAGATTTTAGCTCACAATTTCTTTGAGTTTCATGCGCTCCGTTTTAATATTTGTTTCAGCACGAGGGCATTTGAAAGATTGTTTGACGAACGCGATCCTTTCGCGACTCTTTTTTTTAATCGTTCACGCGCTTCTAAGAATATAATTACATATATTTTGCTCTTCAAAATTATTCTCCTTCGAGTTGTTGTGACGACTACGCACCGATAATTGTAAGATTGTTATCTATCCTCCTTCCCATAACCTAATTTCCTAGTTCCAGCACAATGCATCGCATGTGTAGGGGTCATCTCCTGAGTGCCGGTCCAAGAAAAAAAAAAAGGCTACGATCGTATTCGATTCTTCCAAATAAAATGGTTGAGTTATTTTGAAGCTTCCTCTGCGAGGGTTTTTTTTATGTTAATCCACAGCGGTCGCTTAAGCATTCTGACTAGAATTGAAAGTTTGTTAGTTCACCTTCAGCGTCTGTTGCTCTTTTGAAAGGTTTTTTTTTGGTGTCTTTTTTGCCGATTATTTAACGGGACCGTCTGAAGAAAAAATTTTCTTATGTGTCAACAGTGCCCTCCTTCATCGGTATTTGGGAAATGTAACGTCGGCGAAGTAAAATAATAAATAAATTAAAGCTCTTCAGAGCACTGGTGCCCGAAAAAAAGTTCGGCGAACGCAACCGTTGTGTTAACCATCGCTTAGTCATATCGAATTATTATTGGTTTTTTTCTAGCACGAGTATCGTACACGATTCATATGAAAGAAGTTGTTCTGAACTTGCGTGAGCGGAATACAATTAATGTAATCGCCTGCTTCGATCGGGGAAGGTTCTGCTGCGATTGCACATTCTAGTTGCGATATATCGCCAATACTTTGGAATCAATAGCGTTAGCTATTTTGAAAACATATACAGGGTGTCTGATAGCTGATTTATATATTCAAACTTAAATAAAAAACGTAATAGTTGACACAAAGTTTTAATTAAGAGCATTAAACGATAGAATGGAAATGCGGATTTTATTTTTTAAAGAGTATGTCATCCAGAGCCTTCAGAGCCTTTTTTAAAATTTCTGGAATAATCGCTCTTGGAAGTCCCAGTGAGGCTGCTCTGTTCCGTATTGAATGTCGCGGATTTTCACGTAAACTTCCGAAAACATTGAACTGGTTGAGAGCAGTTTTTTTTTTTTTTTTCTCTAGGACCAGCACTCAGGGGATGACCCCTACACATGCGGTGCATTGTGCTGGAACTATAGGAAGGGGATAGTTAGAGGAACGACAGGAGCTGAAGTTTAATTAATTATTTTACAGCTCTGCTTTTTGCACGTTCTTTGTTTTACAGCAGTGTTGAAGCTTCGGTTTAGCAGCCATTTTTATTATTATTTTACTTCGCCGGTGCTACTCAATACCGACTTATTCGCCGAATAACGAACTTTGAACAAAATTGTCGAGGAGCAATTACGTAAGAATCATTACTCTTAAAAAATGTCTCCACAGCGAAGGCGCGATGTTCACTCGACTACTGCGACATCGTGCCTGACAAATCCGCACAATCGATAATTCTAACGGAGCCACCCTCCCTCCTCACCGTTTATTACTTTTTGAAATAATCGTATTTAAAAATAGAAATTTGCCACCAGACATCCTGTATTATAGTTGCATTTTATGATTTTATTCTTCTTTTTTACAGATACTTTAATCGGCATATGCTCTTCCGTTAATCCCGTTAGCTTGTGCCCCGCTATGGCATCATATCATCCTACCAGTGAGCTGCACTATACAAATGCAACTGCAGGTTCTTACATCAATAACATGCCGCCGCCAGGCACGCAATTACTACCAGGCGGACCCACATTATCAATGAGTGCCCACAATGATACAGTTGGCTCTAGTGCAACAGTAAGTTATACAATACCAGCGACCATAATCACAACCACCTCGGTGACAACGCAAACACCTAAACCCCAGAAACGAGTGACAATAATGGAACCCACTATAAATCATACATTTGATCCATTACTGCCTACCATGGTGGCATTGGCGGGGGCGAATGCAGCAACAACATCCACAAGTTTACAAGAACAGCAACACAGCCCAACACCCATAATAACAATAACAAATAATACCGTGCAGTGTCCAGAGGAAAGCGCTAACAGTAAAAATAATGACAGTCCAAAAAATGCTGCTAAAGATCCCAGTGGCGGCATGCTAGACCGTATAACGCATGATCTAAATTATCTTTTGAATGGCGCAGAAGATGATCAAATACCCCCACCTCCAAAACCTCCCACAATGTCAGTCTCCTCCTCTACGGATTTGGGAAATGCAGAGGTAATTTTTAAAAAAGATGAATTGTAAAACGATCTAAGCAAATTGTGAAAGCTTAAATTGAAAACAAAATCAAATGACAGGGTTAGTTAGGTGTAAAAAATTACAAGAATTAAATGGTTGTTAAGTGTAAATATTAACTGACATAGAAGATAAACTATTCGAATACCTAATTAGTATAATTATTAGTATAAGAATGCATTTCTTTCCCCACATTTACTTCAAACACACATACATGCGATACATAAATACGTAAATATTAGCATTATTGACGATTCCACGTCGGATATCAAGTATAGATTATCATGTTTAAATTGTAAAATAAAAAAAAAATACACTGACTTCATTTTTCCCCTCCCCCTTTTTTTCGTAAATATATACTATTAGATTTTTATCTATTCCATATTGTAATAGCCAGACATTATTCTAACTAAGGGCAGCTAAACATTTTGTAAATAATGAATAATAATGAAAAAATAGAAAATATTCTAAAATAAATTAGATTACAATCGTTCGAATGATTTTCCTTACAAAAGGTTCTACAGAAAAAATCTATTTTACTTTTACTTACTATATACATAGGTAATGTGTGGTCCATTTCGAGGTTCCCTACTTTTTTAAAGAAAAAAACACAGAAAATTCAAACTAAATGGAGAATGCTTATTATCATTTGAAAGAACATTCTTTGGCATTTATTTTTTGAAGATTAGGTCTATCAAATGTTGGCCGTTGCTACGTCGCAGATGGTCCATCCATTGAGTCCAATTCTCGATGACTCGTTCGAGCATTTTGACTGGTAACTGGCGAATGACACGCGTGATGTTTTCCTCCAAAACCTGAATCGAAGCGGGTTTATCCGCATAAACTTTAGACTTTACATATCCCCACAGGAAAAAGTCTAACGGTGTGATATCGCACGTTCTTGGTGGCCAATCGACCGGCACAAAACGTGAAATTATGTGCTCACCGAAATGTTCTCTCAATAAATCCATTTATTGATGCGATGTGTGGGAAGTGGCGCCGTCTTGCTGAAGCCAAATGTCGCCGAGATCACGAGCTTCAATTTCAGACATCAAATAGTCGTTTATCATAGCACGATAACGGTCGCCATTGACAGTTACGTTCGCACCGGCATCATTTTTAAAGAAATATGGACCGATGATTCGGCCGCTATATTTTCTTCACAGCGTGCTGGACGTGGTCTATTCGGTCGAACATTATCCAATAATGAATGCTGGGCCTCAAAATGGGTGATGGTGTTGCGAATAGTACGCTCAGTAGGCCGATTATGTTGACCATAAGTTGAGCGAAGTGCACGAAACACATTCCTCACAGAACCTAAATTTTCGTAATAAAGTTGAACGATTTGTAAACGTTGTTCAGGCGTAAGTCTTTCCATTATGAAATGCCAAACAATACTAAAGAAAAATAACATGACAGCATGACACGACTCACACGTGATCTGTCAAAAAAAGGCTATTGAAAAAAGTATCTCTACTTGAATCACCCATTACATTAGGCTGGGTCAGTCTGTTCGGCAGAGAAATCTGCACAAAATTCGAAGAAAACTAGCAGAAGAAAGTATGGGTCTAAATTAGATATTGTTTCACAATCGACGTGAAACCAACTACTGCCAGGCTATACATAAAATACTCTTTTTTTCGTGCAACATCCCAGCCACAATCTCCACAATATTCAGGCATCTTTTATAAAATCAAATTTTTATTTTCTTTCACTCACCGATGTAATATTGTCAAATAAAATGGCGTAGTACAAGAAAAGAGATAAAAAAATGGTGCAATAAGGAATATTTTATGTTGTGCTAATACTTTTTATAATCAAATATTCAGCTTTCTGAATCGTTCTAGTTCAATATGAGTTACATATATTCATAAATATGCACTTTCAGTTTATAGTTCACTCTATTTTCCCAGCATTTGTAATTTAATATAATTCGAATCAGCAGAAACTTATTGTCACGTTCTTATCTATACATGGCGTTATCAGATTTTTGAATTTTGGGGGAAAATCTGGCCGCTGTATTGTCGGTCCCAATATTTTTATTATTATTATTATTATTGGGCCCTAAGCACCGCGGCCAAAACGATCTATTGTGCAAAGGCCCTCATATTAGACCCCCCCCCCCATCTTAAAGCTTTTAAGGAATCCAAGCAATTTTTGGGGTGTGGTGTTCCACAAGTTGTGTGGTGTTCCACAAGTTGTGTGGAGGCACCACAATTTCACCCGAATGGTGAAACCTCTCAGAGAACATGTTCAGTGTCACTTACACAAAATCAGCATACATTGGTCTCGGAGAGGCCCATTTTTTAAGATGATACCTCAGGCCACAATGTCCCGTGAAGTATCACGTTAATAGGCTCAAGTCCGCTCTATGCAGCGAAAACAGCCTATTTGAGATCGCTCTATTCGGGATCAGGAAGCGTATGTAAAATACAGAATGGCTCTGGGCCAATTACGGACAAATTTTCCCCTCGTTTTTCCATATAGTTCACCATCTCATTACCCTCATGACCAGGAACCAAGACCAATGAAACGGCGTTAAAGTTCCCCAGCTCATTGAGAAGGTCCAGCCACTCACATGCCATTTTTGAGGTCATCATGGTGGACATGGGCCCCTGAGCATCGCCTGACTATCCGATAGGAAATAGACGTTAGTACCCTCATGTTCCTACGTAGGCACTCAACCACACACGTTCCGATGGCTGTTGGGTAGACACCCATTGGAATCGATTTTCTGAATCGGGCCCATTGGTTCCCGCTCCTGTTCTTCCATCCTCCAGCTTGGACCCATCGGTTTACCTAAGATTCTGGCTGCAAGTTGACAGAGTTGGTCCACCAGTCCTCACGGTCGTTGATATCAACCCTGTGCAGAATTGGGGTATGTAGATAGTCCCGCAAGATTCTCATACATCCCCTGATGTCACCACTCTTGAGCTCCGAATTGCCATCCAATCTCAGGGCACCGGCACGTGCCTCCTTTTCGATCATGATCGAAAGTGGACAAGTACTCATTGCCCCAAACAAATGGTTCGATGCAGTTTACCCAACATGTCGGCCTCTGTCGATCTAGCGGGCTAAGAATTTCCATTTTGTAGTTTCCTATCAATAATAATAAGTACACCAAATTTTATTGACATCGGAGGCAGACAAGAAAATCATGATTGATTTGGCATGGAATTACCCAAATGTGAACAATGAAGTATGTCGGCGGGAGCTAGGTTTTAGTTTTGGCCTCATGCTTTCTTCTGGTAGTTTTCTCAGATTTTGTGCACATTTCGATTTTGCTATACGCCTGTTGAACGAAAAAAATGTACACCCTAATGTACATACTTATATTTTTAAAACACTTTTATAAATTTATTTAAAATCAAAAGAAGTATTTAAATAAAAGAAAACTTGGGATCGCTATAATAACATGTACATTAGACCGAACATCAAAAGAAATCCCCGTTCACCCCCCAATATAAAGTATTTTTGACGAAGGTAGTTAACAAATTGGAGCATAGATGCCTAAAAATGCTTTGCAGCTGTTTTTATGGGAAAATTTTCAAGTACAATGACAGGCAAAAGGGAGCGGAAAGATTTTCATGAAAATATTTAATCACAAGTAAATAATTTGGTTGTAAAAATTAAAACTTTTCCCAAATTTTATCTTTTAAAATTTTTAAAGAACTAAATGTAGAGAAACTTTTACGATTTTATCAAGTGCTAGGCTGCACCAATGTTAGAAAATTAAAAATAAGAGCTGTATACACGAAAACTCTTCATGATTTTAAAGCAGTTTCATAAAAGCAAAAAATGTCTTAGGTAAATTATGTTAGACACTGTATTTGAAAAAAATATCAACACAGCTACCAAACATGTTAATTCGTTGCCGTCTCGTGGAAGATTAAATTAAAGACTATAACACAGGCTGAGGAGTGGTGGTTGTTCAACATCTAAGAATAGAAGTCACTCAAAAGATAAGAAATCTTTAAAATATTGGCAATTCCACGATCTAGCACGGGACACTCGCTTGCCTTTGAAGTCAGGTAAAATAAAAAAATGTTCTACGTTTTTTTAAAACAGATTAATGGCACTATAAATAGTGCAAAAAGTAGCTTTCATCGATTTTTTTGTTTCTGTTGTATAAACAATAAACATGGTATCACGAACGGGACAAAATTTAGAATACGCTTTCAACTGCAATTAGAAAAATTGAAAAAATTTCCGAATTAGAACACCATTTTTGAAAAGAATAATATGGCTTTCCACTGATGGTTGTCGTATATAAATATTTGCGTTCCTCTTTTTTGAATAACCTTTACTATGATTTAGCACGGGACATTTAGAACGGGACATATTTTCCTACAATGTTAGTAATAAAAATTTTCTTAAATTTAAATTGCATTAACTGTGAAAATTTTTAGACTTACTATTTTATAGATATTTTTACATATAAATTTTGGGTATGTAATAAATAAACCCGATTTTAAAAGTGAATTCTTAGAAAAATATTTCTCAAGCATTTAAATTCCTAAATATTTAATACGTCTTTTTTTATCTGAGACCAGCACTCAGGAAATGACCCCTACACATGCGATGCATTGTGCTGGAACTATAGGAAAGGGATAGTTAGAGAAACGACAAGAAGTGAAGCTTAATTAATTATTTTACAGCTCTGCTTTTGCAATTTCTTTGTTTATAGCAGTGCTGAAGCTTTGGTTTAGTAGCCATTTTTATTATTATTTTACATCGCCGTTGCTACACAATACGGACGAAGGAGGACGTTCTGATGTGATTGTGGATTGTTATCCGCTGAAGCCGGTATTGTTAAGTGACCAGTGACTATGCCTTCGCCACTGAAACCTTCCGACAACAACTGACACACTAATGCACATCAGAAAAATGCGAGATGTTTGTTTTTTTTATATTTTTAGTCTGAAACTGAGGTTGAACCCAGGGGTGGAATCGTCACATCCGTGATCGTATCGGTAATCATACGAAAAAAAATTACGTGATACGTCAATCGTATGAACTGAATGCATCATCACATACGATTGCAAACTGTTCGTAATCTTTTGTTCAATTCACTATAGTTTTCAAATTCCACAATACTTGTGAATGAACATATAATTCAGAATAGTTGTTTAACTATCAAAATATATGAACAAAATTAGTAAAAACCTCCACCAGTTTGCTTTTTTGAATATTTATTGAAAGAAAGTTTTTTCTTCGCCTGGTATTTTTGGTCAGCGTAGGCCTAAGGCACAAAGTCATCAATACATGATTTTTCTTACAAAATATAAATTATTTACATCTTCACATCTTTAACTGGTGGTCCTACCGCGTTGAGACGCTTCGCAAGGTCATCCCACAGTAGCTTTTCCTTGCGCGCAATTGGCTATCATATTTTTTGCCAAGTTTTTGTGTTCATTCATGAACTCGGCCATAACTTCCTTTTGGCAGGGATTTAATTTATTATAATTAGTCCTATTAAACAACATATCATTAGAATTTATTTATTTTAAGCGATTTCATATAACTTACATTTTTTTTAGCAAATTTCTAACACTTTTCAATGAACTCGAACTAAATTTTATTAACGGATGACTGTTCGTAGAAAACGTACGTTAAGTCATACGATAACGTATGTCGTAATTCCAAATATTGTGAATTATCATCCGTTGACGTATGTCATAATCTGAAATGTGTGTTTTTACGAAACAAGTTGTACGTTCACGGATGTGACGATTCCACCCCAGGTCTGTTTTTGGTTTTGTAGTCAACGTGCTGACTACTTCTGGGATTGCCACCCTTTGTTTTTTCTTTTTTAAATTAAATTATAAATAGTCAGGTATGTGATGGAAATCGATCGATTTAAAAAGTAAATCGTCTTTTGAAATCGACAGTAGTGTGATGAATTTCGATCGATTTCATATTCCATATTTCTTTCTTTTCCACATATCTTCTCTAAATACAACCGTATAAAATCTAATAAGACAACTGTAAAATATGTAAACATATGTGTATGTGAGTGACGTTTGTAAAATATTTAAACAAAATAAAATTTGTATTAACATATTTTATAATTTTTATTTATAAAATGCCTTTCGCGGTTTCGCTAATTCTCTTGGAAGAAAACTAATAGGAAAAATAGCGAAAATATTCTAAGAAATCGTTTAAGATATAAATCGGATCCCTTAAATTTGCCAGATGAAATGTGGGTATTTAAATTTTTAAATTTCACTTCTATATTAATTAGTATTTATTTAAATAGATTTGTTGAATATTTTCGTTTAAATAAGGACGGATTTATAAAAATTTTTTATTTATTTTTTTATTTTTTTATTTTTTTTTTGTATATTTCTTTACATTTTGTTCAAGTAAAATTAAACGATTTGAAAACGAATTTAAACTGGAATTATCGAAATGCGTCACATGTTAAAAACGTATTTTTATCAATGAAACAAGATGGAATATGAAATCGTCACAACAAATCGTCACATACAAATTCATCACACTATTTGTCGATTTCAAAACGTTTTAACGCCGAAAACGATTTTCATCACATATCTGATTATGTTATAAAATCGACTCGTATATTTGATATATTCTACATATTCGGAATAAATTTTCAGTTTCCAGACCAATTTTCTAAAAATAAGGCTGCCCTCCTAAACATCTGTCAAAGCAGGGTTTAAGTAAAACAGTAATATTTTACCAACCTTGCAAATCATGCATTGTCATTTTAAACTTTGTAACACCGTCGATGTTTAGTAACATTTATTTGCTTTGCATTATAAAAAACAATGTCTGCGAATAACTTAATTTTGGGAAGCAATTAATACGAATAATAATTATTATTATTTAATAAAATAATTAAAATTAAGTATTAATTTCATTGAAATTTTTTACGTTTCTTCTTTAGTCACCATTGTTTATAAAAAGCATTGTCAGTCTAAATGATGCTTTTGTTGCGTTTATTTGCTCATCAACTGTGCATCTGATTACTTTACGAATGCCATACATTTTCAAAGCTTTAACGGTTGCGTTTAGGAACATCAGACATTGTCACACTGCAAAGCAGCTGACGTTTAGGAAGACAGCCTAACAAACACCACAAATTAAAAATACATAATTTTCTTAAAATTTTACCATTTCCTATAGTATGTTCGAAAAAAATCATTTGTTTATTGACAGATTAATTTTCGATCGTGGTAGACCTTTCTGTGGAAATGCCCATATGTATTTATTAAAAAGTTTAGTTTTTTATTATCTAAATTGAAGTTTATGTAAGGCGAATTTTATGGCCAGCTGTACATACATACATATATGTATGCTTATCTATGTAAAGAATAAATCTTTTGCATCGTCTTGCATATTTTTCTGTTCGCCTGTTACGACATGAAGTGAAATAAAAAAAAACCAAAACAGTCATTTTTGTCATTTTGTTTCCCAAAACTGTAAGTAAAACATATCGAAAATTAAAAATGCGAATATGTATGTATATTAGTTGGATTTATAGTTTACAGCTTTTTCACAACTGTGCGCCTGATACAAAGTCTATTGTACATGTCGTTCATTTAAAACCAGTCACACAACTAACTAACTCATAGTTTAAAAGACTGCGAGCAAGAAGATGACTGTTTATATTCTCTAAGATGTCTAAAGAAATAATTTTATACTAAAACTGTAGAGCCTTTTAGGGATTAAAATTCCAAGTGTAAATAATCAAGTTGTTACCAAAATAAAACATGTATTATTAATCAAACTGTCCCTGCGGCAAAACTTAAATTTATAAATAAAAGAAAAATAAAAACATATGTATAAATATTAAGTATTGCAAAATAAACCTTAAGTTAATAAATAAAATTGAAAATTTTATGTAGATTAAATAGCAATTAAAGCAAAAAAAAAAAAATAAATATAAACAAGTAATTATTCCTAAATAAAACTTAAAAATAACAATTTTCAAATGAACAATTTAAAGCAAACAAAAAAAAATATAAATAAACTTGTACAATTACAAATTCCAACTTTAACTTTAAACATTTTTGAAATATTTTAAAAAATAATGAATTAATAAAATGAAAATTTTCAACAATATTTGTTATAAAAAAAAATCCAGTTTAAATGCACTTTTTATTTTCATTTTCTTGCGATATAATAATAAAATATTAACAGTAAGTATATGCATAAATAAATACAATTAAATTCTACAATAATTGTTAAACAACAAGTTTTCAAAGAAATAAAACATTTAAAGGAAGCACCTGTTTTTCCGCAACTTTCACAACACGACTAAAAAATAAACTAAAATTTCTGAACATGACCGAGAAAAAATGTGGCTTCCCGGTTGCGTATAGCAAAGAAAAAGGGATGATCGGCTCTGAAAAACTTTTGCCGTGTATCAATTGAATTGCTAATGACTATGGGTTTCGATGCTGAAATAAAATAAAAATAAATTAAATTATTTCAAACACAAATATTTTAGAGATCAAACACCACACCATTTGACTAACCTTCAACTTTAGCTGTTTCCGAACCAGATTCATTGACTTCTATACACGCTTTGTGTAGAATCTCTTTAAAGGGTAAAGCGGTGTTGGTTGCAGTGGCAGACAAAAGGTGTTTAAAATTTGATTCGTCACTGAACATTGAAGAGAAGCCCAACTGAAATTAAAGCGGCGAAATGATAAACAAATATAATTTACTAACTTATATGGATGTTTCACTTGCCAAATGGATTAACTCCACTTTGTAATCATTTGGAAAAGAACTCTTTCACCTGAATTGGCTTTCGTACCCAAGGCGAATTGATACCAGGTAAACTCAGTATTACAACAACAACGAAAAATCATTGTGTTCTGTCAAAATAATTCACCTGTTATGAATTCGCCTTGTTCGTAACCCAATATTTATTGGGTTACAACTGAAAATGTTCTTGTTTCTTGTGGAGTGAATAGATTTGACAAGTGAATCGATCACATTTCACTTTAAAAAAAACTCACACTCTCCAATATTCCTCTTAAATTACATTCAAAATCAATTTTAAACTTGGGCAACAAAAGCTGAACAGTTTCCATTTGCATTTGTTCGGTTAGGGAATTAAGATTGACATCTGCCAGTTTAAGTTCCAACTCCTGTAAACCATCTCTTTTGTTGGGCAAAATCAACAACATCGACAGTTCATCGTCATGCTCATAAGGCAGTTCCACAACCCGTGCATTCAATTCTTTTAGTTCCACAAATTTAACCATCATTTCATTGTCCAGCATCATGGGTATGGACTTGACACCACCACCACTAACATAAAAATCATACAAACCCGAACGATATGCGCTGAAGGGTAAAAACCATTTACTTCTTAAATGTGCCGCCAAAACTAGCAAAGAATTACCATTCTCCTCCAAACCGAAGCTGGTGTCTCTTTCTAAAGTTTCTTCTATAGAATTTCTTATGGAATTTAAAACATCCTGTTTATCTTCAAATTTTAGGCGCTCAGTTAAAGTTAAGAAATAATTTTCAGCAATTTTCTTAAACTGCGCGTCGATGTCATATTTCTCATCGATCAGTATTCTTGAGCATAATTCCAATTGTGTGTCTGTAGATTCTTGTGTTGCCAGGGCCAAATTGCCAGCAAAGTAATTGGCCATTTTACCATTGTTGGGAAAACGTTGTAGGTGTAGCTTTTCTTGTAATTCTTTAGCGGTTTTGCCATCGGAACCCAAATAGATGAGCGACAAAAGGGCTTCCAGAAGAAACGGTGATATACAAATATTGCCATCGCCAGTTTTTTGTGAATTCGAGTCGTTTCTTTCGAGCAGTTTTATGAAGATCTCTAAACCGAATTTCGTTTCATAGCTATTATTGTTGTTGTTAGCAGCATCCATTGTGATTTTAGAAATAATTAACTGAAAATTTTAAATGCATAGTTTCATAATAAATAAAAGTGTCTTATTATAAGTGTCGCTGTTGCCATCGAATTTACGACAAGCCCATATAAAACATGTGACACTAATGACCACATTTTATTGTTTTCCTCAGAACAGCGCCACTCATATTAAGGCCTAATACAGGAGCTAAATTACGGCACTCGATTCGAATCGAAATTTCAAAGAAATTTTTCAATTCACTTTAGAATGCTATTTGACAGCTGCCACACATTTTCTAGTTTACCTAGGGTAAAGTAAAAAAAGTTATTTTTCACTTATTCAACGCGAGTGGAAATGAATTATGAATTCGCTTTGAATAAGTGTTACACAATTGTATTTAAAGATTGAATTTTTCATTTTGTCTTTTAAATACAATCATTGTCAACCAAAGTTTGACTAATTGTAAAAAGGTTTAGAACAATTAAATAAATTGAAATCGAAAATTAAATATTTGTTGTATAGTGAAACATTTTTGGGGAAGCTGTTTAGTTTTTCTAAAAGCATTTTCTAACTACCATGGGGCGCCGGCAGTCAAAAAATGCTTTTGCCGTTTGCTTAATAACTCGCATGTTTTTTAAGATAATTGCATGAAACTTGGCAGGCCGATCCTTTCATTTGTCCAAAGTGGGCGTTATACAAAAAGTCTGTTGTTACGAATGTTTGTAGTAGATTTTTACTTGAAAAGTGCGATGCGTATAAAAGTAGATATCAAGACCTTTCATATGAAAAAAAATTCATTCCAATATATGGACCGGTTCCTGAGATATGAACGTAGACTTTCGACTAATATACCCTCTGGCAAAAGGTCGACAACTCCGAAATTTTTCAAGGTAGCGAAATGAAATTTTGTAGGTTAGTAGGGTGGGATTTCCTGCGTCTTTTACACTTTGTTTCAAATTTCCATGTCTACTATGTGCAGAGATATGATGGTAAGTATTATTAAAAGCATTGTCTAACTAACATGGGGCGCGGCAGGCGGGCCAAAGGTAGCCCATCGTGTACCCTGAGCTTCACTCGATAATATGATGAAAGTTTTATTGAAATCGGTCGAAAGGTTACCGAGTTATAACGCTCCCAAAAAAACTTTTTCACGAAATTTACTTGCTACCAGCTTCTGTTGACCTGGTGTTTCACAAAAAAAACGGTTTTTATTTTTCAGATTTA
This sequence comes from Dexiosoma caninum, assembly GCA_963924685.1. NCBI lineage: Eukaryota > Metazoa > Arthropoda > Insecta > Diptera > Tachinidae > Dexiosoma > Dexiosoma caninum. Next base: position 23,315,003 of record OZ004727.1, on the reverse strand, counting down.
GAAAATTTTTCAGTCAAAAAATGCTTTTGCCCTGTGCTTAATAACTCGCATGTTTTTTAAGATAATAGCATGAAACTTGGCAGGTTGATCGGCGACATCTTCGAGAATAAGTTGAAATTAAAATTTTGCCACGCCCACCTTTCATTTGGCCAAAGTGGGCGTTATAGAAAAAGTCTGTCGTTACGAATATTTGTAGATGATTTTTGCTTGAAGAGTGCGATGCGTATAAAAGTAGAATTCAAGACCTTTAATGTGAACAAAAATTCATGGCAATACATGAACCGGTTCTTGAGATATGAACGTAGACTTTCGACTAATATACCCTTTGGCAAAAGGTCGACAACTCCGAAATTTTTCAAGGTAGCGAAATGAAATTTTGTAGGTTAGTAGGGTGGGATTTCCTGCGTCGTTTACAATTTGTTTCAAATTTCCATGTAATTCTGAAACATTTCTTAGGAATTTTTTAACTTTTATTAAGAATCTGGTTAAAAAACCTAAATAAATAATCTTAAAAAACATATATATATATACGAGGTTTGTTCAAAAGAAAAGGTACATTTTGTTTTCTTCGATTCCAATGGTGTGACGCATCGTGAGTTCTTGCCAACGGATCGTACGGTTAATAAGGAATACTACAAGGAAGTTATGCAACGTTTGCGTGAAGCAATACGGCTCAAATGATTGGAATTGTGGAAAAAAATCACCAGCTCACACATCAATGCTTGTTCGTGATTTTTTGGCCGAAAACAACACTCTCATCCTGCCTCATCCTCCTTATTCACCAGATTTGGCTCCATGCGACTTTTTCCTATTCCCAAAACTGAAGAGACTAATGAAAGCAAAGCGTTTTGCCTCAATTGATGAGATAAAGTAGAAATCGAAGAACGAGCTGATGGCCATACCGAAAAGCCTATTTCAGAAGTGCTTTGAGGATCGGAAGAAGCGCTGACATAAGTGCAATATATCTGAGGGGATTACTTTGAACGGGACAAAATGGATATTGATGAATAAACAAATACTTTTCAAAAAAAATTCAAAATTCACCTTTTCTTTTGAACAGACCTCGTACTTATACATATGCATATATATTTCACAACTGAATTAAATGGAATAGCCTTATTTATTTAATAAAATCTCACTAGAGGAATGTTGAACTTCAGAAATAAACGTTTGAAGCCTCTTTTTCCTTTCAGTCTAGTACTATTGAGTGTGTAAATAAGGCGCGCACCATTGAAAATTTATTCGTTCGAAACACTCGTTGCCTGGCTAGAGATAAAAGAAAATCGAATTTTTCCTTATTTACATCGCACCGTATCAAGTGACGGAGGCAATTGACGTCAACCATTTGCCACCCGTTTTGACGACAATATTGTCGATAGTTTTTCGAATTAAAGAATGAGTAGGAGCTTCGACACTAAGCAGAAAAACGTTCAGCAGTGGCATTCTTATGTGAAGTAAATAATCTAAAATTCACCCATTTGAGCAGTGATGTTAACCGTACAGTAATTACCGTATTGTACGGTAATTTAAACCCCCAAACGGTAGGCAGGTAATTTCTATATTTGTTTACTGCACAAGAAGAAATAAGAAGTTTTAATCTTTAAGTGTTAAACCCCAAAACTTTTTTCTTAATGTGTCTACATATGATGTACATTTTTCTCATACTAATGAGGCATAAAATGTACGGATTCATTACAACTATGCAAAATAACGCCTATTGTAGTTAAATTCTATAAATTTCTATCATAAATGCTTTAGCTAAAATTAGCAAAAATTCTAACATTGCATTTTACTGAAAGTAAAAAATTTTAAATACTTTATTTTATTATTACTATATACATATGTATACTTGTTAGTGCAAATTTTTGTTGCGTTTTTATTTGAGTTTTAACCAAAAATATTTTTATTTTTGTACAACACTTTTCGTACTGTAATTTTACCCAAATTTTTTTAAAGCTCTACGGAAATACAAATAAAAAAGTTAACATCACTGCATCGGAATGCCATTGTTATTGACGCAAAGCGGACATTTTTACAATTAAATTTGAAATACTGAGTAACGTTAAATTTCATATAGAAAATTAGAAATCGGCGAACATTGGCGCAGATATTCGTATTCGCGAATATTAAAAATTGAGATTCGTAACATCGCTATCAATCAGTAAGGCCCACTAAATTTTATACAGTTAAAAATTGAGATACGCCATTTCTATATCAAACCACCAAACTACACTAATTCTAAGTCAATATTAAATATATTTTCTACAATCAATATACATATGATTTCATCTTCTATATGTGAAATCGTTTTAAAAATCGACATAAATGGCAGACAGACATGCGCCATAACATGACATGAACCATAAATTTCTTTTGCTCTAAAATAGAAAAATGATTTTTGAAATAAAATTGAAAGATAATATGGAAATAAATTGTATAAACACACAATTCTTGCAGTGCCCTATTGTACTTAAAGTTTTATTAACAGTAAAAAAAAGAAGATTAAAATAATCGTGGTTTAAATAAATTTCTTAATATTGTTCGTTTCTTTTTATTTTTATTTATACCAGCATAAATTTCTTTACATTCTTTTTTTGTCTCTTTACTTTGTATAAGCATATCAATATGTGAAAAAAATCAACGCAGTATATTTTAATTTATCTCAATTTCCGGAAAATATATTTACGTTGGTTATAACGAACTTCTTCTGCAGCTGTACTCTCATTAGATTATCAAGAGTGTTGACAACTCAGTGATTTTTACACTGTATGTCGAGCCATAACCACCGAAAAGTAAATTTTGCTGGGTAAGAGATTTTCTTTTTAAGACATTACGGCATTCGATACGAGGCGAGATTTCAAACTGAATTTTATTAAAATGTATAGGAATTACGATCGATATCGAATGTCGTAAGTTGGCCCCTGAATTAGCCGAACGGTGCTGTACTGTAATGTGTGTACTGTTCGTTTTGGCTTATGCAAACCAATGTAAAATAAAAAGTACCGTACTATACCTTTTAGTTTAGGATCGTGATAAACTTCCCTGTAGGAAGCCTGGGATCAAGTGTCTCCAAGTCAACACTTTTCTCGATCGATTTTGGTGACATTGCCAACTAATCATCTACACTTCCTAGCAGAAGGTCTGCTCTGTATCAATACAACACGTGAAAGTTTTTTCACAACAGGTATCGCAATGGGACTATAATATAAATTGGATACAAGTGGGCTGGGCTATTTCTCTACCATCCCATCCAGCAACCTGCCGACTTAACCTAACCTGACCTAATCATCTACACTTTTTAATTTGTCTTCGATCAGAAGAGAAGAACATTACAGTTGCAAAACGATTTTTTGTTGTCTCATTACGTTGTGGGGATGCGGTTGCTCTCAGTTTCCAACAAGAACTACCTACTCTCCTATTGACTGCATAGGACCAACGTCAATAGTGAATTTTCAATGACATGCACATATTAAAAGTCTATAGTCACTAGTTCGAATGACAAATTCAGTAGAAAATTTGTACAGTTTTACTATTCTCATTTCCTACAGCGATATGAAAAGTTTTTAAGTATTCTATATGTACAGAAGCGCTTGCTGGACGAGGCCTTAATAATTTTCAGTTCAGAATTATGAATGAGCTGATTGTTGTGTAAAATTGTAAAGACATATTTCACGGCTGTGATCGTGAGATCGAAAGCTATTTGATAGTCATGTTGCTTACACAGTAAAAATTTTTGGATTATTTTTAATCAGTTTTAACACCAAGTCGGTATTATACACACGAAAATCAAAAAGGAATCAATTTAACTAAAATATACATACGGCCCTTTTCACAATGTACGATTAAAACTTAACTTGAGCTTTAACGGCATGTTTTGCATGCCAAAGTTGCCGTTAAAGTCCACGTTAACTTTTAGGGCCATTATTACAACTAAGCAATAAAGTTACTAATAGCTAAAATTAACTTTAGGTAAAATGAATAATAAAGTGACCTTTAACTTGTTTTCATTATTACAACTGTTCGATAAAATAAAATTAATATTTTTAAAAATATGGCAGTACCAGATTAAATACCGCCTACTTTTGACAAACAAAAAAAGATAGTGGCAACGACAAGGTTTTATTTTATTCTTAATTTATAAATTAATTTGTATACATTTATACTTTCCATGTTGCCATATTTAAAGTGCAAAAAATATGGCAGCTTCAAATGCTTTAGTCCACTTTAAAAGTTACAGATAGGATGAGCTTTCCGTTGGCTTATCGGTCACATTAGGTTAAACTCAACTTGTAATAACGAAAAACTAATTATTTGTACGATAGCATCCCAACTTTAGCTATCGGCAAGTTATAATAATGGGCCTTAGTCGGACATCGTGAAAAGGTCCGATAGTATGTTTATAACAAAATTATACTATTTTGCCATTAATTTTAAATTAATTTTTTTTTATCTTGGACCCAGCAGTCAGGAGTTGACTCCTACATATGCAATACATTGTGCGGCAACTAGAGGAAACGGATAGTAGGAGAAATGACAGGAGGTAAAGCTTCACTCTCAAAACTCTGCTTTTGCAGGTTCTTTGTTTTATAGAAGTGTTGCAGCGTCGCTGATGTCAAGGGGACGTATTAAATTGTGAAGCTTCGTTTTAGTAACTATTTTGTAGTAATCATTTTACTTCACCGACAATGCTACACAATACCGACGAAGGAGGGAGTTCTGATGTGCCTGTGGATTGGTTACAGCTGCAGCCGTTACTGTTTAGTGACCAGTGACTATGCCTTCGCCACTGAAACCTTCCGACAACAACTGACACAGATCCACACTAATTCACATCAGTCGAGGTGAACAAAAATGGCTGTCTTGTAAAAATTTTGTTTATTTAATAGTTGACATTTTTTTTAATTCTGTGCGAACCGCTGTGCGTTTCAGTATTAAAATCAGATAAAAAGAAATCTTGTTGTGTTTTAAAAGAGATATAGTATAAATATTGAGTGAAACATATTTTACCAGACTGTATTCTGAATTATTTTTTCCCACAAATTATGAACAGCTAAAAAGTTTGGTATGAAACCGGAAGTAAAAGCTTAGGTAATATAAATCTTATACGGGTATGTATAATAATTTAATATATTTCACATTTATTTATTGAAATGGTAAACAATTTCATTTTGTTCTCTTCTTTTATGCACTTTTTAAAATAGCACTCATAAGCGGTAGTGGTATTTTAAAACCGTAAAGGCAAAATGTTGAACTATTTTAAGAATTTTGATTTATATGTTTCTAACGATATTTATTATATACACGTGAATGTATGCATTTGAGAAGCACATTGCTTGTATATATTATGTACATACGAGGGAGGATCAATAAGTCCGTGACTTTTCGAACTTCCCTCGTAGTTATATGAAATGCAACACTGTTCCCATCAAGTACCAACTGTTAGTAGACTACTGTCAAATTTTGAGCAAGTGTCGTCATTTACTTTGCATTTAACAGCTGTTCGACACATACAACCTCGTGTAGTTTTCTAAAAATAGAAAAAAGTAAATTTCGAGTGCTCATTACACATTATTTTTTACGAAACAAAACCGTCAATTAAAGCAAGAAAAAGCTCTATAAATACTAATATAATGGGGACACTGCACCATAAAAAAGTGGTTTACTGACTTTCGTTGTGGTCGCACAAGTACAAATGACGCTGAAAGTTCTGGACGGCCAATTGATGTCAGTACTCCTGAAAATGTCGAAAAAATCCACGATATGGTGTTGGCCGATCGAAGAGTAAAAGTACGTGAGATTGTTGATACGATACGCATTTCATATGGCAGTGTGGTTTCGATTTTAAATTATCAGCTGGGTTTAAGAAAGTTGTCTGCAAGATGGGTGCCGCGTTTGCTCTCAATTTACCCTAAACGTGTGACAATTTCAAAGGATAGTTTGGTGCTGTTTAACCACAATCCGAGTGAGTTTTTGCGTCGTTTTGTAAACATGGATCCATTACTGTACTCCGGAGACCAAGCAGCAGTCTAAACAATGGGTTTCTCCGGGTGAACCTGCTCCCAAGAAGGCCAAGGTTTGTCGGCCAATAAGGTGATGACAACAGTATTTTGAGATGCACGCGGGATAATCCACATCGATTACCGTCAAAAGGGAAAAACAATAAACGGCGAATATTATGCCAACTTTAAACCGATTTAATGAGGATTTAAAAAGAAAACGATCCCATATGGCCAAGAAAAAAGTTCTTTTTCATCGTGTGCAGTCTCAATGGCAAAAGTCTATGAATTGGGCTACGAATTGGTACTTCATTCGCCATATTCTCCGGATTTAGCCCTTAGTGACTACTTCCTATTTCCAATCCTAAAGAAATGGCTCGGTGGAAATAGATTTAGTCCCAACGATGAAAACAAATGCCTATTTTAAGGACCTCGAAAGATCCAATTTTGTGGAAGGGATACAAAAACTGGAGAAACGTTGGATATGTGTATTGAGTTAAAAGGAGATTATGTTGAAAAATAAATTGTTTTGCAAAAAAAACTGTTACGGAATTATTGATTCGCCCTCGTAAGTACATACATACGTTCAATTATTGCCCTTTTTTGCTGGCATTTGGTCGATGTCATTTGTTTTTGCACCGACAAACGTGATTACCTCTATTATTCGGGATTGCAAGCAAATTTATTTTCGATTGCTTTTGCTCAATCAAAAACAATGTTTAACTGTATCTCATGATTCACACGCATCAAGTTTGACTCGCCAAATCTTGAGTATTAGGATGAACAGGGAAGAGAGAATGGAAAGGGGTACAGACTTGACGGTACTCTTCTTTTCTTAACCGTAGTATTATAAAATAAGCGCAACTTGACGGCAAAATATTTTCGTGTATGAACGTAAATGCAGGTTCAAAAGAAAATTTAACAAAAACTGATCAGGTAAACTTGATGGGTGTAAATCACGAGTATAACAAAATATTTTATCCTTATAGTGCATACCATTTACGAGCCAAGTCAACATTTTGTCGATTGGTTTTGGTGACTTTTTGATGACATTGTCAACGAAACGTCTAAACTTTTTATTTGGTCTTTGATAAGCAGAGAAAAGAACATATTTTTCTCTTTATTGTTTCATTTTGTTGTGATGAAAATAGATGCGGTTACTATCAGTCTCCCACAAGAACTACCTACTACCCTATTGACTACATGGGAGTAGATTTTCAATGACATGCACATGTTAAGTGTCTATAGTAAATTGCAGTGGCGGGTTATAACAAGTCACTAGTATTGATACTAAGTCGGTAGCAAAGCAGTACAGTTTTACTATTGTCATTTCCTACAGGGCGGTAATATATGTATGTTTTGATTAGACACAAGCATAAAAATCATGAGTTTTGCATGTACATATTATATAAAAACATACATATGTAAGTAAATAAAAAAAAATCAATAAAAAAAACCCAACCTTTTAATCTATTTACCGGGAGAATCCATTATCCTTAATGCTCCGGGTCCCGACCATTACCGACATTCGAGACCTAACTGTTGGTTCAGTATCTTGGGAGTTATATAGAAGCGATCAAAATTTCATAAACAAACACAAAACAAATACACAACATACATACATATGTATATGCCCAGCAAATAAATAATTTGGAAAAGTTGCCCTTTTTTATCTCTATGAACAGTGCTTAAGATATATCGAGTTTTCTTCAGCTGCATGAGAACTTAGAACGATAATACATAACAGAAATATTGTTGGAATGAACTGTTTTCCAATATAATCTGGTAGATAATTTTATGGCATTTATTTTTTAAATAAGATTTTCGGCAAATCCCCGCCGCTAATACGGGCTATATGGTCCATTCGATCTATCCAATTTTTTACTATTTTTGCCAATTAATCTCGCCGTATGGCGTAATACCGTAATTCCCTGTAGGTGTGGTTTGGGACCTTCATTAGACATCTTCTGATTCGTGAAACCTTCTCCTTCGGCGAGGGTTTGCCATCTTACTTAACCTAAGAAATACTTCACAGCATCAGATCTCATTACTATCTTACCGTATCGGCCGACTATTCAAAGTTACCGCGTACAGAACAAGGCAAAGAAGCTTATCGATGACAGTACAGCTGTCAACTTTATTCACTCGAGCATTGCCACAATATATTTTATTGCTACCTTACGACATCGGACACCTCGTCGCCGAAATTCCTATAAAGTTTTAGTACAAGGACTGTACAAGCATGAGATCGTCGGTTCCATCGGCCGTCCAAAACAGCGCCCTCCTTCATCAGTAATTGCGCATTAAAACATCGCTGAAGTAAAATAATAATTAAAACAGCTTTTCTTTTGCTTAAAAATTAATGCGTGAATATAATTTACAAATTGACACAGAACAAGCAACTGCAGAATTCTGCAACTGTTCTATTTCTTCCTGTCACTTCACCATCCGGTGCAATGCATTGAATTCGTAGGCGATATCCCTACAGAGTGCACTGGCCAAACAAAAAAAATACAATATCGTCAGCGAGAGCACAGTCGTTTGTGAATCCCACTACGCATCGGAAGAGAAGAATTATTTTTTTAGTCGAACTGTTCATATGTGATACAAAATTCCACTGCAGATGTCTTTCCTGTCAACTGCCATGTTATAAAGTTCAAACAAAATCCACAAGCACAACTCCATTTATTACCATTCATAAAACCTATTTTGCTATTTTTTTTTTTTATCTTGCACCAGCACTCAGCGGATGACCCCTACACATGCGATGCATTGTGCTGGAACTAGGAAATTAGGTTAAATGAAGGAGGATAGGAAGGAGTAGTGTTTATGGACATTTGATTTGAATCTTTCCACGTCAAAAGTGATAGGAAAGACCTCCGCAGGAATTTTGTTCCACATACGCGCTGTTCGCCCGAAAAACGAGTTCATACATAGTTCAGCACATCTGTCTACTGGTACCAGAAAAAATTCTTCGAGCAGTGCTGACGGGAAATCCCCTACATATGCAATGCCTTACACTGGAACTATGTACATAGAGCAGGGTATAGTGTAGAGAATAGAAAGGTGGTGTAAGTGGTAGGAGGAACTCTGTAGTTGCTTGTTAATTATAAAGCAAAGTTGTGTCGTCTCTGATTTTAATTTTGTCGCATTATTTTTAAGTTAATGGGAGCCATTTTATTTATTATTTTATTTCGCCGACATTCTGTTGCTCAAATACCGGCGAAGTATAGAGCTGTAGCACAGAAAACTCAGAAAAAACTTTTTGGACTTGACCGGTTTGGGAATCTTCTGGTTACAGAGCCAAGACGCTCACTACTCGCCATCAGCCATCGTTTTGACGATTATTTTCTGTTTTCAGGATTTTACATGAGTACTTTTTGGAACATTTGCACACACATGTAGACATACATGTACATATGTGCATACATACATCAAAAAACATGCATATCTCAATATGTATGTACATATCGTTGATATCATGTAAGGCCTTAACTCGCATTTCTTTGAAATTGACTTTTTAGAAATTCCCATTCATTTCACACGAATAGCCTTATCACGAAAATTTAACGCTTTTAACAGCATTTACATTTTTATAATTGCATTGTAATAATAACTGTTTCTATTATGTTGCTTTCTTCTCGTGAAAACTGAGAATTATGTTAGTTAGTCTGAGTTCACACGATTCATGTTTTAATGACATGATTCTTACTTTACTCAGACTTAAGGCATTTCCACATAAGACCAACGATACATACTTTTAGATTTAGCCATATACAATATAGCAATTACGTTTTAATAGCTCTTCATTATTGAAATGATTGAATTAATATGAAATTCGTACCAATGCTCTAAATCGCGATCAATTTAATTTCAAATTGAAACTATCAACCAAAAAGAAAAACGTTTCGAACACAAGTGTTCAATTCCAAAGTAAATAATTGTTTAAATTGTTTGTTTAAACGCCAATAAAATGAAGATGTGGGTGGGTTTTTAGTTTTTCTTAATTTGAAAATCTTTTCTAATTTATGCAGAATTACATCACACATGTTTTTGTTTTCTTATAACACTTGAGGAATATTTTCATAAATAAGAATTTATTATTTTTTACTTATTAAAATTACAATTTTACGCCGCTTTTTCTTGTACAAATATTTGTTCAAAATCACTTAAACGATTTAATCTGTGCGAAAACCAAATGAAAACTAAAATGTTAAAAAAAGAAACTTATGTAGAAATTATTTTCCCTCATATATTTATTTTTTAATTTTTCTTTTTTCTTTCATGTACTTTAATATTTTTGTTGAAGGAATATCAACAAATGTACACAACAACAATATTTACAATACACTATACATACATGCTACACACACACACACAGCCTTAACGTTGCATACCGCATATAACCTCCGCATTAAATTGATAAAGTCACATACATAAATACTGGAAGAGTTCATGCTGCTCAAAACTGAAATACCTACGTGACGTCAAATATTTTTGCTCTGTGGAAATTTCACAAACGGAAAATATATGTATGAGGTCTGTTCAAGAGAAAAGTGAATGAAGAATTTTTCTTTTAAGTATTTATTTATTCATCAATATCCATTTTATCCCCTTCAAAGTAATCCCCCTCAGATATAATGCCCTCATGCCAGCGCTTCTTCCAGCCCTCGAAGCACTTCTGAAACGCGCTTTTTGGCCATCAGCTCGTTCTTCGATTTTGGCTTTATCTCTTCAATTATTGAAAAACGCTTTCCTTTCATTAGTCTCTTCAGTTTTGGGAATAGGAAAAAGTCGCACGGAGCCAAATCTGGTGAATAAGGAGGTGGTTGAGTCATGATTAGGGAGTTGTTTTTCGGAAAAAAAATCACGAAAAAGCATTGATGTGTGAACTGGTGCGATAATATAGATGCCTACTTTTTGTTTAGAGTACTACAGTATAGAGAAGAGGCAAGTGGCTTAGGTGCTTCCTTTAGGGTTCCTGATACATGCACTGTCTTCCAGGCGAAGGTGTTCTCTATTTAGAGTATTTGCCAAATACTGCAAACACAGCGGGTGGAGAGCAATGTTACTATTTCGCTCCATAGACAGGATGCGATGAGGGCATTGGTATCGCTGAGTGTCTGTTCTCGCCTGGTCAGTAAGTATAGGGAGAAGTTACTACCCATTTGGAAAAGGAAAAAATTGGAGGGAAAAACTTCGATCACGAGGGGAATTTTGTTTAGCATTCACGGGAAGTGATTCATGATTGCAATTTTGGGAAAAGGGAATATATTTCGAGGCAAAAATGATTCACAATAGTGGTGAATGAGGTGGCTGTTGGGCTTGCGCGGTTAGGTTGTACTTGGAGGTCTCGTTTACCGTTGCATGTCCCATACAGAGTATTTCTTCAGGGCCCAGGAAGGGTGGAGTTCTATACCGAATTGCTCCATTGCAAGACCGATTTGGCCGAGTTACGATGATGGTAGTAGAACTCAAAAACTCTAGGATTTTTACCGTGCATCCATTAGTAAGGTCCCAACCATCTGCACGGGCCATTGGAACTACGACACGCATGCTGATGTAGGTGTGACGATGTCTCGAAGAAGGGGACTGCCCCACACCTCCTCTGTGAGTGCCGTGTTGTGGCTACCCTCTAACCGAACCAATGACAGATCATAAACATTCAAAGTATTGCCTTTAAGTTACTTGAACCAAAATGAAATGTCTTAATATATACATAGTACATATGTATGTATATCAATTATAAAAATAATTAAAATATATTTTTTTTTACTTTTCTTAAAAAAAGGCACTTTGATTACCTCTTAACTTCACAGACGCAGAATAGAACAACAACCTTTTCATTTCGACGCGCGTCTTAAAGCACAATTCATGCTTGTGGGAAAACATAAATTGACGTTATTGTTGTAGTTGTTTTTATCTATTTGTATTGCAATTCCATTTTAAAAATTTTTGTTATTCCCGCTTCAGAATATTTATCTCACACTTGTATGAGTGTGTTTATAGTTCAACATCTCTGCAATGGATTAAAAAATTTTTAAAATTTGGAAAACTTTAGCCGGTATAAATAATTTTAAGTGATGACGTCATATATTACTATATAAATATACCTAATTCATATACATAAATAGATATTAGAAGAGTGTTACCCAGCCAACATAATGTTTCGAACTTGTCAAACTAAGAATTCTTGAAAGCAAGGTTTATTAATACAAGGTTGTCGCAAGATGAATTCGACAATTCGCTTTTTGTCCAAACGTCAAATTTTTTGTATACATGTGTTTTGTTAAATATAACATAACCTAAAACGAACGTCTTAAATTAGTGTAATATGAGTTCAAATTAAATTAATTATTACAAAAAGTAATATATTTTGCATTATTATTATTATAGTATTATATTATTATAATTATTAAATTATTTACAACCAGTTTTCGTAACTTTCTCACAAACGTAAACTAACTTTGACGTTCGGCTCAAAGAATACGTTACAAATTCTTGTATCAGCTGACGGCCGAATTTGCTAATGAGTTTACCTGGTAATGAATTTGCCTTGCTTGAAAGGAATTTGAAAAATAAATGCAGCAAATTCGTATTCTTGATATTACGTTAACAATTCTTAAGCGCATGATACACACATCAGTATTCAATATTCAATATTTATCTTTGTGTTAGTATTGTATATTGAAGCTTCTGACACTCTACGTCAAAATTTCTCATCAATATTAATTTTTTTTGGCGATTTTTAAGTGTAAACATATAGAAGTTACCGCCGGCAAAACATTTTTTGAATTTAAAAAAAAAAACACTGATGATATCTTTTTTTGGTTTTTGTCACTATATTTTTTAATTTGCACGTCCCAAACAGCTATTAATGAGCGATATACTTCAATTAATTTGATTACAAAAATTGTTTACTCTATTTGTAAGGCGTCACAAATACGATGTGCACTCAAAGTTACCAGAAATAAAATGAATATTGACGATAGCGATGCCACACTACGTCAAACTGCTACAATATTGTGATGAATATCAAAACCATTTTGATATTCGTCAATATTTCACAGAGCGTATATGTGTGACTATTTTTCGCACACAATTACAAATATTGAAGCTGAAGATTGATCGTCTGTCAGCCACTTTACGCGGAAAAAACATTAAATATTCAACAAAAATTCAGGTGTTGCCAACTAAATGTTACCGATAACTTCTTTAGAGTAAATTTCTTTTAAATTTTGGAATTTATTTACTACTTAAAAAAATATTTTAAAAAGTGACGCTTACCGAATGATTTGTTATAAAAAGTTCTGTTGAATTTCTTAAGGTTTTTAAAATAATTTTTTAAACAGTCTGAAATGGTTATTTTGCGAAATTTAGGAAATATATATGTATGTCTGTTTAAAATAAAGAATGCAATCAATATTTTCGTAAAGTATTTATGAAAAACATTCGTAAAAATAATTTGAGAACATTAACTAAACTATTTTTGTTTGTTTTGTTTTCAAAATCAATATCCACAATACACTTATCAAATTTAATTAATTTAATATCACGAATTCCACAGAAAAGTTATCCGCATGGTTAAAAAATCACATTTCGTGACTGAAGCGGAATTATGTATGTAAAATATAATCTCTGAATTTCAAAGAGAATTTTTCTAAAAAATAACGGTTGTTTTCATAATAGTAGTAATAAAATTGTATAACGAAAATTTAATTTCTTACCAAGGCCGTCAATTGTCGTTTGGCCCACAGCGTTCTCTAAAAAAGTGGTTCGATGACTCCTCCACCGGTGTGCTGTTTACGCAGGAACTTTGAGCGGCTGTAATGGCTCTTCGTGGGTAATACACCAATTTTCGCTGTCCCGGACACGATTCTTTTGTTTATTCACTTAATCGGTAAGATGGTAATGAGCCTCACCGCTCATGATATTTTTCGATGTAAAGTCGTCCATGCCTTCGTTGAGATGCATGCCTTGAGCATTCATGTTCATGCCTTGAGCGTAGGTTAGACGCGTTTGGAGATCGACAGGTAAAAGCTGCACTTTGTTGTAAGGGAACATCTTCAAATCATTGACCAAAACTATGTGTAGGGACCGCCGGCAATTGCGTGGCACGTCGATATGGTCGATGTTCGGGGCTTCTCTTCGACATCTTGGGTAACAGCAGCGACATTGTCGGTTAAACGGGTGCACCGGGTCCGGCCAGCCTTGAAGCATCTCGTGTTGTTCAAGTCTCTTCATGGCGAGTGGCCAAACCCCGCAGTGTTTGTCCAGTTGGTGTCGGACGGCCAGATAACCTGCCACGAAATTCACGCTATGCCAACACAACCGACGAATTGTTGCGCAGAAAAAGACACAACTATTCATTGTTAAGTTATAGCGTTTTCCAATAGGGTCATTACTTTTGCCCCGCCTCGTATATACATACATACATACATACTAATTTATTCATTCAACCATTTAATGTGACGCAAACATTAAGGCCATTACCTCCTTTTGTGATGAAAAACATAAAAATAATTTTGCTTTTCGAAGAGAAACCACCCGAAAAAGCAAGCACAATTAGCTTAAAATTGTAATGCGAGTTGGATAGGCAACATTTACACATGCATACAGTTACTTACATATCGTCGTATGATGAATCAAAATCGCCTTTTTGATTATGATGTACAGCAAAGTTTTAAAGACCGACAATTAGAAATAACATTTCTATCAAGAAAATTGTAAAAGCATAACAGCTAGTTTGAAAGTGTCTTGCTGACGATATGTACATACATACATATGTATGTATGTATATATCGTTATCTGAAATGAAAAACATTCTAACGTAATTTTTCACATTGTGGAAGCAAGAGATAAATAGTTGCAATATAGTCGTTGCAACTATTTATTTCCGTTAGAATTATGCTCCTATTATTTTTTTTATCTTGGACCAGCACTCCGGGGATGAGCCCTACACATGCGATGCATTGTGCTGGAACTAGCCATCTTTAGTAATTATTTTACTTTGCCGGTGCTATACAATACCGACGAAAGAGGGCTTTCTGATGTGCCACTGAACCGTCCGCCAACAACTAATACATATCACAAAAAATGCGAGATGTTTTTATGACTCAAATCTGAAACTGAAGTCGAACCCAGGACCTTTTGGTGTTGTAGTCAACATGCAGACTACTTCACTTCGATAATTTTTAATTAAGTTGTCTTGTCTATGTTACAACTCAGATCAATTAATTTTTAGTTTTGTGATTTACAGCCAATTCTTTAAGTATTTTTCATAATTCAAAATATTATTGATGGCATACTGAAAGAAGTGCAATGGCGCAGCGGCTTGGCGGGTTCACTCCTGCCGGCGTGATAGGGAGGGTGTTCGATTGCGAGGACAATTGGGACGCTGTGGCGCAATACGTAGGGTACGTTCTACGGAGAAAGAAGAGGGACCTCGATGCGTTGCTGCATAGCGGGGCCCCCTCTGACGGGGCCCAGGTGATACGGGCCGGGGCCATGGTGCCGGATGCAAACTTGGCGGACCTAGACGTGGGTGAGTAAGGGCGGTCCTGATTGGGACGTCGCTCTGGGCCTTCCCGAAGTAATGCGGAAAGCGGTTCCGGGAAGGAATCTACCCAGAGGAGGAGGAGGGAATTTTTTAGTGGTAACACCACTCGACGCAGATGACGACGGTCTCTGTAAGTGCGAAGGCATTTTCAACCCTACCTCACACGCCAAAAAAAGAAAACTATAAGGGATAGTTAGAGAAATGACAGGAGGTGAAGTTTAATTAATTATTTTTTTACAGCTCTGCTTTTTGCACGTTCTCTGTTTATATCAGTGTTTAAGCTTCGGTTTAGTAGCCAATTTTATTATTTTACTTCGCCGGTGCTACACAATACCGACGAAGGAGGGCGTTCTGATGTGATTGATTACAGCTGATGGCGTTACTGCTGTGACGAGTGAATGCCTTGACCACTGAAACCATCCGACAACTGACACACAAAGGCACATTAATGCACATCAGAAAAATGTGAGATGTTTTTTTATGATTTTAGTCTGAAACTGGGGTTGAGCCCAGGTCTGTTTTGGTTTTGTAGTCAACGTGCAGACTGCTTCAGCCGTCGCCACCCTTCCTTCAAAGCACATTTGGCATATATGTACGGTTGGAAATGAAACCTATGCAAATAATTATCTTTATAACCATTGCAAATTGGCGGTTTCTTGAAATTTTTGGGTGATTTTATTTTGTTACGAAAAAGAATGCAAAAATTACAATTATTTCTGCCAAAAAAAAAAAAATAAAAATCAGAAAATAACAATTATTCTGTCGAAAAAAATAAAAATCAAGAATTTAAAAAGCAAATGATTTTATGAAAATTTAGTTTACGACGAGCAAAATGGTGTGCTGAACTTGAATATTCGATATATTCTTGTGATTGATTTTTTCCTTTGAAAATTCAAAAATAATTATTATTTTCGGTGCCTGATTACACACTAAAAGTCCAAATAATGAAAAGTAAATTTTCCACGTCCACAATTTTTGGTACTGAATAAATTAGAAAACCCATAGCTATTTACGAGGATTGCGATTTCCAAGATTTTATTGAGAGCAATAAATGATGACAATTTTATCTAGATTTTCTATACAATGATGTAGAATTTCTCAAAAGTATAAATGTTTGCATAGAAGTTTATTTTCCATAATAAAAGAGATGATCCCGGTAATAACATTTTATAACCCTGTTTAGTATTTAAATATAAAATATAACTCGATACAATCTCAAATTTAAAAACTGTACCTTTTAAAATGTTTTCAAAAATTGAACATGAGAATGGAATGGTTGAATAATTTTCCAATTACACAAGTTTGAAAATGAATAAAACATATTTTGATAAATAGTAAACGAACTTAATATGATTAAAATAATGATTGAAAACATGCAAAATATGATTTTTTATAAATAAATGTATTAAAAATAGAAAGGCAAGAAAGCAGTTTAAATTAAAATATTAATTAAAATTGTGGGATTTGTAAGAGTATTTTTGGGCCGTTTTTTAATAAGATCTACCTACTTATACTTCATATTCTTTAGTTGCTGCAAGTTAATATAAAATCAAATGATTTAAAATTCTTAAGTAAATCGTAGAGTACTAGAATGTAAGTAAAAATGTTAAGCAGTGGAATGTTGTTAGAGATTAGAATCGATAACCTCCCTCTGGTGCTTTAGAAGATTTTGCCGTAAAATCAACCGCTTGGGCTGTCAAATCACTCTCTGAATTGTCGCAAATGACGAAGTAGTTATCAATAATAGCATAAGCTTTAGTGTAGATTTCTTTATTTTCGTGGTGTTGTAAAAGCTCTAAATTGTCCAAAGCGCCTATTTCCTCCACCATAAGACAAAGGTTTTCTGCTCCGCCCAAACGATCGGCTAAGGCAAACAAATTCGTTAATCCTGTTAATACAACATTAATGATACGTGGATCCTTGGAGTTGAGTAAGTCGCAGAAGGGTTTTAAAATTTTAAATTTCTCAATTAGATCAACTATTTGCTCAGGTGTACCCGAAGTCGTTGTATTGGTTACTGCCCAAACTGCTTCCTTTTGTATTTTATAATCTCCTTTCTCCAACACTTTACGAATTTGATCAAAGATATCTAAAACAATAATTTTAATTAAATATTCGATATATTCCTTTGCATTTTAGCTTCCTGTGAAATTTCTATTTTCAATGTTTATAATCGATCTTGTCAATCTTGTGCATATTTTACAGATCAATAAAAAATTGTATAACCTACCACAACAACTAGCGATTTAATTTTTTGTCTATTACATATCGTCATATGAAATGAAAAAAGTTACAAAAGTATATAAAATTTACTTTTCGATTGATTGCACAAGGGAACGAAATTAAATTTGTTTGTATTGCAGGGAACTTGAGGGGGTTTTTATGTTATTTGTGGAACTCGAAAGTGGACCCCGTTTTTTCTAATCAGCTCTAGTTTTCGAGATATACCATTTTCTGAACAATTAAGGCACATGCCTGGCAAATATTGGCATACCTTGAGAACGGTTTGCCATTTTCATTAAAAAAAAATAACTACGTAATTGGTCAATCAAATCTGTTTCCAAATCTATCCAGTAGTTTCAGAGATATCGTTTAAGTTTTCAAATGAAAAAAAAAACTATTTTAAAAAACAATTAAACATTTATGTTTTCAAAAATTCTTAAAAAATAAAAAGGCACATTTTTGGTGCAACAGCTTGTAGTTGAATATATTTCAAATGAAATAAACGATTTGCCTAACACGGACATATTAGAGTGATCGACATTTTTAAGAGACCGGTTTTCAAATAGTTCGAATATTTGAATGTTATTACCGGTGACCGGTTTTTTTTTTTAATTGCAAGTAATACGCTGCCTTTAATTAATTTTATTAAAGAAAAGTTTTAACAATTCATATGTTATACAAAAAATATTATAATAACGAAACTAAAAACAAAATGAAAATTTTAGGCACAATAAAATTCATATACTGGTGTATGTATGTACATATCGCGCATTTTTCGTAAATGTCGGAAAGTTCAACTTTAAAATTTTTAAGTCAAGCGTTTTTTTTTTGTTACACATACGATGCATTGCGCTGGAAATGGTAGGAGGCACGTTCTTTGTTTTATAGCAGTGTTAAAGCGCCTCTGATGTTAAAGAGGCGTATTAAAGTTTGAAGCTTCGTTTTAGTACCCATTTTTAGTAATTATTTTAATTCCTTCTGCTGTGCCTGTGGATTGGTTACAGCTGAAGCCGATACTGTTCAGTGACCACTGACTATGCCTTCGCCACTGAAACCTTCTCACAACAACTGACACAAAGACACACTACTGTACATCAGGAAAAGTGCGATAGGTTTTCATGATTTATTCTGAAACTGTAGTCGTACCGAGAAAAATGTTTTGTTTTGTAGTCAACGTGGAGACTACTTCAGCCATCGCTGAAGATGTCTGAGGATATTTTCTTTAAGGATTTTATTTCTTTGTTTTATTGTCAAGGTTAAATTTTATTAAATGCAAAGATGAGAAAGAGAAAAATATTTATCCATGGTTAACATAAAATTTATAATAAGAAAAATTTCTTTTTTTTGGTCGCGGTAAATAAATCGGAAAATATTTGACTGATCGGTTTTTTCATTGAGCAAAAAAACCCTTACTATTCGACATTCGAGAAATTAACATTTAAAAAAAAAAGCCGACAGCCACAGCAGTGATGAAACCGGTTCGAAGCCCAGTTGGAAAACCGACCTAATCACTCTAGTTCATACATATGTATGTATGTAAGTATATGTAGTATATGTTCATACATATTCATACCCAGCAAAAAAAAAAAGTGATTGCGTTTCCTATAAAATTGATATTTTCATGACTTCTTCAGCACTTCTTTATCTGAATTCATTTTAAATGCCAACATAAATATAAACAAAAATTATCACTTTAGAACTCATGGAAAACATATTCAACTCTGCACAGTCATTCATATGAACAACGATCTGTTTTGTTACAAAATCATGGAGCATTCACGGCTTTTAAACACTCTTTTAAATGATGAGCTGTTTTGTTAAATGTGAACACGAGTATATGTACATATGTATATGTAGAAATTTTTTACTGTTTGGTTTCAAAGTATTAAATATACGACAGAAAAGAACTCCACGTGTCCACGTTCAAGTCATAAGTTAAAAAAATTATTGCCATCCTAACTGCCTGTATCATTTTTTAAATAACAATAAATATATTTAACTCTAACTATAAAGAAAAATAATTGGACAACGCCCTGACATGCTTGCTGTACATTTACCCTCAAATATTATTTCTTGATAAAAAGAAAACACCAATTGGAAAAGAAAAATGAAAAGAAAAATCGAATTTATTTAACTTACCCGCATCAATAACGGCTTGTATTTGGTTCTGATTTCCGGCTGTTATATTGCTAATAGTCCAGGCAGCTTCCTTGACAATATTAGGCTTGGAATGTTGTAATAAAATACTCAGCTTAGGTATACCGCCAGCAGCAATTACAGTATCAGTCTTAAAGGAAAATTTAAAGAAAAAAAATTAAGAAATCAGATAGATAAAGTAACTACTATTCTTAAGTAATAAAATTAAATAGTATAGATAAGAGAAAAACTATAGAAATGAAAGAGAGAAAAAAAGAAAAAAAGAATCCTACACTCATTCTGTTTTATATTTATATGTATTTAAAAACTCCTAATGAATAGTTGCAATAAAGTGTGATTATTCTGTTAGCAGAAAGAAAAAAAAAGACTGCAAAGTAATTTAAATAAATTGAAGTGACAATGATAAAACTTAAGATAATATCACTTTCTTTTTCGTAGCTTTTATTCGGTGTACAAAAGGTAGAACAAACTTAATTAACATTTGTGAATTAGAAGAAAATAAGGCGTCAATGGGAAGAACCAGCATATTCTTAATGATGCAGATGGCGACAGAACGTTTTCGACATTGTTAAAAATTTATGCATCATCATCGCTATTCAAAGTGTCGGCATGTTTGATCCCAAATGAAAATAATTTCAAGTAATTAAAATATATGAAAGTAAATTTTTAAAGAAATTTGTCTTCAAAATAGAAAATAAAAAACCGAATTACAACACACAATAAGTTCTGACAGAAAATGCTGGTTCACAACATGTATTTAAGAAGCTTTTTTTTAACCAATTAAGCGCGAAACTGAGAATCTTAATGATTATGCGCAAAAAATAGACGTTATAAAGTATGCATTAAAACCATATAGTCACAAAAATAAGTATGTACATATAGCCATTTAATATTCTCCGTTTACTTGCTGCTATATTTTTTTTTAAATTTAACATGGAAACGTCATTATAAATTTAAAGATCCAATAAGTCAGCACTAATTCAAATATCAAAGATTCCTAAAAGCCCCTTATATTTTTGTCTTTCTGTGCTTATTTAAAACGTCATTAAAACGCGTAATTAGGTTGGTCAAAATAATAAATACATTTTACATTTCGCAATATTTTGTTTATAATTCAATGCTATTTTAAAAATGTTTGTTAGTTTATTTAGTACACTGTTCAGATGAATCAACACGAATTAACAATGCTTTGATAGATGGTTCGAAATAAACATTGTTCACCAGAAGAGAGAAGGCTAGTGTTAAAACTAAGAAGCGAAGGAAAAGCTTTCAGGTCCATAGCTAAAAATTTCGATAGGTTCAAATTGCTCTTAAGCCAGAAAAGAAGTCAGAAGCACATGGAAGACAAAATAAAACACACCAGACAACAGACTACCTCATTATTGCTCTCGCCCAAAGAAACCAGAAAAATTTCTGACGGGAGTGTCCTATCTGCTCGAACTGTTAGGCGATGACAATAAGGCGCCAAACTACAGGGCCATATAGCTAGAAAGGTTCCATTAATTCGGAAAAAAAAATTTCAAAGCGAGGCTGATCTTCGCAAAAACACATTTACTGGGCAAAGAACAGAACAATAGGCTATACTTCAACCCTTCGAAAACAAGGGCTATATTTTTTGATAGAAATAACCATCGATATTATTTTTTATGGAGTTCCTTTCGTTGATACCTTGAACTGCTTGGGTTCAATGCTTGATAATAAATTTACGTTCGAATATCATATTAGTAATAGGCCGCGAAAATTAAAGGCAAACTGAGGTCTCTATATTGTTTTAATTGCCATCTGCCTGTAAAAATTAAACTTCACATTACTCACTCCCTTCTTATGATTCATGTTCTGTATTGCTTGGAAATTTACAGTGGATGTTCGTCAACCAACCTTCGCCGAGTGTGACTTTTAGTTAATCGGCTAATAAGGTATATTTTTAATTTGAGAATCACAAATCATGTCTTGGATTTCATCGATAGATTCCTTGATTGTCCTTTGCGGAGCTTTATAGACATTAGAGTTTGATGTTATTTATATCAAGTTTTGAAATCTAATGCAAACCCACAGCTGTTTTCTTTGTTTCGTTTCTCTATATCAACTCGAAATTGATTATACCACAAATTAATAACTCTGCTTTTGAGAAGTCTATTTTGGTGAGGTCTTGTAGACTGTACAATAAGCTTCCTATTAAGGCCATGTCACATAGAACTTTGTCGCTTTGCGTGACGTTTCTAACTTTGACAGAAAAGCGTAAAGCAAAAGGTGTATGACACAATAAACGCTTCGACAACACTCATGAATTGTTTGTTTACCAAAGAAAAGTGTTTGATAATAATTTTTTTATTATAAAAATAGAAGTCAATAATGTTATTTGACGATATACAATTACAATGTTCTTCTGTTTGAAAACGAACAGAAGAGAAAGGAAGACACGAAAAAAGAAAATTATTCAAACTGATTGTCAAAGCACGCAAAAAGATAAAAGATGCCCAACTTTTCGCTTTGCGCTGCGTTAGTCCCCGTCCATACTGTGAAGCATATGCTGCAAAAGTTTTTTGAATTCTCTTTTGAAACTGCAGCAGTGTCCATACATGAATCTTTTGCTTCATGTTTAGTATTTTTTATTCCTCCCTTCTATCTTCTTTTTTTTGACATTTCTCAATACCGAATGTAAATATAAAATAACTACCCTGTGATAGGTGTGAATATTTTTTTTTTTTTAGATAGACATTTGAAGCACAAGGTATAATTTGAAGCAAAATGGACGCTAAGAAGAAAAATTATATAATAATTTTTATATAATTTTATATTTTTTTTTTTAAATTTTTGATTATATTTCACAAAAAATTAACAATAAAACAGGGTAGCTATTATTATGATGGATGTTAACAGTATACCAAACGAAAAGAAATAAAATGAAACGTCAAATACACCTCATGCCAAAAGATGCAAATAAGAAATTCAACAAAAACTGCATGTACATGAAACAGCGTACATACTTCCACTCCTCTTCCCCTTCTCATCAACAAACTCAAAAGTTTTGCAGCATATGCTTCACAGTATGGACGGGGACTTAAGAATATTTTTTTGTGTGACATGTTTCATATAAACGTGTATATTTCATCTTAAATGTCAAAGCGAAACTGCAACGCAAAGCGAAGGAAAAGTTCTATGTGACATGGCCTTTAAGTCTAAGAAGCTTTGAATTCTCTGTCTCTCGCTTTAAACATTTGCTATGTAACATTGAAGTTTAAACTTCTGCTTTTAACAGCGATATCTAATGCTGTGTATATCATCTACTATCTTCTTCATTTTTTCCTACACTACAATGCACAATGTTAGTTATAATTTATAAATATCTCGTCAATAGGATATTGGATTGGATTAATTAAATATTATCGAAATGTTATTGTATTATCATTTTAACTACATTTTTCTTTTGTAATATATTTTCTTTATTCTTCCTCTTTTTCATTACTACTGTAACCCATATTTTTAATCATAAATGGCTCAATGGGCTCGATTAATAAGCAATCTAATGAAATGAAATGAAAAAAAATTAAATAAAGTTGTTCGCAGCCATTACTTATAAACAAATGGCATAATATTCTATTTAGTGCGGAAACCAAAATAAATCTGTTTGCCAATCATAACTGCCGAAATGCGCGTCGCCCCGCAGCTAAAGAATTCCATAGACGGTTCACAAAAAAAACCGCCAATCACGGTGTAGGTAAGTAATATCGTGGTATGGGGCTGCTTTTCGTGGTATTGCATTTCACCAATTTTTTTGTATTACCGATACACGTGGAGGATTGGTTTCAAGCCAATTGCGTAACCTCATGCACTGGTCAAGTCAATCGCCGCAGATAAATGTTATTGAAAACGTTTGCAGAGAGCTAAAGCAAAGTACTCTTTTCAAAATAAAAAGCATTTTTGGAGTTTTGTTAAAGAAAACTTGGTATAGTATTAGACACCTGCCGTAAACTTATTTAATCATATTCTTATTATTTTGACCACTCCTTTTTATCCATATTTTTTTTTTTTTTGATACTCTCTAGGTCAATTTTTTGTAGCTTACAAATACTGTTTCGTTACATTTGATTTGGTCTACAAAAATTAACTTTAAAATTGTTTCTTTTGCTAAAACAAAACTATTTTCTTTATTTATAGCACAGACTAAAACTTAGTCGTGTACTTATTATTTTGACCATATGTGTACATCTTTTTAAAAGCGGCACAAAAGGGATTACAGAAAACGTTTTTGCCTATTAATATATATGTATGTGTAGGTGTATTAGATAATGTAATAAGAAATTTTGAATAAATTAGTGAAATGAAGTTTCAAGTTTCGTTATTTTTTATATACCTACATATTTATAAGTGAATGTTAATTTTATTTATCTATGTAAGTATGGGAATGTAAAATATGTACAAAAAAAATGTAGACTTTGAATTCAAATGAATTTTTCACTATTGGTGTTAGTGTTATCATTGTTCTTTTGTAAAATCTGGTCGCATTACATTAAAGTGCAGTTTAACTGCCTGTTCATAGAAGACGATTATAAATAATTGTTCGGCATTTCTATTGAAAACAACAATAAAAAAAAAACTCAAATTGTTTTTGTTTTCAATAGAAATGGAGAACGATTATTTTCACCTCGGCTTCTATGAACAGGCAATAAATAAAATACTTCTCCAAATTTCTAGCGTTTTCGTTTGACAAAACATCTGTTTAACGTTTTCAAATTGGAAATAAAATTTTAAGCGTTATACGATTTTCAGAACTTGGGCGATATATTATAAAATATGACAATTGTGATGCCATTTTGTACAAATTGTAACTCGGAACTGTACTGTATGTCCGAGTTTAGACAGGCAAACATTTGGAAGAAAAACATCTGGAATTTTCTTTTGTTTTTTTATTACAGGATGTCTCCACGTGCAATAAACTTGGAAATAATTATGTTCGCAACTATGAAAATCTATTGCCAACACCATATGTGCACGTGTGGAATGCACGAACATATATTTGCACATGTATTGCCAACTTATTTCCAAGCAATTATGTTGAACATAAACTGTCAAATATGGTTATAATTTCCTTGGCATGGGTTTCTCCGCGCATTACATAGATAAAACAATTATAGAATTATAAAAAATAAAAAAAAACTATATGCAATAAAAAATATGAAATATGATTAATGTGGGTGGCGATGGTCGAAGTAGTCTGCACGTTGATTACAAAACGAATAATTTTCCAGGGTTTAACTCCAGTTTCAGACTCATAAAAAAAACATCTCGCATTTTTCTAATGTGCATTTGTGTGGCTTTGTGGCAGTTATTGTCGGAAGGTTTCAGTGGTGAAGGCATAGTCACTGGTCACTGAACAGTGACGGCTTCAGCTGTATCCAATCCACAGGTACATCGGAACGCCCTCCTTCGTCGGTAGTGTGTAGCACCGGCGAAGTAAAATAATTACTAAAAATGGCTACTAAAGAAATCGAAGCTTCTAAATTGAATACGTCTCCTTGACATCAGAGGCGCTACAACACTGCTGTAAAAACAAATAACGTGCAAAAAGCCGTGTTGTAAGATAGTGAAGCTTCACCTTCAATCATTTCTCCTACTTTCTCTTTCCTATAGTTCCAGCACAATGCATCGCATGTGTAGAGGTCATCTACTGAGTGCTGGTCCAAGATAAAAAAAAAATTTATTCATAATAAAGAAAATATTTATATTTGTATACAACCATTCACAGCGACATGTTTAGATGTATGTTCAGTACACAAGGTGTATTCTTCTAAAAATATAAACTTGGAATTTAACATATTTGTGACGTCATTGTGCCGACGTAATTTCTTATGTTCGGAAATAATCATTGAACGTGGAGACGTGCAGTTAGCGTTCACAGAGACAAAAATGTTGCCGGCGACATTCCATTATTATTGTTGCTATTTGCGTTTTTTTTTCTGTAAGCAAGGAAAACGTGAACAAAACGTATCGCCGAGTACCGCACACCAAAACGATGCTGTCTTGCACACCCGCAATATGCTGCCAAATTAAATGTTTCCCTTCCAAATGTTCGCCCGTCTAAACTCAGCCTATCAACATAAATTTTGTGTGTTAAGTTAAGAATTTTCTTTGTTACGTTTTTTTTGGACAGGAGACAGACAGTAGTAGGCCTTATTTCTTACACAACTCTACTTAGCGAGTTTTGTTGAAATATGCATATGAATAATTTTCGTAGAGACATGAAAGAATGGTGATTTATTTTCATATAATGGAGGAGGCTACAGACGATGCAACAGGCTTATGCAACACGTATATCATTCGTGTTGCATATTTTGACACAAACACTGCAACCAACAAGTAAACCATAAACGCAATATCAATTCTGAATTGAACATCGCAGGAAAAAGACGGTAAAAAAATATAACACTACAGCTTGCTTGTTTCCACTCAAATAAATCAGTAAAAATACTAAACACCGGTTCACACTATGCAATCAACATCAATGCAAACAGAAAATATAAAAATATTTTGTTCTTTTTGAAACCTCGAATATAACAGGAGTTGAAACGATAAACATGACTACAGACTATGCAACCAACAAAGTAACTTCCATGGTTGCATAAACATGTTGTATCGTCTGTAGCCACCACAATGTAACATTTTTATGAATTTACGTCTGCATTTTTCACACCTTCGGACAGGGTCAGGCCGAATATTTTTTTTTCCATTTTTTAAAATTGCTGTACGTTATACAACAAACATTTTTTAAACTTTGCATTGGAGAATGTGTGAAACAAAACAAAAGCATAAACTAATTCCTACTAAAGTATTTTCCCTCATTTTCCATAAAAAAAATCCTTCTGCTTTCTACACATAAATATTCATTCATTCATAGTCGACTTTATTTTCTGGAAATTTTGTTTTACGAATGAAAGAGAAAATGAAAATTTTGCATCTTAAAAAGCATGACAGCAGTGTTTTTCACAGACTAAGCGTAGTAAATAATAGTTGACGTTTCGTTTTAGTTTAGCTTTTTGTGCTATGAAAAATAAAAATCATATTCTTCTTCAGACTGTGTTCACACGATTCATGTTTTACTGACATCATTGCTATTTTATAGGCGAGAGTAACGAGGGGAAGGGTAACGAGTACTCATGTGCATGTACTGTCAGTACTTTTTGCTTTCTCATTCTTAATTTGAATATACACACAAACTATATGTACATGTCGCCAACATGACATGAATTGTGTGAACACCAAAAAGAGTTCAAAGAAGAAAAAGTAAGAATCTTCTCATTAAAACATGAATCGTGTGAACTGAGACATTGTAACGAATTTGTGTTTTGCTAAAATCCGAAAAAAAAATTACGCCCATGCCTGAGTGTTAAAGCCTCCTTAATTTAGTTGTTGTTATTATCATTCCTTTATCACTACCCCACTACTAATATGCAGTAAAGAAGCCACCAACCACTAAGACTGAGTTTAGACGAGGAAACATTTGGAAGAGAGCATTGTTTTTGAGTTCGGTAATCGGCGACACGCTTTGTTCTCATTTTCGTTGCTTACAAAAATAACAATAACAATGGAACAATATTAACAATAATAATGGAATGTCGCCGGCAACATTTTGGTGTGCGTGACCGCGATTAAAAAACAAAAGGGAGTTCTAGATGTTTTTCTTCGAAATGTTTTCTCGTCTAAACTCACGTCTAATTAGTAATGCAAAATTTGGCTTTTCTTATTTCCTTTTGTGCACTCATCATCAAGGACACTATATACATATGTTCTGTTTATCGCACAGTTTGAGGATATTCGAAAAAAGATATAAAAGAATTTTTAAATAATTTGCTCAATATTTTAATGTGCTCAATGGGAGATATTTATAATCTTGCTGTGTTAACGAGATAAGAATTTTATTAAAACAAGTTAGTTTCCTGTACCGTGCCGTTTTTAGTCTGCGACTTATATTTAATTTCTATGATGCATAGTGATTATATTTTAAATGTGATAAATCAGGTATTAGAATTCCTTCTTTAATACTCTTACGATAATACGAATTTCAATGAGAAATGCATTTCACTGGGACTTAGAAAATTTTTTGTTTCAACAAGTTGGAATTCCACAAACGAAGAATTTATTACGGCAAACATACGAAATAAATTGTTAATGCATTGTGTTGTAGAGAAAATAAACCGCTGGGATGAAGAAAAACGCATGTTTTTAATAAATATCGAGCCATAAATGACAAAAATTCGTAAGCACTAAAAACCTAATTTTACAAGGAAATATATCAGTCTCTCAATCTTTCTTTACATACATAATCTGTTCATATGTTTAAATTGTTTACGCTATAAAATGGTAACGATATTTTGTGAGATGAGGCAAATGATCGGAACCGATGCATTTTTATCAAAATCAAAAAAGACAATCATGGCGCTTACGCTTTCTTAGCGATTCAGGCTCGATACAGTTCCAGATAATATACATACATATGTATGTACATATATTAGAAATCAACTTATCTCGAGCTTTAGGTGATATTGCATTTGACAAAAAGAAAAAAAATATAAAATTTATCTTCAATTATTTTCCACTGCCACAGTCAGCTTTTAACTTAAAGATTAAGATTAGATTAGTTAATATTTATCTTTGAGTCCCAAATTTTATGATGAAATTAGATTTGGTTCTTTTATGTACATATGTACACCAATAAACCGCTTTGCGTCGCTAATTGTAACCGAAGAGACGCGACGCAAACTGAAGCACGATTTTTCACACATTTGTATTGATTTTCATTGAATTGATTCCGAGTTTCATAAAATTAGTTGGAAAAATTGATTTTTCAATAAAAAATACCAATTTATTAAGCCAGTTTTTATTAAAATAAAAATATAACAATTCGTGACAAAAACGTAAAAGACATAACAAAAATATTAAGATTAAAACTAAAGATAAGAAATTCTTAATACACATTAAAGTACAAGTCTATGTTGAGGTGTTAATACATGAAGCACATAACCTTCAGATACATATGTATTTGTATTAAACTTTAACGGGGAATCCCCTTTTGCAGTTTTAGCTTTGTACAAACATTTTCATATTAACGACTCAACTTCGAATCCACTAACGACGCAACTTCGAAGCTGTGCGACACAAACTGAAAGAAAAACGAAACAACTTCGAAATGATGGAAAACGGGGTATTGGTGTATATCCTTTTACTATTTAAAAATATGCCATTAATTTACATACCCAGCATAAAAAATTAAATGTGTTCACTATGAATTGGAATTTTTATAACTTCTTAGGCACTTGTTTATCTGAATTAATTTTTAATGTCATCTTAAATGTTGACAAGATTATCACTTTAGAATTCATGACGAACGCATTCAAGTCTGCCGCTTAATTCATATGAACAACTACGCAGTTGTAATTATAATTTAAATAAATGTTTCAATGTGTTGCAGAAACTCATTACCTGATGCTAAAACGTAACCAAATCATTCATTAGTCCGAAGCACTTATTTAAATGACGAGTTGTTTTATTACATAAAATCATACGTTCTTCAGCTAAGATAAACCAGTTCATTCGCACTAGAACACATGCATTAACTACATATTTCTTTTGCATATCTTTTTTTCCCGGGTACATATGAGGGACTTAAAGCAGCGGTGTTCAGTTCAAGTGTACGATTTTTCGATAGAATTTTTTCATTGCAATTTTCAAAATCGATTAATCGCACCTCAAAATTTATGTTATTTTCGATTTTCGTCTGGAATTGAAAAATATGAATTTTCAAAATTTGGTGTGAATTTCTTAATGGTCTGTCATAGCCAATATTGCAACTATTATTTGATTGTACTTTTTTTAAGTCAATATCGGAACCAGTATTAAATTTGGTATGCGAAAACATATATTTTCAATGCTCGAACACAACTCCGAAAAAATTAAACACGCAAGCAAATGGTGCTGTTTTCAGAACATGCTGAATTAATTGCGTCTTGTTTTATAATAATTTGCGCTTTGTAATTGCTGCGTTTGTCAGAACATAGGCGCTGTTTTGAAACTCACGCGTATGTGCTTGTAATTTGTGATTTGATATTTTAAGAATTTTTAATATATGTAAGTCTGCATTTTTCAAAATTGCAATAATTTTATATGGCATTATTGGAAAAGTAACTGGTTACTTCCCCTTAAATTATCCACAGCGCTGTCAACGTAAATTTTTCGAAAATCCTTATGATCAGCAATAGAAACACAAAATTAACAAAGCAAAACAACATTTTATAAATTCAATATTTTTATTAAAAATATTATGAAACCATTCATACTTTTGAGCAAGATAAAAAGAATACATTATTAATTTAATGTATTCATCATTTTATTGCTTCTTTAAAATTTGGTTCGGTCTAAATATACCAGTTCACATCCGTATATCCTTGCGATTTGAACTCACCAAGTTTATTGCGATTACAATTTACAGAACAACTCTCTTGCGAGTTCAAGTCACAAACGAAAATATTATGCGATATACTAGTGTCAGCACATAACCGAATAACTAAGTCTTTTGGTGTTTATTGATTATTTTACAAACTGAAACTACTGCCACAAAGTACTGTTCTTAAACATCATCTTATATCGAGTGCTCACTATTGTCTTCTATTGTGCAACTCCTATTAATAACTGACACAGCAGCGCTATAATGACGTGTTTGAATACATTTCCTTTCACTTTATTTTACTGATGCCTTATTGTCCCCTCGAAATATTAAGAGTAAGTGTTAATGCACTAAAATGCCAGCTTTGGCTGAAGATTTTATTTATTTTTTTTTCCTCTCTTTTTAAGTCTGCAGCATGAATAAGAAACTAACTGAAGAAATATGTAAATTATTTGAAAAGAAAATAAAAAATAAAATAAGTATCTATCACAGTCCTTTTTTATACAGGGACGCATACATATTCAGCCTAATAAATGTAATTAAGTGATGAAAAGCGCCTTTGTATAAATTACGACGTTTTGCATAAAGAACTTCTCAATACAAGAAGGCAAACACAGCGATAAACGTTGAAATAATCAAAAGTGGGCCATAGAAAATCTATTATATATGTATATATTTTATAAAATTAGCAAAATAGCAACGATTACTTGATCGGCTTATAGATTTGGTTGTGCAGTCTGTAGTTCCCACTTTGTACATTGATAAAATCTTTCCAACAAAATAAAAAAAAAGAAAAAACAATGGATGATATAAGAATGAAAGTGATATGCTTACGTTTACAGTTTAGTTTTCCTTGTTCATCTTCAGTTCAGATTTCAGAAAACTTTTTGTTTTTATGTCTTCAAGTGTTATAATCAGGGAAACCACAAACATGCAATTGTATGTTATTTATCATGCAACCTAAGAAGTCAGGTATAGGATATTTATCCGATTCGGGAATTTTTATGACTTTTTGCATCGATTCGTTGGTGCATATTTTTGCATATTTTTTTGCATGTTTTAGTTTTAAGATTATATTTCCGCAATTTTTTCATATTTAAAGAGTATTTTATGTTTATGCACAACTTTATGGCAATTCAATAAAAATACTGAATGTTAATTTAAATAAAAACTTGATTAGGCTATTGTCGGAAAACAACAATAACATAAACAAAAAAACGTGCAAAAGCAGCATTGTATGATTGTAAAGCTTCACCACATGTCATTTCGCTCACTATCCCTTTCCTCTAGTTCCAGCACAATGCATCGCATGTGTCGGGGTTATCCCCTGAATGCGGGTCCAAGATAAACAAATAAAAAAATTGTACATTGTAATTGCCAGCATGGTCTATACAAACATATTAGGTATCAATACAAAAATGTAAACAAGGTAATTGCGAATGTAGGAAGTGTTTTTGGAAACTCTAATTAGAGTGGACATTTTAAAATAAATGTGTCCAAACCGTATATTACCGCCTGCACCAGTTATAAATCTTGGAAAACTGCGGTGGTTAATCAATTACTACGCCAACAATTATGAAAAGATATTGGCAGTTCTTTGCGCTTTTAAATAGTACAGAGTCAAAATACATTAAAATGGCAATACATGGATTAAAAAATGTAAATAAAAAAAGTGAACTGAATGCTTCAAAATTTGACTTTATTGAAAATATATATTAAAAATCTGCAAAGTAGTGCTCTCACATTAGTAGAGCAGTACGCGGTACTAACTGAGACCGTTCAGAATATTGGTAACGTGGAAGATTGTAATATAATACGTACTATTAAAGCTAAGCCTGAACGAATTAGAGCAAAAAATTAAAGACATAATATAGTAAAATTTTTATATCAACATATTTCAATTGAGTCTAATGGTGGCAAAAGAAAATGCAACATGCTTTTGCAACCGGACAAGTTTCGTTGTTGGTTCCATAGTCTGTAGTCATGTTTATAATTTCAATTCCTGTTGCATTCGACGTTTCAAAAAAATCAAAATATTTTGTTATTTTCTGGTAACATTGATGTTGGTTGCAATGTTTGAATCGTTGTTTAGTGTTTCTACTGCTTCATTTCAGTGGAAACAAGCAATCTGTAAAGTTGTATTTTTTTAACCGTATTTCTCCAGCGATATTCAATTCGTAATTGATGTTGCGTTTATGGTTTACATGCAGGTTGCACTGTTAGTGTCAAAATATGCAACATGATTGATAAACGTGTTGCATAAAATTCTGGCATTGTCTGTAGCCTGCATAACGCATCATCGTTTATACATGTTTGAAAATCGTAAGCAATGGTCATCTTTCTAATATGCCTCTATTACATCAGCAGACGTTGAAAGGGCATTTTCAATGTATAAAAAAGTTAATTCAGATATAATAGAGAACGTTTTATATTAGCAAATCTAAGTCTATATTTTATTGGTTATTGCAATAAAACAGTTATTTTACTAAAAATTTTAAATCCAATTTTTGTTTTTTCTGCTGTTAAATTTTTGATTATTTTATTTTGCTCATGTTATTTCATCTTCCTTTAAATACGTCCAAATTGAATTAATATTTTTTTTTATAATAAATATTTCTATATTCCCGATTAAAAACGAGTGATGTCTCGGGTATTTGTTTTAAAAACGAATTTTGCGGATTCGGTTTTCAGAACATAACCGTCGTATATTTCTTTTTTTTCCCCCATTTCTTCGTTATTTCGCCAAACAACATCTTCAACGAATTAAAAACAAAATTTCAAAGAGAAAAAAGTAAGCTATATAAACAAACATTTAAGCTTGAAAGAGAATATAGAAATATTTATTATATAAAAAAT
This sequence comes from Dexiosoma caninum, assembly GCA_963924685.1. Lineage (NCBI taxonomy): Eukaryota > Metazoa > Arthropoda > Insecta > Diptera > Tachinidae > Dexiosoma > Dexiosoma caninum. The sequence goes on along the minus strand of OZ004727.1, from coordinate 23,281,774 downwards.
AAGGTTAAGATAAGGATTAAAAACAAAATGTTTTTTTATTAACAAAAAAATTTTTCCGTTTCTTAGGGCATATTTTTTAAATTTTCATACTTTCTGGGTTTTACTGCATATTTTAGGCGAATAAAAAGCTTTTTTTATAGCATATTTTTTGGTTTCCCTGGTTATAATGCTTAATAATTAAAATAATTTCAATAAAATATCATAAGTTTTCCAGTTTACTTTCTTAAAACCATATATGTACATATGTATATGTATGCACGCACAAACATTACTAGTCAACCAAGGACATATGTATATAAAATTCGTACATACGAGTATATACATTAGCAACTTTTTTCATTGAAAAATAGTCTTAATCCTGTGTTGTGTCTTACTAAACTTTAAAAGTATACTTAGTACAGTATGATATTGCACATCATACATTTATCCCTGCTAAACTTTGTTGAAGAATTTATATCAATAAACTTTAAATTAAAAACAATTTTTTTTATAAAAAAAAAAAAAAAAAAAAAAAAAAAAAAAATAGGCAAAAAGTTTTAAAACATTCAGATTGGACCATATTTTCTTTCGTTAACAGTATACTGGAAAATTCAGTTTAAGATTTTTCTATAACAACAGAAAGTAGGAAATATTTAATGGTTCAAAATAAAGACAATGCAAAAATTCGATTGCAATGGATCAGTTTTCGACATGAGCAGATAATCAAACACATTTAATTCATCTAAAATAATTTGGGATAATATGATTAACGCTACTCATAGTGTTCTATTTGAAATTGAAAATGAACATGATATTGCAATTCTTAATTAATAGACATCAGTGGATATACAGCTGTGGATTTATTTCACTTGGTTATGTTCAATAAACTTTTCTAACAACTTTTATTTTTATTGGTTACTTTAAAACTTTAATTACGATGAATTAGTAAAATATGTTAATTTTTTTTTTCTAAAAAAAAAACTTGCATTTTTCATTTAATTCAGCATATCATTATTAGATAACGCAAAATTAAAAAAAATTAACATGCAAGTTAAGAAACGTAAGCGTTTGAAGCTAAAGCTCAGCATGTAATATGGATTAGTAAAAAACAAGTGAAAATATCTTTCTTTCCAAAACCTCGGACGCAATTTGCGAAGCGCTTAGTTTTAAACATAAAATTTTAATTGCTGTATTTTAAGATATGCTAAATGTTTGGAATTCGAAACTTTACAACTTGCCTTAAATATTGCATCAAAAGGAATAATTAAATACATATGTACGTAATAGAACATTTTTAATTAAATATAAAATTCAAACATACCTGATTATCTGTCCCTGTAACAATGTTTCCCACACTACGCAAAGCGGGGACGATAATAGTAGGTTCATCGGTACTTAATAGTGACACCAAACGCGGCACAGCACCAGTGTCAATTACAGCTTGTATCTTTTGATTCTCATCATCGGTAATATACGATAAAGCCCAACAGGTATCAGATAAAACCTGCACATCCGAGCCAGTCAAAAAATTTGACAAAACAGGCAATAATCTTTTAATTTCATCAAACGGTGGCGATGGATTTTTATTACGACACAAATTCGACATTAGCCAAACAATATTGCGCAAAAATGACAATGGTGTACCCATATTGCACAAAGGTAAGAGTCTTTCAACAATATTGTGCTGTATAACAATATCGCGAGCAACTGCACCATCACCTGCAATATTACCCAATGCCCAAACTGCTTGTTCGGCCAAGTTGACATTTGGTGATTTTAACAATTCAACAAAATATGGCACAGCATTGCTTTCAATAACAGAACGAGTTTGTTCGGAATTACCAGAGGCAATGTTGGTTAAAGCCCAAGCAGCTTCAAATTGTAACATAGTACTGTGTAAGACAATGAAATTTAATTTTCATACATACGTACATGCATAATTATTTTAATTTTGAAATGGAAAAAGCATAGTCGAAACATACTTATCACTTTTTTGTAAAAATTTCATGCAAATGGGTACAACGCCATGTGATACCATCAGATCAATAGGAGGATTACGTTCACGGGACAATATTTTCCGAGCTGCTTGCATACCAAGCATTTGAAAGTTAGTATCATCGCTACTCATGGCTTCTACTATTTGTTCTACGGTCATTTGCATAGGTGACTGCCCATTAGATTCTTTTAGTGGTGAAGTTAAGTCATCTTCATTTATGTTACGCCTCTTGAACATTTGATCTTCTTTTTTAGATTTACGCAATTCCACTGTAACCTCATGACGGCGCATACGCGATTCCTAAAAGTGCAGGAATATACTATGTATTTAGTATGCATTTTCTAAGCGTTTTATTTAAACAAACAAATTTGCTTACATTTGGATTTATAGCATTGCTTTTAAAAGAACTTTTTCTGGAGGATTCCATTTCTCAAATTTAATGTCTTCTAGTAAGAAAAAAAGGACATTAAATAATTACATAACCTTAAATAAGGGTGCAAGGAAAATGGCCTCCATATATAATAGAAATATCAAAGACTATAGAAGACGCAAAAAAAAAACGTGGCGGTAAAACTTTGCACATGGAATACTAATATAATTCTCGCATCCAGTTAATTAATACTCATCAATATACAATTTTATTAAAAAATAATTTAATAAATGAACTCTTACTGTTAATTGGAACTTTAATCTATCGGAAAAATTTCAATTCAACACTTTATTTAGTTTTATTTAAGTTATTGTTTTTATTTTAAATACACTCTTTTTATAATTACACTTATATATAAAGAAGTAAAATTGTTTAATTTTAGTACAATGATTTGTGCATACAGCGCGCTCTTGGACAAAATACCGTTTAAAATTTTGAAATGTTCCAATATTTTTTGTTGCCTTTTCTACCATGCCAATTGTTTTTGTACAAAGTGGATAAGTAGAACCATGATATGAAGAGAGAATAAACAAAAAAGCGGGTTTGGAAGCGTTGTATTTTGATTATTGTGAATGATCAAGCAGATAGTTAGAATACTATGTATGTTCACACGATACCATGAACCAATTGGTTTCCTCTATGAACCACGATTGCCACACGATTGTGTTCACACGACTTTTCTTGTTCAGTTTGTCACTTTTTCTCAATTTTCTTTTTTTTCTCTCTTTTTTTATACATACATATGTATTTATACAATATATATATTATTTATTATTTTTGAAAACGCTTTCAGTTATTTTATTTTATACAATTTTTTTTGCTTTTTCTTAATTTATATTTTGGTTTTTTCAGTTAGTTCAGATAAACTAGCGATATATGGTTCCCAAAATTAGAGATTAGAGCAATGAAACTGCTTATTGAAATATGTTAATGTTAAGGCATGGTAGTTAATAAAACAGCCTATAAGTTCGTTTTAAATCATTTATTATTATATTATTAACTTATATATTAACAACAAAGAAGTTTTGCATAGATAAGTTGGCCTGCTTTTATTAAATATTCAAGTGGAATAAGGACACTTGGAACAAGTGGTTTTTTTTTATGAAACTGAAATGCTTTAAAGTGGCATACGAAATACATATTTCTATGGTGAGCAGTTGTTCTTAGCTGCCATCTTCAAAATAATTAAGCAGCTGGCTACAAGGCAACGAATGCAGCCAACTAGATTTGTAGTCTCTGTAGCTGGTAGCATACTGTGGCGAATGTGTTTCATGCTTTACTTTAGATTTTTTGGCGGTCGCACCAAAACTCTTTAGATTTCTCTCTCACAAAGTAATTTGATAGTAGTAAGACTTGTATAATAATGTGAAATGGCCTTTAGCAGATTTGTAAGATGGAGTAATTTTTAGAGCACGTTATTTATTATTGATCATCCTGAAAGTATGCCATTTTTTGGTGTATTAATTTAAAACCTCATTAAAAAGGAAGCTTGAAAATTACTTATTAACACTAGAAAGATAACCTGTGTAAAATTTACTCACCTTTCACGAGGCAAACATGCTGCTGTGGTAACTATTAATAATTTTATAATATAATAAATATAACGACTGAAGGAATCAAAATTACGCATGATTATATCTTAAGTTTGGATTAGGTTAAGTTAGGAGACGGGCGCTCCCCGAAGGAGAACGCTCCACTTAGGCCAGAGCTTAGGCCCATTGTGATACCACAAGCCGTCACACTCGGGAGTTAAACATTTGCCACACAAAACCACCCAGATTCTAAGGTAAATCCTGCTATTGCCCGGCATAGTTCAGTCAATGATGACAGAAAATGTGCGTTTAACAAAATCGGTAGCTAATTTTTTGTTTGTTTTTTTTTGTCGTCGCATCGTGGTTCCCTTTGTCTTTCTGGGCGCAGATCCATCTGTGTTTTAAATTTTATTACAATTGGTTAGTTTATTTCGCAGACGCCGAAATTTCCCCTACCACCTCTGGTAATTCTATTTTTGTAAAAATAGGCTGTTTCTAGATAAATCCGTTCTTAATGAATCTAAATATGGAAAGAAGAGTCTACATACCGAATTTCTACTGATGATGATGGGTGGGAGGGCGTTTTGCCTTTTCCCCCAATTATAAAAAAAAATATAGCTGAATGTTTCCATCAAAAAAAGAATTTTGGAAATTGGTTCACAAACGATGAAGTTATTTGATATTCAGTTTTTAAAGTCGGGCACTTAGTCTCCACCCCTCTCAAATTTCGTAAATAATGGACCTTTTCAATATGCAAAAATAACATTGAAAATTGGTTCACAAATGGCGAAGTTATTTTATGAGAAATTTTTGGGAAGAGCACTTTGCCTTCCACTCCCACATATTTTTTGTGGACCTTTTCCATATGCGAATATAATTTTGGAAATTGGTCAAGAAATGGCCAAGTTATTTGATAATCAAATTTTGGTGTGGGTACCGTGCTCAAGATATAATGAAATAAAAATTTAGTTTGTATGGCAAGTACCACGGTCGCTTGTCCAATTCCGCCCACTTTATGACTGATGATTTGTACTGACCATTAAGTTACTCAGACCAAATATAGAAACTTTAACTTTAACCGTTCTCAAGATATACACAAATAAATATTTACTTTGTGTGGGCGTGACAACGCCCAGCTGGAATTTTTAAAATGTATATAACTTATAGCTGCTTCCAGATATATAGAGAGATACTGTGAAAATTTCAAGAAAATCGGTTCAGCCATTTAGCTGTACGTTTAGTCAAAACATACAAAAACAAAAATTACACACACACAAGCATACATACATAGCCACAAACAAGTTTTTATATATTGTATATTGATAGATATAAAGTTATTGTTTTATGTATCATGAAACACGAATTATAAAACCTGCAGTATCATTACTGAAAATACTACGCTGTGCCATTGTGATTTATTTACGAAGGAAGTAAAAGGTAAAAACCGCCAAAAATGTCCATGAAGAAAAATAGTTAAAAGAATTTAGTCAGAGAGAAAAAGTGGCAGATGCTCATCAGAATTTTATAAGTTTGTGAAATTTAAGTAAAGTAAAATTTCAAGTGTATATCATAATAGTATATTGGTTAAATAATAAATAAAAGTGTAGTAATATAGTGAAAAGAATAAAAAAGTAGAGCACATGCAAGTTCGTTAATTAAGACATGCAACTAATATGAAAAGTTCAATAAATTCCGATTTAAATGAATATATGAGAAATTTCAAAATTAAATATGCAATTAAAGTGTTAAAATTAAGTGGGTAGCAAACTTCAAGTAAATGTATCGGGTTATTTAAGTGTGGGTCCAATTTACCAGCTTCTTAAGAATGGGGGAGGCTCTGCTCATATAAAAAGTTGAATTCGTTTCATTTTAAAGTAAAATGTGGCTATAATATGGAATAAAAGTCTGAAAATTAAGCGGTACATAAAGTTTAATACGTTTCATTTTCTTATTGACGCCATGGAAGTAATTTCATAATTTGTTAAGAAGTTCGGGGCGATCCTCATGATGTACCTAAATGTAAAATTCGTTTTTTAAAGTAAAATTTGCAAAGCTACAACATAAAATATTAAATAAAAGTGTGAAAATAAAATGGAAAATAAAGTATTAGAAGCTGAAGAAGCTCATTTAAGCGTTAAAGCAATTAAAGCGTTATTAAGGTCGCGCGGTCGGTTGTCATAAGAAAGTTAAATTAATTTCAATTTAAATAAAAAGCATAAAATATCAAATGAAATATAAAAATCAAATGGAAAATAAGTGTTACAAATCAGGAAAAAGTCCCAGATCCACTACGAGTATATAAACTACAGAGTTTTCTATTATTCATTAAAGTAAGTAGCAAATTTAAAGTAATTTCTATAACTAGTATTTAAGCTTTTCCAAATTACATATATACTTGTTGGGTCACCTTATTTTTTTAATGCAAAATTTCTTACTTAATATATTCCTTATAAATATCGCACATTTTTTCTTATGAGGGGACCCTAATGTGGATTGGTTTCTGTAAATTTATTGCTCTTACCGTTCTTCAATTTGTATAAATGCATGGGTATGTACATATGTATGTTAGCATTTCAATTAATAATTAGAAAAACATAGCCGAACAGAATTATTGCTTTGTTTTGTTCATTTGTTTGAACTGACGAACATACATACAAACATGCATGCATATACATATTTATTTACATGTTGGCTCTCTTAATTATAATTATGTAAATAATACATATTTACCGCTTAAAATTTAGCAAGAATGTTGCAAACAGACCATATTGGTGACATCGGAAGCGAAGCAGAGTTCTCAGCAAAGTATTTTGTATAGTTGGGCCAACCATCATGATTTCGTTGAGTGAAACCTGTGATGATGATCGACATGACGCATAAAAAACTACGCGAAGTTTTGTTGAGGCACTATCGGGACGTAAAACGCAATGATGGGGTATATAATAATGCGTCCCATTTCCTCGTACTACTTCAGGAATTGTTTAATACTATCTCCATACATACATATATAAATGCTATAGTAATTACGTAATAAAGACTTTGCCCAGAATTGTACCCTTCCAATACACATTCTGGACTGAAGACAATTTCACTGGAAATTAAGTCCTCAAATACAACTTTGTCTATCGGACCATCAGTCTTGATGAAACATCAGCGGCCAAAAGAATTTTCTACACGTTTTAAAGTTTACAATGACATATTAAAATTTATGCGGGCAAGATACAACACATATTGACAATAAGTGTTGTATTATATTTAAATTGAGGAAAAAACATATAATAATGTCTCAGCAAAAAAGACTTTAAAAAAAAATAGTATGTTTGTATTCAATTTTAGTGAAAAAAACGTACTAATTTTCATTACGATTACGCCATTCCAAAAATAACATATTTAGCTTATAAATGAGGCAATAGACTTTTAATTTCATCAAACGGTGGCGATGGATTTTTATTACGACACAAATTCCACATTAGCCAAACAATATTGCGCAAAAATGACAATGGTGTAGCTATATTGCACAAAGGTAAGAGTCCTTCAACAACAGTGTGCTGTATAACAATATCGCGAGCAACTGCACCATCACCTGCAATATTACCCAATGCCCAAACTGCTTGTTCGGCCAAGTTGACATTTGGTGATTTTAACAATTCAACAAAATATGGCACAGCATTGCATTCAATAACACAATACCAGAGGCAATGTTGGTTAAAGCCTAAGCAGCTTCAAATTGTAGCATAGAACTGTGTAAGACAATGAAATTTAATTTTCATGCATAATTAATTTAATTTTGAAATGGAAAAAGCATAGTCGAAACATACTTTGTAAAAATTTCATACAAATGTGTACAACGTCATGTGATACCATCAGATCAATAGGAGAATTACGTTCACGGGACAATATTTTGCGAGCTGCTTGCATACCAAGCATTTGAAAGTTAGTATCATCGCTACTCATGGCTTCTACTATTTGTTCTACGGTCATTTGCAGAGGTGACTGCCCATTAGATTCTTTTAGTGGTGAAGTTAAGTCATCTTCATTTATGTTACGCCTCTTGAACATTTGATCTTCTTTTTTAGATTTGCGCAATTCCACTGTAACCTCATGACGGCGCATACGCGATTCCTAAAAGTGCAAGAATATACTATGTATTTAGTATGCATTTTCTAAGCGTTTTATTTAAACAAACAAATTTGCTTACATTTGGATTTATAGCATTGCTTTTAAAAGAACATTTTCTGGAGGATTCCATTTCTCAAATTTAATGTCTTCTAGGAAGAAAAAAAGGACATTAAATAATTATATAACGTTAAATAAGGGTGCATGGAAAATTGCCTCCTTAAATAATAGAAATATCAAAAACTATAGAAGACGCAAAAAAAAACGTGGAGGTACGAATATAATTCTCGCATCCAGTTAATTAGTGCTCATCAATAATACAATTTTATTAAAAAATAATTTATTAAATTAACTCTTACTGTTGATTGGAACTTTACTATCGTTAAAATTTCAATTCTAACACTTTATTTAGTTTTCTTTAAGTTATTGTTTTTATTTTAAATACACTCTTTTTATAATTACACTTATATATAAAGAAGTAAAATTGTTTAATTTTAGTACAATGATTTGTGCATACAGCGCGCTCTTGGACAAAATACCGTTTAAAATTTTGAAATGTTCCAATATTTTTTGTTGCCTTTTCTACCATGCCAATTGTTTTTGTACAAAGTGGATAAGTAGAACCATGATATGAAGAGAGAATAAACAAAAAAGCGGGTTTGGAAGCGTTGTATTTTGATAATTGTGAATGATCAAGCAGATAGTTAGAATACTATGTATGTTCACACGATACCATGAACCAATTGGTTTCCTCTATGAACCACGATTGCCACACGATTGTGTTCACACGACTTTTCTTGTTCAGTTTGTCACGTTTTCTCAATTTTCTTTTTTTTCTCTCTTTTTTTATACATACATATGTATTTATACAATATATATATTATTTATTATTTTTGAAAACGCTTTCAGTTATTTTATTTTATACAATTTTTTTTTGTTTTTCTTAATTTATATTTTGGTTTTTTCAGTTAGTTCAGATATACTAGCGATATATGGTTCCCAAAATTAGAGATTAGAGCAATGAAACTGCTTATTGAAATATGTTAATGTTAAGGCATGGTAGTTAATAAAACAGCCTATAAGTTCGTTTTAAATCATTTATTATTATATTATTAACTTATATATTAACAACAAAGAAGTTTTGCATAGATAAGTTGGCCTGCTTTTATTAAATATTCAAGTGGAATAAGGACACTTGGAACAAGTGGTTTTTTTTTATGAAACTGAAATGCTTTAAAGTGGCATACGAAATACATATTTCTATGGTGAGCAGTTGTTCTTAGCTGCCATCTTCAAAATAATTAAGCAGCTGGCTACAAGGCAACGAATGCAGCCAACTAGATTTGTAGTCTCTGTAGCTGGTAGCATACTGTGGCGAATGTGTTTCATGCTTTACTTTAGATTTTTTGGCGGTCGCACCAAAACTCTTTAGATTTCTCTCTCACAAAGTAATTTGATAGTAGTAAGACTTGTATAATAATGTGAAATGGCCTTTAGCAGATTTGTAAGATGGAGTAATTTTTAGAGCACGTTATTTATTATTGATCATCCTGAAAGTATGCCATTTTTTGGTGTATTAATTTAAAACCTCATTAAAAAGGAAGCTTGAAAATTACTTATTAACACTAGAAAGATAACCTGTGTAAAATTTACTCACCTTTCACGAGGCAAACATGCTGCTGTGGTAACTATTAATAATTTTATAATATAATAAATATAACGACTGAAGGAATCAAAATTACGCATGATTATATCTTAAGTTTGGATTAGGTTAAGTTAGGAGACGGGCGCTCCCCGAAGGAGAACGCTCCACTTAGGCCAGAGCTTAGGCCCATTGTGATACCACAAGCCGTCACACTCGGGAGTTAAACATTTGCCACACAAAACCACCCAGATTCTAAGGTAAATCCTGCTATTGCCCGGCATAGTTCAGTCAATGATGACAGAAAATGTGCGTTTAACAAAATCGGTAGCTAATTTTTTGTTTGTTTTTTTTTGTCGTCGCATCGTGGTTCCCTTTGTCTTTCTGGGCGCAGATCCATCTGTGTTTTAAATTTTATTACAATTGGTTAGTTTATTTCGCAGACGCCGAAATTTCCCCTACCACCTCTGGTAATTCTATTTTTGTAAAAATAGGCTGTTTCTAGATAAATCCGTTCTTAATGAATCTAAATATGGAAAGAAGAGTCTACATACCGAATTTCTACTGATGATGATGGGTGGGAGGGCGTTTTGCCTTTTCCCCCAATTATAAAAAAAAATATAGCTGAATGTTTCCATCAAAAAAAGAATTTTGGAAATTGGTTCACAAACGATGAAGTTATTTGATATTCAGTTTTTAAAGTCGGGCACTTAGTCTCCACCCCTCTCAAATTTCGTAAATAATGGACCTTTTCAATATGCAAAAATAACATTGAAAATTGGTTCACAAATGGCGAAGTTATTTTATGAGAAATTTTTGGGAAGAGCACTTTGCCTTCCACTCCCACATATTTTTTGTGGACCTTTTCCATATGCGAATATAATTTTGGAAATTGGTCAAGAAATGGCCAAGTTATTTGATAATCAAATTTTGGTGTGGGTACCGTGCTCAAGATATAATGAAATAAAAATTTAGTTTGTATGGCAAGTACCACGGTCGCTTGTCCAATTCCGCCCACTTTATGACTGATGATTTGTACTGACCATTAAGTTACTCAGACCAAATATAGAAACTTTAACTTTAACCGTTCTCAAGATATACACAAATAAATATTTACTTTGTGTGGGCGTGACAACGCCCAGCTGGAATTTTTAAAATGTATATAACTTATAGCTGCTTCCAGATATATAGAGAGATACTGTGAAAATTTCAAGAAAATCGGTTCAGCCATTTAGCTGTACGTTTAGTCAAAACATACAAAAACAAAAATTACACACACACAAGCATACATACATAGCCACAAACAAGTTTTTATATATTGTATATTGATAGATATAAAGTTATTGTTTTATGTATCATGAAACACGAATTATAAAACCTGCAGTATCATTACTGAAAATACTACGCTGTGCCATTGTGATTTATTTACGAAGGAAGTAAAAGGTAAAAACCGCCAAAAATGTCCATGAAGAAAAATAGTTAAAAGAATTTAGTCAGAGAGAAAAAGTGGCAGATGCTCATCAGAATTTTATAAGTTTGTGAAATTTAAGTAAAGTAAAATTTCAAGTGTATATCATAATAGTATATTGGTTAAATAATAAATAAAAGTGTAGTAATATAGTGAAAAGAATAAAAAAGTAGAGCACATGCAAGTTCGTTAATTAAGACATGCAACTAATATGAAAAGTTCAATAAATTCCGATTTAAATGAATATATGAGAAATTTCAAAATTAAATATGCAATTAAAGTGTTAAAATTAAGTGGGTAGCAAACTTCAAGTAAATGTATCGGGTTATTTAAGTGTGGGTCCAATTTACCAGCTTCTTAAGAATGGGGGAGGCTCTGCTCATATAAAAAGTTGAATTCGTTTCATTTTAAAGTAAAATGTGGCTATAATATGGAATAAAAGTCTGAAAATTAAGCGGTACATAAAGTTTAATACGTTTCATTTGCTTATTGACGCCATGGAAGTAATTTCATAATTTGTTAAGAAGTTCGGGGCGATCCTCATGATGTACCTAAATGTAAAATTCGTTTTTTAAAGTAAAATTTGCAAAGCTACAACAAAAAATTTAAATAAAAGTGTGAAAATAAAATGGAAAATAAAGTATTAGAAGCTGAAGAAGCTCATTTAAGCGTTAAAGCAATTAAAGCGTTATTAAGGTCGCGCGGTCGGTTGTCATAAGAAAGTTAAATTAATTTCAATTTAAATAAAAAGCATAAAATATCAAATGAAATATAAAAATCAAATGGAAAATAAGTGTTACAAATCAGGAAAAAGTCCCAGATCCACTACGAGTATATAAACTACAGAGTTTTCTATTATTCATTAAAGTAAGTAGCAAATTTAAAGTAATTTCTATAACTAGTATTTAAGCTTTTCCAAATTACATATATACTTGTTGGGTCACCTTATTTTTTTAATGCAAAATTTCTTACTTAATATATTCCTTATAAATATCGCACATTTTTTCTTATGAGGGGACCCTAATGTGGATTGGTTTCTGTAAATTTATTGCTCTTACCGTTCTTCAATTTGTATAAATGCATGGGTATGTACATATGTATGTTAGCATTTCAATTAATAATTAGAAAAACATAGCCGAACAGAATTATTGCTTTGTTTTGTTCATTTGTTTGAACTGACGAACATACATACAAACATGCATGCATATACATATTTATTTACATGTTGGCTCTCTTAATTATAATTATGTAAATAATACATATTTACCGCTTAAAATTTAGCAAGAATGTTGCAAACAGACCATATTGGTGACATCGGAAGCGAAGCAGAGTTCTCAGCAAAGTATTTTGTATAGTTGGGCCAACCATCATGATTTCGTTGAGTGAAACCTGTGATGATGATCGACATGACGCATAAAAAACTACGCGAAGTTTTGTTGAGGCACTATCGGGACGTAAAACGCAATGATGGGGTATATAATAATGCGTCCCATTTCCTCGTACTACTTCAGGAATTGTTTAATACTATCTCCATACATACATATATAAATGCTATAGTAATTACGTAATAAAGACTTTGCCCAGAATTGTACCCTTCCAATACACATTCTGGACTGAAGACAATTTCACTGGAAATTAAGTCCTCAAATACAACTTTGTCTATCGGACCATCAGTCTTGATGAAACATCAGCGGCCAAAAGAATTTTCTACACGTTTTAAAGTTTACAATGACATATTAAAATTTATGCGGGCAAGATACAACACATATTGACAATAAGTGTTGTATTATATTTAAATTGAGGAAAAAACATATAATAATGTCTCAGCAAAAAAGACTTTAAAAAAAAATAGTATGTTTGTATTCAATTTTAGTGAAAAAAACGTACTAATTTTCATTACGATTACGCCATTCCAAAAATAACATATTTAGCTTATAAATGAGGCAATAGACTTTTAATTTCATCAAACGGTGGCGATGGATTTTTATTACGACACAAATTCCACATTAGCCAAACAATATTGCGCAAAAATGACAATGGTGTAGCTATATTGCACAAAGGTAAGAGTCCTTCAACAACAGTGTGCTGTATAACAATATCGCGAGCAACTGCACCATCACCTGCAATATTACCCAATGCCCAAACTGCTTGTTCGGCCAAGTTGACATTTGGTGATTTTAACAATTCAACAAAATATGGCACAGCATTGCATTCAATAACACAATACCAGAGGCAATGTTGGTTAAAGCCTAAGCAGCTTCAAATTGTAGCATAGAACTGTGTAAGACAATGAAATTTAATTTTCATGCATAATTAATTTAATTTTGAAATGGAAAAAGCATAGTCGAAACATACTTTGTAAAAATTTCATACAAATGTGTACAACGTCATGTGATACCATCAGATCAATAGGAGAATTACGTTCACGGGACAATATTTTGCGAGCTGCTTGCATACCAAGCATTTGAAAGTTAGTATCATCGCTACTCATGGCTTCTACTATTTGTTCTACGGTCATTTGCAGAGGTGACTGCCCATTAGATTCTTTTAGTGGTGAAGTTAAGTCATCTTCATTTATGTTACGCCTCTTGAACATTTGATCTTCTTTTTTAGATTTGCGCAATTCCACTGTAACCTCATGACGGCGCATACGCGATTCCTAAAAGTGCAAGAATATACTATGTATTTAGTATGCATTTTCTAAGCGTTTTATTTAAACAAACAAATTTGCTTACATTTGGATTTATAGCATTGCTTTTAAAAGAACATTTTCTGGAGGATTCCATTTCTCAAATTTAATGTCTTCTAGGAAGAAAAAAAGGACATTAAATAATTATATAACGTTAAATAAGGGTGCATGGAAAATTGCCTCCTTAAATAATAGAAATATCAAAAACTATAGAAGACGCAAAAAAAAACGTGGAGGTACGAATATAATTCTCGCATCCAGTTAATTAGTGCTCATCAATAATACAATTTTATTAAAAAATAATTTATTAAATTAACTCTTACTGTTGATTGGAACTTTACTATCGTTAAAATTTCAATTCTAACACTTTATTTAGTTTTCTTTAAGTTATTGTTTTTATTTTAAATACACTCTTTTTATAATTACACTTATATATAAAGAAGTAAAATTGTTTAATTTTAGTACAATGATTTGTGCATACAGCGCGCTCTTGGACAAAATACCGTTTAAAATTTTGAAATGTTCCAATATTTTTTGTTGCCTTTTCTACCATGCCAATTGTTTTTGTACAAAGTGGATAAGTAGAACCATGATATGAAGAGAGAATAAACAAAAAAGCGGGTTTGGAAGCGTTGTATTTTGATAATTGTGAATGATCAAGCAGATAGTTAGAATACTATGTATGTTCACACGATACCATGAACCAATTGGTTTCCTCTATGAACCACGATTGCCACACGATTGTGTTCACACGACTTTTCTTGTTCAGTTTGTCACGTTTTCTCAATTTTCTTTTTTTTCTCTCTTTTTTTATACATACATATGTATTTATACAATATATATATTATTTATTATTTTTGAAAACGCTTTCAGTTATTTTATTTTATACAATTTTTTTTTGTTTTTCTTAATTTATATTTTGGTTTTTTCAGTTAGTTCAGATATACTAGCGATATATGGTTCCCAAAATTAGAGATTAGAGCAATGAAACTGCTTATTGAAATATGTTAATGTTAAGGCATGGTAGTTAATAAAACAGCCTATAAGTTCGTTTTAAATCATTTATTATTATATTATTAACTTATATATTAACAACAAAGAAGTTTTGCATAGATAAGTTGGCCTGCTTTTATTAAATATTCAAGTGGAATAAGGACACTTGGAACAAGTGGTTTTTTTTTATGAAACTGAAATGCTTTAAAGTGGCATACGAAATACATATTTCTATGGT
Source organism: Dexiosoma caninum (assembly GCA_963924685.1). Lineage (NCBI taxonomy): Eukaryota > Metazoa > Arthropoda > Insecta > Diptera > Tachinidae > Dexiosoma > Dexiosoma caninum. The sequence goes on along the minus strand of OZ004727.1, from coordinate 23,266,691 downwards.
GAGCAGTTGTTCTTAGCTGCCATCTTCAAAATAATTAAGCAGCTGGCTACAAGGCAACGAATGCAGCCAACTAGATTTGTAGTCTCTGTAGCTGGTAGCATACTGTGGCGAATGTGTTTCATGCTTTACTTTAGATTTTTTGGCGGTCGCACCAAAACTCTTTAGATTTCTCTCTCACAAAGTAATTTGATAGTAGTAAGACTTGTATAATAATGTGAAATGGCCTTTAGCAGATTTGTAAGATGGAGTAATTTTTAGAGCACGTTATTTATTATTGATCATCCTGAAAGTATGCCATTTTTTGGTGTATTAATTTAAAACCTCATTAAAAAGGAAGCTTGAAAATTACTTATTAACACTAGAAAGATAACCTGTGTAAAATTTACTCACCTTTCACGAGGCAAACATGCCGCTATGGTAACTATTATTAATTTTATAATATAATAAATATAACGACTGAAGGAATCAAAATTACGCATGATTATATCTTAAGATTGGATTAGGTTAAGTTAGGAGACGGACGCTCCCCGAAGGAGAACGCCCCACTTAGGCCAGAACTTAGGCCCATTGTGATACCACAAGCCGTCACACTCGGGAGTCAAACATTTGCCACACAAAACCACCCAGATTCTAAGGTAAATCCCGCTATTGCCCGGGATAGTTCAGTCAATGATGACAAAAAATATGCGGCGAATAACCTCCACCGTCTTATGACAAGAGCTGGGTACTGGCACATGACGGCTCCTCCTCCATAGACCCACAGTTCCTGCAAAAATCCTTAGAGGAAATGCCGAGCCTATCGGCATGCCCGTCAATAGTTTCGAAATTGCTAGAACTGTGTCCGCCTTGGCCAAGCCAACAGCAACGCAATTACCGACGATATCCTTGGGTTCCGGGACCCTGGAATGGTCTGCGATTTTTCTGAGGAAACCTCGGAATTCATGAACGAGAACCGATGTCGAAGTGACGTCAGCAAGTGACCTGATTGCAGCCCGACTTCCAGAGTTAATCCGAAGATTCCCACGTCAAATCCAGCTTTCCAACAAGCATTGCACAGCTTTCTGTATGGCCTCCGCCTGAAAACACTGCCAATAATGTGGCATGCAGTAGCGAATTCATAGTACACAAGAGCGGTGACACAAACCGAGCTTGAAGTGTGCTCCTGTCAACCACCCTATAAACTGCAGTTCGAACAATCGCCTGGATCGCACCAAGAATAGGCTCGGTCTAGTGTAGATCTTCATTACATCGTATTTGCCATTGAGGGTGGCGATGGCACGATGGATGGTAGTCTGCACGTTAACTACGAATCCAAAAACAGACCTGGGTTCAACCCCAGTTTCAGACCAAAAATAAAAATAAACATCTCGCATTTTTCTGATGTTGCATTAGTGTGTCTTTGTGTGTCAGTTGTGGTCGGAAGGTTTCAGTGGCGAAGGCATAGTCACTGGTCACTGAACAATACCGGCTTCAGCTGATAGCAATGCACAATCACATCAGAACGCCCTCCTTCGTCGGTATTGTGTACCACCGGCGAAGTAAAATAATAATAAAAATGGCTACTAAAGAAGCTTCAGCACTGCTACGAGTATAAACAAAGAACGTGCGAAAGCAGAGCTGCAAAAAATAATTAATTAAGCTTCACCTCCTGTCGTTTCTCCTACTATCCCTTTCCTATAGTTCCAGCACAATGCTTCGCATGTGTAGGAGTCATCTCCTGAGTGCTGGTCCTAGATAAAAAAAAAAAAAAAAAAAAAAAAAACACGGCACCCTTAAAAAATTAAATTCTTACAAGATTTTAAACCGCAGGATGCCAGTCATATGCTTGACTCTTGTAAACCGCTAATTGCGCGCTTGTCGATATAAACAACAATAATGTCTACGTGCTTCTGTCTAGCCAATTGGATAAAATCGGTATATTATATATTGGCGTGAGATATATGCAAAATTTGTTATGTTTAAAAATATTATGTATATAACATTGGGCACTCTGTTTATTTATGGTTTGGGGACTTTGTTCATTAAAAACATAGTGCCTACTGCCTGGACGAAGAATAGAAACTCCAAATTTTAGAGACTTAGTTCATGGTGAACTAACACCCTACTTGTTAAAATGAATCGCGCCCCAAATGGAAGCAACTAATACCCTAAATAGAGTATGTTTCTAGACGGCCTTCGGCCGCGCTTAAGAATTATCTTCAAAATGGTATTTCCCGAAACGGTCCTACTTACTAATTTTATTCCATCATTTTTTAAGAACTTTGTATGTATTTGGTTTTTTTTACATTTGTTTATAAAGTAAATTACACTGTATACACTTACGTTACCATTTTCCCGTCAACTCTGTGGGTTTTTGCGTTCCTGTACTTTTCTTCATTTTCACCTTTTATTGAACCAAATTTAGCCAAAAATGGAAGAAACAAAGCTAATAAAAGTTTAAGATATAAAATTTTTTATTTTATTTTATCAACGAGTAATTTTTAAGAATTATTTGTGTTTTTGAAGGAATACATACATACATATATACCTAACGTTATTAATATTAAAATGCCATTTTTAAATGCAATTTTTAAAATCGTTACACTCCCGGATATTTTTGTGAATATGACTTTTTGAACGTGGCGGCCTATGCAACTATGTAAATAAGAACAAGTTTTAGTTTCTACTTATTGTTTTCAATACTCCAAAGAAATTTTTGTTTGCATTTTCATTAATTTAATGTATTATGTTTTAGCTGGCGTATTCATAAAAAATATTTTCGATACAAAAATAAATTTTTAAAAATTTTGTAAATGAAAACAATTTCTATGGATATAACTTTTATAATTATGGCAGTATGAGTTTCAATTTCTAATTTACGTTTTTTCAAAGTTGATTTAGACACAAAATTTTTCAAGATCTGGTCACACTGCATATAAATGAGGGGAATTTAAAACAAAAGAAATGAATTGTGGATGGTAAATCAAGCGAGGAGAAAAAGGAAACATATGTTGATTCAAGAGAGCTTAACAGAAAAAGGATGCCTCAACAATGGTATTGCAAGGAAATCTTCTAGAGGAAACTAGAAAAAGAGCAACTGGTAGAAATTATAGGCTGAATCTGACTATTGCTTCATCTCAATGGTTAAAGATGTTCCTAAAATATTTTGGTAGAAAAGCAGTTCAACCTGTTTAAATTATTTTTTGTAAAGTACATGCATAGTTTTGAGTTTTATAGCTTTTTGCTCTTATTTTCTTCCGACTAATTTTAACAATTTTAAATAATGTATGATTCTATTTTCAAAATTGGTCCTTTTCCGAAAAAAATGAAATGTATTATTACGATATTCTCATAAAGTATTTTTGAAAAAAGCAAACTCAATAAAATTAATTACCGAGGAGCAAAGCATATCCATATAGCACTATTTCGCTAATGCTTAGTTAGCTCATCAATGCATTTTTCCAAATTTTTATAATTTAATATATAATTTTAAATAATAATTTTAAGTCATTTATTTCAATTGATTTAACCCCTTAGGACTAAATAGTTTGCTTATGTATGTGTTATCATACAAATAAATAATAGCTAAATAACAACTGTCTTTTTATCATTCTTGTAAGACTCATCCATTTTATTTGACATGACATAGCTTAAGGCACTCTACATAATTCAAAATATTTTACACATTACTAGCATTTTAAATTATAAGTAATTGAAAGACAATAATAATAAATAAATGAAACATTATTTCATGCGGGGAATTTTTATAAATGCTACGCATACAAAATTAAGTAGTACATATCGTTAGGTGAAATGCAAAACCAAGTAACTAACAGGAGGAAGAAAAAACTTTTTAATATAATAAACATATTTGTAGTTATGTTCTTTAGATTTTCTATTATAAAATATGTAATTTTTTTTTCCAAGCCAAAAAATTTATGAGGACATGCATTTATCTGATATACAACATAATCAATAAAAAAAAATCAATCAATTTCGAAATTATTTTAGTTACGTTGTTTTGCATTTATTTAACTAACGATATATTGAATATACGTATAGTATCTAATAATATATTTTGTAATAAATTTGCTATTTATTATAAATTTCAAAAATTTTTTTTCTTTTCTCGTAAAATAAAAAATGAGTTCAAAAAACTCAGAATATGTAAAATAATAAAAACATACATACCCGATGAATCCCTTTAGATGCAGGTCTATCCACGTTTTAAATTTTAACAAAATCGGTAGCAAATTTTTTGTTTGTTTTTTTTTGTCGTCGCCTCGTGGTTGCCTTAGTCTTTCTGGACGCAGATCCATCTATGTTTTAAATTTTATTACAATTGGTTAGTTTATTTCGCAGACGCCGAAATTTCCCCTACCACCTCTGGTAATTCTATTTTTGTAAAAATAGGCTGTTTCTAGATAAATCCGTTCTTAGTGAATCTAAATATGGAAAGAAGAGTCTACATACCGAATTTCTAGCGATGATGAAGGGTGGGAGGCGTTTTGCCTTTTCCCCCAATTATAAAAAAAAATATAGCTGAATGTTTCCATCAGAAAAAAGAATTTTGAAAATTGGTTCACAAACGATGAAGTTATTTGATATTCAGTTTTTAAAGTCGGGCACTTAGTCTCCACCCCTCTCAAATTTCGTAAATAATGGACCTTTTCAATATCCAATAATAACATTGAAAATTGGTTTACAAATGGCAAAGTTTTTTGATGAGAAATTTTTGGGGCGAGCACTTTGGCTTCCACTGCCACAATTTCTTAAAAAAAATTTTTTTGTGGACCTTTTCCATATGCGAATATAATTTTGGAAATTGCTCAAGAAATGGCCAAGTTATTTGATAATCAAATTTTGGTGTGGGTACCGTGCTCAAGATATAATGAAATAAATATTTAGGTTATATGGGAAGTACCACGGTCACTTGTCCAATTCCGCCCACTTTATGACTGATGATTTGTACTGACCATTAAGTTACTCAGACCAAATATAGAAACTTTAACTTTAACCGTTCTCAAGATATACACAAATAAATATTTACTTTGTATGGGCGTGACAACGCCCAGCTGGAATTTTTAAAATGTATATAACTTATAGTTGCTTCCAGATATATAGAGAGATACTGTGAAAATTTCAAGAAAATCGGTTCAGCCATTTAGCTGTACGTTTAGTACAAACATACAAAAACAAAAATTACACACACACACGCAAACATACATAGCCACAACTAAGTTATTTTTATATATTGTATATTGATAGATATAAAGTTATTGTTTTATGTATCATGAAACACGAATTATAAAAACTGCAGTATCATTACTGAAAATACTACGCTGTGCCATTGTGATTTATTTACGAAGGAAGTAAAAGGTAAAAACCGCCAAAAATGTCCATGAAGAAAAATAGTTAAAAGAATTTAGTCAGAGCGAAAAAGTGGCAGATGCTCATCAGAATTTTATAAGTTTGTGAAATTTAAGTAAAGTAAAATTTCAAGTGTATATCATAATAGTATATTGGTTAAATAATAAATAAAAGTGTAGTAATATAGTGAAAAGAATAAAAAAGTAGAGCACATGCAAGTTCGTTAATTAAGACATGCAACTAATATGAAAAGTTCAATAAATTTCGATTTAAATGAATATATGAGAAATTTCAAAATTAAATATGCAATTAAAGTGTTAAAATTAAGTGGGTAGCAAACTTCAAGTAAATGTATCGGGTTATTTAAGTGTGGGTTCAATTTAGCAGCTTCTTAAGAATGGGGGAGGCTCTGCTCATATAAAAAGTTGAATTCGTTTCATTTTAAAGTGAAATGTGGCTATAAATGTGAATTATGTGAAGAAAAAATTCTCGTCCGGAGAATGGCTCGCTGCCTGTTCACATTGCGGCAAATCATCAGTATTATTTATTGCAAAGAAAATGCAAAGCATAAAATCTTGATGATCATAGAGAATTAGAATTAATATATGTGTAATGTGAACTGAAACTATTTTGTATTATATATTTTTTTTCTTTTTGTACAGTGAAACGTTCAGTCGTTCGCTAGTACATGTATATTTATTTTTCATTAAACAATGTAGCGCTAAAATAAAAAAATTATTAGATGGTAAAAAATTTAAAATACCTAAAAATAACTAAAAAAAAACGGCAATCAAGTCATCAGGCAATATTTTTTTTTTAAATCACTGGAAACAAGGAACTTCGTTATTTCTTAGGGATTAGATTCTCTCTGCTCTTCATTAACTGGAGCTGGGGCTGCTGTAGCATTAACAGATTTGAATTTTGATTCATTTTCTTGTTGTGCATGAGCGGATTCTTGTAGCTTCTCAGAATGTGCGGACCGAGACTCAACAACCTCAAAGTCATTATTATTGCTTTTTTCGGGATGGGATAAGGGATTTAGGGGAATTTCATGTTGTGGATAGGAAGTGTATTGTTGCTTATTAATAAATTGTCGTTGCTGTTGTTGGAAATATTGCTGTTGTTGTTCGACTAATTGTTGTTGTTGCAAGATGACTTGTTGTTGTTGGGCAGCGAATTGTTGCTGCTGTTCGGCAAAGAGTTTTTGCTGCTCTTCAATCAATTTCTGATGTTGGCTTTGTTCGTCTTCTTGTTGTTGTTCTTCTTCTTGTTCGCGCTGTTGTTGTTCTTGTTCATGTTCGTGTTGTATTTGTTGTTGTTGCTGTTGTTCTTGTTCGTGCTGATCTTGGGAGGCTTTTTGTTTTTGCTCTGGATATTCAACTGGAGTGATTACATTTTCAGATTGTTGATCGTCTGCAAGTTGTTGCATTTCAGCCTGAACTTCAATTGCTTCTTGCTGTTCCTGTACTTGATTTTGTTGCTGTTGAACGGTAGGAACTGGAGAGTAGGACAATTGCTGCTGTAGAGGCAATTGGGGGAATTGTTCAATAAGAGTAGGAGCTACATATGAATTGCGAAGGAAAGGAGTATTTGAGAAAGTTTTAAAAACAGGAGCAGCTGCATAAGATTTGATAGCTGTAGCGGGGTGAATACCAAGAGCAGCAGTGTAGGCTCTCACAACAGGAGCGGAGTGAACTACTGGGGCAGCGGCGAAAGTTTTCACAACTGGCGTAGCATGCACCAAAGGAGCAAACGTTTTCAGAACAGGGGTAGCGTGCACAAGAGGAGCAGCTGGAACTAGAGGAGCAGCAGCATACGTTTTCACAGCAGGGGCTGCTTGTACAATTGCACTAGCTGGAACAAATGGAGCAACAGCGTATGACCTTACAACAGGAGCTGCATGTACAACAGCGGCTGGTGCAGTTTTAGCTACAACTGCTTTGGCAACAATTGGATCACGTTGAACAACAGCATTAAAACCATTGACATCATCAGCTGTATAGGTAACGGTGCGCTTGTAACCATCAGCATCGATTACACTATAAGTGCCTGCTACATTATCACCATCACGAGATTCAATTTGATTTTTAATATCGCCAGTTAAAGAGTCATGAATATTATAACCGAATTGGTATTGTGGATGAGGATCAATTTCTTCAGCTTTTACAGCAACAGCATTTACAACAGGTGCGGAGGTTTGCACGAAAGGAGCAGCATAGCCTTTTATAAGTGGAGCAGCGGCAACTAAAGGTGCTGACTTAACATAAGCAGTTGGAGCACCAACATAAGATTTAATAAATGGATTATAAGCATAAGTGGTGATTCCAGCAAAACATGGACCGGACAAAGCTAATAAGCCAACAAATGCAATAAGCTGAAAATTCAAAAATATGAAAAGTAAAATTATTTCAGATTAAATTTTAATGAAACACAAAAAAGCAAATATGGTAACAATGGCTACTAAAACTACGCTTCACACATAAGTTTGCTTGACATCAGAGATTCTAAGATAGTGATGCTTCATCACCTGTTACCTCGCTCACTATACCTTTAGTCTAGTTGCAGCACAATGCGTCACATGTCTAGGGGTCAGCTCTTCAGTGCTGCTCCAAGTTTAAAAAAAAGTTGGCTGGAGTGTAGTTTTTAAAAAAATTGGAAACGGCTGAAGCTAAGAAAAACCACACCGAACTAGTAGTATTTGCATGTTGCCTTAAATCTTTTGAATTTGAACTACTCTGAATTTGTTACATTCGAATTAAAATTAAAATAGAGTTCCTTCAGAACTTAAAAATATTTGAAACAATTACAAATTTACAAATTTAAAGTTGCCTTGTTTTAAATGTACAGCAGAAAAAATGCGATTGGTTTTTAGGACTTAATCGGGCACTGAGCTCGAACGCAGGATCCTTGGTTTTGTAGTGAACGCGTTAACTAATTCGACCAATGGACGCTCTACTATTAAATAACTGAATTAAAAGTGTTTAAGACTACATATCGACCCTTTCCTGCAAGATCATCACAACTAATAACTTGGCCTATGTCAAAGTGTGGGCCACGATGGGGCGCGATAGTGGAAGTTAGTCTGGTGCAGATGCTAGCGCTAACTAAGGACTCCGTGATTAGGTTAGAAGTCGAGAACTACCACTCAATTAACAGGCGCCATTAGTATCTAGAGCAAATGCTGGGATTGACGCGGAACTCAATGGTTGATTCGTGTGCCACTTGTTGGATGGTCCGTCGATCATGGAGTAAGCGGGGCGTTGATGTGCCCCACACTGGAAAATAAGAATTAATCACTTTGAAATTTTTTACCATTTCTCAGGTGAACTTTTAAAATAAATTAGCTGAATGAGTAAAAATCCTAGCAGAATTTCGTTGGGCATTTTTAAACTGAATTGCATTTTATTAGTTCAAGTTCTGTTTCAAAATTAATCTTCCTTTCGATATTTAGTTGGCTGAAAATATTTAATCCTTTTCTGAAGATATTCATTGTCGCCTTTCCCTTAATAATATTTCCACTAAAATTAAAGCCTTTTGCCATTCATTCAGTTCAACTTACTTTGCTTGTCATTTTCTATATAATTTTTTTTGTTGTTATTCTTATTTGCAATTAAATCTAAAAGTCAGCTCTCACACTATTGATATCCCGATTTTAACTGACGGCTAGCTGCTATTTTAATATTCGATATTGTTTCGATAACAACTGACAACTGTGTTGTGATGCTGTCAACGTGATAGTTCAACAGTTTTATACGGTTTTTTCTATGGTGACAAAAATACTCACACTAAATACAGAAACAGCAAAAAAGCAAGACAACAAAAAAATGAACAACTAAAGTGAATAAAGCTCAAGAAGCTCGGGCAGAACGTGCCAGTAAATGAAAGAAAAAGTAAAGACGACAGCCTAATTGAAATCAACTCGAATAATAGCAAAAGCAATAAGAATGTACTCGTATAAAACGCTAAAAAAGAATTAGCAACAATTCAGAATGACAAAAAAATTGAAAGACACCCACTATTGAGTAAAATACTTTTGCTCCATTGTTTCATTTATTAGAAAGAGTATCAATTCGTACTTAAGTTTGTCATCAAGTCCAGTAAGGGGTATGTTTGTTATTATAATTGTTGTTGCTGGTTATACGACAGTGTATTGACCAAAAAAAAAACAATTGGGGCATTCACAATGTGCTTGATTAAGTCATATTATCGTAATATCTTAATATTTTAAAATACTGTAAACAAATTGTTGTTGTGCTTCAAACAAAAAGTCATAAAATGAGAAGACTCCATGTTTATTGTTTCGTCATAAAATAACAGTAGACATTTTATCCCTACGCTGAAACTCTTCAATCGAGGCCGCGATATTATTTGCAAGACGCCGCTACTTATAAATGATGTAGAAATAAAACATTCGGGTATGTTCTGTAAACCGAATCCGCAAGAATTTTTCGTTTTTAAACCGAATACACATATTTAGGTGTTCTCTAAACCTAATTCGCATAATTTTACCCAGTTTAAAATCGAGTAGACAAGTCCGCTCGAAATTAAATCGAATGTATTATCTTCCTAATAAATAACTGCTGAAATATAAAAAAAAACAATTACCAATTTTTACTTGAAATCTTTCTTTTATTAAATTAAGTCAAATTATATACTCGGTAATAGATTTTAAAATTAAATATTAAATAAAATTAAAATATTTCTCCTTGTTGTTATTAAAGTATGCAGATAAAGTAGATTGATCAATAAAAGCACATTTTCACTAAATTCATTAGATATATCATCGAAAAATTACTTTTAAATAAGAATAAACATTATTTTGAAAAAATTTTCAGTAGCTTTATTGACGTTTAAAAAATTTTATTCGAAAGCAAGTTCGAATGTTGGAAATCGTGTGATTTTTAGAACCTCAAATTAGCATTTATTCGGTTTTGAGAAATCACTCGTTTTTAAATCGACTCGGTTTACAGAACCGTGGGGAATGTTTAAAAGTTGTTCACGTGTTTATACTTTTATATTAAATTACGTTTTTATAAGAAACCACAGTATCTAACAATATACAAATGAGCACATTTTGATTGTTTAACTTATACCTATGGCTGGCAATCAACGCCGTTGAAAAAATTATTCAGCTCATCTCACTGACAACAGCTGTTTTCGATTATATTTGTTTCAACAATTTTGTGTACCAAAATCACAATTTTATAATAATAAAATATAAAAAAATGCAATTAGTACAAAATTTACATGACAGATCTTATTTACTGCATTAAAATGTAGAATTATTTTAGTTTCTTCACTTATTTTTACCACTTTGATATCAAACATTAATAAGTTTTTTTTTTTTTGTTTTATAAGCTGAATGAATTTTCTGAAATAGCACACTAAATTATTACGGCTTGTTAAAGCAGTCATATTTTTTCGTGTTATCATTTTAAAACAAATTACTTTAGGACCATCTTGTGAATGTCCCTAATGTATTACCATTTTTTTTTGCTTTAGCTTTTCTAATTTATTTAAACCATTAAAAAAACACATTTGTTACAGTTCAATTGGGTATTAAACATTTCAATCGAACAATTTTGTCTTTAAACAGATTTGCTTGTTGTAAACCAAAAATTCAAGTAAATTTTATTGGTAAATTAAACCCTAAACAAGTAAAAATATACACAGATGTTGACATATGTATACTAATTTGTTTAATATAAAAACATGATTTATGGTTAATAAAATTTGTAATAAAAAAATTACGATTAAAAAAAACAAAATAAATTTGTGCATACACACAAGGTGGGCCAAAAGAAGTCATCCGATGTTGTTTGGCTCTCATTTTTTTTTCTAAATGAATAACTTCGATTCTGTTGATTATGTTTATCTGAACTTTTAGAATTTTATTGGTCAAGTCAAGAAGAAGATATCGGCCAAATGGACGCCGTCACAATTGATTGATATACGGTCTCGTTTTATGGCATTTTTCATTACTTCGGCGAGAACTTCGGGCGACAAATTCTCGCACTCGTGTCGACTGTTCCCCTTGAGGGCTTCCAGGGGGTCGGGCTTGTTCACGTAAATACGGGACTTCAAAAAACCCCACAAAGAAAAGTCTGGAACGGTTAAATCGGGCAATCTCGCGGGCCAGTGCAAATCGTCTAAATGAGAATGAGTCGACCCAGGAACGCCGCCTTCAGAATATCGGTTGTGGCTCGCGCAGTGTGTGCCGTTGCTCCTCTAGTTCTAATTCGTTCAATTGTGGCAGAAAAAACTCGGTTAACATGGCCCTATAGCGCGCACCGTCCACTGTTGTCGTTTGACCAGCGGCGTCCTGGAAAAAAAATGGCCCGATGACTCCTCCAGCGTGAACAGCGCACCATGCAGTCACTTTGAGCGGGTGTAATGGCTCCTCGTGCATCACTCGTAGATTTTCGGTGCCCCAGAAGCGGTAGTTTTGTTTGTTCACGTACCCGCTGAGGTGGAAATGAGCCTCACCGTTCATTATGATTTAGGTAGAAAAATCGTCCTCAAGATTGCGGATGGCTTGGCCGTAGGTTACGCGCTTGTTCACTTGTATTCTACATCTCTCTAGTTCACAAATGTCAAAAAAAAAAAAAAAAAAAAACATTGGCCGCCATTTGCAAAAATAAGAGCATCTTCCAATAGGGTGATTTTTTTTGGCCCACCTTGTACATTCATTCATACATAAACTGTACAGTGCGGTATCCCACTTGACCACACCATCCGATAGTAACATTGCAGTCCAACGTTTCGCTAAAGCGGACTTCACGACCGTCATCATTAAGTTAACACGCGAAAAAGTTAAGACTCTAGAAAGTTAAGTGGTTCTTAAATTTTTTTGATTAATTTTTGTTTTATTTTTCTATTTCTAATATCAGTTTTACTTCTTATATGTCGGTTCCCAGATGGCAATTGATAGATTGTTTGACCAACGCGAACATTTCACGACTCTTTCCTTAATCGTCCAGACGATTGAATCGTCGCTAACGCACTTTAGCGACCAATGGAAGGTTATTAGTAATCAACAACTGTATGAAATTTTTGCGTGCCATTTGGATGTTTGCATTCTATAATGTTTTTATTTTTCTGTGATAAACGTTGTTTAAGCATTGTGAGAACCATTAAAAAATCATTATTTCACCATAAGAACTTTTTCTCATTTGAGTAATGCTTTTTCGCGTCTTTGATGATTCTTGGACGAATGAAACAAATCAATGTGGTTTATGTTACTTCACAAATCACCATTTACGTATTGTGGCTGCTGTTGGCCCAAAAGATCCTCGATTCAATATTCAATACGGTCTCATCAAAGCTTTTTCTGAAGTATCTGTGCTTTTCAGCAATAAAATAATAAATAAAATGGATCTCCTATAGATTAAAAAAAATATAATATATATTTAAAATAACACAAAGGAGAAATTATTTTTGCTTCTTTTCAACTCAGTTTTTTCAAGGTTCTTCGGCAGTAGGAATTTTAGAATCTCACACGATTCTTTTCGGAACATCGTTGTACTGAACTTGCACGATCGGAATGCGACATCGCTGATGATTTAATCTCCTCCTAAGATCGTGGAAGAGTCTTCTATGATTGAAAGTGCTAGCTGGGTAAATACACATTAAGAAATATATGTGTATAAAGTGTGTAAATAAACATGTATTTCTCATATCTCGCAAAAGTTAAGAATGCGACGAAGTCTTTCGCCCCCAAAATAAACTACTTACATTTTTCGAGATTCTACTGTAGTGAGGTTCGCTTTGATACCAATATCGCTAAATTGGGGGTTCCACTGATACCTATTCTTATGACCAGCTAAGACATCTTGATAAATGAATTTCGTTTTAAAATTTAAATGCTCCAAACTTACGTGCAGCCGACGACATAGCTATCAATACACATGAATTTTGAAAAGCAAAAAATTCAAGGTGTGGTTACAGTGTAAACTTTTTAACAGTTCGTTTTTAACACTGCTAAATATTTATTTATTTGTTAACTCAAAGTAATGTGAAAGCCTCTCAGACCAATTTATTAATATTACAGAGTGAAAGTTTTAAAAAATTAATTTAAATTTATTTAGACTTCATTTAAATTTATCTTAAGTTTTAAAATAACATTAGAATAAAACCGGAGATCTAATTTTTTTCTCTGCTGTCAGAAAAGTTTGCGCACCAAACGTTTCGAAATTTTCTCTATATTTTTTTCATTTAATTGAAATATTTCTCCAAAGTTTTATTTAAATAATACTATTATAATTTGTTAAATAATACTTTTTTAAATTACAAGCACATACAAATAAATATATGCATAATAAATAATTCTTCTTTTGATTGTTTATCTATTAAACAATGTATATTTATATTAATGTTATAAAAAAATAATCTTAAAGTTTTTAGAAAATGCATTTGGTGCGGAAGATTTTTCGACCAAAATGACGCGCAAAAACGATGTTTCAAATGTCGCAAAAATTTTTTAAATAAGTTCGGAGAGGAATACATTGCCGCAACCCGCTGTCATATTTTTTCAAATATATATTTAGTCCTTACATCCACAGATCTATCTATGTTTTAAATTTTCTGTAAATCGATTCGATAACTTCGGAGAAGCATACATATATGTACTGCCTTCTACACCTCTTCTCAATATTTAAAAAAATAAATATTGAGTAAAACTTGAAATGCCACCCTTCTCACAAGTATTTTTAATGAGAAGTCTGTTCAGTGAAGTGAAAAAGTATGTAAGATGCCAAACCAAATATCAAAACAGTAAATAAAAAAAAGAACAAAGTAAAAAGAGATGACCAGCGAATTATACCTCAAAACTTTGTTCTTTTTCCAGCTGTGAAATGCTAATTGAGTAACCTAAATTGACTAAATTAAATATGTGTGAACATTAAATTAAATTGCTTAAATTATCTCAAGTAAGAATGCATGTCTGAATATAGTAAATATTATAACGAACTATTTTTGCTCGTCCCATGGAGTTGATTTTTTTTTTCTTTTATCTAGGACCAGCACTCAGGAGATGACTCCTACACATGCGAAGCATTGTGCTGGGAACTATAGGAAAGGGATAGTAGGAGAAACGACAGGAGGTGAAGCTTAATTAATTATTTTGCAGCTCTGCTTTCGCACGTTCTTTAGTTTTTTATACTCGTAGGAGTACTGAAGAGCTTCGGTTTAGTAGCCATTTTTATTATTATTTTACTTCGCCGGTGCTACACAATATCGACGAAGGAGGGCATTCTGATGTAATTGTGGATTGCTATCAGCTGAATCCGGTATTGTTCAGTGACCAGTGGACTATGCCTTCGCCACTGAAACCTTCCGACAACAACTGACACACAAAAGCACACTAATGCACATCAGAAAAATGCGAGATGTTTTTTTTTATTTAAAAAATTTTTTTTTTTTTTCTGAAACTGGGGTTGAACCCAGGTCTGTTTTTTGGTTGTGTAGTCAACGTGCAGACTACCATCCATCTTGCCATCGCCACCAACGGAGCTTTACTGTATTTATATGTATATTTATGGTTGTCTATCACGTGGTCATAGGTAATTTTTTTGTTGGAAAAAATTAATTATGAGTCATGACAGCGATATACATCCGTTATTAATATTTCCAGCTCCAGCATGAGTGATATTAAGTAATTATTTTTTTTCCATGAGCACAAAATACTCGCAGAACAGCAATTTCTATCATGTCCACATTTGTTCGATAACAATCTTTTTTATTTATTAATTACAGGCACATGAACATGACGCATTTAGCTAAAAAATTTAGTTCAAATTCAATCAATCAAAATGCTACAATTTAAGAATTATACTTTTATGTTACTCATTACGACAAGGAATTGTGGTCGAAAAGCTACAATTAAATTTAATTTAGATTACCATTTTTAATGTCTTTTTTTATGGGAAGTAGTAAAATGACAGGATTTTGTTTATGTGCACACGAGTTTTAATATTCCACGTAGTACTGTTGAATAAAAATCCTGTCATTTTCTTCATGTTCAGGCATATTTTTGCATAATCTGTTTTATACTTATTGGAGTTGTTATTGTTATATTCATTGAATTTAAAAAAAATTCAAGTTCAATTATTTACATGCCGTTCATTAGCAAAAAGTAAAAACAAAAAATCAAAAAGTTTTAAAAACCAAAATTGTGAACACATTATTTTGCATTCAAAATATTGGAATTGAAACTAATCAGATGGACTTTTTTGCTTTAATGTATTTATTTTAAGATATGTAGTATACTTGAAGTAGATTTTTTTTGTTTCTTGAAAATTCAACGTGTTTGGATTTTAAAATCTTTCAGTTGAAAAGTAAAATTTAACCACGAACCCATGATTATTTCTTAACTTGTTTTGTTATGCACTGTTGTGTTTGTGTGTGTGTCTTGGCAATTAAAATTTAAATGCCGCACTTTTTCACTTTCAGTTTCTGCTTAAAAGAAGGTAGCAAAAATGCGTTAATCACGCACTTAAACTGCGCACAATTGTTACTCCAATTCTACAACTCATTTTGATTTAATTAATTGATTTGATGTGAATACTTTGAAGGTACTTTGATTAGCTGAGGAATTTGTATTTAATTAGCATATTTTTGGCTGTAGTAAGAATTGGGCAGCCAAAGGAAATTAAAAAAAGAAATTGTTTTTTTTTGTTGATCTGAAGGACTGATGGAGTTTGAAACTTTTGGGCGTTTAATTATTGGAATAGAAAATAACGTATCATTGATAGTGAAGCTAATAAATGGTGGAATATTTAAATCAAATAAGTTTGAAAGCTTAACAGTTCATATAGAATATCTTGGAAATGGTGTGTTACAAAGATAACAGGGGAAAGTGAAAAATTAAAAAAAAGTACCTCATCAAAAATATCTTTTATTTTTTTCCTTCCAATAACTACATAATGAAACAAAAAATGTTATTCCCTTAATTTTTTCATATTCTTTTCTATATAACTAGTACAGCCAAACGCCAACCGAGGCGTCAAATTTCATTTTGCTAGCGCTTAGCTTCAATGAGCGTATTTACATTGGCATAATTATGCTGGCATAACATGGCAACTTGTTGGCAAATTCGGTGAAGAGATCGGTTTTAGGTTGGCATAATTTTTCAACAAGCTACTACTCCGCACAAGACGAACAAAACTAATGCATATACCCATACGAAAACAGGTTCTGTGTTTAATTTTTTAAAGACCGTATTTAGTCTTCTATTTGGCCATTGTCGTGCTAACAGGAACTTGAAAGAACAAGGAGTTTAGTCACGCCAACAAACTTTAAAATTAATAACTAATGGCTTGATCCAACAAGATCTGCTTTTCTATTCTTTCTCATCTTCTAGAAGTAATGCTACAGCTTCTAAATTACAGGCACTTGAAATACCTCATAAAATAATTCCAAATTCCGCAACATTTAATTCCGCCAAGTATATTACGAAGTGTGTGTAGAACGAAAAGCAAAAATCAAATGAATAAATAAAATACCAACCCACACAAAGCTATATATACGTACACATTTAATGCCCGATGAATTAGTCTAGTGTGATTTGGAAAGAACAAAACTTGTGCGGCTTAAATATTACGCCAGTATGAATTGACATGCTTAAATTTGAGCGTTAACGCTCTGCCCTAAAAATTAGTCTTAACTATTTATGCTTCCTAAAACTCGCTAAATAAAAATAGCAAATACAAATCTATGAATCTAATTTCAAAATTGTGCTTTTTCCCGGAAAAACAATATATGAAATATATTATTACATACCTTATGGTATTTTTTCTCTCATAAAGTATTTTTTAAAAAATAAACTCAATAATTGAAGAGGAAAGCATATCCATATAATATTCTTCCGCTAATGCTTAGTTAGCTCATCAGTGGATTTTTCCCAATTTCTGACTACAAATTCAAGATTCTTATGTTCAAAATTCAACTAATCAATCGAGACTTAAAAGCTGAACACCGAATTAGGGGTCATCCCCTGAGTGATGGTCCAAGTTAAAAAAAAAATTCATTCCCCCTTCCTGATCATAATACAGTCTTCCAGACTGAGATTATGGGTATCATATGATGCTTTAAAGGACACTGATTACAGAACCCCTCCCGTATCTCTACAAAAAGTAAAGAAGTTGTCAAAGCCTTAATGGAGGAGGAGGTAAGGTCCCGTAACGTCGTTCAAGGCAAAAATAGGATAAATTCGTACGAGTACTCTAATGATCTACGGATAATAGAGATACCACAACATCAAGGTACATCGATCCGAATCGAGGGAAGGACACTGAAACACCATCTGTGTCACTGCCTAGCGTTTACTCAGACCAGGGGACACGTTTTCCGGAGAAACTACATACGGGGCTTGAAATATCTAAGCGACTCGTATTGGAGGCAGCTGAGTTTTTTTGAGTGACCGGCTTATATGGGTTTTTTTTGCTGGAACTACCCTAAATCTTCGGGTAAGGTGCGCAACATGCCGGTTTTTAGTATAAGTGTAATTGCGTCTGGGATTGCGTTCACGATGTAGCTACTCTTTTCAACCTAACTTAACCTAACTTGACCAAGTATAATCTCCATCTAACTAATTTCAGAGTTTGGAACGCTTTTACGCCATCCCTCGTTAAATCTTCAATATTATAGCATTTTTCAACCAATTTACAAATAAATGTTAAAGGTATCTGACGGGAAAATTTATATTTTCTAAGCTTAGTGCGTGAACGTAATGCTTTCGAGGGGTGTGCGGGGTATGCCAATCAGTCAATATTGACTTGAAAATATTTTTTCCTTCTTTACCTTCCAGGTAATCCTGCCTTAAATCCAAAATTCCAAATTTTGTATTTAAATAATTACTAAACATTTTATGGAGAAGGGGTCCACATATTTACTTTTTAGTCCATATCCATATAAACTTTGTTTTGTGGCATCCTTCATATCAAAACTGTCACATTAGCTGTGACAGAAATCTGTTTGATAACTTTTGTTTCCAATGATGCTCAATTAGATACACGTGTAATCGATTATTATTATTTGCCAAATATTATCAATACAAACACAGAAAGAAAACTGAATCTTAATACTTAAGCTAAAAGTTTTTACGGAAAAATTAATTATTTACCCGGAAACTTTTTTTAGGTAGAGAAAACATATACATACATATATGTATAAATAACATGTGAATCTTGCCAATAATTAAGTTAACTTTACGTTTATGGATGTCACGGTAGACTAGTTACTGGCATGGGCCAATTACAAGCTGGCAACATATGGAGTTCTTTTTCAGCAACACACTGGCACGTCAAAAATTTATTAATTTATTTGTTTTCTTTTTGTATTTTACTTCAATAAATGTTGTCGTGGGTAATGAACGTAAAATCATTTTTAACATTAGTTGGCATATATGAAGTTTGAAAAGCGCAAAATTGTCAGTGCTGTTAACGCTACCATCTGTTAATGCTGCAAGAAGAAGACTCAAGAAAAGTGCAAAATCGCCAAATACCAAGTCCTAAAATATTCTACAGTTTAAAAAAGTGCTACTTTTTCTAACATTGGTTTTTATTAATATAATTAAAAGAAAGAGCGTACATTTCAAATATTTCTACATATTTGTAAAGTTTTCTTTATTTTCGGGAATTTAAATCAGTTTGCTACCATATTTTGCACACATATATAATAAAAAATTAATTTTTTTCAAAAGGCTAAATATATTTTCAGTTCTTATTTTCATCTTCTTCATTTTTGGTATTTTTCAGATGATTTTGCTTAACAATATCGTCCGATATGTTATAAAATGTCTGCAATTGTTGTCTAATTTTACACACTCTCTATACGTATAATTTTTTTTTTTGATCAGGGACCAGCACTCAGGAGATGACTCCTACACATGCGAAATATTGTACTGGAACTATAAGAAAGGGATAGTAGGAGCACGAACAGGAGGTGAATCTTAATTAATGATTTTACAGCTCTGTTTATACTCGCAGCAGTGCTGAAGCTTCTTTAGTAGCCATTTTTATTATTATTTTACTTCGTCGGTGCTACACAATACCGGCGAAGGAGGGAGTTCTGCTGTGATTGTGGATTGCTATCAGCTCAAGCCGGTATTGTTCAGTGACGAGTGACTATGCCTTCGAACCTGAAACCTTCCGACAACAACTGACACTCAAAGGCACACTAATGCACATCAGAAAAATGCGAGATGTTTTTTTTTTTTTTTTTTTAATAATTCTAGTCTGAAACTGGGATTGAACCCAGGTCTGTTTTTGGTTTTGTAGTCAACGTGCAGACTACTAACCATCGTGCCATCGCCACCCTCACAACAGTTGTATGTTCATTATATTTCTGAGTTTGCTTTTAATTAGGCATAATTAACTGGATAAACGCTCTATTTCTGTGTTTGAAAAAGGCAAAACTAAAAGAGACAATACTAAGCTTGAGAACTATTTAAAGGGATTTCCATTAACTTGTGGGTTACGCGATCAAGTTTTGGCTAACAAGCTTTAATACACTCTCACAAGCCCTCTCTCTTAAGCCCTTATGACACAAAACTTTTTCTGCATTGTTCCAATTTTGGAGAAGACCGCAAATATATTACAATGGGAAAATTAATCAGGTGCAAAGAGTACAACCATATTAAGATAAATGCAAAAACGTCAAATCTTACACTAGTGTTATCGATAAAAAATGAGTAATTGTCAAAAAAAAATGTCAAAATTTTCAGCTTAAAAATTACGTTTCGAATTTAAAATCTTTTATATTTTGTCAACTTGATGATTTATGCACAATGTCTGCGATATTGAACTTAGTTTTTGGCCGTATATTTGTCTTTAGCTTTTTTTTTTAAACGAAAATAAGGAGGCAACACTTAAAAAATGTAAATATTTTATTGTATTTGTTTCTTTCTGGCTTTGCTGTCCCTTTTTATAGAATTTTATATTAATTAATGAAAAATAAATGTAGTGTCATACGGCCTTTACTAATGCACTCATACTTTTTAAAACTTGATGGGAACTTGCTTTAAAATTCTACAGCAAATTTTGCTACAATTTATGGACTAGAAAATAGCTGATTATTATTCTTATGAACGGCAAAGCCACGTTGAAAAATGAACCTGTTTTTAAATTGTTCAAAACTTGCATTTTTGAGAGCTGTTGTGAAAAAGACTTGGTCGTATGGCTGCAGAGCAATGGAATTTTAAACATTGTCCAGAATTGGGTTATAATCTTTTTCGTATCCCATATCTGTTCAATTATAGGGCTCCATTGATTTTGCATTTTTTTTCTTTTTCACTAGGGAAAATATAAATTATGAATCTCCTCGATTTGCTTCAACGTATTATCTATTGAAGAAATTTTTGTCAAAATAGTAATATTTTTGGGGAAGACGAGACCCACAAATGTAGCATATGTGCATTTTTCTTTATAAAAACGGCGGCAAAATTTTATATTAATTATATGTAAAAGTTTTTAAAGTAATTTTATGCACTAATAAAAAATGCTAAATAATTATAAAAAAGTGCTAAAATAGCATTGTAATTTTGTAATTGATTCCTATCATTGACTATTAATATTACTATTCCTGCTAAATTAAAAACTACTAAAATTTGGTTTATTCAATTGAAAATAAATTTTATCAATTTTTTATAAGAATTTTAATTTTATTTTTCGATATTTCGCCAAAATCATTGATAGACGTCTCCGATAAATTAAAATTTTTCCTTTTTGCTAAAACGAATAATCAAAAATACTATCAAAATATCAAACATTGTCAACTTAATCAAAACCAAACATTGTTTGATTTTTCAATTGTAAATTTTATTTATTTTTTATTCTGAAAAAGCCAATCAATGATATCGGCAAAATATCGAAACACAAAGATTAAATTTTGTTTTTATTGATTTTGAAAACTGGTTTTATATATTTTGTTTTTTCGGATAACTTAATTAATAGACATACTATGAACTCAAACACCAAACTGTTACTTTTAACAATTTTATTAATTAAATTAATTAAAGGTAAAAAGAAATTATAAGTAACAAAAAGTAATTATAACGCTCTTTTAAAAACAATTAATTTGCTTTTCTTATAACTTGAATACCAGTGAGATACTTGGTATCAATAAAAATATAAAATTAATTCACATAAATATTTCTTGGGCGAGGTTGCTGCCTTATTTTTTAGCGTGAGGTTAAAAATATCCAATGTGATCTTAAACACGTCTGCAGTCGGCACTGTAACTGTTTATTACTTTATATCATTGTACTAAACATCTTTAGTTCCAGCTATTGAAAAAAATCACGGTATACAAAGTATTTGTAATGCGTAAAACATAAATTTTAAGTTCAGTGCGGTTAAAATTACCCCACCT
The DNA here is from genome assembly GCA_963924685.1 of Dexiosoma caninum. Taxonomy (NCBI): domain Eukaryota; kingdom Metazoa; phylum Arthropoda; class Insecta; order Diptera; family Tachinidae; genus Dexiosoma; species Dexiosoma caninum. The sequence goes on along the minus strand of OZ004727.1, from coordinate 23,244,974 downwards.
CGCACACAGAAGCTCGATAAAATTAGAAAACATTATTTAGTCAATTACTTGTTATATTCAATAAATTAAACTCTGCCAGTTTAATATCGATTTTAATAAATACACTTTGCGAACACTGTTTTTTTTTTTTATATTAAATATAGGCATGACAAAATTTATTTATAATATTTTTACTTGATCTATAATCTCTATTGAAAGGCGTTTTTATTTAAACAAACAATAATGGTTTAAAGATTTTTTTATTCTTTACAATAACAACTTTAACAAATAGAAAAAAAAACTTTGAATTGACATTTAAGAATTGATTTTTTAATAAAATTTTTTATTCGCATAAAAGTATAAACGTTTTTTGCAACATTTAAAATTCCTGAAATTTTGATGGATTATTATCAGGCGCCATTTGGACATTTATTATGTTTGGGTTTTATTTTTGTAATTTTTTATTTTTTGCTGGCATCTTATAAAGAATTAAGCACTACGAACCACCATGTACCAGTACCATGTAATGAAAGCCAAACAAATTTTTGTAGATTATTTTCAAACATTATGAACCATCGTTAGAGCAGCAAAATGTGTACAATAAATATTCATAAATCTACGAACACACACACAGCGTTGGGGTTTTTCAAACAGAATTTTAAATACACTGACTAAAATATTTCTGGCGATTGGCCCCGTCATGGAAATTTTAGATGTCATAATCCCTAGGCATGCGATATTACTATTTGCACTAGTAAAAAGATTAAGTTGTTTTGCAAAATATGTAGTTAATTCAGTCACTATTGCGTGCTCTCTGAAAGAGCAGTTTGTATATAAAAAGCGAAACAGCGTTTATGTTCTATATTATTGGTATACAGTACATAACGGATATAAGAACATCTCATATAAGAAGAAACGATTTATAAGAAAGTATTTCAAAAACAGCATGCCGATTTCAGTATCATTGAATAGGAAAATAGCTCTATATTTTTTGTTTTTAAGACAATACAAACCCTACGAAGGTCTTACAGCTTGTCTGTAGAAAAACACCCAGGGTTTAAGCGGGAATCGAACCCGCACATCCATATTGATGAGACTAATGCTCAGGCACTAGACTACGGAGGCACCCCCCCCCCCATATAAAAAAAAACTACTGATATTAGAAGTGGAAAAGAAATAGTCTGCACATTGGCTACAAAACTAAAAAGTGCTGGTTTCGAGCCCAGTTTCACCCTGTGGGCAATACTTAAAGCTCTTCGTACTAATTATTTGTCAAGAGCATTTTTTATTTTAAAAATCTTTTATTGCAAATATTTGAATAATTTTATTTGGTTCTATGAAATATTTCTTAAATTCACAAGATCGTCTTAACGTCGTTTTGTTATACAGTATTGTATTTTTGTTGCTGGTAATTTTCTTACAAATGAGCGCTCTGTTTATAAGATTGAATTTTATATGTTTTTGAAATAGTTGTATTGAGTCTATGTGTGGGAATATTAAATTTGTTTTTATTGAAATATTTGATAAATTATATTTCATTAATTTCAAAATTCTTTGAATCAAAATTGTTTATCGTAAAAAACATAAAAACTAATTCGTATCAAATTTAAATTTCCTTACCTGGTTTAATTTCATGGAATAAAAAGAAATGAATTTCAAATATTTTAAAAAAAAATAAATATAAATAAAAACTAAAATAAAAATAAACAACTAATTTGCCTGTTCTCAAGGTCATAAAAAAATATCGCCTTTATCGTCTTTTTTTAAACGATACACCTGACTTTTAGAATTGAGCAATTATATATTTGCCATTTGAAATATTTGAATATTTTTTTTGTTCAAAATATTATGATACAATTTCCTATTAAATGACTACGTCAACAGTCAAGATTTGGGTTGGGAAATTGGAAGGGCGGTTCATCAGCGACAGTTATACTCATTTAAATTTACTGTTTGGTGGGGTACATCGTCCGAAAGGATTATTGGCCCATATTTGATTGAAAATGACATTGGAACGTCAATAGCATAGTGCATGAGCATTCGTTTATCAATGTCGAAGTTGCGGCTTCGGTTGCCGCCTAGACCCTGGGTGTTTCTGCAAACAAGCTAAAAGCTTCGAGTGTTGGTAAAGATTGCACGATGTTAGAAAATTTTGTTAGGACAGCTGTGCTAAACCATTTAACGTTTTGATTTCAACAAGATGGCGCCACAGCACATACTGCACGTTCCTTAATGGCTTTGGTAAGGGACATATTCGGCGAAAGCATACGCGATTTTTACTTTCTACCATGTTCATCGTATTTAGCAGTTCCTGACAGTTTTCCTCGGGGATATTTGAAAAAACGAGTGTATGTTAACAAGCGAAAAACCATCTTCCAACTAAAAACCAACATTCGAACTAACATTAGAAATTTTGCGAGAACCAGATAATTGTAATCCCAGAACATAATTTTTGAACCTAATAAAATTCCTCAATAAAATTGTAAGTAGCGCGGCAATTTTTTTCGCAATATCCCATGTATTGAAGTAGCAATACAAAAGATTAATCTGTTCCAACAATCGAAGATAGTAACTTTTGAAGTATGTGACAATCGAGTTACTACTATAACTAATTTATGAAAATAAATAAAAATCTCTAGCAAGTCATCCCCAACTTCAGATCAGAAAACCTGTCATTAGTATTGCAAATTATGGATGAGTGCTTCGCGGTGGTAGTACTTCTTATACGGTATAAAAAAAAAGAATCGAATATATTTTTCTCTTAGTGTATTTATTGGCTGGCATACATATTTAATTTATTATTAAAATTCAATTTAATTTTAAACATGCTTAAACGTAAACACTGGCTTCGCTCCCAGACTTTTTTCTGTTAATGCAAAAATTAAATTCTGTTGTGGTTTCTTTGAGTCTAGAAAAAGAGTTGTTCTATCTGATTTTATATCCAATTTAATATTTTTAAGCTTTAAAAAAACACAATTGCGTTGAAACAACAGCAAAACATCCTGTTAAAGAGATTAAAAAGATTTGATTGCTTACAAAAACATTTAAAGATTTGTTTAAATAGTAAATATTTATTTTTTAAAATTATTGAATTTTTGGAGAACAGCTTATTTATTTGTTTACGTGTTTATTCGATGTTAACAATTGTATTTTCAATAAAAATCTCTAGAGAAAAAAATTAAAAAATGTTAATACTCCACATGGACGATAACAAATAATGAAATAAAAAAATATAATAACGGCCATTTTCACAATGTCTGGTTAAAATCTAACTGGAACTTTAACAGTCGGTTAGGTAAAAATCTATTTTACAATATATGATTAACTTTTAACTGACACCATTTAACGAAAAAGTGCCTGCTAAATGTAACCGAACAAAATGTGGCGGTTAACAATACAATCGACAACTATGCATAGATAATTTTAATTGACAAATAGAAAATATGTACACATGTAAAAAATGATTTTACAAAAAGGAAAAGCAACACTTATATTTTCTTAATGTTTATAATTTTAAGCTTTGAAATGAAAAAAATCTTGCTGTGAAATTAGAGGTTCTATAAAAAACTTTTCAACATGTGTATATCTTAATATTTCTATAGACCAATATTTTACCTGTATCACTTGTGTTTTTGGATGTTCCAAGCTGGAACAATTTGTTGCCATTTCCTTTCAGTATACTTTAATGTTTTTTTTTTCACAAACATTAAGATTTTTTTGTTTGCTGTCATTATAGTACTTTTCGTAAGCAAACACAAATAATATTGCCATACTTTTTGTCGAATTCATTTGTTAAGTAACTGAAGGATGGTGAAACTTAAATCATTAACCGTCGACACTATTTAGCCTGTTAAGCAAACCGCCAGTTAGTTAATTTTCTGTTCAAAGTAAAATAATCAGACATTGTAAAAATGGCCCTAAAAATGTTACTGGGTATTTCGTTGTTAGCATTAAATTGGTTTTGTTTGTTAGAATTATTATTTAATTAAAAATCAATTCATGAACAGAAATATGTTTTTCATCTTTTTTTTTTGTATGTTAAAATTCCTTCTGTTATAATGTTTTGTTCCAAATAAAAAATGAGAAACCAAACCCATGCAAATGACCATCAATAATTTTAATATACAAACGAACAAACGACCTTTCCAAAAAAAATATTTGCTAAATTTTAAAATAATTTTGCATTTGCCGTGGTTAATTGTAACGTATTTATTGGTATTAAAATAATGTGTTGATGTGTGTAACAACTAAATACCCAGTTGGCCATGTATTGAAGACAATCTAAACATTTTGAGAATATCTGAAGTAAATGGTTTTTTTTTATCTTGGACCAGCACTCAGGAGATGACCCCTACACATGCGGTGCATTGTGCTGGAACTGGAGGGAAGGCAAAGTAGGAGAAATGATAGGAGGTGAAGCTTCTCTATCTTAAAACACTGATTTTGCACGTTATTTGTTTTATAGTACTGTTGTAGCGTCTCTGATGTCAAGGAGACGTATTCAATTTTGAAGCTGCGTTTTAGTAGCCATTTTTAGTAATTATTTTACTTCGCCGGTGCTACACACTACCGGCGAAGGAGGGCGTTCCGATGTGCCTGTGGATTGGATACAGCTGAAGCCGTCACTGTTCAGTGACCAGTGACTATGCCTTCGCCCCTGAAACCTTCGGACAACAACTGACACACAAACGCAGAAATGCGAGATGTTTTTATGAGTCTGCGGCTGCGGCTGCGGTTGAACCCAAGGAACATTTTTCGTTTTGTAGTTAATGTGCAGACTACTTCGACCATCGCCACCCACAATCTTGTTGACAAAATTTTCGAATAAATATGCATATAATTCACGGAAGACGACACAAGTGATAATTTCCTCCAGATTATCGTCGATGATTCTATAAACGACAGTTTTCTCATCTGTAACCAAGAACAGATTGTTGTCCATGAAATTCGTAGTGTCTGGTAGCAGATTTATATTTTCAAACTTAAAGAAAAAACGTAATAATTGACACAAAGTTTTATTAAGAGCATTGAACGATAGAATGAAGTATGTCATCCAGATCCTTTTTTAAAATTTCATGAATAATCGCTCTTGGAAGTCCCAGTGAGGCTGTCCTTGAAGATCGAAAGGGCCCTGGTCGTGGGGCGTTCATAGCCGAAGCAGTTGCGCGTAATCTCTGCACCCACGAAAGAATTAAATTTAAAAAAAGTAAAAGTATGTCAAAATTGCAGCTCACAGTGCGAACGAAGCTCCGGATAGACTGGGAAGGAGGGAATACGAGGCATACTTCTGTACATCGGAGCCCAGATTCCACTTGCTGATGGGATGATCAGTGGTGGGATCGTATGATGGTTGGACTCCTTTGTCCGTAACAGGTGGAGGAGGTTGACGACAAAAGGAAGGCTCATGTGGTGCTCAGTGAGCGTGTGGGCAGCACAGAACTTAATGTTTCATCTGTCCAGAATGATATCTGCAGACTGAGCCGGTGGCACATATTGTGTATGAATGTCCAGCTTTGGTCTATGTCCATCTTCGATGGGAGTGCTATTGCTAAACTTGATCTGGGGCAGATTCTAGCGATAACTAAGGACGCAGTGATGAGGATGGATGACGAGAATTACCACTACACTGCCAGAAGGCAATAGAGCTGCGATGGGCGCAGATCTCAATGTTTGCTGGGTGTGAAACTTTTTTTGGATGAACCGGCAATCATTTGGACACCAGAGATTTCGAAAAGGGACCCGATTAAGTGGTGGTCGCATTCAATGTCCCGCCAAACTTGATAAAAACATATATGAAGTTTAATAGAAAACAGTATAGAAGACTCTGTTGCTCATGGCTACGTAAAAGACGATTTCCCCTACAATGTCCTAACAAAATCTAAATCAGAGAGGCTAATCGTACATACATCGTCGATAACTGTCGTCTAGGACAATTTTGCCACCTGGGTAATGCCGTTAATACACATTGAAGTAACAAAAGTGTACAAATACTCCACGCGTAATTTGTCAATTCATCAATAAATATATGTACGAGTACATATGTGTATGTCCAATTGGTTTAACTAACTGTTTTTATTAGGAGTTTTGCTAACAATTGCAAAACACTAATGCCTTGGCTTCAAACACAAACAGAATAAATAACAAAATATCAAGTAGAAATGAATACATGATGAAGCATAATAGAAGCAGTAACATCTTTAATGAATTCCACATAGTGAAAAATTGCATTATTGAATAGTAGCGTTTACACGTGTGCAAGTGCACACTGGGGCAGAATGATAATATTTCGAAAATAAATTAGGCGCTGCTGAATGGATAATTCGATTACTACAGTAAGACCTGCTTAATTAACTCATCAAAAATGTAAAGAATTTTGGGCAAATATCCGGGGAAGGTATTTAAACGATTACGTTTAATTATCACACCTGGGTAATTATGCGAATTCTCTTAAATACCTCTAAAGAGGCAATTATCCGAATAAATATACATATACATATGTGCTAAATACAACGTATAAAATAGAAATTTGTTTATTAAAATATTTTATTGAAAAACAATAACAATTCATATATTAAAAGTCGAAAAAAAAACCAAAACCAAACTCAAAAACCGGAGCCATTTCGTGAAATCAATATTTTTTAAATACAATTAACACTTTATTTAAATATACATTAATCAAAAACCTCCTTTCTAACACTCGTAAAAAATTATGTGCATATGTATTAGGGTGGGGCGATTTGAAAATCTTAATGGTCGCTTCGCGTTTCTGATTCTTGGGATTGTACTAAGCAAAAAAGTCCACTAGACCATACGTCTACGGTGAACATCGAGCTGGCGCATTTTGACTTGATCAGACTTTTGTAACGTTTTTTTGGATATTTTGGCCTATAACAGCCAAACCATTGAGATTTTTGATCCTATACTAAGACAAAAATTGTAGCCAAGACAATAGTTAAGAACTCTCTAGCATATCGCAAAAGCATTGGAACGCTCCTTCAGGCAGTTTTGGCCTTGTGAAAGTGCAAATTTTTCGTGAAAATATTGATAAATTACCATTTTCAGTGTTCATAGCGCAAAATCATAAAAATGTTCTATTTCTTACTTTTTATTCTATTTTTTTATTTATTCTATTTATTTTATTTCTTATTTTTTATTCTTCTATTGTTTTCAGTTCATTTGATGCATTTTTGTTAGTTTATTGTAAAAAAACATTATATTTTTGGATAAAAAAAGTGGAAAAAGTAAGAAATAGAACATTTTTATGATTTTGCGCTATGAACAACTGAAAATGGTAATTTATCAATATTTTCACGAAAAATTTGCACTTTCACAAGGCCAAAACTGCCTGAAGGAGCGTTCCAATGCTTTTGCGATGTACTAGAGAGTTCTTAACTATTGTCTTGGCTACAATTTTTGTCTTAGTATTGGATCGAAAATCTCAATGGTTTGGTTGTTATAGGCCAAAATATCCAAAAAAAAACGTGACAAAAGTCTGATCAATTCAAAATGCGCCAGCTCGATTTTCACCGTAGACGTATGGTCTAGTGGACTTTTTTGCTTAGTACAATCCCAAGAACCAGAAACGCGAAGCGCCCATTAAGATTTTTTTCCTTCCATACTAATCGCCCCACTCTAATATGTATACATATGTAAATAACAAGTGCCAAAACGAAATTGCTTGCAGGTGCAGAGTTGCAGTAAATATGTAGTAGGTACTTTTGGGGAAATAAATTTAAATTAACTTTTATTTCGGGGCATATTTTTTTGGGTAATTAACCGAAATGGGTAATTAGCGAAGGGTACTTAAACGGTGACTTTTGCATGAAAATATGTGTAAAAAAACGGGGATTTTATAGTTGTTGCAAATAAGCGAGATAGGTAATTAAGCGAGGGGTAATTAAACGGGCTTTAATGTATTATAATTTATTCAGATGTCTAGTGTATAGTGTTCGTGTCTGTTAGTGTTCCATGTATCATGTATCATTATACAATTTATATTATATAATTTTAATTGAAATCATCGACCGATATCGAATATGCTTGCGGGGATGATGCAGAATATGAATAATTCGATGACAAGTCTCCGAGTGGAGATATTTAACGGGAAGTCCGTAATGAAGCTTCGAAATGTTCGGAGAATGCTGCTATAACCACACCTGTATTCCCTGAAGAACCCAGCCTCCTTTAGCCTAATAGCACTCTGAGCTGAAACGGAGAAACTTGAAGGTTAATCCGTGACCGCTCCGGGGCATGTCTGCTTTCCCCGGTATCCCCGGGAGCAGATCGCTCAATCCTACCCAGCCTGGTCATATTGTAGTTCCAGATACTTTTCATTTCATCTCTGATCCCATTGTCAATTAACAGTCTCATGTCTACGAACTCACTGGGTTAAACAAACTGGGTTGCATATTTTTTCCTATTTATGTATAATCGTCATCCCCGAACCTGTAGACTGAAGTATATATAACTAATAGGGAATTTCCAGTTTTGCAGTTTTACCGTCGGTAACGATCAAGAATCCCGCTCTTCCAATGACATATATTTATTTCAACCTACATGATGTTATTTTCATCAGGGGTATACAAAATTTAATTTACTTTATATAAAATGTGAGATTAATTGTCCTACAAACTCGCCTCTCAATAGGTGTATGGTAGCGCGTTCCGTATGGCAAGCGGCATCTTCTTGTTGAAACCATTTGTCAATCAAGTTCAATTTTTTCATTTTGGGTGAAAAAAAGCCGTTAATCTTCGCACTGTGCATTGACAACGGCGATGAATTGACGTATAACGATCTTATTTAACACTGGCCAAGACAGTAGATATATTATCCGCAGTATGCACTTTATTTTTGCGTCTGAGGTAGGGCTAAAAAGCCTTCCCAGTTGCAAAGAGCGTCGTCATCTGCGTAGATTGCTGGTACCACTAGAACATTCATTCCTCCTAATCTGGGTACTGCTTCCGTTCTCTTCTCATTCCAGTTAGTGGATTAATGTCTAATGAATTAAAACTGGTGCGAAGTTTAATCACAACAGCTGGAAAACCTTGTTCTGTGGGTCGATTATGACCACCATTCAATGTACATATGTAATTTAGGAAACACATTTCCTACACAGCTCGAATTTTGATAATAAAATTCAATGATTTGAAAACTTTCTTCGTTTGTACATCTATTCATGCTGAAATGGTAAACCTTACTGAGCATATTCTTTTTTTTTTTGGGACCAGTGCTAAGCGAATGTCCCCTAAATATGCAAAGCATTGCACCGGAACAGGGCATATTTTGAGGATTGACTACAAAACGAATAATTTTCTTGGGATCAACTCCAGTTTGAGACTCATAAAAACATCTCGCATTTTTTCTGATGTGCATTTGTGTGTGACTTTGTGTTAGTTGTTGTCGCAAGGTTTCAGTGGCGAAGGCATAGTCACTGGTCACTGAACAGTAACGGCTTCAGCTGTATACAATCCACAGCTTCAAAATTTAATACTGCTATAAAACAAAGAACGAACAAAAGCAGAGTTATAAGAAGTGAAGCTGCACCTCCTATCATTTCTCCTACTATCCCTTTCCTCTAGTTCCAGTGCAATGTACCGCATGTGTAGGAATCATCTCCTGAGTGCTGATCCAGGAAAAAAAAATATTTGGCAATGCCACATGTCAAGAATCTTTTCCTACACCGAAAGGCAAAATAGCAAAAAAAGTTTAAAGACATACATTAGGGTTGGTCAATTTTTTTGGTCAACAGGCGTATAACAAAATCGAAATCTGCCCAAAATTCTAAGAAAATTACCAGAAGAAAGTATGGGTCTAAAATCAAAACTTAGCTCCCGTCGAGAGATTTCAAAATTCTAATTTGGGTAATTCCAAGGTTTAAAATTTTTCAAAAAGTTTTTTGATAACAGTAGTCTCCTAGTGTATATGTAGAAATTCAAAACAAAACTAAATTGGCCTCTGTAGCTGCAATAGAACCGAACATATTGACTTTAGAAGTTGAAAAGTGTAATGAAGTGATATTTTAGGGAAAATTGTGGCCCCTGTATTGTCGGCTCCTCTAAACCTAGCGGGCTAAAAATTTCCAGTTTTTGCTTTCTTAGTAAGAATGACAAGCATATACCAAATTTTATTGACATCGGAGGCAAAGTAGAAAATACATGATTGATTTGGCTTGGAATTGCCCAAACGTTAACTTTGATGTCTCTTGGCGGGAGCTAGGTTTTGATTTTAGACCCATACTTTCTTCTGATAATTTTCTTAGAATTTTGTGTAGATTTTGATTTTGCTATACGCCAGTCACGTTTTTGCTCAGCCGAACAAATTGGCCCACCCTAACATACATATTTTTTCTGTATGTGCTACTTTTGTTTTATCGAATAATTTTTATAAATTATTTTAAAAACATTTTCAGTTTCATTCACTGCAGCAGCACAGGCAAGTGGTATTATGTCCTTATAAATTTTTTAATAAAATGCGGGTTTTTTGTGGTAACGTTTTTTTAATAACAAATTTTCCAAAGATAAAACTTTTACGACTGAATTGAGTTTTAATATTTTTTTTTATTTTATTTTATTTTAATGACTTCTTTAACTGATGATAATAATTTATTAATATTAAACCCTGAAAAGCATTAATAATTTAGAACTTTATAAGTATTTCTATGGCGGAGTCACTCTAAAAGCATTTTGTTGGTGATTTTGTGCGTTATGTTTAGCAGTTCTCTTCTTAATACAATTTAATTTAGTGCTGTTTTAATGACCAAAGAATAATAAAATATTTTTTTAAGTGTTCAACAAATATGTATTAAATTCCGTTTTTCAAAGTAAATGGCGATTTGCCAGAATATAGATGTTTTTTTTAAATTTTTTAGCGATTTTTGCGATACTTTTGTCAACACGTTAAAAAGGTTGAAACAGTTCCTTCTCATAAACAAACTTGGTAACAAAGTTTGGCGACTTTCCATTTTTAGATGCGTTGCTTACATTTTTACAGCTGAGTAGGTGCGTTAAAAGTTGAGGTTTGAAAGTTGCACCTTTTAAAGCGTGAAAAGTACAAAATGCATCACCCCGTTAACGCGTTTCATGTTCCAGCACCTTAAGCGCCAAACCTAAAATCGCTCATCAGTATCTCCGTGTTATGTTGTTATATTTTTACGTTTCATTTAAAATTACAGAAAAGCCAAATTACAATCTACTTAAGTTTTAAATTTGTTTCCAGACTGTTAACAATATTAGCAACATGTTTAAAATTCTTTTTTGCAAACATGAAATTCTTAACTTTCGTTAAATCACTTAAATTTGTGAACAATGATTGATTGTCGATTGCCGATTGAACAACAGGTAAGTAATGTGCTACTAAAAACGCAAAAGGCAACAAAGTAATACCAAATAGGGGCAAAAGTAATCACCCTATTGGAAAACGTTACAATTTTTGCAAATGGCGCCAAAACAAACGTGGAATATAAATCGAACCAATCCATGAATATGGGGTACTCCGCAAGCACGCGGAATAATTGTTTCCATTCTTTTGCGCAACAATTCGTCAGTTGTGTTGGTGCAGCGTGGATTTCGTCGCAGATTTCCTGGCCGGCCGACACCAACTGGACTGAGGACAACACGGGATGTTTCGAAGGGTGGCCGGCACCGCAGCAGCCTTTCTGCTGAAAATATCGCTGCTGTGTTGCCTAAGATGTTTAAGAGCAGCCCGGAACATCGACCATGTGACGTGCCACGCAATTGGGCATTAGCCGGCGGTCCCTACACAGAATTTTTGTGAAAGTTTTGAAGATGTTAATTTACAAAGTGCAAACAGTGCATCAGCAAAGAACATCGGGTGATTACTTTTGCCCCACCTTGTACAATATTCTTACCGCCAAACAACGTACTTTCTTATAAAATACTGCTAAAGAATCATTCGAACGTTAACGCATTAAAAATAATTTAAATATTGCAAGTACATAGTTTCACCGCAAGAGCTTTTTCAAGCATACAAAGATTTCTTATCCACTTACACAAATGAATGAAATAATGTTTCACATCCCTGTAGGAAGCCTGGGACCAAGAGTCTGCAAGTCAACACTCCTGTCGATTGGTTTGGATGACATTGTCAAGTAATCATCTGCACTTTTTATTTTGTCTTTGATGAGAAGAGAAGAGAACGTATCTTTCTCCTTACAGCTGGAAAACGATTTTTTATTGCCTCATTTTGTTATGGTGGAAATAGATGCGGTTGCTCTCAGTATCCCACAACAACTACCTAGTGGCCTATTGATTACGTAGAACCACGCACATGTCGAACGTCTATAGTAAATTATATTGCCTGAAGTATAACCCAGCCATGATTAAGCGAGTATCAAATCAGTACAGTTTTACTATTGTCATTTCCTTCAAGGATGTAACTGAAGCATGTATATACACATACTCATGTACATACCATACATATGCACATACAGGGTGTCCGCCGGGAAGGTATACTACTTTGTTTGTTTATAATTTTTGATTAAATGAAAGAGAATGGATCTTATATTGATAAATGTTTCATTTAATGTCGGCAATTATGTATGGAATACAATATCAGATAAATGTACGCCTCTGTTAGCCTCACAAATGCGAGCACTTTTGAGCACATTTTTCATTACATTCTCACACATTTTATGCGGTATTTCATTAATTTCATCACGAATATTTTGTTTCAGTTGCTCAAGCGTTTCTTGTTTGTTTGCATAAACTTTGCTTTTCAGATATCCCCACAAAAAGAAGTCCGGAGCAGTCAAATCAGGCGACCGTGGAGGCCAATAAACATCACCATTTCTTGAAATAAATTGTTGTGGAAAGAAGTCTCGCAGTAATTCTATTGTAATCATGGCTGTATGCGATGTGGCACCGTCTTGTTGATACCACATGTTAATCAAGCCCAAAGCATGCAGTTGTGGCGTTAAAAATTATGGCCAAAGTTGTTCTTTGAAGACCAAAGCTCCTGAGCACGGCGTCGAATTGAGGTTCATGGATTGTTTTGAAAACTTTCTTGAGCAGCACTAATTTTTTTAGCTGATCTTGCAGTACGTTGTGGTCCATGCGTGGGCCTATCGCCTACAGACCCTCTTCGAAATCATTCACTACACGATAAATAGTGCGTTTTGCTGGCACGTTGTTTCCCCCAAAAATTTCACGTAACTTTCTCATCGTCACAATAATCGATGATTGATTTTGATTAAATGTTTCAACGATTAAAACACGTTGGTTTATCGAATATTTTTCCATAATAAATTTGCCACGTGTCTACTACACGACTGCCAAATATGAACTGTCAAGACTAATGTTTACCAAAATGGCGGCAATGTCCCGGCGGACACCCTGTATATATATACATAATATTTATACAGGTGTAAGATTTCAAATAAATGTTTTAATGTAGATATTTGGCATAAGTAAAACTAGTTTTGAAATATATAATTGAAGGAATCAAATAATTAATTAAAAAAATTAAAGTTTGTTTTCTGTTTTTTTGTCATTTCTTGCTTTTGATTGGAAATATTTGTTGTTTTCAACAAAATAAAGTGAAAGCAAAAAAGTGAAAGAGTACAAGTGCCACTTAAAATTCTTAAACAGATTCCAATTAATTGTTGGAAGTTTTCTTATTAAGAATTTTATTGTTTCTATACAGGGATTTCTTCTCTAAGAATTTAATTTCAAATAAATTTTGTAACCGTAATTTCATTTCTGGCTTAGTGATTTACATATGTATGTACATAGCTACCCAGCAAAGAAAGGCATGCAAAAGAAATAGTTAATGCATGGGCACTATTGCCTATGAATTAGTTCAACTTAGCTGAAAAACGCATGATTTCAATATCGGCGTGTCACTACCGAGCACGTGTTCACATTTAACAAAACAGCTCGCCATGAATACAAAGCACAGAATAAAAATTCAGGGTGGCAATGACTGAAGTAGTCAGCATGTTGACTACAAAACCAAAAATTTCGTAGGTTCGACCACAGTTTCAGATAAAGTCATAAAGACATCTCTGTGGCAGTAGTTGTCGGAAGGTTTCAGTGGCGAAGGCATAGTCACTGGTCACTGAACAGTAACGGCTTCATCTGTAACCGATCCACAGGTACATTAGAACGCCCTCCTTGGTAGGTATTGTGTAGCTAAAAATGGCTACTAAATCGGAAGCTTCAATATTTATTACGTCTCCTTGACATCAGAGGTGCTTCAACACTGCTATAAAATAATGAACGAGCAAAGGCAGAGTTGTTAGAAGTGAAGCTTCACCTTATGTCATTTCTCTAACTATCCCGTTCCTGTAGTTTCAACGCAAAGCATCACATGTATAGGGCTCATCTCCTAAGTACTGGTCCAAAAATTAAATTACAACTCCGCAGTTCTGCACATGTACATATTATTCGGCAAAGTTGCATGTGCTTTTCATGAGTTCTTGTTAACATTTAAGCTGGCATTAAGAATTATTTCAGATAAAGAAGTGCTTAAGAAGTCGTGAAAATACCAATTCATAGAAAATATCATTCATGTTTGGTAGGTAAACATTTGCAAATATGATTAAAAGTTTTTTAATGTTTTTTTTTTAACAAAATTATAATTTTTCTAAATACTCTTTTTTTAAAGTTTTCGAAAGGTATTTTTTTTTAGAAAGTTTTTAAAGAAAATCTTTTAAAATTCCGTTGTTTTGAGGTTACTTTTCTTAAAAGTTACTTTTTTATAAAATATAAAATATGGCCAGCCATGGAAAAACATCAGCAAGTATGGTCCAAGAAGATGGAGCCACAGCGCACACTGCGAGGAACACAATGCCTTTTCGAGCTGAAACATTTTCGGTAATTTTGGGCCACCCTGTACAAGTACTTTTTAAAAAAAATTTTGTTCAAAGTACATTTTCAAAACGGTCGTTTTTTAAATTGATGTACTTTTTTAAAAGCTATGAAACTTGCATTTTTTAGAAATCCCTTTTCAAATATTCCCGTTTTCATAAAACCCGGTACATTTTAAAAATATAAATACAATTAGAAAATGTACGTAATTTTTTGTTTACTGGGTTGCTTAAATCCTTCCACAGAGTAAATAAATTATTCGCTGCAAAGCCAAACGTTGAGTGCCGGATAAAAAAAAAAACAAAAATAAAGGAAATTTTTAAACTAACGAAATTGCAACAAAATAGGGTAAAAGAAATACCCATTGCAAACTTATTCACGCTAAATGGTGGTACTTGAGACTAAACCAAATTAAAAAGTTGTCAAATGCAACGCAAGAGGCATAAAATGTCTCACCAGTCAAACGAACTACGAATGTAAACATCCTCCAAAATGTATGTATGAGTGTGGGGTTTGATTGTGTGTGTTTTAGTGCGTGCGCTTTTGTTGCTTCATTGGTTGACTGACTGGTTGGTTGATTGCTGGTTACTAAACTGCCGTTCAAAAGGACTTTTATAATGGCGAAGGGAATTGCTGCGAAAGAACTTAAAAAAAAATAAGATAAAACTTAGTCCGAAATAAAGGAGAAACTGCGAGAAAGAAATTGAAATAAAAAAGATGTGCAGAATTGCACAAACAATATACGAAACTATATCACAAGAACAGTCAAAGTAAAAATTGACAGTTATCAGACTTTCGCAGGGGGAAAATAAAGGAGTACATTTGCCGTGTAGGAGGCCTCTGTTTCCCTTCTTTTGAATGTAGCTGACCTGCTTGCTGCCTTCAAAAACCAGAAACAAAAAATTTTATTTCTGCTCTTCTCGCTTCTCATAGAAAGAAATGTGGAATGTGTATTTTAGCTTTATTTCTCGGAAGTGCAGGGGCCTCGTAAAAGGTAATTTTTTAAGAGCTTTTGGATGTGATTTAAAAAAAGAAAAACACATACAATTTAGAGAAATTTATAAAATCTTTATTTAATTCGATAGAACGAACGTGTAAAGATGATTTCATTTAAAGGTTGACCGTTAGCAAGCACTGTAAACATTAATAATGTTAATAAACTTTAACCAAAAAAAAAAATATGTATAAGTTTGTCACTGTTAAAATATAAATAGTTATTAATACAAAACATTATAGCTTTAAGTTGTCTTTGAAATTTGTTTAATTTTAATTTTTTATGTCTGTTTTAAACCGCAGCTACGACTTAAATGTTTCATACGCTGGGTATATCTTTGGCGTACTCTCTCTAATATATACAACGGTATCTCACGAATAAATTTTTCAATATTGATTTCCAGTGCTTCACCCGTTACGGGCTTGTCTCTAAAAATACAGGCCTTAACATAGCGGCACAAAAAACTGTCTAAAGGTGTTGAATCGCACGATTTTAGGCGACCGGTTCCAAACGTGAAATAAACTGTTCACCGAAGTCGCCTTTCAATTGGGTCATTGTTTCGGGTGGTATGTAGCATGTGGCACTGTCTTTTGAAACCACATGTGAGCCAAGTCCAGCTCGTATTGGAGTAAGAGACCCAAGTGCTGCGAACGGCGCCGAATCGATAATTCACTATCATCAACAACAGCTGCGATATTTCCTCTGTCCGCACTATTCGCATTAGTGTTAGTGGTTTAATGTCCAATAATGTAAATTTGGTGCGGAATTTAGTCACAAAATTCCGAATAGCCGCCTGAGAAGGTCGCCCAAATTGACCATAAAAAGGAAGAAGTGCACGATGCACTTAACCGAACATGAATTTTGATAATGAAATTCAATAATCTGCAATCGTTGTTCGTTTGTAAGTCGATTCAAGGTTAAATTATGGACGAAACTGAACATGTTTAACAGTAACATGTTACACAAAACGAGCTGAGCTTAGCGTTACAATTTTTCAAGGTTTTTGAAATGTCAAAAAGTTTGTACGTTTTTAGCTTCAAAAAGAAGTTTTTTCGAAATTCATTAAAATTTTGACGATTTCTTTATTAATTTTTTTTTTTTTTTTTTTTTACCTGCGACCAGCACGCAGGAGACGACTCCTACACATGCGAAGCATTGTGCTGGAACTATAGGATAGGGATAGTAGGTGGTGAAGCTTAATTAATTATTTTACAGCTCTGCTTTTGCACGTTCTTAGTTTATACTCGTACCAGTGCTGAAGCTTCGGTTTAGTAGCCATTTTTTTTATTATTATTTTACTTCGCCGGTGCTACCCAGTGACCAGTGAATATGCCTTCGCCACTGAAACCTTCCGACAACAACTGACAGACTACCATCCATCGTGCCATCACCACCCTCAATATATAGGATAAAAATATTATATTGTGTTGCCATGTAGTGTAAACGATCTTATAATTTTTCACTCCTTATTAGTGCAACAGTGTTAAATGTGTCTATTTCCTATTTAATACAACTGTGCCCTATTAATAATATTATAGTTTTTTATGCCTGTGGTTTTTTTAATTTTTTTTTTTTTCTAAAAAGTTTTCTATTTTAAAAAAGCATGGTTAATATTTAAAGAGAAGCGGTAAGGATAATGTCATTAGTTTTAAGCAGCAATGCAAATGGAGAAAATAGCTTGGAATATGCTACAAACACAACGGAGGCTCCAACAGAAGTTAAAAATTGGGGATCTGCTCAAAATCGTGGGAAGAATGAGGTTGTTGTTGGTGTTTATCTTTTTTTGAATAAAAATAAATTCGCTTTTGTGCTGCTTTTCATTACTTGAACACTTTTGTGGGAAAAAGTTTTTTGTTAAAAAATTAAGGTTTTTTTTTAAGAAAAAAGTTTTTCTTAAAAAATATATGGCAACGCTGGCTGAGCTGCCAAAAACAGTGTTGCCAAAAAGAATGTAGCTAAAAAATCAGCTTTTCGAAAACATTCCTTAGCAGTTAGATACGAATGTTAATTGAATCAAAAATATGTTAAAGCAGGCCTTTAATAAGGCCTCAAGTTAGAATCTCATCTGAGTTTTCCCGCTGTGTTGTTAGATACTTGTATTTTTACGTTAAATCCTTATGAAGAAATTTGGAGATAAATGAGTTTGCACTTTGTAAAAGAATTCTAATTATTTAAACAGAATAAGAGAATGTATAAAAGTTTTTGTGCTAAATTAATAAGTTTGTTTTCGCTATATGACTTCAAAGAAGTAACGGATTGTTGGAAAGACTTTGTGAAAGAATAGCAAATGCTAATCAGTTTAATATAGTCTTATTAAATTAAATATTCTTGGAAGGCATATTAACATTTTTTAAATAATCTTTCTTTGTATTTACTTATGCAAATGCGTGTGACAACTACAGAACAAAAAAAATGTCATATAAATCTTTATATATGTACTAAAATATAAAATGCTTAGTGTAGCATATGTTTGATGAATATTTTTTATGATATCAAAAATAAATCTGGCAGTTGTGATAATGTATGTTGCTTTCATGACAAATACAATCAAGTCAGATATTTGTATGTTTTTTTCTGTGCTTTCAATAAAAAAACGTGAGCAACATAAATATTTTATAACAAAACAATAAAAACCTTTTAACACTCAACCATTTTATATCTCACTACACCGAATCAGGGAGTCAAACGTTTGCGTATGTATTATACATACATGGCTGCTATTGTCAATCAAGTGCAAACTACTGATTCATGATTATTGCATGAGGCATTACAAATAAATGAAGTGACAATCCATAAAGTAGTAAGGAGTTACAAAAAACAATTGCTAAAATGTGGCAAATACAACGTTCTGCAACAATTGGAGGAGACAAATAAAGTAAAAGTCATCTGTTTTCTTAACTCGGCAATAAATGAATTCAAATCCACTTAAATCTCTTACACGAAAGTACGTTACTTAAGTACATCAAGTCTGTTTAAAAAGAGCCTACGTCATGCGTCTTTGAGTATTTTAAATTATGTATACATATACATACGTACTTATGTATGAATCGGGTGATTTTTTTTCTATTTGATTTTTCAGTGCAAAAGAATGATTCGTGTCATGTGGCAATGCGAAAACTGCTCAATAAGTTTTGCCCTTCACTATGAATAGACTAATAAACGAAAAACGTGTGCAAATCATTGAATTCTATTTTCAAATTTCTCTTCCATTTCTCAATCGAAAAAATGTCTTCAAAGACCAAGCTTATTTTTGGCTCAATGGGCATAAGAATTTCCGTGGTGGGTGTGAAGAACAGCCTGGGATAGTTCAAGAGCTGCCACTGCACTTTGAACGATAAACTCTTTGGTGCGGTTTGTGGACCGGCGGGATCATTGTATCGTACTTCTTCGGAGAACGCAGAAAATCGCAAAGTAACAGTCAATGTATGCGATGATTACCGACTTTTACCACAATGGAAGAATTGGAAGTGGCTTCAACAAGACGCTGTCACACGCCACACGGCACGCAATACCATGAACCTATTGAGAGGTGAGTTTGGAGCACGCCATTGTACGGCAGGATTACTCGATTGACACCACTATACATTTGGGGATACGTGAAGTCTCTCGTGTACAGCGAAAAGTCACTCACAATTCCAGACCTGGAAGACAACATTACAGATGCCATTGCACTGTAGTCGTTCCCATTTGATAAAGAAAAAAAATCAAAGTCAAAAGTTTGTCACCAATTGTGGCATCAATATTTCAAACTTTTAAAATTTATATTTGTTTTTGTTTTATCCCTACTGTACTCTTTAAGCACAGCTCCAAAAAAAGAGAGCGTGTGAACAGTTGTTTTTTTGCAGTGTGAAAAAGTGGAATATTTAAGTGCAACTTTAAATTAATTAAAACAAAAGAAAAGAAATAACTTAAAAGGAATGTTGAATTAAGAGGTATTAACTAAATTAAAATAAAATAATTACAAAAATATCCACAATAAGCTAACATTGTGGATATGTTATAAAATTACTGCCGTATTCCTAAAAAAAATATTTTTGCTTTATAAAACCTTTGATAAAGAAATTTTCATACATAATTAAATTTTTAAACTTTATATATTTTAAAATTTTTATAAATTCGAAAAATTTTTATAATACGCCAGTCGCATTAATTAGTTAGTGTTCGTTCGTCCATATTTAAAAATTTCAAATAGAGTTTTAGTTGTGTTCCCCCTGATATCTCCATTGGAATTTTTTTTGGTTTATTAGTTAATATATTACAGGATTCTAAAATTTGTAATATCAGCCGCACACTAATGCCAACAGAACAAAGCGGAAGATTTTGCCTCTTAAAAAAGCATCCCATAATTGCGTGGCAAATCTTGTCTATTCTAGTTGACCAAAATTGTAATTATAAACTTACTTAAAAATATAACGATACTTTATCTTTCAAATAAATTTAATTAAAAAATATTGCGTATTTATTTTTTATAGCAGTTTAAAAATTGTTCATACTTAACTTTTCTTAAAATTTTATATTACATATTATTTCATATTTAATTTTTTTATATATATATTTTTAATTTTAAAATTAATCTTGTAAACAATTTTTTAACATATGAATTAAAAACAAGTTTCGTACAATTTCCTCAAGTTTTTGCTTACGTGTGGTGAATGGTGGTAGTAGGGTACGCGGTGCTGGGTGGTATAAGCCATCAACCACTCCCATTTTATTCTTATATAGCTCTGACATATTTATAAAGACGTGACTGGAGTTTCAAGATTGTGCATTGGTGCGATGTCGGCCAAAAATGTTGAAAGAAATATGTCAAAATTGGAGCCCACGGATGGATGTAGCCTACGGCATAGCCGCGTACAACATTTACATGAAATAATATTTAAAAAGTAAATGACAGATATTAATTTATCTGCAACAATAAATATTTCATTCAACTTTGCAAACTTTCAGTATTTGTTTCCAATTCCAATTTGCAAAAGCCCAAAACGGTTAAAATAATCACCTTTGTAAAAGTATAATATACGCTTTTTTTTTAAATCATTTGTCTCTGCACATAAAAATATTCAAGTAATAACGAGTTTAAAAGAACTACAAAGCAAAATTCTTTTAAAGAAAAGAATTAAGTTTTGAAAACTTTACTTCTATAAAAATTGCTTATAAAAATAAATTTTTAAAAATTAAGTTTTTAACAAGTTACTTTCTGAAAAACTACCTAAAAAAACCTTTGAAAAAATTTTTTTTAAATATTAAATTTCATAAATTTCCTTTAAAGAAATAAACATTTTAGAAGAGTACAGTACGCTATAAAAAATACGTTCTCAAAATGCCTTTTGAAATAAGAACCTTTACAGAAAAACCGCCTTAAACAAATACTCTGCAATCCTTTTTGTTTTAAAAAAGGAAAGTGCCTGCTCAACAATAAGAAAGTTTTTAAATGTATTCAAAAGTGCCTTTTTGAATGACACATTTACTTCTATACTAACTACAACAGCAAGTGGCAAAAAGAATATTACAAGTTGGTGTACAAGCAGCACATAAAAGACTATTCGAGGCACGTATGCCAGATGTGGCGATTTATCGATATTATGACGATTTTGGATCCCGAAAATAGCAAAATGTGGATTTTTTTTCAATATCAAAAAATGCTGTATATTATGTATGCAGCTTGGAGGATAATAAACGTTTCGTAAATTTCAATTTTAAGAGCATTTGTTACGATCTCCCGTCAAGCAAACAGCGCCATCTTTCATGTGTATTTAAGCAATAAAATGTTGGTCAAATAAAATAGCTGTCCTTTAGCTTTAAAATTGAGGTTGGCGATGGTCAAAATAGTCTGCACGTTTACTTCAAAACCAAACATTTTTCTGGGTTCAACCCCATTTTCAGACTCATAAAAATATCTCGCATTTTTTCTGATGTGTATTTGTATGGCTTATTGTCAGTTGTTGTCGGAAGGTTTCAGTGGCAAAGGCATAGTTACTGGTCACTGAACAGTAACGGATTCAGCTGTATCCAATCCACTAAAAAAACGAAGCTTCAAAATTTCATACGTCTCCTTGACATCAGAGACGTTACAACACTGCTATAAAAACAAATAACGTGCAAAAAGCAGTATTATGAGGTAGTGAAGCTTCACCTCCTATCATTTCTTCTACTTTCCCTTCCCTCTAGTTCGAGCACAATCTCCTGAGTGCTGGTCCACGACAAAAAAAATGTATCTGAGAAGTTTAACATATTGTGGCATCTTTACTGTCAATATTCATTTTATTATCTGGTAACTTTAAGTGAACATCGTAGTTGTGACGCATTAAAAATGGAGAGACAAAGTTTTATAATCGTCTGAGTTCATTGCCAGCGAGAAAAATTTAAAAAATATGATCTCTGTTTGTTTTTGTAATAAATAAAGAAATAAACATATAAATTAATATTGATGAAAAATATTGACGTTGTCTGTCAGAGGCTTCAATATTTTAACTACACAAATACAAATATTGACGCTGAATATTGATGCGTGTAGGTAGCATCCACTTTATTTAGATATAGTACATAATTATTTTTTTTTAATGTTTTACTTATAAAACAATATTGCATTACAGTTTTTGCAGTCTGTAGTGAACTTTCTTTTGCATCAAATTGAAGACTTTACAAGTCAATATGAACTTTTTGGAATTTAACTTGAAAATTAGTTCGTAATGAATATTAAAAATCTTTGGATTTATTATTTGCTAGATTACGTCGATACCTTTCACTACTCCCACATCCAATTATATAGTTCTTCGCCATTTTGGGGTGTCAGCAGTTAATACTGTTTCAATTTGATTTGTAGTAACCTTCATACCTTTAATATGATACCCATATCACGGGGTATATAAAAAGTAGTGATGCACCATTTTGTACCGTAGGCCATATTGTGTTTGGAGAGATTTCATTATATTTTAGATTTTCGGAAAAATATTAGGCCTATATTTTATTATACACTTACAACTTTCTGTGCTTAAAGCATCATTGCAGTCGGTTAGATAGATTCGCAATACCTACGAACATGCTTTGTTATGTTATTGCTTGATTGCTTAAAAATTATAAAAAAAAAATTTATTAAAAATATTGTGACGTGGTTTTGTGTTCCACTGATGTCACTCCGTCGTGTCCAGGATCTAATTACGGATGCAAGAAGCTCGCAAAATTTAAATTTTTCCACGAAATAAATTTGTTGATCCGTTTTTACTTATAGACGGTTTCATTTCTCCATCACGAACATCATATACAATTAAATACATGAACCGTATGAGAAATATAACACAATTCTACATTATTACATTAATGTTTGGTATAAAAATACAAGTAAATACATAGCAACCATAGATTGTTGCAACATAATAACAACAATTTTTTAAAATTGAAATGACTATAAAGATTTTGACGATTATTGACAATTTATCTGGCAGTCCTGACTCTACATTTTCTTGTTTTCATTACAACAACCTACAGGTGATACACTTATGTACATGTGGAAAAAGAACATAAGAAGTTTTATAAATTGTATATGTATGAGTTAGTGCATGCATTATTTATGTATGTATGATTGAATGTAAAGTAGGGAAGAAAAAAATATGATTGCCTTACTTGGCTGATTCATTGTTTGTTGGTCGGCGCGTCGTACACACTTTAAAATTGCAGACACCGAGAAAAGTGGGGCAAAGTAACGTAAATCATAATTTTGATTTTTAATATGCATACGTCGAACCCAATAACATTTACAAAACAACACAATTATTCCGTTTAAGTAAATTTTTATCCAACGAGACTTTTTCCATAAATTTCGCATAAATGTTTATTCCTCATACGCCCCGCTTGAGGGAAAAAGTTAGTTCAGCAATTTTTCTTTTAAAATTTATTTTTTTATTTTTTATTGTAAGTTGTAGCTTACATTATCTTTATTAAAAAGGCAAAACAATTTAAGTCACCGATGACAGAGGAAAATGAGGAAACACAAAAATCGATGGAAACCTGTTTTATTATTATTATTATTATTCTGATTTCGCGCCAACTATACTTATGGTTTAACAATAAATAAAATATATTAAATGTAACTGGAAAAGTAAAAGTTTTTTAGTGCTTAATCAAATATGCACTTAACAGATTTTATGCTTTGATGGCTTTTCTAAAAAATATTTTAAAGCAAGGATGGATTGCTGGGAAATTGACGAAAAAAAATGGGAAATTAAATAATTATTATTTACTTATGTATTGAATATTATAACATTCAATGAAACACATCGCCGAGTATTCAATATAGATGACAAAATCTGATGATCGATTATCAATCTATTTTCCGGGACCTATTTGCTAGGGTTATTTCACTTGGGAATAATCTCGGTCTAGTTGAAGGCTCAAGGATAAAAAAATTTCAATATTCCTTTGAGCACAACAGAGTCTTCTTATTGTCATATTGAACTAAATATCAAAATTAGTATTCTTAAATTTTGCTAAAATTGGAAGTTATTCACCTCTTATGGCACAAATATTCTAAAAACGCCGCCGTGAAATATTTTTTACTGAATTTTAAATCTAAACGTCTCTTTTATTTTTAAATATTAATTTTATTATTATTTCATCATATTATTTATTTTTTTTTATGTTGAACCAGCACATGCGGTGCATTGTGTTGAAAATAGAGGAAAGGGATAGTAGGAGAAATATAGGAGGTGAAGCTTCAATATCTTACAACACTGCTTTTTAAACGTTATTTGTTTCTTTATAGCTGTATTGTAGCGTATCAGATGTCAAGGAGACGTCTTCAATTTTGAAGTTTCGTTTTAGTAGCCATTTTTAGTAATTATTTTACTTCGCCGGTGCTACACAATACCGACGAAGGAGGGCGTACTACTATTTATTACTTTTTACTGATTTGTTTCTCATTAATTAATACTAATTACTTTTTACTGGATTGTTTCTCATTTCCAATCAAAAATGTATTTCTGACCCTTTTTTACCCAAATAATTTTAAATATCTACACTTTATTGTTCCACTATAAATCAATTTTACAGGAGCAGAGAAGACAACAATAAAAATGAAAATTGCAATGCACGTTTTGAGAATCGTAATCATATTAGTTTAGATTAGTTTGTTTGTTTTAATTTATTTCTTGAATTGCTCATTAATTTATATTTTATTTTATATCAATGTTGTTTATGCTTTTGCTTCTTCTTTCATCTCAATAGTTTATTTATAAATGTACATAAGCACGAAAATGTGTGAAAATTGTGAACAATGGCTGATTCATGACCCCAAGGCATTTTTATGGTTAATAATTTCAGATAGAAAACAATCTAAACTGGACAGTTGAATAAAAAAAGTAACATGTTTGATAATTTCTTTTTTTAAATTCAAAAAAATACGCATTTTATGATTAATTTTTCGCATAAAATTGCTAATGAAGTCAGTGTGGCGCGGTTTAGAATTGTCCGATTTGGCGACAATGTTCACCATGTAATATTTGGAGCAAATGCAGTTCTCCATATTTGACATTTTACAAAATAGCTGCCACCCTAGTCTGACAGAATTTTTTTGCTGTTCGTTAATCTAGACACAAAGCAGAGTCAAACTGCTTACTTGGTTCTTAATTTCCGCATCGTTTGTCCTTTCTAAAGGACTTAATATTTCTTTAAGATGCTTATTTTAAATATTTCTCTTTTTCGTATTAAGAAATATTTGTTAAGCATAATTGGTATCGAAATAAAGTGAAGAAGACTCTATAGAACTTTATAAAAATAGTAGCTAAAACCCGGCGTGCTTCGCTGCACCTGCTTAAATTAAAATAAGTTCAATATAAAGCATATGTCCATGAAGTTATATTGAAAACTTTTTATATATTTATTTTTTTTAAATAAATGAAGAACTTCTGTGATTATGACGTAAATAGCCAAACATCATAATGATTCATAAAGTCTATTTTGTGTTTTTTTGTAGCTTATGGCCTTCCAGATTTTAGGGGAGAATATTCAAGATATATAGAAATCAATATTTAGTTTGTATGGCAGGTACCACGGCTACTTCTCCAATTTCGCCCACTTTTTGACTAATGAGTGTAGCCACACACTATTTTGTAGTAAGAGTATCATTTAAGGGCATTTGTAACGGCACGTTACATACCGAATGTAACTGTAAACAAAACAATTACAAACAATTTTAACTCGTACAGCCAATACTAAATATTTTACTACACCATCACAAAAAAAGCTCCAAAAAAGCATTTGTAGTTAAATTGTTGTTGCACTTAATTGAAATTATACGGGTATTTTCTGTAAACCGAATCCGTAAAAATTTTTCGTTTTTCAAACGAATACACATGGTTAGGTGTTCTATAAACCGAATTCGCATAACGTTATTCGGTTTAAAATCGAGTAGATAAGTCCGGTCGAAATTAAACCGAATGTACTATCTTCCTAATAAATAACTGATGAAACATAAAAAAAAAACAATTACCAATTTCTACTTGAAGTCTTTCTTTTATTTAATTAAGTCAAATTATATACTCTTAAATATTAAATAAAATTAAAATATTTCTCCATGTTCTTGTTAAAGTATGCAGATAAAGTAGATGGATGTATAAAAGCACATTTTCACTAAATTCATTAGATATATCATTAAAAAATCACTTTTAAAAAAGAATAAACATTAGAATCTGAACAGAATGTTTGCGGTGCAGTGCGATTTCTCGTTGCGGAAGAGAAAAATAAACATAATACGACGGAAGACGGCGACGGTAATACTTGTCATTGTTTGTTTACATTTTTATTAATTTATTCGTGCATAAATTTTTATAAAATAAAAAAAATTACTGTTTCTGTTAAATATTTTGCAATGGCAGTAAATAAAAAAGTTAAAGCTATTAAAAAAATTGTTAATTTGGTAGAAGCCACGTTTGATTTATGTGTGGAATTAGAAACCACGGCACATAGTTTTTTATTTACAATAATGTCGTGAACATCGCCAATTATTCAAAAACTATGACAACATCAGAAAGAGAAAGAGTATTAAAAATTGACTGAATAAGAAAGCTCGCAATGAAATTAAAATAAATTTTAATTTTATGCCGTTCCGCACTGCGGTTTTTTACTTCAAAATCGTATGAAAAACCGCACCGCAATAAATTATCGTTACATTGTGTTCGGACTCTTATTTTGAACAAATTTTCAGTAGCTTTATTGACATTTAAAAAATCTTATTTGAAAGCAAGTTCGTATGTTGGAAATCGTGTGATTTTTAGAACACCAAACTAGCATTTATTCGGTTTTGAGAAATCACTCGTTTTTAAATTGACTCGGTTTACAGAACTGGGGGGATAGTTGACGCATTTCCTAAATGCTTATTTTCTTCGATGCTGGCTACATAACATATAGAAATTTATCATATTTAGACTACGGCAAAAAATCGTTAAATCGTAATTTTCGCGTTCGAAATTGTCAAAATGACCGATATTACGTCAAATATGACAGCCATGCTTACATATCGCACACTAAATCATAAACAGTCACAACTCAAAATTCTTGAAAGTTTTTAGGAGAGGCAAAAAACTATTTTTAGAAACATGTTTGCAATTTTATAATCAAATTGTGTTCCACAGTAAAGAACATTATCTTTAAAGAAAGTTAACTTATTTTTTTTTAATTTTGTGCTATTATTATGAAAATAAGGAGATATTTTCAGTTGTGACTCTTTCATTATACTCTTCACTCTCTGATAGATATTCTTCCGACGAGCTACTATTATCGTCTTTGGGCGGACTAAATTCACTCCCGGAATCGTTAAATATATTTACACTACTATCACTATTTGTATGAGAATCAGTTTCTTCACTTGCAATTTTTAGTGTAGATGTACATATAATGTTCAATATTTGGGCACGACATTTTGCGACAGCTAAGTGAAAACTAAGGAATTAAATTTTGCATTAAAATTTTTGACAAATTTTTTAACTCTAAATGATGCACCACAAAATTTAACAATTTTTTCATTAATAGCCTCACAACTCAAAATAATGCTATTAACGTGAAATTAAAATACTCAGTTACTAATAAGCGCGCTGTCACAACTGAAAATAGTACTCTTTAGTTGATTACGTACAACCGGCACAAATAACATAAAAACAGACATAACGGTATTTTTGCAGTTAAGGAAAACAGTGATGCCAACAAAATTTTTGTGGTCGTTAGAGATTTGTTCTGTGACCTCGATTATGCAATAAAAACGATTTTGAAAAAATCTCGAGTTGTGACTGTTTATGATTTAGTGTGCGATATGTACATATAAAAAAAAATACTCTTTAATAAATTTTCTGAACATTTTTGTTATTTTATAATTATATTTAATTAAATTTTTTAAACTTATTAACGAGTGTACGAGTATACGTTTTTAATTGTATATTTTCATATTTTCATTGTTTTCATTTTATAATTCCATTTAGTAATTTGCACTTGCCAAACCATTTAAGTGCATGCAATTTTCCTGTTATTGTTATAACACGAATTCATTAAATAAATCTCAATTTCTATTACGACGAGATTTGTGTAACTTTTCTACGAGAAAATATTATTAATAATTAATAATATTGTGAGCATATTTTAAACCATCTCTACATTTTCCTTTCAAAATAGTTGCCAAATTTATAGAACCTAAATTACTGCGTGTATTATTAATTTTATTGCCAGCAACATGCTACAAGAGGAAGCGTAATTTGTTAGAAAACTATTGTGCATAAGAAAAGTCTTTCTCGAATTATGAAATTAATTTTATATAAAACTTCTTGTTTGCTACTGTTTTTCACATCATCTTGATAAATTCCATCTGTTTATTTTGCTGTTTGCTCGTTCTGTATACATAAAAGAAGGTGGCTTTGCAAAGACTGTTTGTTAACAAGCTTAGGCTTTCCATTAAAAATGAAAGTAACCAAATATTGCTACTCGTCGCTCCTTGTTGAACAGTATTACGGCAAGAGATTTATGCATATTGTCTAAACAAGAGGAATATTTAATACACAAACTAAAGATACATGGCTGATAAATAAATCATTAAAATCATTTTATGTAAAATTCGTGGAACAACGAAAACCTAAAGATAAGAGGCAAATCAGAACAAAGAGAAACTAAAAGGAACGCAACGAGAAAACTTGTTGGCGGCCAAATACAAAGGAAATTAATGTCTGTAAATTACGCTGGATGGGAAAATAACGAAAAAAAATAAAATGTTTGTGTTTATTTATAGAAAGTATTGTGTACTTAACTGAAATTAGTCGTAGCAAACAGTTTGATTAAGTACATTTACAGAATAATAGATGTTTGTTTTCGGCAGATAAAATGCAGTGCTATGCTGTGTAGGTGGACGTTCCTTTGTCCGTTGGAATCATTGGTCCATCTGAACGTTAGAGTCAAGTTTTGCGTGCCACAATTGGTAGGCCGTTAATGTTAGAGGCGTCATATACGGTACAATTAATTTGCCGTTGTAAACTAATAATGAGCATTTTTCCCTATAAATCACCACTAAGTACGAACGAATTTTGGCTTGTCTATATACAGACATCCAAATTCCTAAAAACTAACAGTTAAGTACTTCACTATTAGGTCTTCAGGCGATCATTGTTGGCAAATAACCCGACATTACAGCATGTCTTATAACAGAATCTTCTCAGACGTGAAGGAAAAAAGCACCCGCTGTAAAAGTTTAATTTGAAATTAAAACAATTCTCTTGGGAGATTTAATTAATTTCCAAAAGAAATAAAGCATACACACATTATTTGTTACTTGTTAAAGTTCTTTACGAATTTAAATCATACTTTCAGGTTTTATTTCTTTGCACCTCATAGTGTTTATTTAGAGCTTATTAACGAGAATTAATTGTCCTTTGTGAATCCTTTTTGTTTAAGAAGTTTTGCCGTAGATTGAATTATAATTAAAAGTATTTCCTGCTTTGCTCTATGACCCTTATACTCGTGTTCTGTAAAATATACTCACACTTACTTGCAAATTAATTTACAACTTTTACTTACATACACACGTACGCAAACATGAAATGCAGGTTTGAACTCTTCTTCTATATTTGTTACTCTACAGAAGTATGACTTGTTAGCGGAGAAGTGGAGAAAACTCCTTACAAAGACAATTTTTACACAGCAAATAAAATATTTTCAATCGAGGCATTTACAATAAATATTTGTATTTCTATTAGTTAATATTTAAACGAGTTCTGTATACGAAAAAATGTTATTTGCCGTAATAATGATTTCGTTCGAAGACGACTTGCACATGGTTGTAGGGATCTGCTTTCAATATTCCCATGCTCAAAATAAAAAAAAACATTCAGAGGTTTAAGATGCCTAACAACATTGGTGACATTTTGTGTTATCTGCTTTTTAAAAAGGGATTGTGTACAGAAGAGACAGGTGGTAGAGCAAGACTTCATTCTTGCACAATTATACTGCTGGGCGTTTTGTTCTTTTATAAATTAGATTTTCAGTATCTTCTTTTTTTGGAGAAGTAACACTAGTGGTGATTTCCTTTCTGAACAAAAATGTTGCCCTTTCGCTGGATAACATTTTCTACAGTTTGCCCATACCTTTAAAAAGTGATACATTTTTACTGCCACAATGGTACAAAATATTTGAGATTTAACATTAATGTATACTTAGCGTTTCACTGTTTCTACGGTTTTAGCACCATTTTATCAATAAAAATCGTCAGCAACATTGTTTTCTAATCAGCTGCTATTACCTAGAACAAACTGCAAAAAGTCTAAACCAAAAATGTATCAAAAAAGTTTACATTAAAATAAATAATAAATTAAACAGAATCTTCTTCTAACAAAAGTCTGATAGACTCGAGTCAAAGTGAAGGGTATATTAATTTTCATAATTCTTATTTGTGTAAAAAAGTACTTAACAAAGATGTAAAAAAAGTTACTATATCACCCCGACTTGAGAGTAGAGGGTCAAATATGTTGCATATTTTGCCAGTTATTTGTGCAACATATTTAGAAAGGAACGACATAGCTTTTTTTAATGTTGCATATTTTTTAGAATGGAACAGAAATAGTAACGAAATGTAGCATATATGTCAGAAAAGAAAACACCATAAGGCAATTCCCCACACATAGCAACTTTTTAGGCAACGAGCGGGCGGTTCGACAGTCCAGAGCTGGGTCCGCTATTGACGCTTCGATCGTGATTAAAGTCTCATTGCCGTTGAGCACTATAACGAGCTCGATCAAGGGAAACTAGCTTCAGAAGGCGGAGAAGAGGTGGAACGGGCTTAACACATACGGGGTTGCAAGAAAATTGTGGGCACACTTCGGCGTTAAGCTCACGGAACACAGCATTAATGGAGTACGCGGGGGCTAGTTGTGGTGTTGATGGGCCATTGGGCGATCGGCAGACATATCGGTAGGCTGGGTTTCCCCTAAAATACACTCTGTCGTAGCTGTCAAGAATCGGATAAGGAGGAGAGGGGTTTCCACCTGCTGTGCGAGTGCCCCGCATTGCAAGTGGTGCGGCATTCATTTCTGGGCAAACATGTAATGGATGACCTCTCGGAGGTGTCGCACGTGGGTATAGATGACCTTCTACGATACCTCAACGCAATGCGGTGGACTTAGTACAACTCTCTGGATCCAGCGAGGGATCCCTCACATGGGTTAGGACTCGGATGGGTGGCTGGTATCTTCGAAACGGAATATCGCAATTCTACTCGGGTGTCTCCGGGCAGCCACTTGAACCAACCAATACTCAGGCAATGATTGGATAGTGATGGCAGCTGAAGGGATATACTGAGAAAAGCTTCAATATCTTATAACGCTGCTTTTGCTATTTTATAGCGTTTCTGACGTCGAGGAGACGTATTATATTTTTAAGCTGTGTTTTACTAAACAGTTTTATTAATTATTTTACTTTGCCAATGATACACAATATCGACGAAGGAGGGTGCCCTGATGAATTGGCTTCAGCTGAGACCAATTCACAGATGCATCAGGGCACCCTTCGGCCGACAACTACTGACACCAAGGCACACTAAGACACATCAGAAAAATAGCGAAGTATTTTATGCCTGGCCTCTAACACAATACCTTTGGTTTTGCAGTCAACGTGCTAACTACTTCACACTCTCTGCTGAAAGAGGAGACATGTTTATTATTGTTATACAATGAACATCAGAAGAATTTTTGATGCACGGAGTAGAGATTGAACCCGTTACCTTCGGCTTCGCAAACTAGATTCCAAATTTGAAACTAGGGATTTGTGGTCCAAGCTGACACGAATCCGGCGTATTCTAATAGTTAAATTTTCAACTACTCTTCCAATTCGACTAAACTTGCTGATTTGTTCGCATAAAGTAATGACTTTAAGTAACCACATACTCAGGCCTTACGTTATATGATCTTAAGCTGGATTTAAACTGCAAGCGTTTTAAATATGAATTGTAAGTGTTGTGACTTTTATGTAATATCGCATGTCTGTCAAAATGACCGATTTATAATTTTTATTTTTTCAATCCTATGATTTCTTCATATCATCAGTTTGTGGGAATTGTGTTTCAATACGTTTAGACGGCTTATTAGTCGCCAATTGTATGGAGAATTATGAGCTATAAAACTTTCGCAAAATAATCCCGTTCCAATGCCACTATCTGACCAATTTAAATTTTAGCGGCAAAAATTCAAATTGTCAAGTTTAGCTTTTTGGAAAAAAAAATTTACGAATTAATTAATTTAATAATTCTGTTTTTTTCTTTTCTAAATGAAGCTATAAATGTACCATCTCTAATTTACAATAGTCCTCTTCATTACTTAATTTTAGTTTCCATTATTAACTGTGCACACATGTTGTTTTGTTATACTTGCAGCAAATTGTTTTGGTTTGTCTCGTCAAGTATTATTTCTCAGTACGTAACTATCGCATGTAATTTTCATTTCCTGTAAATGTATCAATTATCAGTTTCAGCCTATTTAAATTTAATGATTATTTTACTCAATTGTGATATGTCAAGTTTCGTGTTTTTATTAGTACATGTTTTTGTGATGTTGCGAAAAAGTTTTCTGTCTTCTGTGATGTAAAAGTTACATTGTTTGCATTTGTTTAGGATTTTATATTTATGTATGTATGTAGTTATTTGTGGGCTATGGCCGTTTGATAATCGATTTTTTTTAGACGATATGTGGTTAAACAATACGGTGCCGCGATCCACACAACACAACACAACAGGTTATGGCTTTATTGCATGAGAAGTTTCCAAACGTCAAAAGTCAATTGGCCACCAAGGTGATGTGATTTAACGCCGTTAGACTTTTTGTAGGGCTCCGTGAAAGACCGTGTCTACTACGCTGATAATTCTCTAACGTTGGAGCATTTGAAACGAACATTCGTTAAGTTATCCGCGAGATACCGCCCGAAATGTGGGAAAAAGTGGTTGAAAACTACCTCGAGGCCACAATTTCCCCTAAAATTTTCAAATCATTAGACTTTTCAACTTCGAAATTCATTATCTTCGGTTCTGTTGCAGCTACAGAGGCCGATTTAGATTTGTTGTACTTTACACTACGATACTACTGTTTCCAAAAAAAACTTCGTGAAAAATATTAGGCGACCCCTCAAAATTCAAATGTCGTGAGAAAAGTTGTGAGAAATAAGAGGCGGAACTCTTAGAGAGTAGTTACTCTTATACAAAAAAACTCTTACTTGAGGATTAAAGTTTACGTCAGCTACCAGCGCAACAAAACGATTAAAAAACCTATATGTTCTTAGAATTTTTTGTGCAGATGTAGATTTTGCTATACGCCTGTTAACCAAAAAAATTGACCCACCACCACATAGGTATATAAATAAAATTTAGTAGATTGTGAATAGTCATAATTATATTAACAAAGCAGTGAACTGATAAAACTTTCTTTAGATCTTGTTCGTCTGGAAAGTTTTTATATGGCGCAGAAGTCTAACGATTAAATTGAAACTAGCAAGAGCTAGAAATTTAACGGAAATTGCTCTGCTATTAATGGTGGGTAAATAATATTCTCCACGACCAACTGTTAATATTCTCCAGACCTGAAGCATTTTGTGCACTGTGTATTCCGTCCTTGACCATTTGCTAATGTTTAGTCATACACTTAACCGGCTTGGAAACCCTCAGCCAAAGATACTCATAAAATACAGCAGCAACAAAAAGTTAAAATTTTTGTTTTGGCGGAAGAGCTCTTTAGATAAATCATACGAAGTTATTATTATTGTTGTGACGATGTTATAAATCAATGGCAGCAAAGCAAAAATAAAATTTTTTTGGCTTTTGAAAACTGCATAGGAAAAGGCAGTAAGGAAAAGGCTGCAGTATTTTATAACATTCTTTGCTGCCTGAATGTATGCAATGTTCTGTTTTCGAGAGAAAATTATACATTATTAGCCGGCTTATTTGGGTAAAGCAACTGTAAATTACACTGGGCAACAAGAATTAAATTTTGTATATGTGTTTTCTGTAAAATAGGTGCTACCAGTTAATTGTAAATGAACTCAGAATTTATGAATGGATTTTAATGAAATATAGGAAATTTTTTTTGTAACATATGCGAGTAGGAAAATTAATAACAACATTTCAGATTTTTGTTTTTTTACATTTTAAAAGAAATTTTTTTCTTGTAAAAAAAGCCTTTTTTCTGAAAATATTCTGAATAGTTCCTAAACTATAAAGATTTGCAAAAAATGTATAATAACATAATTTAAACGTTATTTTATATGCGATCCTTCCGTGTTTTTCTTACTTCTATCGAATAGCTAGTTCTCGAGTCATTGCAAATTATGTGCTGCAACCTTTGCTTTTTTCTATACAACGGTAAATCTCGAGAACCAGAGTCAATCCAAAAAAAGTAATTTATAGGCATTGAATTGGGGTTCCTTATGTATTCAAATTGACTATGAAACCTTAGACCACACAAAAACAAATTTGGTTTTGTTGACCTGTGTTATAATTGAATTTAAACATATACTTTCCACACGATTTAATAAAGTTTTCAATTAAAATATTTAAAGTTTAGTTTTATTTGTGCTTATTTTAAGTAATCCGATTTTTTTTTTGTTTATCTTGCCGTGTGCTGTGATCTTTATTATTATTTTTATCCTGAAAACATATAAGCTTTGTAAATATTTCTTATTTACTTGTTAAATTACTTTTAAACCTCAAAAACTATAAAGAAATTTATTGTACAGACATCTTGTTAAAGCATATAAATACATATCGTCGTTCGGAAATAAATTTGTTTTATACGTATAGGATTCCTTATATGTATATATATATATATATATATATATATATATATATATATATATACATTTGTTTACGTTTGAAATTATCTACAGTAAAGAACAAATAAATTTAAATGATATGAAACTCTTGGTCTAGTCAGGTGTTATACTAGTAGGTTCGTATTTGAATAATGAAAGTTGCTAAGGTAGTTCATCGATCTAGATCACCTTTTTTCTTCTGTTTTTTAAATTATTTTAGATATGGAAAATAAAAAAAAATTTTAAAAACTGTCTTCGTGTGCATTGCATCTTCAATATTTATTTCGTATGCTCTACTTTTTATGCGTAATAAGTTTTCCAATTGTTTATCTGTCAAAAGAATTCGACTTTTAGTTTCAATGAAGAAAATGTTGCAAAAATAATAGGGGTACTCATGAAAACTCTTAAAATTGCCATTTGTGCAATTGGGCAAGTTTGCGAGACCTATTTCATGAAGCCCCTTTTTCAATTGTTGTGCAATTTTAAACAGTTAATCTCAAAGTAAACAAAAGCAGCTGACTTATTCAATGCATAATTAAGCTGTGCAAGTTTACGAGACTAAATTGTTGGGCAAATTTACGAGGTTTTGACAGTTCATTTACGAGAGCGTAAACTTGCACACTTTGCGCAGTTTACGAGACTTTTACACGTTTTCATAAGGACCCTTAATAATAACAATGAAATATACTCGTACATAGGTCGATACAAATATTGAATATAATTTTTTTTTCTGGGACCGGCACACAGGGGATGACCTTTACACATGCGGTGCATTGTGCCGGAACTAGGAAATAAGGTTTTTTGAGAAAGGGTAGAGGCAGTAGGCTTTATTGACATTCGTTTTGAATTTTCGCACGTCAAAAGTGGCAGAAAGACCTCCGCGGGTAGTCCATTCCATGTGCTTTCCGACCAAAAAACGAATTTTCTCTAGAACGCGTAGTGTGAGTCGCTGCCAAATCGACCAAATGGATGCGCTCTTAATTACGATCGCGTTGTGCGCGCGTTTTGGGAAGAAGTTCCCCTATTTAATTAGAACACATCCCATTATAGTAACGATAGAACAACGAAACGCACCCCACGTTGCGACGATGCTCAAGAGAGTTGTTGGCGACCCTACTATCTTCAATGAGTTTCTTCGCCCTTTTTTGTACACAGTCGAGTAACTTCAAAATAGTCTTTGAAACAGCGGCCCATACATGAGAGTTGTATTCCATTTTCGGTCGAATGCAAGCGGTATAAATAGTGAGGAGATCAGATGGGGTGAAGTATGTCTTCCACCGCCTTAAGAAGCCTAGGCACTTGAATGCTTCCTTTGAGACCTGAAAAATGTGCTCAGTCCATCGAACATCGCACTGAATTTTCATGCCAAGAACATCAAGAGCTTCTGATTCCTCAATGTTTATGCCACCCATTATTACAGATGAGGCAGCGTGATCGTGCATACGGCGATGGGTAGGCATGCGGCATTGGGTCTTTTGGGCTGTGAAATCGACCCTGTTCGCGTGACCCCATTCCGATATTCTTGTGAGGTCACCATACAGCGAATTATTCATATTCTGCCTCGTCACTGCGATCATAGTCGACTTCGGCCTACGATCAAATTAATAATTTGAAAATATAATTTTTTGCTTATGACATTTTGTACATTTGTATATCTGCAGCAATATGTCCCCAGAACTTCGTGACTTTGATGTGCAATATGACATCATAATTGATAGCAAATATTTGCAATTGTAATTTTTACAATTTTCAATCTTAAACGCACATGTGAATTTGGCTAATGTGTAGACCATTTGCGTAATTTCATATTTTCATGTGCTGCTTTTTATGCAAAATATATTTTAGTTTATAGATATGTATTGCTCTATGTACATACAGTTTGTAAAAAATATGTTTACAAAGCTTAGAAAAATTAAAAAGTTTAAGGGAAACTCTTATTTGCAAGTAAATTATATAACTTTTATTAAATTTTTTTCTTCATGTATTCAATTGAAGATGTTTATAAACACTTTGCACAAAAAAAAAACAAATTAAATTAAATAACAAAATAATAATCGTAACTTAAAAAATACTTCCAGTTTCTACGCTGTAAAATAAATGTTTACAAAATTGTGTTAAATTGAATTAAATATATTCTAAATGGAAAAAAAAAAGATTTGAGGGTGCTAATACTTGGTGTGCCCTCCTTTAGCTTTAATTACAGCTTCTAAGCGTCTAGACATTGAATGGATAAGCTTTGGTATATCGTAATTTTCAGGTATTTTTTCCCACTCTTCTTTAATAAATGTTATTAACTGTTGTTTGTTTTTTGGTGACCTTTTTCCAACTTTTTTCTTTAGGTGGACCCACAAATTTTCTATAGGGTTTAAGTCTGGGCTTTGTGCTGGGGTATCTATCACTTTTGTACAATTATAT
The DNA here is from genome assembly GCA_963924685.1 of Dexiosoma caninum. NCBI lineage: Eukaryota > Metazoa > Arthropoda > Insecta > Diptera > Tachinidae > Dexiosoma > Dexiosoma caninum. Next base: position 23,207,450 of record OZ004727.1, on the reverse strand, counting down.
AACAACCAGGATCTACAAATATATGCCTTATGCTTCGGGTCATTATCCTGGTAAAATTTATACTTGAGCTTTTCTGGGTTTTCTGGGTCAACAAAACCGAATTTGCGAACACTTGTACTCAATTCCTTTTTTAAAATGTGTAGATAGACTTCCTTGGTCATTATATCCTCTAATATTCTTATTTCGCCAACACCCTTGCTCGAAATACAACCCCACACCATAACGGATAGTTTACCGAACTTTACAGTGGGTATTATATTTTTATTTTCTAAAGCCGTCAGGGGTTTTCTCCAAACTTTTTGAGGTCCATCATGGTAGTAAAGCATCACTTTCGTTTCGTCACAAAAAATAACATCATCCCAGTGCTCCGGAGGAAAAGAAATGTGTTCAATGGCAAACTTATACCTTTTTTCTACGTTTGCCGCTGATAGCAAAGGTTTTTTCCTTGCAACTCTTGAAGAGTATTTATGGTTTTGTAGCACATTTCTAACAGTCTGATGAGAGATACTTACTCCACATTCATTACTGATGTTAAGTGCAATTCCTCTAGTACTAAAATGTGGATTCTCATCAATTATTTTCAAAATTTTCTTTTCAATTCGCCGAGTTACTTTTTTTCGTCTGCCTGGTGATACATTTGGTTCCAGTCTTCCTTCTTTTTCAGCACGGTTAATAACATTATATACCGTCTTTAGGTTAAGAGACAACATTTCAGCAATTTCTCTGTGAGATTTTCCTTTATAGTAATTAAAATACACCAGTTGGGTAATGTCTTTGTTCAGTCGCTTTCCTGGCATAGTTTATATATATATAATTGGATAATCGCTTGTTTGTTCTATGAGTTCAATTTAAGAATAAAAGACAACAGCTACTCTTAGCGTCCGTATAAAACTCTTACACGCAAAAAACCAACGGTTCTTTCTTGACTTTGCATTTTTGTAAACATTTTTTTTACACTGTTGAAAGTATACAAAATTATTTTGTAGCGTTGTTGTTGTAATATATTCATAAATTTGCCAAAGTTTCGACGCCTGCTTGTCGTCAACATACAAAACAACAGTTATAAAAAAAAAAAATTTACAAATATAATGATATTGTTGTTGTAAATATTTATTTAAACTTAAATTCTTAAAAAATTTTTGTTTTGTAAACATATTTTTTACAAACTGTATATAGAAATATCGAAATGCCATCATCCCTGCCGACGTTTTGCTTTTCAGCATATAATTTGAACTTTTAATTGAATGTGTTTATGTTTTTGAACGAAAAAAAAAAAGAAAAATTAAAATCCTTGGCTTTAGTTTCTATGCCATGCTTTTAGCATATGCCAAAACATCGACAGTTGCTTTCAGCATAACTGTCCCAGTTAAATTAAAAAATAACATTTCAAAGCCAAAGGCAGATTCTAGTCGCTCACTCAACCCAAAATTACGGACTTTTTCTCATTATAATTATGTACTTACTTATATACTTACTTATATACATTTATGTGTATGTACACGGTAAAAAATTTTGCATTAAGTTTAATAGCAACCGGTGTATACCTATATATACAGGGTGTCTGGTAGCAGATGTATATTTTCAAACTTAAATAAAAAACGTAATAATTGATACACATGTGTGCCTGTTTTATCGCATTTTCCATAACTTTCTTCATTATTTCTGGTGATACCTGTTCGCATTCCTGTCGCATATTCTCCTTAAGGGCTGGGGCTTATTTGCCTAAACCCGCGAATTCAAGTAGTCCCAAAGAAAGAAGTCTGTGAAGGTTAAATCGAGCGATCTTGCTGGCCATGCAAAATCGAGAAAACGGAAGATTACGTGACCACAGTAATTCACAGGCGGCTGACGGTCAGCAGGAATTAACTGACGCGCTGTTTACTCTTTGTATGGGAATGTGGGGTGCTGATGGCAAGTAGTCAGCGTGTTGGCTCTGCAACCAGAAAGACCCAGGTTCGATTCCCAGCCGGGTCAAATTAGAAAAAAGTTTTTTCTGAGTTTTCTGTGCTACAGCACCCTCCTTCGTCGGTATTTGAGCAATAAAACGTCGGCGAAGTAAAATAATAAATAAAATGGCTCCATTAGCTTGAAATAATGCGTCAAAAAACATCAGAGACGCCGCAACTTTGCTTTATAATTTACACGCAACTGCAGAGTTGTGCAAGAATTAAGCTCTATCTTCCACCACTTCCACCACTTTCACCACTTTCACCACCTGTCTATTTCTTCTCTCTAGTTTCAGTGCAATGCATAGCATATGTAGGGGATAGCCCCTGAGCACTGGTCCAAGATAAAAAAAAAAAAAAAAAATTTACACAAAGTTTTATTAAGAGCATTGAACGATAGAATTGAAATGCGGATTTTACTTTTTAAAGAGTATGTCATCCAGATGTCTTCCGTCGAGTTGAACACTCTGTTCAAAACGGAGCCTTGTATTCTGCGCCGCACGCTGCATTAAACTTGGTTCAATTGAGCAGATTTCTCGACGAATATTTTCCTTTGAAGCCACAATAGATTGGGGATTGTCATTATGAACACTCTCTTTGAGGTAGTCCAATAAAAAAATTCTTGGGAGCTCGATCGGGCGACCTCGGTGGCCATGGAATGTGCCCAAAGCGACTGATCAGTTTTTGGGGTAAATGTTCCCGAAGCAAATTCATCGAAGTTCTGGCTGTGTGTGCAGCCGCCCCATCCTGTTGAAACCACGTGTGTGAAGAGTACGATGAATAAGCTCGCGGTTTGGCAAAAAGAATTCCGTATTCCTGCATCGCTAATTTCACCGTTGACATTCGTCGCCTGGCCTGGAAAATTTTCGATAAAAAATGGTCCAATTAGCTCATGCGTGGATAAGGCACACCATACAGTTACCCTGGGGCAATGTTTCAATCGAGGGTTGCGGGTTCTTGGAGACCAGAAACGGCAATTTTGCTTGTCGACGTGACCGTTTAAGTGAAAATGAGCCTCGTTTCACAAAAAATTTTGCGTAAACCAAAGTCACTTTCTTTCAGTTCTTGAACGATTTTAATTTTAAAAGGATGGAACTTCCTTTTTTTAAATTTCATGAATAAAAGCTTTTGGAAGTCCCAGTGAGGCTGCTCTTTTCCGTATTGAAAGTCGCGGATTTTCCCGTAAACTGCTTTCATCTAGTTCAATGTTTTCGTGAGTTCTTGAAGATCGACTGGGCCCTGGCCGTGGAATATCTGCACCCACGAACGTATTAAATTTACACTCGGTCCATCACTTATTCGCCGAATACCGAACTTTGAACAAAATTGTCGACGAGCAATTACGTAAGAATCATTACTGTTAAAAAATGCCTCCACAGCGAATTAACTCCAGTATGATTAATCATTCAATTATAGTTTTTATGATATTTCTATTCCAGGTGAACATAAATTTTATTTCCTTTGCTTAAAATGTAAACTATTTTGGAATTATTTTTGAATTTAATTCCAAATATCATATAATGAAAAGCAATGGGTTTTAAAATTACTACTATAACTTTTTACCCTGCATATAACTCTAAGAAGGTTCCCGTTGAAAAATCTTGAATTTTACTGCCTGGTCCAAAATGTCACACGACATCGATCGGTCGCTCAATTAAATTCATGTGTAGGGGACATTTCCTGAGTGTTGGTTCAAGATGAAAATAAATTAAATACCAACAACATTTAAAATCTTTTTAGTTTTGAAAGTCTTTCCATATTGTTTGTAAATAGTGGATATACAAAATTAAAGCTCGCATAAAAAATTAATACAATTTTGCTAATATAGTAATTCGATAATTTCTGCAGCACAGTCGACATTTGTAGTCTGATCTAAAACTAAGTATGATATAACGAAATCGAATCTATTAGTATACGCTTCTTGCTTCTCTATCCCGGTCGCTTCCAAACAAATACAAATGCTATTTACAATCACGCCAAACATTCGTCATGTGAATGGCTTGATGTTAAAATTATCTCTCTAAAATGAATTGGCAATGCACCGAATGCACCATATAAATATATATTTACATGAGAATACTCCTTTTTGATGATTTCATACATTGTGCAGCGAAATATCTGCTGTAGGAAGGATAGTTCATTTAACATAGCTATTTGAAATTACGGGTGAGGCAATCCTCCGGGACTCAAGCAAGGATATCAGGAGTTTGGAGACTATACCTTGTAACGATATCTTATAAAACTCATAATCTGCTAACTTTTCCATGGCATCAGAGCAACAGCGAGCGATTATGTTTATAAGGAAGAATCTGCGTGGTCCTCAAGCCACATCCGGGTCCTAATCATCACCCGGTTCAGCTTCCCCCTGGCGTCATCCATATCCCGCTATATCATCCGCGTATCCCACGAGCTGAGCATCCTCGGGCATTTCCACCCCAAAGATCCCATCGTAGGTCAGATTCCATAGGTCCGGGCCCAGCACAGATCCCTGGGCCGCGCCGAACGTGATCGTCCTGCTCCTCCGCCCCGTCGGCGTATCGTACAACAGCACCCGATCGTCCAGATAACTACGGAGAATTCTATACAAGTATCCGGGAATACGGAACCTCTCCCGTAGCGCCTCTAGAATATCAGCCCATCGTAGGCTGTTGAAGGCATTCCGAACGTCGAGTGTTGCCGGGACAACTATGCGCTTCGGATAATAGCGCCTCTCACTCTGAGCGCGCTCGAAGCACTCAACCACATCAGCAATCGCCCCGAGCGTTGACCTGCCAGGTCTGAAGCGATGCTGTCTATCCCACAGCCCCCCGCCCTCCCCACGGCCTCCGCCAGCCTTCTTTGCAGTAGCTTCTCCAGCAGCTTGCCAGCACCATCCAACATGCCAAGTGGCCGATGGCTGGGTCGGATCGCTCCTGTCCTTGCTAACTCCCGCAGGGGAGTTCTGGAGACTTGTGAATCTTGTTTTCGGAACTTACGGGTGTATAAGCGACCCCGCGGTGCCTAGCTCAAGGTGCAGCATTACCTTGTTCCTCTCTGGGGTTCGAAAATGATAGAGGAGGTGACTTTTCGAAATCTCACTAGAGATTGATGAAGGACTGCTTAACACCAGTTAGATTCTAATCTAGTACTACGGGACCAGCTTGGCCCCACACTGTCGACGAAAGTACGGGTTTAAGGACTGATGTCTTCCTTGAAGTATTAGGGATGCTTCGAGTCGAGGACTTCGTGTATACCCCGAAGGGTTGGTGGTGTGCGCTGGTATGGGTTTGGATTCGTAGTGGCTGTGGTTGCTACCTAAAGTTACGCAGGGAGTGGAGTTTTTGGTCTAATCGTAAATATGTGAAAGTCGTAACACGCATATTAATGATATGACTTTTACTCTACTAGGTGCTGTTGCCATTCGACAGTAGTCACCGGAATGTGTTTCGAACCAACAGTATTACTGTTAAATGGGTCTTGACATAAAAACATTCTGATGTGACAAGAGTTTAGACCGCTCGAACACCTCAACAAGGTGCATTATAGAAACCAGAGAATACTATATATGATTTGCTACCCAACTCTGGAAGTAGGTGGCCTACGGGCTCATTTGCTTATCAGTGCTCTGGGGGCGCTAGTGAATCGTTTCAGAAATTTACTCGGTGTTAAGACCACCGTCAGATAAGGCCCTATGGGCAGGTGCTGACGTAAATCTAGAACACGAGTTGTCCTTGCTAACATTCCGGAACCTACGGGTGTCTGAGCGACCCCGCGGTGCCTAGCTCAAGGTGCAGCATTACCTTGTTCTTCCCTGAGGTTCGAAAATGACAGAAGAGGTGACTCTTCGAAATCTCACTAGAGATTGATGAAGGACTGGTTAATACCAGTTTGATTCGAATCTAGCACTACGGGACCAGCTTGGCCCCACACTTCCAACAATAAGTACGGGTTTAAGGACTGATATACTCCTTGCGAGTATTTCGTGTCTACCCCGAAAGTTGGATAGTGTGTGCTGGTATGGGTAAGGACTCGTAGTGGCTGTGGTTGTAACCCAAAGTTACGCGGGGAGTGGAGTTTTTGGTCTAATCGGAAATATGTGTGAGTTGTAACACACTTATTAACGATATGACTTTTACTCTACTAGGTGCTGTTGCCATTCGACAGTAGTCACCGGAATGTGTTTCGAACCAACAGTATTACTGTTAAATGGGTCGTGACGTAAAAACATTCTGATGTGACAAGAGTCATGACAGCTCGAACACCCCAACAAGGTGCATTATAGAATCAGGGATAACTATACATGATTTGCTACCCAACTCTGGAAGTAGGTGGCCTACGGGCTCATTTGCTTATCAGTGCTCTGGGGGCCCTAGTGAATCGTTACAAAAATTTACTCGGTGTTAAGACCACCGTCAGATTAAGCCCTATGGGCAGGTGCTGACGTAAATCTAGAACACCAATTGTCCTTGCTAACAAGCACGAGCCGCTGTGGATTCTAGTGTCTTGGGAAGACTCCCTGGACTAAACAAACATCATATACCGGAAGCAATGCTTCCGGCCTGCTCTCAGCCAGGATCTTCAGCACCTCCGACGGTACCCCATCCGGCCCAGGGGCCTTCCCCGTCTTAAGAGCCCCGGCGGCGGTATCGATTATCGGCGAATGAAGTTATTTTATATAGACATACCAAAACACTCTTCAGCAAAGTGTTTATCATAGACAGGGATGATTATGATGAGCATTGTATCATATGTTCGAGGGTTGTTCAAAAGAAAAGTTGCATTTTGTTTTCTTCGATTACAATGGCGTGGTGCATCATGAGTTCTTGCCGGCTGCAGCTGTATTCTTCGTCGGTATTGTGTAGCACCGGCGAAGTAAAATAATTACTATAATAGGCTACTAGGAAAGAAGCTTCAAAATTTAATACGTCTCCTTGACATCAGAGACGCTACAACACTGCTATAAAAACAAATAACATGCAAAAAGCAGTGTTGTAAGATAGTGAAGCTTCACCTCCTATCATTTCTCCTACTATCCCTTCTAACTAGTTCCAGCACAATGCAGCGCATGTGTATGGGTCATCTCCTGAGTGCTGGTCCAAGATAAAAAAACAGGTCGTACGGTTAATAAGGAATACTACAAGGAAGATATTCAACGTTTGCGTGACGCAATACGGCTCAGATGATCGGAATTGTCGAGAAAAAATCACGGATTCTGCATCACAATAATGCACCAGCTGTGAACGTCACAAAATTCACCGAGTGGTAAGAGTACCGTCAGGAGATGCACCATCTGCAGGTACTGCGGGAAACCTTAGACACAATCTGTAGGTCTCATTGAGCATCCTAAGAAGTCGATTTGCTAAAATCCAACTGGTGCCAGAAGTCATATGCGTATATTATTATTACTGCTTTTTTTGTGCCACACTATATAAATATGTATATATATGTAGCAAGAACGTTTGTCATACGGGTGTAACTAGTAAGAATATGTTAAATATATAATAATATATTGTATGAAATAAACAAATTTTAATTTGCATGTCTTCAGGTATTTGTAGGCATGACACTGCATGCTCAACTGAAGAGCATCAACGTGTGTGTATGTGCCTGTATTTGCTACGAAGGGATAAGTACTCGTACTATAACAGTATGCATATTAATGTAAGTCTGTCGCTATGTCAACTTGCAATTGCAATGCAATTTCCTAAGCTGTTGCTATTTTCCTGCAAATAAAGGTTAAAAGCTTTAGCTTTTGGTGAGTTAATAAGTACATATCAGACGCTAGCAATTGAATGTGCATAAGTACAGTGAAACATCTCCTAACGGACACCCCATAACCGGACAAACTTTGTAGAACCGAGATTTTCTTCAGTTCTTCAGTACAAAATGTATTCCCATAACCGGACACTCTGTTAACCGGACGCAGACTCAAAATTTTAAAAAATTGTGTGCAATTTTAACGCGGTCAGAAGCGTTAATTGTAATTAATTCGCCTTGACTGAAACTCACCAACAATAGTAGTATTTCTTCATTTCTCAAATTTCAGTCATCTTTGTGTTAATACCATTGAAATTTATGTTTACCTTCTGTTAACACGAATGTACATACTCATGTGTTGAGGATGGCATAGAAATTGCTCTTCATTGGATGGATTTTGTTTGCTTAAATCGAGTTGTCAGCTTGAGAGTCACAAAATGGCACTAAAATATATTTGTCAAATAAAGAAAATTAGAAATTACATGTACTTGATTCCTTAAATAGTTGAGATGATTTTCCGAAATTGCCGATTTGAAGTGTTTTACTAGAAACGGTTTCGTCGCATTTAAAAACATTTAAAACCATTTAGAAATTCAAAGGCTCAAATTGAACAGCAATCTATTCTGAATAAATTTTTTCAACCACAAATCAGTCTAGCATTATGAAATATTAAAAAAATATTTAAAATAATAAATGTGTACGTCTAATAAGCGGACACCTCCCATAACCGCACAAAAATACAGCGACGGTGAGTGTACGCTTATGAGAGGTTTCACTGTAAACATTTTTCTTCTAAGTTTTCATATTGTGGTTAATGCTAACGTTTATCATGATGATTTGTATGTTTTGACATAATCATTTTCAACAACATTCTCTATCATCGGAAGCGATTCTATAGCATATGGGTATTTCCATGAAATGGTCCGTGGCTTAAAAAAATCGAAACGCTTGCATAATTTTTTTATGCACTTAATGAAAAAAATTAAGTTGGATAAAATTACTAAAATATGTATGAAGGTAAAAAGTGTCACGTGCGTAACGTAAAGTGCGTATTCAACAATTTATTTTTTTCTTAGCCAACCCATGCATAGTTGTTTTTGAACAAAACATGATTATAAAGGTCCATTATTAACCTTTATAAAAACATTTTTTCCGAAATAAAAATCTCCAACAAATCGCTTACTTTCGCATTTTTTCTTACGGCTCTAAAAGACACTTCCAATTTTTGTCACGTGCGTAAGTCTGTGCATGGAACTTGGGTACCCAGTGCTCAATTTTCCAATATATATACTTTTTGGAAAGAACTCATCACATACAATGTAACGATTCTAAAATTCCATTCTAAAATTCCAATCCATTTCTATTTTCACAATTTTCAAAGACAATTAAACGTGTACAAATGTCGCGTGCATAACCATGGAAACACTCATATATTTCTTTCAGAAATCTTCAATACACAGAAGGAAAATCTTTCTCTTCAACAGTTCATTTCATTGGGTTCAAACATAAAACAGTCACCCCTCTTAATAAGCAAACCAAACTTAGTCGAAATTAACTCTGTATTAATGGGTTAAAATTGCCCAAACAGTTTTTATTGCTCATTTGTTTTTTAAATATTCAGCGGATTTTTTTTTAAACTTTATTACAATAATTTTTTTAGCGAATACTATTTAAATATAAAATATAATTCTTGTAGATCTTTTCATAAAGAGTTAGTGAAAAAACTTCCGCATCTTGTACACTTGGGTCACAATTGCGCAATGCAATTAAATCATTGTGCGTATGTGATACGAGCTTTGCCTTTGCGATATCACAAATAGCAACCAAAACATGATCCTCACACCTGTACAATGGAAAAAGCAGCAACTGTAAGATAGAGAAAGATCAGAGACGCCGCGACGTCTCCGACCTAAGGACCTAATCAAGGATTTGAAATGGCATAATATTACTTGTGTCAATTTTTTCACTTCGCATGAACAGGGTATTGAGTTCTTAAAACGAAAGATGACAATGGTTGGTATTGTACGGAAAAACAAAACTTTTTGCCAGAAAAAATTTTGCTACTAAGAAATAAAGCACAGAATTTTGCACACTACCTCTTCGATATTGGGAACAAAACAACCATTCAGGGATATGCACCAAAAAAAAAATCTATCCGTGGTTTTGCCCAGCACATTCCATGACGCCAACTAAATAAGAGCTTCCATCTAAAAACCAGCAATCACAGAAATTATACACTTTTATAATGAAACAAAATCCGGGATCGATACTTTGATCAATTAAATGATGGGTGGCGATGGCTGAAGCAGTCTGCACGTTGACTACAAAACCAAAACCGACCTGGGTTCAACCCCACTTTCAGACTAAAATTATATAAAAAAAAATCATCTCGCATTTTTCTGATGTGCATTAATGTGTCTTTGTGTGTCAGTTGTTGTCGAGAGGTTTCAGTGGCGAAGGTATAGTCAGTGGTCACTGAACAATACCGGCTTCAGCTGATAGCAATCCACAATCACATCAGAACTCCTTCCTTCGTCGGTATTGTGTAGCACCGGCGAAGTAAAATAATAATAAAAATGGCTACTAAACCGAAGCTTCAGCACTGCTACGAGTATAAACAAAGAACGTGCAAAAATCAGAGCTGTAAAATAATTAATTAAGCTTCACCTCCTGTCGTTTCTCTAACTATCCCTTTCCTATAGTTCCAGCACAAAGCATCGCAAGTGTAAGGGTCATCTCCTGAGTGGGTCGTGCCAGATAAAAAAAAAACAACTTAAACCTGTTAAAGGAGAAGTAACTGATGACCACATGCACTATTATAATATATTTTGGATATATCCGCATATAATGCTTATGTAATTTTCTTAAAATAAATACAAACTGCAATCAAAATAAAAAGTATAAACGACGCATTTTCTTGGCAGACTTATTAGGTATGGAATTAATAAGCGGGGAAATAAAAGAATAGTCGAACATGCCAAAAAGTAGTCGTGAGAAGCTTTCAAAGTGATTCAGCTATAAGTAGTTTCACAAGCAAGCAATTTGAAAAGGGTTCATTGTTTTTCGTGTGCCAGTAGCTTCAACAGGACGACATATGCTAATAAATGTGACCAATGTCAAAATTTATTTTCAAAACCCGTTCTGGAACCCATATTATATGTTATGAGTGTAAAAAAAGCAATAAGACTGAATAACTATTTGAATACTTTGTATTGGGCAATATATTATATGCGTTTTATTTTTGAAATACAGGTTACAACCAGCGTTATAAATACTCCTTCACCTGAATTGACTTTTAAAAACTCTCAAATCATCAGTTTTTAGAACAGTAAACAAAATGAAAAACTATTTAAAAAAAAATTTCGTTAATCGTTTACAAATCTAAACAAATCTCCAAAAATGAGACGAATCTTGAAATTGTGCAATACCGCTTTTTAGCGGTATTATCACCACAAACTCATCAACTTCAGCCCCATATTGTTGTACGTATCCATGCCATTTTCTGTTCTAATTGTGAAGTATGTGATGTATGTGTTTTTATATACTTTACCTTCAGCCGTGCATGGTAACAATAAATTTTCCTATTTGTCGGAATGATGTGAAATGATTTTGTAAAACATACGAAACAAATTTTATGATGACATTGTTTGAAAGTGGAGAGTTGCTGTTGAAAGATATTGACAACAAAATATACATACTTTATATATATTTTTTCTTTTTCTGTAGGATTAAAATGAGATTTGTTATGATTTTAAAGGATATTTATGTTCAAATTAATATATTGTACATCATAATTACTTTTGGTATTTTCTCAAATACAGGCTGAAGTTCGTTAATTTAATTTCACTTTATGAAGAAAAACTTATTTACCCTTAAAAACGAATTATCAGTTGTATGTTGTGCCGGTGATAAATAAAGAAAATTAAAATAAAAACTAATACAGTAGACTCGGAATAGAGGAAACTAATTTATGCAAAGTCTTTTCTCTCAACCCTTCTACCGAGTTTGAAATTATACTAAACTTTTCATATACAAAAGTGTTTATTAATGCGGTAGTTTTTAAGTCTATATCGTCATATGAATACACAAAAGCTCTAAGTTACATTCAACAAATTTAATTAACTTCTACGCTTGCACTTAGGCATTTCGGAAATTATTTGATAAGAACATTATTTCTAATTGCAGGCGTGTACAATTTTGCAGGAACATGTATTTTGATACGATGATATGGCTCGTTATCAATCAAAAAGTCGAGTTCGAATTTTTGTTAACTTAAGGATTTTTTGAAATCAGATGACGATATGCAAAAAACTATTCAGGGGTGTCTTAGAATTCAGGTCGGCTTTGCAGATTGTCAGTTTTCTAAACCGATATTGGTTTCATTTGGTGTCATGAAAACGTGTCGGTTTTGTTATCTTCGAATGCAAATAAAACAGCTGATTCGAATATCTGTTTTATGGTTTTGGTTCTTTTGTTTACTACTTTTAATGCAATTTTTGTTTGAATTTGTTTGTGAAAATAGATATGCGAAACGAATTTATTGAAAATGAAAAATTGCTGTCTAAAATGAAATTTATAACAATAAAAAATTTTTTATTTTTATGTTTTCCCCTATTAAGGATAAAAACATGGAGATAAATACTTTTTTTTTTTAAATTTATCGACTAAAATTTACTTACATTTTCGCAAAAAAAATTAACTTGAAAAACAAAATGAAAAATGTAGCTTTTAATTGTTTTAAGTAAATAAATGTACAAGATTTTAACAAAATATCTGATGAAATCAATAAAATTAAATGATTGCAAATGGAAACCGACAGCAGCCGGCTGCTTGGTTTATTTCCAATAAAAATGCGATAACATTGGTTTCTGTGACATCTAAAACCGACATTATTTCTAGTTCGAACATAAAACCGATAACATTGGATTTCATGACACCAAAGTATTGTTTTTATCGGTTTCAAATCCAATTCCGATAAGATTGGTTACTATAACACCCCTGATTGTTAAAGTTGAATTGTACATTAAAACTGGTAAGAAAATTAGTTTCTGCATAAGGACGTTAAGGTATATACTTTGTGGTTCTATTAAACACACTATTCACATAACTAAAAATAAAATATCAGCTGTGTCAGCTATGCATCCCTGCAGAAATTAGTGGATTATATCATCCATATTAGTTAAAAAGGAGTAGTTACAAAATGGTCCGATGTAATGCAGGCATGGATCATCTTATTTTCAAGCAAGAGCTTATTGCTGACCAACAAGTGTTCGTATTTTAACGACTGCAGACATTGCTCTTTAGCTTTTGGCAACACTGGCCAAAAACTGTATGTTTTAAGGCAAAAAATTACCACAATGGTAACATTGGTTTCATTCGTGTTTAATTTTCTGTTGATAATGCGCGGAGTAGTGACATAGAGTAGTTTTGGGATTACTCTGATGTAATGCATGGCTGGAGTATATGGTCCTCACCTAGGACATCGCAATGTTAACGGGAACACGTTTATTTCATACCTTTATCCCTTATGGAATATACTTTACAGGCGTGTGTGGAGTAGCCGCGATTTCTGCAGAGATACGCCGACGCTCTCTCCGAAATTTTCTATTTACCATTTTTAATCCCTTTATGGTAAATTTGGTCACACCCCCTGCAAATAACATTGGACTACGTGATCTATTTTAGCTGAAATGGACTGGTTACAACATGGTCCTATGTAAAGCAGCCGTGGACCATGTCATTGAAAACAACAGCTTATTTTTATGCGACAAGGGTTCGTGCTTTTCTTCGTATTTACGATTACGCCGTCTGATTAAAATTACTCTCTGAGGTACACCATGGAGTTGTCACATGGAGTAGGTTTTGGGTAAGTCCGATGGGTTATATGATCCACCCGTAAGACATCGTAATGTCAAATGAACCATGTTTTCTCCGTACATTCGGGTTAGTCTTGGACTAGTCCTAGTACTCTGAGGAGTACACTATACATGCATGTGTGAACTAGTCACATCATTTACACGGCGTATGCTCTTAAGTAAAGACCAAGATTTTCAATTATTTAGCATTTCATTTTAAGTGTTAAAAAAACGAAGCAATATTAACGAATTTCTATTGACAGAATAACTATCATATGTAAACCCACATGCATTTTGCCTTTTTTACTTATTTTGCTCTTTGTTGTGTGTACAAGAAAGGGCGAAGAAACTCTTAGGAGACAGTAGGGTAGCCAACTCTATTGACTCTCTTGAGCATCGTCGCAACGTGGAGTGCGTTTCGTTGTTCTATCGTTACTCTAACGGGATATGTTCTAATGAAATCAGGGAACTTGTTCCCGAAACCCGGTCATTCGCACGCACGACGCGAGCATCCATTTGTGGTCGATTTGACGGCGACTCGCACTACGCATTACAGGGAAAATTCGTTTTTTGGCCGAATGGCACGTATCTGGAATAGACTACCCGCAGAGGTGTTTCCTGTTTTCCTTTTAGCTTGGGAAGATTTAAATCAAATGTCAATAAACACTACTCCCTTTATCCTCCTTCCCATAACCTAATTTCCTAGTTCCAGCACAATGCAACGCATGTGTAGGGGTCATCCCCTGAGTGCCGGTCCAAGTCAAAAAAAAAAAAAAATCACATAAAGTTTCCCTTAGCCAATACTAAATCATAAAGGATAAAGGTTCTCTTAAGGAGTCATGAAAATAACAATTCATAGTGAACGCATTCACTTTTTTCTTTGTTGGACATAATTGGTATATATTTCTTAGTCGAAAGGAAAATTTATTAAATTCAAAATTTGAGAAATGTATAAATTGAGGGGAATCGTGTATGCAATGAAATGTTTCATTGTATTAATGGAAATCTTTATCTGGATGAATGATTATTCTATGAGTGTATTTAATTTATTTCGCTTCTTTTGTTTTATTATTTTAATAACATCCTTAATAACATCCTTAATTAAAGAAATATTTAAACAAAAGGTCTAGAAATAAACACACAATATTATTTTTATATTAAAACAAAAGCCTTTAAGCCTGTGTGAAAAGCATGTGAAAGTTATTATTAAAAATGAGGTAGAAAAAAATAGCAGAATTAAATAAAGTATCCGTTTTGTTTCATAATGAAATTTAGTCAAATTACCAAGTTGTAGACATTATCGATATACAATATCAATGAATCTAAAATTATCTTTTACCCCTTTATATTAATTTTTATATATTGTATTACATTTATTGCTGTAGAGTTTCTAATAATGAAATTTACATAAACGCAAAGTATTTCATTAACATGCCTATAAATAAATATTCACACAAAATGTTTCCACATTGAGCTGCAGCAGAAAACAAAATTAAATTAACAATTTTAAATACGTTTAATAATGTTGATGTAATTAAAAATTAATTGTTTTACTTGACATTTAATTAACATTATAAATATGACAATTTGTTGTTTTAACTATACCGGCAGCAAGTGTTTGTTACTTTATAATTATTGTTGTTTTAAATTTATGCAATAGTTTTTGTTGTCATTGCAAAATATATTTTTAAAAAATATTTTATCAATAGCCAGCAATAAAATTAAAGTAATAATAACAAATTTTAAATTATCGTGAGTAAATAAAAGATTAAAAAGGAAATATCAAAAAGAAAATAATTAATATTTTATTAGAGAAATAAATATGGAACAGTTTGATATAGACCTTTTGACGTTTGTATTTCTTTTTTTAAGATTTTCTTAGCAATCATTTTAATTTATTTCCTTTGCCAAACAACATTTGAATAAATTAATGTCAATCATGATTCTTGATCTTAGTGGCTGCTAAAAAAGTTTAAGTTTTGCTTTTTTTTTTTATAGCAATTTTTTACTGCAGGACAACAAGAAAAAATTGAAGAATTTATTTTTAAAACGGAAGGAAAAAAAGGGAAGGAAATAAAGATTTGCGTAAAGCGTTTTTATGATGCAGAGCATCATTGTTCAAAATTCTCACTGTTTAAAAAAAAAGTTGAATTTTTTTGACAGAGAAAAATTGAACTTTTTTGACACATGCCATTTTTTATGAGTGTTTTTGTTTTTTTTCTTTTTTTTTTTTTGTTGTAAAAAAAATTATCTTTTGATGACAATACATACTTATTTTTTGTGCAATATTAGTTTTTGTGACAAGTGACGAAACTGATTTTTCATGAAAAATATTTGCTTATGTACGAGTACATACTAATGTCATACATACATACATACATACATATATCACAAATGTAATATTTTATAAAAAAAAAATTGGATTTTGTGACACAAATGGTTTTTGTTTAGAAAATCAAAATTTAGCAACATTTGGCATTTGTGGTAAAAGTGATCTTTGTTAAGAATAATTACCTTCATCTTAATTATTTTTGTGAGATACAGTGTAAACACGATATTCCTGACACCCCGGTAATTTCGACGTTTAACTTCTTCCCATTATAGACTCTGTAATCAGTACATTGTAATTATTTTGACCCTCAATAATTTTGCACTTTAAACTCACTTTGCTAGACTTTAAGTGTTCCACATATGTAACGCCAGGGTCGAAAGCGTTAAACAAGTGAAAAGTTTAAATTACCTTTTGAAGTGGGTTACAAGAACTCATTACCCCCCATTTACACATGTAACTGATTACTTGCAATTAGCAAATACATATTAGCATCAAAAAAGTAAAAAGTTAGTTCGAATGTCTCGTAAGTTAGTTGAGTGTTCACACACTTGCGTGTAAGTTCATTTTAAAAATGCTGTCAACATGTAAAGTTCTAGCAAAAATAGCTAAAGGGCATTTTACATTGTAATACTGAGTAATACGATATGTCAAAAACTTAAATCAAATGGGGAAGTATAATTGCTTTAAAACAATATGTTATGAAACTGAGCAAATTATGGATGGGAATTTGACAGTCGTATGGCTCTCAATATTTTTCAAAAATTTTCCAAAAGTTTATACTTTTAATTTTATCGGGAATGTGTTTTTGTATAAGAAAACAAAGTAAATAATAAATCAACAAAAAAGTCACTTGCTTCTAAAGCGGTTTTATTCTTACTACTTATGTTTTTCATTTGATTTCAAGTATGATTGTGTGAAAGCAAAACGTAAGTTTAATTTAGATTTTTTTTGCAGTTGCACCAAATTTCACTAGATTTCTCTCTCTCTCAAAGTATTATGAAAGTCGTAAGACTTGTATTATTGTGTGAAAGGACCTTAAATAGCTATACGAGTTCAGTATTGGCAATATTGGAAAAAAAATCATCATAAAATTTATTTTTTCAAAAAACCTTAAGTCGGTTATTCCCGTACCTTCAATAATGAAAAGAAATATTTTTAATCTATAAACAGTGCGAGCGCGGTTTGCGCAACCGAAAGAACCGAAACCGGGGTTGTTGCTTTCACCGAAAAGTTGCAGTAACCAAGCATTAAAAACTCATTGCAAAAATAAACCATTATTAAGTTAAACTCATTTATTTTTATAAATTCAACATAAGGAATTCATTTATTAAGCAAAGTTGTAAGATTAGCGTTATACAGTTACATTAATAACAAGAAACACAAAAAAAAATAATTCCTATATTTTGTACGTACATATGTAAATCTGGTCAGGAACTAATCCTAGTTCATTAATCCTAGTGGTTAGCTCTTCGACAAAAGGATCCACATTTTTCACTTTATTGGATAATTTTTATCCGCTTATTTTTAATTGACGTATACCATGTCGCTTTTTAAAGTTCTAGCCTAGCATTAAAAGTTCCAGGTTTGTCTCTTAACTTATTATGAAAAAATAGGGCTTTTGCCTTTAAAATTTGCCCAGAAACTGGAACGTTATTCGTCCTTTGTTTTAAAAACCATCTGAATAAGAGCTTTTCCATTCTTGGATACTCAGCTGCCTTAAGTGTAACTCGATCTCCCGTTCCGGACTCAGATTTTTTGGAAAATATTTGTATTGCAGCTGATTGTGGATTTGTTAACGTCGTAATCAATACAAAGCTTTTTAACAGATTCACCAAGCTGTAATTTGGTCAAAATGTCTGTTTTTTTGTTTAATTGTGAGCTTTAACACTTTTTGTTTTTGGTACTCCCATATTTATTACAATAAAATCTAGGTATGCACCTTACAATGATCTACATTTAACTGATATGCAACTTGCAGCATAAGATTAAAGAGAATAAAAACCAAACAAACAAAAATTAACTGTAAATTAACGGCTAGAAATTTTGCCTATCACAATACATTAAGCTCTAAACACTTAGAGGACACCAGACTTCACAACTTCACGGCTTCAAATGCTGCCAACTTCAAATGCTGCTCTGAAGTCAGCTTCATAATTATTTTGAAGACAGCAACAACATAATAATCAGCTGATGTGTAAATCAATTTCAAGTTTTTATAAATATTAAAAATTACTTCAAAGTTTAAAAATATAAAAAATGAGCGAAGAAAATTTAGTGAATTTTATCACAACAATTGTTAAAATAACTCAGATAATATATGATAAAAATTAACTCAAACGAAAAACAAAATATTATGAAATTAAAAATGAACAGCTGTGTATTTTAGCAATACAAATTTCAGGAATGCCGCATATATATTTTATAATGCATAAAATTAAAGTTATTGATAAAAAATATAATAAAATCACGAAAAACTATAAAAACACATATATTTATTTCTATATTGTATTTTTGTAATGTTCTTTTATGTTTAATATTAAAAAAAAGTTTTTGTTCTTATTTTTCCAATTTATATATATAAAGGCAACACTATATTTGTTTATTGCTGCCCGTCAAAATAGAAAATAGCCTAAGTTGACAGCAGCAGCAAATGCTGTTGTGCAGTCCTGCTGCTGTGCTGCCGTCAAAATAATCGTTTTCATTTAAACACATGGATTTTATTTTTGACATATTGCTGCTTGCTGTCTGCTGTCGTCTACGTGTTTAGAGCTTTAGCGTAAAAGTATTTTTCTCTATGAAAAAAAAAAATTGCTTTTACTTCAATAAAACAGAAAAAGTTGCACTTATCGAAACTGTTTTTCAAAAAAGTTGCACTTATAGAGACTGTAATGTAAAAAAAATAACCTGTTGCGCTAATCGTGGTGTTGCAATAATAAAGTGGTTGCGCAAACCGCGTTCGCACTGTATATAAAACTGAATGTGTGTTTGTTTGTACCTTATCGGAGTCCAAACGGCTGGAATGATCTTCCTGAAATTTTTATACCACTCTTGAATGAATTATAGACTACTTTTTTTAAATTACGCCCACCTTTACGCCTACTTTTTTAATTATGCTACTCTTTCCACATGGTTTTTAACAGATTTTATAATATAAACGAGCTTAACTTCGCCATTTGTACACCAATCGCGATGAAATTTGTTGCACTTAGTTTGTGCAACTCCGTTAAGGTTATAGGGTATTACCAGGAGGGCGATAGGGGGTCAATTTTTGCCGCTTCGAAACCTTCAAACCGATTTTAATGAAATTTAGAACAGTGATAGATCTGCATTTAAAAATGCTCATAGGTAATATATATTTTCAAAACTATGACCTGGAGGGTGATAGCGGAAAAAGTTAGGCCTCTCCAAAACTACATAGCCGATTTTGATGAACTTTAAAACTTGGATGTATTTGAGTTTAAAAGACACATTGGCAATTGTGCAACTCCGAGAAGGTATTACTTTTTTTAAAATTACGACCACGAGGGAAGGAAGGGGCAATTTCCACGCCAGCGAGACCATCTAACCGAGACCATCTAACCCATTTTAACGAAATTTAAATGTATTTATGTTTTTGCGTGTAGAAGGGTACAACATATGATACATATATTTACATATATTTTTTAAACGCGGGTAAAAGCTAGTCTTATATATAGTAAAAGTTCTTTTTTCCCTTATTGTAATCAAAAAAGTAATTTCTTCACAATATTGTGATAAATTAACCGTGAACTTGAACACGACAGGAAGTATTCATTAATATGCAATAACTGTAGTTCGATTAAATTCTATTTTGAATAAATAAAATAAATAATTTTTTTTTTTAATTTAAATTATAAATAAAAAATAAATAAATAAAAGTTAGTCAGTTAATATAAAATAAATAAATTTATTTATTATTATTTCATATACGAATTTGCTTGCATTTACATACAAATTTATGTACTGTATAGCATTTAATATTCAGTGTCACCCATGGGTGACACTTGAAAAAGCGTCCCTGATTTTTCATAGAATATACTTTAGTTCTTTTTAGCGATATATGTTCATATTATTAGTTGCAACATTTCACAGTATTAATCACTTATGGGTGACACTGGTTATTATTGTTGAAAATTACCATTAAGAAGTGTTTTTTTATAGTATATTTTGTATAGTTTTTATATATGATATACAATCAAAATCAATCAATCAATCAAAACTTCATTCGCTTCAATACGTTCTAGTAAATTAATAGAAAACTCGTACTTGGTCACACTGTTCCTTCATTTGGCATTTTACTTGCCGCAAGTGCCAAAAAGTTACTTGCAAGACAATTTTCTTGCAAGTAGACTCGCAAGTTCGAAAAATAAGACTGTATAGATGAAGAAGTTTGAGTGTATTGAGTTTTTCGGACTTGCACTTGCATGTGTAAATGTTAATTTATCCATGCTACAACGTAACCACTCCCTTAACTGACGAGTTGTTTTCTTAAATGTCAACAAATGCTCGCCAATGACAACCCTGTGTTGAAATCACATATTCTTCACCTACGTTGAACCAGTTCATTTGTAAACGATCCCATGCATTAACTATTTCTTTTGTATGGGTTTTTTTGCTGTTTTTATTATTGTAAATAATTCTTTCGAATGCAAGAATGTATCATTCATGAATCATTTCTTTCCTCGGAGCATTTTCCAAAATACACAAATGGCAAAAGAGAAAAAATAATGCTGAACTAATTCCGTCACATTAACTTCTCTTTCAACAGTAAACAAGTTCTTTTCTAAACGCATTTTTATTACACTTGCTACTTAATTGCTTCATTATATTCTAAACATTGGAATATTCTTTAAGCTCAATTATGGAAAGAAAAGCAGCCAACACAAACTTGTGGTCTATTTATCTAACACGATTCATATACAATGTATGTATGTATGGCTGTGTGTACGGTTTGTGTTTATTTGTAAACAAAATTTCCTTTGGAGAGACAAAGAATTTATGGATAAAATGTGCTGTTGACTAGACAACAAATTTAACACACAAAGAGAAATAACATTTTATATACATACAGAAATACATGTATGTATGTATGTATATTGTTTTTACATACGTATGCAGTATGTGCAGAAGTATAAACATAAATAAATTTATGCAAACAATATTAGAATAGTATTACATGAACACAATGACAAGTAATTTTATTTACATGCAAAACTCATCGAAAACAATTTACTATAAAAGCCAATATTCACATAAAAGCCATGACAAACTTATCCACATGCAATCGAAGTCAATGCGATAAATATTACTAAAGTACATCAAATACGAGGTCTTTCACAAAAGTCATTTAAAAGGCTTGCAGTCTTTATATGTATATCAACGGCCATAATGATTTTACACAGTTACAGTTGGCGTTAGAAGATCTTGAATAGAATAAATAAACTTCTTTCAAGCCCAGAAAGGTATTTATGATAGATGATGAGAAAGTCATTAAATATTTTTGAATAAGTCATAAAAACATCTCGCATTTTTTTGTGATCTGCATTAGTGTGTCTCTGTGTCAGTTCTTATTGGCAGGTTTCGGTGGAGAAGAAATAGTCACTGGTCATTGAACGGTAGCAGCTCCAGCTGATACCAATCCACAGGCACATCAGAGCGTCCTCCTTCGTCGATAGTGTGTAGCGAAGTAAAATATTAATAAAATGCCTACTTAAATAAAGCTTCAAATTTAATACGTCTCCTTGACACCAGAGACGCTACAACACGGCTATAAAAACAAAGAACGTGCAAAAGCGGAGTTGTAAGCTAGTGAACCTGTCATCTCTCTCACTATACCTTTTCTCTAGTTCCAGCACAATGCTTCGCAAGTGTAGGTGTCATCTCCTGAGTGCTAGTCCAAGATAAAAAAAATATTTTATTGCTATTAATTACTTTGCTGTGTAATATTTGTAACTAAAACTGTCAAAGTAGCCGCCCACTCATCACAGTAAGTGTAAGAATTTGTACCAGTTTATCTTTTGTTGAAAAATTATCACTTACTTAAAGCTTTTCTACAAGATTTTAAATAAGAATTCTTTTCTAAAGAAAATATGTAATGGGGAGAGTTTGGTGGAGAAGTTTTAGCGAGGTGAGTCTATAGGTCGAAAGTTGTGGGTTCAAACCCTAAAAAATTGTCTGCATTAGCGGAAATACATACGTAATTTATCTCATTATGTCCTCTTCCGCGAAACGAAAACGTCTTTGAAGTCAAGGAATAAAATAAGAGTCCCCTTATATTTATAACTAGAAACCTTCGTACGTTATACGTCGCAACGTTTGTAACGTAACGACGGATGAGGTTGACACAATGAGCAGTTTGTTGGCACATTATAAAGCAGCTGTTTTTGTTTATCGAAGGGAAATATCTAAGCAGCATTTCTCTGATGTTCAGTAGTGTGCCTTTTTGTCAGTTGTTGTCGGAAAGGTACAGTGGCGAAGGCGTACTCACAGGTCACTGAACAAGACGGGTTTCAGCTGATACTAATCCACACATAACATCAGAGCGGCCTCATTCGTCGGTATTGTGTGGCGTATCATCGGCGAAGTTAAACAAAAAAAAATATGTACAAAAGCAAAGTTGTACAGATAATGAAGCTTTTTCTGTCTATCCCTTCACCACCGTCTCTATCACTATACCTTTCTGATAGAAGTAACACCTAGTAGTAGGCAATCTTGCAAATACATTTAGTCTCCATTTATTTAAATTTAGAATATTTATTTATTTAATTTAATTTTTGATTTTGTACTACGCAAGAAGCTAAATCGAAGCAATGTTGTTTTTCTCACTGTTGTCAAAGTACACAACGTGCGCTTTAAAAGTCCAAAGTTTAAGAACTTTAGTAATTTACCTTGACGCAGACATACTGAATGTCACAAAGCTCATGAGAAAACATGTACCAGATCAACAATGAGTGAAGGCAGACGGAATAGCTTCGCGACTATGCACTTTTATTATGGAATTGAATTGATCTCAATCTCGAACTTTCTAAGTTAGCCTCACAAGGCAATCAGAAATTAATTATTTTAGAATACCGATTTATTATAATCTATATATTTATACAGTGAAAGCTTGATAATTGGAATAATTGATTGCAGACCACAATCTGGATTATCGAATTATGCGGATTACAGAAAAAAAAAATTTAAAAACGTTGTTCTTGGATTCAAATGCTATAAATATACGTGTGCGTGTGTGTGATCGGTACAAATTTTTGAATTAATTGAATTAATAACTCGTACATTTTTGATTGGGAAAATTCGCGGATAGTATCGTTGGAAAGGGCGTTTTCTGAGCTTTCCAACGGTGTATCATAGTCCCGGATCGGAATAAGGAATTAGGAGCAGTTAATTTTTTGAAAATTCTGTAAATAAATAGTGTTGTGTTAAAACATACAAACTGGACATTTCTAAACACACATAAAGAAAAAAGAAAACAGAAAACATAAAGTGAAGTTTTTACTAAACACAAATAAATATTAAAATATAAAAACATAACAAATATAAAATAGAACTATCACAAACAATACATATAAAAATAAATTTAAACAAACCAACAAATACTACTCAAACATAAACAACAACAACAACAGTACGTGGCATTACTGTACAGTGCATTGTTTTCTATATGAGTGCAAGCGATTGCTCGAACAAAGCAAATGTGAAAAAACAAAACGGCAGACATGCATACATAATTGTCAACTCTGAAAGCAAGAGTAGTGAGAATATTTACGATCCTAAATGCAATAGAGATTATTTAACCCTGAAACCGACCACTGGTCCAATTTTTGCTGAAAAAAGTGCAAGTGATTCAAATTTGAATAAGTGTACAGAAGATAAAATAATTGTATCGCGCCCATTTTCTCCCATAAATAAAAGTACGGATCTTCCGTCGTGTTCAAATTTTTCAAGCCATAAAATACCTACTGGAATGGACCGCTACATCACGATCACTAAGCGTAAATCCAGTCCTAGGGCCGCCAATACTGAACCCGACCCTAAAATGCCACGAACCAATGAGGGTCAAAATAGGTTTGCCATTCTTGGCAAAATGGCCAATAACAATACGGAAAAGCCAGAGCAAAGAGCAATAAAACCGCCACCAATATATTTGCGAGAAGTGTGTACTAATTCTTTGGTGAGTAAATTGTCAAAGTTGATAGGTAAAGATCACTTTTACGTGGTCTCTATTCGCAAAGGTAACGTGCTGGAGACAAAGATTCAGGCCGACAGCGAGAAAGGCTATAGGGCCATAGTGAACAATTTTGATGCGGAAAAAAAAGGTTACTACACTTACCAATTGAAGAGTGCAAAGGGCTTAGTGGTGGTCATTAAAGGTATTGACAATTCTGTGCCGACTGAGGATATTAAAGATGCCCTGAAGAATGCGGGGTTCGATGCTAAATCAATTTTCAATATAATTAACCGAGAGAAAATTCCTCAGCCAATGTTTAAAGTTGAAGTTGCTTTCGACTCAACTAAATTGAAAAAAAATGAAACTCACCCCATTTACAATTTAAAATTCTTATTGAACCGAAGAATTGTCGTAGAGGAACCAATTAAGCGTAAGGGTCCGCCTCAGTGCCAAAATTGTCAGGAGTTTGGACATACAAAATCTTTTTGTAAATTACCATCCGTATGTGTGAGATGTGGAGACATTCACAAATCTTTGGAATGCCCACACCCGAAATCTGACACGAATGTGAGAAAGTGCGGTAATTGTGGTGAAAAACACACCGCCAATTATCGTGGTTGCAAAGTGTTTTTGCAACTAAAAAATTCAAACAAGGCAAGAAGATCAGTGCCAGTACCACTCGAGTATAAGGAAACTAATTTTCCTAATTTGCCAACAACTTCTGCCCGTGCAACTCAAAGAGCTCAGGGTACAAATGTGCAACACGTTAGTTTCGCTGAAACGTTGAAGAAAGGTAATACATCGCAAGAAAGTCATCGAGTTAACTCGTATGCAAACGTTTTGAAGGAAGGTGAGCACAAACCACTGCCCGACACTCAAAGTGCCATCGAGAAATTGATAGACACTATGAACAGTTTTATGTCCAACATGCAGGGTATGTTCCAGCAAATGCTGCAAAACCAGAGCATGCTGATGCAAATTTTGTTGAACAAAAAATAATGGATACGCTGAAAATTTGTTTTTGGAATGCTAATGGCCTGAGCCAGCACAAGTATGAAGTGCAACAGTTCCTACAATCACAACAAGTTGATGTACTTCTCGTATCCGAAACACATTTTACTCAAAAGAACTGTTTCAAAATAAAAAATTATTATAATTATGACACAAAGCATCCAAGTGGCAGAGCTTGTGGAGGGACAGCAATACTGGTTCACAGAGATGTTGCCCATTTTCCCCTACCAGAATTTTCGACGGATCACATACAAGCCACCACCATAAGGTTACCACGTTGTGGTACATCGATTTCTGCCGTTTATTGTCCACCCAGACACTCCATTACTACGGATCAATTTTGGAACTTTTTTCAAACGTTAGGAACAAAGTTTATTGCAGCGGGTGATTTTAATGCAAAACACACCTTTTGGGGTTCTAGACTTATTTCACCAAGAGGAAGACAACTTTTCGATGCGATATCCCTTCACAATTTGGACGCAATATCTGCAGGTCAACCCACATACTGGCCTACAGACATTAATAAAATTCCAGATGTGATCGACTTTGCGGTCACTCGCAGCATAAGAAGAGAACTATTTCATTTGGTTCCGTCTTTGGATCTTTCGTCGGATCATTCACCTACTTTTTTGAATTTTTTTCGCGCTTCTGAAAATGCAGAGCAGAATAAGTGTTATCATAAAAAACATATAAATTGGCTAAAGTACAAAATGTACATTAGTACCCACTTGCCACAACACTTGTCTTTGAAATCGGAGTCTGAAGTAGAGGATGCTGTAATCCTCACAACAAACATCCTGAAAGAAGCGACAGCAGTTTCCGCATCAAACGTTTTGATAAGAAGCAGGCGTCATTACAACAGTAATGCTACCGTTGAGTCCCTGATAAGGCATAAAAGACAGTTGAGGCGTCAGTGGCAGGAGCTCCGTTCACCTGGCTTAAAGGCACAACTAAATAAATGCCAACGGAAACTGCGTGTTTTGCTGAAAGAGGACAAAGAATTTCAACTGAATGAATATCTGCAAAGGTTGGACACAACAGAGCAAACAGATTATAGTTTGTGGAGAGCTACAAAAAAAATGAAACAACCTACTTCCTACGAGGCCCCAATAAGGTTACATAATGGTGAATTTGCACAGAGTACAGAGGAGAAAATTGAGGAATTCGCCAACCACCTGGAAAACGTATTTACACCAAATGTAACCGCTTCCCGTATTGCGCCGATTGTCATAAACGAAAGAGTACAACGTCCACTGAAATTCCGATTTGCTGAAGTCGAATCTGCTATAAAAACGTTAAAAGCCAGAAAAGCTCCAGGCAGTGACAAAATCACAGGAGCAATGATAACTAATCTGCCACAATCAGCATTGAGGCTGATTCTCTTTATTTTCAATTCTATGTTGAGGTTGGGTACGTTTCCGAAAGCATGGAAACACTCAGAAATCGTAATGATTCCTAAGCCAGGTAAAGATGTTACGCAAGTATCTTCTTATCGTCCAATAAGCTTATTGCCGATACTGTCCAAACTTTTTGAAAAATTGATTCTCGAGAAACTACGGTACCACGTTGACACTAATTCTGTTATCCCACATCACCAATTTGGATTCCGGAAAATGCACAGCACTGTGGCACAAGTACACAGAATAACAAACCTTGTCCGATCGGCTTTCGAGAATAAAGAATACTGTTCGGCACTTTTTATTGATATATCTCAAGCGTTCGACAAAGTCTGGCACGACGGTCTGATGCACAAAATTGTAAACTTGCTACCGGAAAACGTTCACAAATTGTTCAAAAATTACATAACTAATAGATCTTTTCATATAAGGTCGAAATCGGTGATATCTTCCACTAAAAATATCCATGCTGGTGTACCACAGGGAAGTATCCTTGGTCCTTTTCTGTACATTTTATTTACTGCGGATATGCCTACAAGTCAATTGACGCATACATCAACTTTCGCGGATGATACTGCTTTTCTAAGCATACACAAGAATGCAGCAGTAGCAAGCCAACATCTTCAAGCGCATTTGAACCGATTGGAAAAATGGTTATCAAAGTGGAAGATAAAAGTAAATGCTTCAAAGTGCGTCCACATTACGTTTACTCTGAGAAGGGACAATTGTCCTCCCATCACGATAAACGGTGTTACAATACCTGAGGGCAACCACGTAAAATATCTTGGTATTCATCTCGATAGACGTCTTACGTGGACTAGTCACATAGCGGCCAAAATCACTCAACTGAAGTTGAAAACTGCGCAGCTTTACTGGCTTATAGGACGACACTCTGCACTAGGCCTAGATATGAAGGTGCTGTTGTATAAGGCGATTTTAAAGCCCATATGGCTATATGGCGTTCAGCTGTGGGGAACTGCTTCCGCATCAAATGTTGCAAAATTACAAAGGAGACAGTCAAAAATTTTACGAATAATCACAGGGGCTCCATGGTACATGAAAAATGTAAATATCCACAGGGATCTAAAAATTCCATCAATTAATGATGAAATTAAAAAAGTCTGTACGAAGTATAGGACGAAGATCACGGTGCATCCCAATCCACTTGCTAGAGAATTGCTGGTCTTTGAGGGTCACAGAAGACTCAAAAGGACCCAAACGTTTGATCTGATTGGATGAAAATTCTGTGTAACCATTGGGTTGAAATTGCAGTGGCAATGGAAACTATTTTTTTTTTTTATAGTATATTTTTAGATTAAGATTTGAACACATTTTGTTAATTTCATATTGAAAGATCCAAAATTCAAAAATAACATGGGGAAAAAACGTTGTTCTTGTATTAAAAATGCTTTTGAAATACATATCGAATGATATAAAGACCTTTAAGAATTCTAGTGTGTAACAATAAAAATCTGAATGCTTATTCACATTTGGTTGCCGAGAAAAGTTCAGACATTTTTGTGAAGCACTGAAATTTTTTTAATGTCGACATCATTTTCTTCCGAACACGAAATTACGTAGCACCATAATTTGATTTTGCAGCAAACGAGCAAAAAAGGCTCGTTATTGCATTACAATTAATAGAGATTAACGGTTTGCATGCAATCCGGATTATAAAGTTATGAAGCTGCAATCGGGTGCCCCGGTAGTCTAGTGAGTAGTGCGGTAGTTTATGAGTTAGGGGTTCTGTGTTCGATTCAATACAGAGACTCTGGTCTGTATCACTACAATATCACAATGGGACTATAATAAATTGCACCCAAGTGGGCTGGCACCTACCTTTACCTTTACATCCAGCAACCTGCCGACCTAAAGCTGCAATCCATCGCAATTATAATGTGGCCAATGTAATGAAAAATGCTATCCGGATTACCGACAAATCCTGATTAGTGAGGTCCTCATTATCAAGGTTTTACTGTATATATATACACAATATGTATGTACATTAAATAATATGTATTTAATATTATGAACTAATTTTAAGTTTTATTTTTACTTACTTGGTCAGTTTTTCTTTCCTTAATGTTAATAGATGTTTTAAAACCCTCTAAAGACAAAATTTTGAACTTTTTTTGTACCATCCAAAATTTCCCCCAAAAAACTTCAGCTGGATTCGCGAGTGACGACAACGCATACATACGTTGATTCTTTTTAAAAATTTCAGCAAACTTTTATTTGTACATTTGAAAAATTTTTCAATTAAAATAATGTCTTTAATCAAAATATCATTTTCCTGTTTTGTTGTTGCTGATGTTACGCTTGCTGGGTGTGCGAGTGTTGTTAGACTTGCTGGTATGCAATCATGCTATAACGAACAAATGATTGTTTGAATAAATGAACGACTGAGTGAATAAATGTATTGCGATTCAATAATATTAGTAAAAGTTTTCCTCTTTTTATTTTTCTTGCTTTTTTAATCAGTAAGTATTTTTATGTGTTTTTCCATGCTTTTTATTCGTTTTATAAATAAAATCCATTCATCTTTGCTCCTCCGTTACTCCGTGTCTTTGCGTCTATATTTCGTTTTCGTTAACTTTTGCTTACAGCGCTTAAATCCAATTCGTATTCAGATTGTAATACAAGTTCTTCACTATGGAAATTGCTATTTTTGTTTTGAAGTAGAATTTTGCCAACTTCGCCCCCTAAAATATGCAACAATGTTAGATGTTTTTCTTTACTAGTGCTTTTATAACTGTGTATGCATGTATGGACGTGTATTTTTATTTATCAACTTTTACCGATTTCTGCTGCCTGAGATTTCTTTCCTTGTGTTTTATATAGTATTTTGAATCTGTGTCGATTTGTTGTTGGCATTTTGGCATTAGTTGAAAGACATGTTAACAATTCATTGCACATTTTTATCTTCTTTTTTTTTTTGTGTATAAAAAATGTTGAGCAAAAATTTCATTGTGTATAAAACCAACAGGCGATTATTTTTTATTTGTTGCACAACTTCAAGAGTCTAAGAAAAAAAATATATATTGTTAAATGGTAATATGTGACGAAAAGTTCATAAAGAAATCATTGAAAACTTTTGTATTGAATCCAGTAGCGTATGAGAAATTGAGAAATGTGTATAAATCACATTCGTTTATTAACTGAAAGTTTTAAATTTTATTAGAGTTTTAAAGAAAAAGTTGCTTTATTTATTAATAAGACGGAAAGAGTATTTAGGCAATTTAAAGCAATCTTAGCAGCAAATTGTCATTAAATTATACTACAGAGAAATATAGACATTGAAAAAGTGGAGAAGATTTATCAGCAAATACAGTTACATTACAGACAGTTGAAGCGTGGGTTACAGTCAGTCGGAGGAAGAACTACTCTGTTTTACAAATAGACAAACCCCGTAACTGCAGAGTACTGCAATAATTAAATTTAAATATCACCAATTATCTGTTGTACACTATCCCTTTCCAATCATTTGCGGTGCAATGCATTATATACGTCCGACATATCTCTTGAGCTCTGGCCGAAGAAAATAACATCATTCTCTACCAGCTTTATTAGACCATAGTAAGAATTGACTTGACTTGAATTGACTGAATATTCCATTACTTTTTTTTATTAAATATACATATACGAGGTCTGTTCAAAAGAAAAGGTGAATTTTGTATTTTTCTGAAAAGTATTTATTTATTCATCAATATATATTTTGGCCCCTTCAAAGTAATACCCCGCAGATCTAATGCAGTTATGCCAGCGATTCTTCCAATCCTCGAAGCACTTCTGAAATGCGCCTTACGGTATGGCCATCAGCTCGTTGTTCATCAATTGTGGCAATATGGTTTCCTTCCACTAGTCTCTTTAGTTTTGGGAATAGGAAAAAGTCGCAGGGAGCCAAATCTGCTGAATAAGGTGGTTGAGGCATGATTAGGGTGTTGCTTTTGGCCAAAAAATCACGAACAAGCATTGATGTGTGAGCTGGTGCATTATCGTGATGCAGAATCCATGATTTTTTTCCCACAATTTCGATCGTTGGAGCCGTATTGCTTCACGCAAAAGTTGCATAATTTCCTTGTAGTATTCCTTATTAATCGTACGTCCTGTTGGCAAGAACTAATGAAGCACCACGCCATTTTAATCGAAGAAAACAAAATTCAGCTTTTATTTTGAACAAACCTCGTATAAAAATTATCAGCAGATGAATTAATTCCCATTTTTGGCATCCCCACTGTGTGTCGCCTTGGAAATACTTGGAACGGAATCATGTTCTATTTGCTGCACATTTATGTCATTTCTATGCAATAATTCAAAGTGATTAATAAGTCTCGAAGCCGAAGCACATTTGCAATTTAGCATTTTAGGCCACTTTAGGCACCTAGCTTTGCCTTTTCCATCCTCTTCAAAATATTTCCACAGTTCAGAGGGCATCTGTATAAAAATACAGATGTATAAAAATTTAGACTTTTATTTTTGTTTAACAGGAACGCACACTTTAATAAGAGACTAGCTAAACCCGTCACGCTTTGCTCTAGCTGTTATAATAGTTTTATTTAAAAAAAAATGTTCTGCCTCATGTGCCCTTCATTAAAATCGGTTATTTAGTTTAGGAGACGCGTAAGTTGCCCCCTGCCACCCGTCGTGGTGTCATCTTTGAAAAACTTTATAGTCTATGTGCCCTTCTAGATGTAGAGCAATCTTTATTTTACCTTGCCTCCCTACCTTTCGAGTGCATACCCGTATACCCAATTTCAGCTCTCTGGCGCGTACCCGTACATCAGTGCCACATCCAAAAAAGGATCAGCTTACTCCTTCTGATAAAAATTGCCATTTTTCTTATTTTTCGTATTATTTACCGGATTTCAGCCCTGTATCTATAATGAAAGTGCCCGTAGTTGGACCACGCCCACTTGTATAATTCCGCCCACTTTCCCCAAGTCTTCTTCACAAAATGCTGGAAAAAAACAAAGAAAGAATAATAATTAAAAAACTTATAAAGAATTCAAACCATATAGCTCCTTTTGTGCCACCCTGTATACGATTTATTTGTATTTACACCTGTCATTCGTTTTGCCACTTTTGTTATATTTTGTATTGAAATTCTTCAGGAAGCGTTTAAAATTGCCAGATGTAACAAAATATTAAGCTCATTATTACAATTAGAAAAATATTCAAATTACGGGTATATTTATAACAAAAGTTAGAAAACCTATACAAATTATACGTTTTTAAAATAACCCGATTATTCGATATGGAATAACCGGTTTAATCGATATTCGAAAAAAGGACATTTGAAAATAACCGGCTTCAATAAAACTAAAAAAAAAAACGGTCGAATAAAAACCGTTCGTTCTCCCTACTGTTTACTCAATATAAAATAAAAAAAAAACATTACGCTTACATTTATTTGACATACTGTGCGTAAGTAAGTAAGTGCATACGTTCCCACATGCACTCAAGCGCATTCAGATTGTATTTAACGCTCGCAGCGAATCTAACGGAAACACGAAATAAATAAGAATAGGACTTATATGGATATAAACAAGCATGTGAGATGTTATTAAGTAATACACACACCCACACATACAAACACAACACACTAAAGCACACGCATTGCATGCATTTCACATACATTCATTTTAAATTGATGCACTGTAATACATTTTGAATTTATTGAGATTTTATATTAAGAGTCAAGAAAGGAAGTAGAAAATGTAGTTAACGTAATGAATGTGATTCATACGTTATGTTATAATATGCAAAATCAGCAGGCAAATAAAAAATTAATTTGTAAATTACCAAGGCGAATGTTTGTTAGTGTGCGTATGTGTCTATGTGTGTGCGAATCATATTTATGCAAATCGACAATTGATGTCAATGCAATTGAAACTGAAATAACAAGTGTGGTTTGAATGACCCACAATAAATTTTAGTTTTCAAGAATCGATATACAAATTTAAAGCATCTGTCAAATATATGTAGAAGCGACAGTTGAAAAAAATATTCTCTTTATATGAACTTTGACATACTCGTATGTCAAGACAAATCGTTGGCTCGTCAAGATAGTTTAAATAAATTAAACTTATTTCTAAAAGTTCTTCAAATGTTAAGTTGTATGCAGAGCTGTTAAATTTCGATTACGAGGAATCAATTAGATTACATTTTGAAAAGAATTGTACTGTATATTAAATATTTTTGAAAATAATCAAAAAGAATCAAAAGTAATCGGATTATTTTTCGATTACTTTTGATTCTTTTAGATTATTTTGCTGTAATTTCAAGTAATTCATATTACATTTGGATTGTTATCGTAATTTAATCATTACTTCACCCTCCACAAAAAAGTAATCAAATTACTAATTATTACGATTACTAATCGTTACTTACCAGCTATGAGTTGTATATCAGCTGGCAGCTTCTGATTCTCGAGCCATAGTTTTTCGGTAAATTTTTAAAAAAGATTTTGATAAGAGCCACGATAAATTAAGAGAATTTTATCTCTAATAGAAAAAAATTTTCATAAAAAAAAGGTCCAATGATTCCTCCAGCCCAAAATCCACACCACACAGTGACATGTTGAGGATGCATTTCGTGAATCACTCGAGGATTTTCCTCACCCCAAATGCGACAATTCTGCCTATTGACAAAGCCATCAAGATGGAAATGGGCCTCGTCACTGAAGATGATTTTATCGGCAGAATCAGCATTTTCATGTTGTCTCTCCAATACCCAATTAACGAACTCCCTTCGCTGTCCATGGTCAGCTGGCTTCAGTTCCTGAGTCAATTGAACTTTGTATGCATGAAGATGCAAATCTTTAGTCAAAATTCGCTGCATAGTGGATTTGGAGACACCAATTTGCTGAGCTCGGTGTCGAATTGAGGTGGATGGAGTTTGAGCGACATCATCACGTACAGCTGCGACATTTTTGGTCGATCGCCCTGGTCGAAGGCGCGTCGTTGTCTTTACATCACTAACAGACCCAGTTTCGGCAAATTTATCCATTAATCTCTTTACAGTGTGACCCCAAATTGATCGCAATTTGCGAACTGTAGCCGCAAAACTTTCACCATTTTGGTAAAACATTTTCACAATCAGAATGCGTTGTTCATTCGTGTAGCGCTCCATTTTTATTAACCTAGTACCTTCTACTAGCAAACAATAACAATTGTTCACATGTCAAACAATGACACTTCGAATGGCGCCAAATTTAAATCTTGCGTTCTTTTTGTGACACCCTTTATAATGAAAAATGAAAACATAAATAAAAGACATGAGTAACAAAAATTGGAAACCATGATTGTCCATGTTTGTTGCCGGAATAATGGAGTTAAGGCACGGTTAATAGAGGCTTAAAAACGGAGCACAGCTAACATAAGCTATAAAACAAAACAATTTCCTTGCGATTGACAGATCTAGCCGGTTAATACAGGCCCGGATAACCGATGTTAAACTGCTTTTATGTTGGTACTGTGAGATTACACAGGCTGCCTTATATTCATACGCACTAAAAATATACACACGGGTGTGCAACAGATGCCAAATTTGTACAAAAGTCCAAATGAAAACGTTTCTGCCGTCTCCAGAAAATGTAAAACGAAAAAACGTTTCCTTTTAAATTCGTTGCAAAATTACAAGGTGGAATTGTTAATAGAAGAGCACTTGCATAAAGGAAATGTTGTAAATATGTTTCAAATGGTAAAGAATCCTGTTGTTTCTTAAGTTTTGTTTTAAAAAATTTGCAAAAATCAGTTTTAATAACGAATTTTATATATTTTCTAAAGTTTTCAAAATCCACAAGTAAAAATATGAAAATAAATATCAAACAGAAGCATTGCCATTTTTTCTATTTTTCAAACCAAAATACCCGCAAGTATTCGAATATTTTTCCCCCTTTTTTTAACTTTTATTTACTTTTCAGTCTTTTTTTTATTTTTTTTATTTTATTTATTTTTAGTCTATGGATACGTGACCCTTCCTTACAGACCATAAAAACATAATACATTTAATTAACATTTAATTACTTAAATAACAAATAATATTACGTTTTATAATATCGAAATTTAATGCCAAATCAATGTGTGTTAGTAAAGTTTATTATAATCAGTACAAATATTCTTGATAACGGATCAAAGTTGGCATAGTTAGTTTTAAATAATCTAATGTACAGCGGATAAAAATTACGTGTGTGGGGCGTGATGGAACATTAAAAGATATGTTACTTATCAAAAATTCACAACATACATTTCCTTTAATTAAATTAAGCACAAACGTAACATTCAATATTGTTGTACGACTCTTAAGTGTTGGTAGCTTAATTAGTGCCAGTCGACTAGTATAAGACGGCAGATTTAACATATTCCAGTCCAAGCCACGAAGACAAAACAACAAGAACTGTTTCTGTACAGATGCAACCGTATTGATAAGAACATTGTAGGCTGGGTCCCAAATTATTGAGCCGTATTCCAAAATTGGTCTTACAAGGGAAGTATAAAGCTGCTTAGTTATATAGGGGTCCATAAATTCCTGGGCTAAGCGTTTTATAAATCCTAAGACGGCTCGAGCTTTATTTGCAGTTATTGAAATATGTTGTATGAAATTTAATTTTGAATGCAGGAAAACTCCAAGATCGGAGATAACATTCACTTTGTTGAGCATGTGACCATTCAAAACGTAGTTTACATTACAGTGACATCTACGATAGAAGCACATGTGATTACATTTTTTAGAGTTTAATTACATGAGGTTAAGACTACACCAAGCATTAAAAGCATCAAGGTCATACTGTAAAATAATGTAATCAGCGTGATGATTGAAAATGATTATTAAAAATATTTTGACGTCCTAAGAACGTTTGAGTATTTAATAACTTTTGGCAGGTCATTAATAAACAGAGAAAAAAGTAGAAGACCAAGGTGATTTCCTTGCGGCACACCAGATACTACATTAATTGGTCTAGACATTAGTTTTTTGAAAATAACTTTTTGCCTTCTATCAGTCAATTACGAAAATATCCAGCTTAAGCAATTCCGAGTAAATCCCATCATATCAAGTTTTTTTTATAAGAAGTTTGTGGTTGACCTTATCAGAGGCCTCGCAAAATCGGTGTAAATTACATCAGTTTGTTTTTGTTGAACAAATCCTCTATTGACTAACGTTGTTAAATGCAGAACATTTCTAACAGTTGAGCAACCAGTCCGGAAGCCATGCTGAATCGGCGATAAAAGTGTTGAAACTTGATGGCAGAGATGATCAGTAATTATTTTCTCAAAAAGTTTCGGCATAGCACTAAGCTTAGCAATGCTCCATAGGAGAAGCTCACATTAAATATTTATTGCAACTCGACTTAGAGCTCCTAGTGAAGCTTGCTAAGTCTTGTTTAATAATTCTTAATATTTTAAAATTAATTCTACTTAAATACTAACTTATGAGTAGATTCTACTAGATTTACAATTTGAGTTACATTTTCTTATGCCGAAGTTTTCTTATAGCTGCTATACTTATAAAATAAATTAAATCTACCAGGCAATCATGAATTTTGAGTGATTTCCAAATTCATGATTGAGTGGTTTAAAATTATTAAATATAAATTAATTGTAAATACAAAGCCTGGGAATTATAAGTGTAACATGATTAGGGTGAAGTAATTTTGGCATTTTCAACTGTGTTATGAAACGTGCCGCTTGCCGCTAGCAACAACAACTGCATATGCAATGCAGACATTGCCAAATATTGCATTTGAGAAATTTGGGTTATTTGACACTGCTTAGTTTAATGTAAATGTGTCGGCATTTATAACTGTTTGTTGCGTTACTTGTGTGTCGGCTGTATTGACATATCGTGCATGCTGCAATAGTATATTTTTTAACGTTTATTTAACAAAAATTTTTAACAAATAACACTACTAATAAACAAACAGTAGGTTACATAATATATCGTACACTGTCTCCTATTCGAACACTCTAGTACATCTACATTTAGACAATTTATGTTCTTTTTGGAAATATTGATAACTTAATTTATACTATTAATTTACATATTACATTAATGTTACATTAATGTTACATTAATGTTATAACATTTTCTATCCATTAAAGGCCGTTTCATTGATATTAAATATATATTTCCTTGTTTTATTATGATTTAAACTTGTATAACTCTAAAAAAAAACATCCTGTACTATGCCTGTGAAAGCAAAACATAAATACGAGTATGTATATTTAAATTTTTTGTTGTTCAATTCCATTAAATTTAGACTACACCATGAACTAAAAGCATCTAAATTTATTAATCATACAGTTTCAAACTATTCATTTTCTAAAGAACATTCCATATCGCTAAGAAAACCAGTACAAGTTTCAAACAGCTTTTCCTGGATGTAACTGGTTGTAACTGGTAGCAGGTGCTTCCTGTGAAAGGTACCTTTTAATAAAAAGTATTGATTTTGTACAAGGTTCCTTTTGTGAAAGTTACATTTTTTGTTAAAAACTAAATTTTATAAAAAAAAGTACTTTTCTAGAAAGTGAATTTTGTGAAAAAGGTACTTTGTGGTGAAAGCAAATTTTTTCAAAAATTATATTAAGTTTGAAATTCTCAATGATAAACTCGGAACTACTGCAAGCTGGATATTTTTAAATGCCTGCATAAAATTATGTGTTTGTATGGATGTGTGTGTACATGTATGTGTACTAAGCAAATATATTTTAGCAATATTCAGTTTTAAAAGCATTTAATGGATTTTGCAAATTTGCCATAAATGGATAAATATTTAAAATAAAAACAATCTAATGAACAATTTTTAAATAAATATTGTGTTAACAAAACAAGAAAATCCGACTGAAATCTGTATAAAAATACCGAAATATAAATAAAATATTCACATGTTGAAAATATCACTTCTTGTTTCTAAATAAATAACTTAATGGCATTTTGAGTACAAAAAAAAACATAAATTACAAAAAAAAAACACCAATAATTGCAGACAATTTTTTTGTTCAATAAACATGTATTAAATTTATTTTTATATACATAATTGCCTAAAGATATACTACAGAAAATATTTTAAAAAAGAAAATTACATGAAATTTTTTTTAATTTAGGACGACAAATTATTCACTCGTGTAATGGTCACATCCAGACAATTTCAATTGTAGAAATCAATTTAAATTTTTTACATCTTAACTTTATGAAAAGTTACATCAATACGCAGAAAAAGCCACCATAAGCTAAGCGCGCTTATGGAAAGTACGACAATTTCCAAATTAAGTAAGAGTTTTTCCAATTTCTTCCGGAAAGAATAAGTTTCGTCCTCTTTGCAACACAATTAGTTCACCCAGTAAACTCCAAAAAGATTAATAGATTAAACCCATTGGCGGGGCCGATATTTACGAAAGAAGACATGTATGATCTATGTATAGATCTGTCTGGAAATGGTCGAAACTTTTATCGAAAAGTAGGCACAATTAGCTAAACATTCAAGATGTCATCTTGAATCCATTTGCCACACATAAAATGATGTTTGACCACGAAATATCATAGTTTTTGCCAAATACTCAACTGGTGTAGTATCAGCAGAATCCGCGCTAGAAAAATTGTTAGGAAAGCTGATTACAATTCAAAGGCAGCAGATGGCTGTCATTGAGTCTCGGTTCATCGATTATGGTACGTTCAGTACGTTCTAGAAAGCAAATATTTGCAACACTGCAAATGCAACAGTGAAATAGAAGATGCTCAAAAAACATCAAAAAAGCATCACAAAAGTGGCTGATGTAATGAAAGAGTAAATTTTAGGACCTTTCTATATTTTGAGGAAACAATATATTTATATTTATATATATTTGTATTATATAATATAATATAATATTTGTTGTATATAATAGAAATATTTCAATTGTTTTTTTATTTATTTTATGCTAAACAGAGGTTAGTGAAATATCTAAAAAATAAAAATAAGACGAACTTTTTCTAAACGAAAAACTTCTTGAAAAATAAAAATATATTTTTGCAAACTTAAAAAAATTATATATCATTACATTGGCCTTGGCCATTGAAAATCAAAACAATTTTTATTTCCTGCTGCCACAGTCAAATGTGTTATTTGATGAAAATCGTAAAATATACATATGTACATATGTATATCTGTATGTATGTACACATGCCAACTCGCCCAGACGCCACTCAGCTTATCTTTTATTTTTTTATTTTTATTATGTTTTCCTTTATATTTTTCACAAATGTGTATGTAAATATTTAAAATGTTTGTTCGCTAGTCTTAACAAATAACAAAAACAACACAAATGTTTTTTTTTTTTTGTTGCATACTTATAGGAGTTCCATAAAAAAAATTCTAATAGAACTAAAAAAAGTTGCTTATCGTTGCAAGATTTTTAGATTTCTCTTTTAGGAAAGCTCTTTGTTTATACGTGTTTTAAATTTTATTGCTTATTTAATGCACAAATCTAAATTTTAATATTTTGTAAGCTTTTCTGTTGGTTGTGGCACAAACACAGTGTTATGCATTTCGGTAACAAACTCAGCAGCAGCAGCAGCAGCATTTTATTGTGATCCATATTAATGATTTTTCTGTTTGTTTTCGTTGTTCAAACATATTTTAAGGGTGTTTATATTAAAGATATCGAATAGGAAAATAATGTTAATTGTGATTATATTTATAGTATTTTTTTCAACTAAAATATTTTTCTCTTCATTTATTTTTTATGATTTTAATGTGCAATGTACTTTTGACATGTAAACTATGAAGTTGTAAATTTACACTTGTGCATAGTAGTGTACAATATTAGTTTTTACGTAATTAATTGTTGAAGAAAATCTTTTCAAAAAATATTTGCCCCATCTGACCAAATAGCAAAAATGTTTGTTGAAATAAACGTTACTGCTTTTGTTGGCAACCACTATTAAATCTTTAATGCGGTATGATGACAAATTTTTGAGTATAAACATGAGAATATTTACAGTTTTGTTAACAAATGTGCTCAACAGAAATCTAACATTGACTTTGCATACAATCCATCGTGTGTTCAATCTTCCGTTGAGCCAGCAATTTTTTTATTTATTTATTTATGCTCCCTCGTCGGTCTTTCATCAAGAAAACGTCGCCGAAATGAAGTAATATATAAAAGGGCTCCCCTTTAGCTTAACAAACAATATAACATCAGAGAGGCAGCAAATATACTTTAGAAATTA
This sequence comes from Dexiosoma caninum, assembly GCA_963924685.1. Classification (NCBI taxonomy): domain Eukaryota; kingdom Metazoa; phylum Arthropoda; class Insecta; order Diptera; family Tachinidae; genus Dexiosoma; species Dexiosoma caninum. The sequence goes on along the minus strand of OZ004727.1, from coordinate 23,167,779 downwards.
ACAAAACGTGCAACTTTCTCTTACTCCTACCCTTCTGTACACTATCCCTTACAAACCAGATCCGTTGCAATGTATTGCATACGTGGATGACATTTCCTGGCCAATAGTTCAAAGAAGAAAGTACTGCCGTTAATTTTAAATCAATATTCGTAACAATAATGTCCAGCCGTTGCCAACCACAAATTAGTTTTCGCATTTTTCTCCATTTAGTTGGAAGGTTTGCTCTCATATCCCTTCCTGCCGCTAAAATTTGGGTAGGCCTCGATTTCTGCTAAATTTTTAAAGAAATGTTTCTATGAAATTAAATATTAAAGATTTTTATGTGTATATTCTCCGACGATTTTAAATGTGCATGAAGAAATATTTCTTTGTATATTTTAATTCGGCAATAAAACGCTTAAATTATTCATTACACATCCATTTTAAAAGCAAATAAAAAATCATTTCTCAGTAGATTAATAAAACAAAAACACTCTTTTCTGCAAAGTACAAATAAGACAAATGTTTTTCCCTTTATGGCAGCTTCTTAAATTTCCAAACAATAAATAAAATAAAACACTTAAAATTATCGCTGTACAAAAAAAAAGTTGTCTTTAATTTTTCAAGTTTTTATGGGAAACACAGAAAAGCAGAAATGTTTAAAATATTAAATTAATTGTAAAATAAGGAACCTGTTGAGAAAGTTGCATATAAAAATTAGTAATAAATCATTGGAGCACACAAAGTTAAAATAAAGAAAAGAAATAAAAATTTAACATTACGGGTTTGCCAAGTATTTTTTAACTTGAGAATTATATTCAGGTACCCAACATGGAATGAAGTCATTGTTAGGGATTATGAGAAAACTACTTATATGTCGCAATTTTACAAAAGACTCAGCCAACTGAAGGAGAAAAACCAGCAGCAGCTGTATTTGCTGCTTAAAAGGTTGTGGGTTCGATTACACTAACGCTTCTATTTTGCTTAATTTTTTTTAATTATTAATATGTTATTCTATGAAACAGATAAAAATTTCTGCTGGGACTTGAATGCAGCATTTCTCTACTTATAGAATTCTCTGCCTAGCACGGCAAAATTTTTGAAAAAACTTTCTTGAGCAGGAATAAATGTTTTAGAATAATTTTTTAAAAAATATATTTAATACGATAATATTAAACGCAGCCAAAATTTGGCTGCCAAAGTAATGAGTTAAAATACTAATTATCATACTCTTCACTACTTTTTTTTAACTAATTACTTTAACATGCCGATGTCATTGGAGACAAGTACAAGTATGTACACTGTCGCTTATGAATAACAACTTCTAAATGCCATTACAAATAGGTTATTGCAGTAAGTAGTTATTTTGAAGAGCAGTAGTAAAAAGTTAAAGGTAATGACTCATTAGAGACTTATTTCATATTCCTTTGTTTGACATGTACATATCGAGCCTTTGGTGCAATACCGTAGTAACTCAAAATTTGAATTTTTTTAGCTAAGTATGCAGAAATGATCGATTGGGGAAATATACATCTAAAGGAAAAAAGATTATGGTTCTATCTCTAACTGTCTTTATTGCCTCCAGCTATTTCCAACAATATTTAGTTGCATTAATGAAATATTTCCTTTATGACTAGAAATTTACAAACAGAAAACATTACAAAACATGACTCTTTATTTAAAAACTTGTAAAAAAAATAACTTTAGTAAACGAAAATACTATCAAAAAGATGGCTCAAAACTTAAAATGCATTTTTCTCAGTTCACGATTTTTTGAATTACGACCGTATTGCACCAAAGGCTCGATATGCTCGAGAAACAACAACAAAAAGAACATAACAACATTGACCTTGCTACCAGGGTATTTGTAATTGAAAGCGTTCAAAAATCAATAATTAATAATTAATAATTTCTTCAATAGGCTGAAGCTGATGACACTAGTACACGAATTTTGATTTAGAAAAAGTATTTTTTAGCGTAAGTAGCTTTTTTCATTTATATTTAAATGCTGCATAGAAAAATGACAATTATATTTTAAAATTAGTTACCATTTCTTAGAAAAATAGTCCATAAATAGTCCAGCAGTAATCCGCATTGAACATTGAAACGTCCCACTTGCCTTGATATCGTTTTTCCATGTTAGCGATGTCCTTGTGGCGGCGCACACTGGGGATTTTTGTATGGAGGTGCGGAAAAAAATATATTTGTCAAAAAATGTAGTGATTTACTTTACAAATTTACTTTTATTTATATAGTAATACACAAAAGTAATCAAAATAAAGTAAGTTAGAGAAATGTATATCGTTACCTACAATGTAAAAAGCCCTAACTAACAAAAAAATTCTAAAAGAGCCTTAACTTCGTCGCTTATAACACTATGCATTTTCTGGCTAAATGAAGGAGTCAAATGTGAGATCATGCATAATATCTTCGTTCGTGGCAATTCGACTGCATTTTCTAGAGTGTCGAAGGCGATATTTTTTATAGTCTTTGTTACGACTTTCCTGAGCCTCTTCGGATAGTAAGCCTACAGGAAAAATACACTTTTCAATTATATCTTTTCCATGAATCAGAATTTTGTGAAGTGTAGGTGGCATATTGTACCACTCGTACAGTGCAGCAAACTCTTTTGCCGTCTCCAGACAAAAATCACCAAATTTTTTTGGATTTACTACCTCGGTGATTGTTATAGCTTCGAGAATTATTGAAAACCTATTGATTATGTTTTCATCTAGACCCGTGATTTCGGAAATCAAAGCAGGATTAGCAAAGAATCTTCGTCTTTTGAGTCTTCTCCTAAACGACGTAAATCCGCCAGAAATAAAAATAAAGCCAATAATGAACAATTAATCACCGATAATCAGCCTGATATTGTGTCTGATTCGTACAATACCCATGCAAATACTGGTCAAAAGACCAACAATGAAGCATTGTCAACACCTGTGGTAAAGCCAATGAATACGGTGTTAATAAATCAGGAAAATTTTGTTGTTGATCAAGGTCCAAGTCCATCAGGATCTGGTGTGTTGCATAATGTCTAAAAGTCTAAAAGTGGCGCTCTATCATCTGCCGTGCCGGGTCCATCAAGTTCTATTTCTGTCAGAATTTCTCCTAAGCAATTAATTGTTTTGCCTCCGAAAAGATATATATTTATTTCCCGTTTGGCTTATGATACAACTATCGAATCGTTGATTATTATATAAAATCCAAATTGGATGCTGCAGACGATATATTTGTCACGAAATTTTCATATTCAGAATTCATAAATTCAATATAGTCATAAGTACCTTGTTATTAGTCTGTAAGGATTATATCCATTGACTAAATTTAAATAAATAAAATAAATAAATACTACGTATTTTTCAATATTTTACTGACAGGTACTTATGAATGGGCGCATATTTCGAAACGTTCCAAAACATGAGCACTCATAAATGTGGGTGCAATTTCTGTAAAAAAATCATGCAGGTAACTAACGGAAAGACCCAAATAATTAAAAAAGTGCACTTTCCTCTTTTCCTTTTAATTGTCCACACAAATTTATTAGCGCTTATTACTTTGCTACTGCAATCATAAAAATCAAATAACCTTTTGTTTATTACTTTTTTTTTAATTCTGAAAATCACAAAAAAAAAGTCTTCAATGTTTTTTCCAAATAATTTTGTGCATATCTCGAGCAAATTTTTTAAATTCATACCTTTACTTAATTTTGATTTATGTCTCATTTTGTTAATAGATTATGCGACTTTACGTGAAACTAATAGGACTTGACACTTTTTTACAGTTTTTATGAATGAAAAAAAAAAAATTAATTTTTTAGGCAAAAAATATTTTTTTTTCTTCATACATTTATTTATAACTGCGAAACTGTTGCTTATGTAGCGAAACGTTATATAAACAGATGAAAGTAATTGTAATTCTTGGTTTTTCTAAATTTCTTTAAGCAAAATCCGACTAGTGGTTCTTGAGTTATGTTAAACAAAAGAGCCTTATCAGAATTGAATCACGAATCAATCAGCTGAAATATGTTGTACTGTGTAATGCAACAAATTGAGAGGTAGCACCTGGTGGCACTTGAAATTGATTAAAAATGTAAAAACAGATATGAGATAATGTATTAGTAGTGATTTCCAACCGTGGGCTAAAATTGCAGGTCCAAATGTTTGGAGAAAAAAGGGATTTTTGTTATATGTTCATAAAAATAAACAAACAAAAAAAAACTCAAGTCTCTGCAGAGTTTATTTTTTAAATTTTAGTATACTGAAATATCCTACTTTAAATAAAAAATAAAAAGAAAAACGTTAGCTCACATAATAAAATAATATTCGTTTTGAAATTCTTAGCTTTAAATTAAGTTAGTTCGATAAAACATACAAGTACTGAGTTTGAGACGGCTATAAAAAAAAACTAGCAGTCAGATCGGAGTAATTCTTGTTGATTTGATTGTACCATTTAGTCTAAAATTTCAAAATATCACTGCATATTGCATGAAGAGTATGTTGACAATTTGACTTTTTTCCGCGAAATCCCCAGTGTGCGGCGTTTATATACAGTGGCCAAAAAAACTATTCGACATAGGCCGTAAACTTTATAAATTTATCAAGAAAAAAATATGTAATGTTGTTTTTAACAAAATAAACTTATAAAAGTCTTTATTAAGGAACGCAAAGTTATATTCAGTAAAAAAAATGAGATCTCAAAGTAAAAAAAGCAAAAAACACATGAATTAAAATATTAATAACAAAAAACAATCAAAAAAAGTATTCGACATTGGTAACATTTTTAAAATACATGAATTGAAATACAAGCTTATTTCTACTTCAGTAGCGAGTTGCTTTTCCTTGCCAACGTATAACCTCTTTTAAACGATCTGGCATAGATTTTACCAACGTTTTGGTATATTCCGGATGAATTTGGTTCCATTCCTCCTGCAGGAGAACTTTCATCTGGTGTTTGTGCGTAAATTCACGTTTTCTGATTTTTTTTTTCCAAGTGACCTCAAAGATGTTCAATTGGGTTAAGGTCTGGGGACTGTGGCGGCGTTTTTATTAATTTTGGACAATTATATAAAAGCCAAAGCTTTGTATTAGTGGCACAATGTTTGGGATCATTATCTTGATAAAACTGAAATCTATTTGCCAGACCCAATTTTCCAGCACTTGACCTCAAATTTTGCTTTAGGAGGTCAATGTAATTTCGGTGATCCATAATCCCATCAATAAACGCAATATTACCCATGCCTGATGCCGCCATACATCCCCATACCATAACACCACCGCCACCATGTTTAACAGTTGGTACCATATTCCTTTCATCTAATTCTGTGTTAGGCTTGCGATGTACCAGAACTTTTCCATCACATCGAAAGAGATTATATTTACTTTCGTCAGCAAAAATAAAATCCATCCAGAACTCCATTGGCTTATTTATTACATGCTCTTTCGCAAAATCTAATCTCAACTCTCTATTTTTCTTAGTAATGTGTGGCTTCTTCCTTGCTGATCGTGCATGGAAATCGTGCTTTTTTAAGACGTTTCTTATTGTTTGAGATGTAACGGATATACCTAAGTGTTCCTCAGTGTTTTTAGCTAAAGTGTTAGCAGTAATTTTTGGATTTTTTCTTACTTCACGCACGATTCGCCGTTCATCTGAATCTGTAAGTTTGCAAGGTCGTCCAATCCTTACCTTGTTTATCACAGTTTTACTTGATTTGTACTTTTTTATAATGTAATATACAGTAGTTCTTGATTTTTAAACGATTTCTGATATAGTCTTTTCGGTTTTTCCTAATTTAAAATGATGTATTATTAAATTTCTTACATTAACAGAAGTTTCTTTTCCTTTACGTCCCATCGTCGCGATCACTTGCACAGAAATAAGAAAAAAGTTCTTGTAAATGATAAACAAGAAACATAGCGATATTTTTACCAACAATGACATGAAGTAATGAGAAATTTACAATCAGAATAAGGGAAAAACAATGCCAGTCGAATACTTTTTTTGCTTTGCAATTTTTGTTTTTTCGTTCAAACAGATAGATGAGTTAAAAAATGTGCATTTTTTATTATTTTTAAGACCATAAATTATTAAATACATATAATACAATGTGATCTCACGTTTATACATATAAAAAACAAAAGGATACTAGCATTTTCAATGAAATTTAAGAAAATAATTGCAATGTCGAATAGTTTTTTTGGCCACTGTATAATGTTAAGAGATCCCATCATACCCCGGATATATTTACATAAAACTAAACTGTCAGCCATTTATAAAAATATTGCATCAACTGTTGTCTGGTATATAACCACATTTTCTAAAAGGTTCCATTGTTGCCATCTCGAACTTAAAAGTTCTACCTTTATTCTTTGACAATTCTAAGTCCCTTACTAAAACATTTAATTCAGCTTGCGTTATCCTTTGTGTCTGTGATGATGTACTAAGTACCTCGTATTCTGACATTGACGAAATTGACTGTGAACCGCCTGTGATTTCATCTTTATCGTCACCGTTGTTAGGAAGTTTCGGGATCGGATGAAGATTAATGTGCGTTAGAGGACGAGTAGCCGATGGTATATTTGGATATGTTATGACATTCTTCTTTTTTTTTTTTTTTGAAACACCCCTACCTTTTCCAAATATATGAGTCGTCACGCAGAAATGACAATCACTTACGTGATTCGTCGCTTCTCGCCACTGCATTGGCAGTGCAAAACGAAATTATGTTTTTTGCCATTCAGCCAATTTCTCGAATCGGTAGCACATGGATTGCAGCAGAAATGAGTAGCCCAGCTTTTATTTTGGTGTTTGATGTTTTCGTTAAAGTAGTAATAATGGGCTTTTTTTTACTATATGCGATATACAACGCCTTTCTTTATTAAATATCATCTCACCACAAACATAACAACAAACATAACATTTTCGAGACATTTTGATATAAAATAGTATTATACCTTTTTACTTTTAACACTTTTATCGCTTATATGTAGAGAAAAGAGCACTAAAACGCAATATTTTGGATATTTGATACCAACTTACTAAGTAAATCTAAACACTATGAAGTAAAATGTGGGTACTTTCGTTAAATTCGAAAAGTATCAGGTATCGTGAAAACTAAAACTAATAAATGAATTTGACTTATCAATTCGTATTTTGCATGGACAGAGAAGCATAAATTAGTTAAAATTATTTCGGATACTTTTCCTTGTATACTAGTGTAATTGATACCTTTACAGGCAATGAGAATTACATGCGATAGTTGTATACTAAGAAACAAACTAAATGAAAATATTTGACGGTGCAATGCCTTGCATATGTGGGGGGCACTGATCCGAGAAAAAAACATTCAATGGCAAATTGTCAACGCTCCGGTCGAAATGTTTGCGATACCTATCAAAAATTTACTCCAATTAATAGATCACCTTCAACTGACAAAAACAAGAAATATATAAAAATTGTTTGGTGACTCATCATGATTATTGCTGGTTCGTTCTCGCCATATGAGCGAAATCGCATTTCGTTCATAAAACATAATATTTCCACTTTATCTAGAATAAATATTTAAAAATATTCAGTATTTTTTGTTAATAGAAAAAATAAAAAAATTGCATTTTATAAAAATTTCGTTAAAAACCTTTTATTTAATTAATCAAATTATTAAAACGATCACAAAATTTTTGTTTAAATTTTGTATAATTTTCTTTGTCTATTTGTTCCGAATAAGTTTATATAAAAATATAATAAAATAGTATCTCTTAAAATGTATTAAATTTTAAATTAGGTAATTTTTTTATTGCAAATCTAAAGCTAAAAGTTTTCAAATCAGATTTCACTTATTTTGCCTGAATAAAATTTTATTCCTCGTCCTCAACTTCTTCTTCTACTACACGTGTTGTCTTGCGTCTGGAAGGACCACGTACACGCTGAGGTTTCTTTTCTTTAGGTTTGGGATTTTCCAATTCCTCTAATTGGGCAGCGGTTAAACGATCTTTATACCAGTCCGCACTGAAACAAAAAGAAAAAAAAAACATAAATAACGGGTTCAGTGACTAAAAAGCAATTTTGGGTTAATCAAGTTACCATTCTGGCACATTACGTGACCATTCGCAATGTTTCTTCTCTTCATCGAATACTTGACCCAATTTGCAACCGTTTCTTCTTGGAATATCTCCATTAACACACACATAGAAATATTGGCAATCATCAGGATCAGCATATCTGGGATGTGTGGCCGCTTCGGTTTCATTGACTTTGGGACATTCGAATGCAAAAATGTCTTCAGACTTGCAGCCGGTAACGCCAACCTCATCGGGCCAGGTACATATACCAGTTTTAGGATTGAATACTAGTCCAACAGGGCAAGTAATCATATTGAATTGACCATCCACACAATAGTAGAATTTATCGCAAGTGCCGGGTTTCTCATGACCGAAATATCCATTTTTTCGGGGACAATGTTCAGAAGGTTGGGGAGTTTCTGCAAAAAATTACAAAAAATGTTTCATATTTTAAAAAGCGTCTGCACCCTTTGTCTTTGTGATAGTAATTTCTGATATTCATCATATGTGTCAGTTTCAGTTAAAAGGAACCTATGGGCAAAAAATGAGTTTTGGTGATAAACGATTTTGAAGTTAACAAGTTAATTTTGAAACGCCTGAACGCTTTCATAGCTCGAACCCCGTTAAAAGGGAGTTTTTTGGGGGTCGCTGATTACAAATCTGGTATTAGATTTTGAAAATTCAAAATGTCGGATTCAATATGATTGAAGATTTGAAGATTTTAACTCGTATTACAACCTGTAAATGATTTAATGCCGAACGTTATAACTCCACAGGGTTTATCTTTGGAAAGACAGTTGTATCTGTTCAAAAATATTCGAGACTTAGTTTCCGACATGAAAAAAGCCGACGATGTAGCACCACAACCAAAACGAATTTTGGTTCAACAAAAAAAAATAAAGATAAGGAATTGGTAGCTATGACAATAAAAAGAAGAAATGACAGTTCAGAATTAAAAGTGAAATGGAAAAAAAAATATCTAAGAAGCAAAATTAATTTAAATTTTGTTTTTGAAGGTATTGTGTTTAATTTTTAAGTTATTATGTTTTTTTTTGTTTTTAAAATAAATACTGAAATAAAATTGGAGCCACCTTTTAGAATTTTAAAAGCAGGACTTTAAGTTCATTATGAGCGATCGCAAAAACCTGTAAGTAATGATTTTAAAATAAATCTGATCAATTAAAAAAAAACCTATCCACCATTTAAGATTTTTAAAATTTAATACCAGATTCGTGATCAGCGACCCTAAAAAGCCCTAAATGATCAGTTCAAAATAAACCCCATAATGCTAAAAAAAAACACTCGCCATTTAGAATTTACACAATCTAATATCAGATTCGTAACCTACAATTCAAAAAACCGCCGGATAACTAGTTTCAAGCCCTCAGATGTATCAAAATCGACTTGTTAACTTTAGAAAAAAAAAAGTCCGCCATATTGGATTTTGAATTTTCAAAACTTAATACCAGATTCGTAATCTTCGGTCCCGAAAACCCCCGAAAGGCGAGTTTCAAGTAAATTAGTTCAATTACAGAAAATTTTGTTACATCGGGTTCTTTTCTTTTTCTTTTCTTATCAAAGGTGTATTTTAAAGTTTACTTATGACAAAAGTAATGCAGTTAGAAAACTGCAGTTTGCTGCATTGGAAAGAGCGTATTGTCTATTTTAAGAATCACCGAAAAAGTACAAATATATTTTTTCATCCATAGCTCACTTTTAACTGAAACTGACACATATGCTGAAATTGTTTTTATTTATTTATCAAATCCTTGTACATATTTCCTGAAATTGTCAAATCAGTGTTTTTCACGCCGTTTTTAGTGATGTTTAAAATTTTCCATGCGAAATTTTCTTGAGCTAGTGAATTTCGTTCGACGGCATCATAGTGTTTTTGTATTTTATATACACAAATTACAAATGAATGAAAATATTCTGTCGTGTTCAAGTTCACAGTTAATTTATCATAATATTGTGAAGAAATTACTTTTTTTGATTAGAAGAATATAATGATAGTACTTCATTTGTAATAACTGTAGTTTGATAAAATTCTAAATATTCTGAATATTCAGAAACGCATGTATGCGGCGAAAAATGCTAGTTAGCCTTTCAATGAAAGGAGAAAATGACTATGAAGTGGTTTGTCATTGACATCCACTAATAAACCAATTGCTAATAAATCAAAAAAAAAAAATTGTGAATAAGGAAAGACGGTTAAAAAGTTGTAAAAAACTAATGAGGGTGGCGATGGCTGAGGTAGTCTGTACGTTGATTGCAAAACCAAAAACAGACCTGGGTTCAACGCCAGTTTCAGACTAAAATTTTAAAATAAAAATAAACATCTCGCATTTTTCTGATGTGCATTAGTGTGTTGGTTTGTGTGTCAGTTATTGACGGAAGGTTTCAGTGGCGAAGGCATAGTCACTGGTCATTGAACAATACCGGCTTCAGCTGATAGCAATACACAATCACATCAGAACGCCCTCATTCGTCGGTATTGTGTAGCACTGGCGAAGTAATATAGTAATAAAAAATGGCTACTAAACCGATGCTGCTATAAACAAAGAACGTGCGAAAGCAGATCTGTAAAATAATTAATTAGAATTCACTTCCTGTCGTTTCTCTAACTATCCCTTTCCTATAGTTCCAGCACAATGCATGGCATGTGTAAGGGTCATCCTAGATAAAAAAAAAAGAAAATTTCGTTCTCACCTGTACTGAAAACAGACGCTTTGCCCTTTGGAAATATATGAACTATGACCTTTACTAAAAACATAAAAACAACAAAGCTGCAACTTGAAAATAGTATGTGGACAGTAACCATTATTCTCGTATGCATTTGCTTAAGCTCTGACGGGTTAAATATATGATATTAATGGCAACTACGTGTGTAGTGGCATAGAAAATACGTATACGTATTCTACTTAACTGTTGTTGGAGATTAATTGTTATTTTTCCCTCATTCTAATCAAAAAAGTAATTTCTTTACAATATTGTTACAAATTAACAGTGAACTTGAACACGACAGTCAATTTTCATTCATTTTTAATAACTGTAGTTCGATTAAATTCTAAATTTAATTATAAATATACACAAATTTGTTTTATTTTTCACTACGAATATTCGCAGACAAAAAATTCGTCGTTCGTTCCAGTTGTGCTCATAGCATAAGAGTTTACTTGCGTAACCATTTCTTGTTTACTTCCTTAATATTCAAAAGATACTCTGAAAAAAAACTGAAAAGCAAAACAATCAACTAACAAACTAAAGTCCAGTACCATAACTGTCAATTAATCATGATCATATAATGGACTTTACCTAAACAACAACACGAAAAACAATAGCAATATTGTTACAGACATAAAACTAACCACACAGTGTTCTTTTACAAAAGTCAACAGAATCTGTAGTGGAAGAGCTAAGTCTACCGGCATTAGCAGCAACACCGTACTAAAGTTACTCATTCGCACACTTGGGAGATCAATGACTCTGCTGCACTGTATAAATATCTCGGGCTAAATGTGTAAAAAGTCCAACAAATTGGAGAAAACTTTTGTGAGAATTTCCTTTTTTCCATTTATGTCTTACTTATTTAGTTTTCTGCAGTCGAATTCTAAAGGTTACTAACACTTTTTGTTTGACCTACAAAATTGTGTATTAGACATGTTTCATAACCAATATGCCTTGATGCAGACAAGCAAACAAAGTTACAAATAAAAATGTTTCTATGCAAAGAAGTGACAATGGTGTGCATTGGAATAAAATCCCACTCGTAGCAAAATATAACGTTAGTGTTCCTACGTGTGTATGCATGTATGTATGTATGTATGTGGCGTGTTGTGATCATCTAAATTGTCGGAAGTTTTTAACTGACAAAGAATGAAAAAAGGGTTATTTGCCAAAGTTGGAGGTTGTAACAATTCATTCAATTCCATACTTTAACTTTAGTTGTTATTGCAACTGAAATTTTCACATGCAGGGTTCTCCAATAAGGACCGATAGTCCTTACGATAAGATAGTCGACTTCGTAAGGCCAGCAATTAAAACTCATTTTTAAAAAATCTTGTTTTATTTATGAAAACCAAAAAAACATTTGCAATTGAATTTATAATAAAATCTACATAATAAATTATTAATGTTAATATTGTATTGCCTCTATACGATTCATTGAAATAAAATACTTTATTTTATTTTTTTTATATATATTTTTGAAATAATTCAGTCAATATTGATAACATAAATTGTTTAAAATTTTATTATGATTATTATTAAATAAAAATTATTTTATAGATCCTGAAGATGAACCTTATGGTTCGAAATATATAGATCAACGTAAAATAAAGTATTTTATTTCAATGAATCGTATAGAGGCAATACAATATTAACTTTAATAAATCAACAGATTCAACAATACAAAGTTAATTAACATTTTAATAAATAAAAAATTATTTTTTCATAAATAATAAATTATTTATTAGATTTGAAATTTTTTCTGTTTGTGTTCACATATCTCACGAATGTGTTTATTGGGGCCCACTTGGGAAAAACTGTTGCTAGAGCAGTAACTTTTTCGTTGGGGTATACGAATGAACTCCCAACCAGATCTCTAGTAGGATACAGGTATTGGGTTTGTCACAACCATTCGTAAATTGTTCCCAATAAGTGTATTGACAGAATTTCTAGTCGGGATATTTATTACAATAGTGGCATAAGTTAGCAAATTTGAACTGACTAGTTTTCTGCCAGCTCCTTTCTCCTGTGATTGATCCAATACTGAGAGACAAATGTGACAGGAAAGAAAAATGTGATGGCCTATGACAGTCAACCAACCATATTACCAAACTCTTTACTCCGTGGCAACATTAAATGGTCAGTATGTAGCAAAATGCTTGTTTTAAAATATTTTCACGGCTTCTGCGTAAGTTTTGTTTTTGTTGTTCACATCATCTCGGCATTACAAATTCATTCAAAAAACAACACATGTGCATATCGAGCCTTTGGTGCAATACCGTCATAATTCAAAAAATCGTAAACTGAGAAAAATGCATTTGAAGTTTTGAGCCATCTTTTTGAGAAGTATTTTCGTTTACTAAAGTTATTTTTTTTTACAAGTTTTTAAATAAAGAAGCATGTTTTGTAATGTTTTCTGTTTGTAAATTTCGTGTCATAAAGGAAATATTTCATTATTGTAAATAAATATTGTTGGAAATAGCTGGAGGCAATAAAGACATTTGTAGCTGTAGAATCTGAACAGTGAGATTTAGAACCATAATCTTTTTTCCTTTAGATATACAATATTTCCCCAAAGATCATTTCTGCATACCCAGCTCAAAAAATTCAAATTTTGAGTTACTACGGTATTGCACCAAAGGCTCGATATGTACAGGATGTATAGGCAAGTTTGAAATTCTTTAAACTTTAATCATTTCTGAAACCGAAAGCCCTAAAAAACATTAAAAAAAATGATTGCACATACATTTTCAATTAATTATGCCGTTAAGTCCATTGCATGTATAATAGAGTTGTGTCGTTCAGCTCTGAGCTAGCTCAATAGAACGATTCAGTAAACTGAGCGAAGTGAGCGCTCACTTTTTTTTGAAGAGCGCTTGCCATGTTTTTTTTTCGTTAATTTTATTGGTTCGTCAGTGCTACCAGAACCAAAAAATTTTCTCAAATAAAATTTGTATGATGCCAGATGCGAATATTTCACGTCATTGGCGATTTAGTGCAAACACTATTTTTTCTTAAAAAAATTTCTGTCTTGTAGTTTGTATTTATTTTACTTAAATTTCGATACTTGAATAGTAATAATCTAAATTTTATTAAAATTGTTTATATATTTTTATATTAGACTGTGTAAAACATTTCACAAATTTCCCTAAAATAACAAATTTCAGCACCAAAAACATATTTTCTCTTTCTACTACTGATTAAAGCTGCCTTGGTGCTGTATTTGATTGAATCAAATGAGCTAAAAAATCAGTTCAAAAACAAAATCAAATGAGCTAAAAGTCAACTGATACTACTGAGCTACTGAACGAACTAAATGAACCAGCTCACCAAAAAGAGCTGAACTGAAAAGAGCGCTCACTTCAAAGAGCTCATGAACCCATCTCTAATGTATAATTAAAAATAAGCTTTCCTAACAGTTTTTTTATAAATTCGAATAAGGCAATCCTTAAGCAAGTATGGGTTAATAGTTAAATTTTACTTATGTTCGTTGTGGTACGTTTATGTTCAACATTAACAGGATAAATAAAATTCTTTGTAAATTCTTTTAGCCTTATTTCTATATATGTATGTATGTATGTATGTATGTATGTTGCGCCAACATAGTAACTGCATACAAAAACAAAATAATGTTACACCTTGTTAATGTCATATGCATACTTAGAAACTGAACAGGATTTTCTATATAAAACAAATTCTGCTATTTCCTTTATAAGCACTTAAAATACACAGAATTGCACCATAGTTGCAAAATACTTACAACAGTTTCCACATCGAAAGCACACTAATTAGGCTGGTCCCTATTAACGGGTTGATAGCAAATCATGGCTATGAAGCAGTCTCAAGGCGGACACTTCTTATTATTTTTTAAATAATAAAATTTTCAACTTATTTTAATAAAAAGACATTTCAACTCTTTAAACTTGTCAGTCAGTAGCCGGTTTTGGAATCTGCATAAGTTTATACTCAAAAGCGGAGCTTTACTAATAGTTTTACATTCAGACTGTGTTGCAACGCTGTGTCAACATGTTAAAAGTATGTGCATGTGCGTGTATAGGTGGATAAATTTGTGCATGTGTTTGTATACTAAGTTGCGCATTAGACTATGTATGTATGTGCATATGTATATTACTGAGTGAATGCGTGTGGATGTTTCCCGTTAGACTGTGTTTATGAGCGTTGTATTGTTTGCCATGTTAAACGACAATATAAGTGGTGTTTAGTGGGGTTTAACTCTTGAGAAGACGATGGTATAAATAAAAAATAAAAGCGAAAAACAACATCATCCAATTACAACAACGGCAGTGCATTTGCCTTTCTTCTTTTTCCAAATGCTTTATCATGACTGATTTTGTGTGTGTTTATCTACGGCTGCGAGCAGTCATCTGCATGTATATACATACGTACACTACCTGCCATTTGAATAGGACGCCTACTTTTTTTGTCCAATTTACCAGTGGTCAGAGGATGTCCCCTGGCTGTAGGTTAGGGGGGGGGAGGTTAGAGGAAGTAGTAATTGTGGACATTAGACTAGAATTTTCCAACAATGAAGTTTACAACTAAGACTTCAGCACGATACGTATTGTTCGGCTAAAAAACGAATTACCTCAGCAATACGTAGTGCGTGTCGCTGGAAAATCGTCAACAAATGGATGCGGCCTCGCACACAATCTTGTTGAACGTAAAAATGTTCAAGTTTCGGAAACGAGTTGCCTGATGGCATTGCAGCACATTTTATTGAAGTAGCAATAATACAGGGAGACGCAGCCCACATTGCGCCAATACTCCAGCGATTCAATAGAGTTGGCTACCCTGTTGTCACCAATAAGTCTCTTCGCCCTCTCCAGTACGTGCTCAAGTAGCTTTAAAATAGACTTTGAAACCCCAATCCATTCTACCTAAACATCTGTATGCAATGCTAAAGCAGTGTTTAAGTAAAGTAGTAATATAAATATAAAGTATTATATTTCATTTTGTTCAACTTTGTAACACCATGGACGTTGAGAAACATTTGTTTGCTTTGCATTATAAAAAAACAATGTCTGCAGAAAAAATAATTTCCGAAAGTAATTAATAAGAATAATAACTATTATTGAATAAAATAATTACATTTTTAATTGAAATTAACTATTTATTTCATTAAAATTGTGTACCTTTCGTCTTTAGTCGCCATTGTTTATAAAGGGTGGTTAAATTTCAAGGGCCGATGTTGATTTTGAATAAAACACAAACTATTTAGGAAATTATTGTAATTTTATTTTATTATGATATATTGGTATTACTCAATTATGTATGGAACAAAATATCGGCCAAATGGGCGCCGCGACCACGGCGGCACACCTCCATCCGATGGTCCAAATTTTCGATGACCCTGAGGCATAATGGAGGTTCTATGCCGTTAATGTGCCGAATTATCTCATCCTTTAGCTCTTGAATTGTTGCTGGCTTATAGACGTACACCTTTTCTTTCAAATAACCCCAAAGAAAAAAGTCCAACGGTGTCAAATCACATGATCTTGGGGGCCAATTGACATCGCCATTACGTGAGATAACACGGCCATTGAATTTGTTGCGCAAAAGAGCCATTGTTTCGTTAGCTGTGTGGCAAGTGGCACCGTCCTGCTGAAACCACATATCGTCCACATCCATATCTTCCAATTCGGGCCATAAAAAATTCGTTATCATGTCACGATAGCGAACACCATTCACAGTAACTGCCTGACCGGCCTCATTTTGGAAAAAATACGGCCCGATGATGCCGCCAGCCCATAAACCGCACCAAACAGTCACTCTTTGTGGGTGCATTGGTTTTTCGACAATCACTCTTGGATTCTCATTCGCCCAAATGCGGCAATTCTGTTTATTGACGAATCCACTGAGGTGAAAATGTGCCTCATCACTGAAGATGATTTTCTTCGAAAATTGATCATCCACTGTTGCCGTGGTCGCGGCGCCCATTTGGCCAATATTTTGTTCCATACATAATTGAGTAATACCAATATATCATAATAAAATAAAATTACAATAATTTCCTAAATAGTTTGTGTTTTATTCAAAATCAACATCGGCCCTTGAAATTTAACCACCCTTTAAAAAGCACTCGCAAAATAAATGATGCTTTTGTTGCGTTTATTTGCATCAACTGAGCATGTGATGACTTTAAGAATGCCATACAGCGTCAAAGTTTGCATGGTTGCGTTTAGGAACATGAGACATTATCACACTTTAAAGTAGCCGACGTTTAGAAATGCAGCCTTAAAAAGCCTAAGCACTTGCCTGCTTTAATTGAGACCTGAAATATATGCTCACTCCAGCGCACGTTATATTGGATTTTCATGCCAAGAACCTTAAGATATTCAAGGTGTCATTCATATTCTGCCTCATGACAATAATAATCGCCATGCTATTAAATCGCCTGCTATTAAAATAAAATGAACGAGCCAAATGCTGCATCCGCAAAAGATTAGATAGGGTTGGGAGTTCGACAGAGAATGTCTTTATGAAAAATTAAAAATAGAGTAGGAGAAAATACAGAACCTTGCGGTATCCCTGAATTTATTTTTAAATCGTTTGATGAGATCCCATATATTACAACTTCTATTGTACGATCTCTGAGAAAACTCGACATGATTAGCGAGAGAAGTCGTCGCAGACACCAAAGACAAGAAGTTGTGATGGAAGTGCTACATGCCACACTGCGTCAATCCCCTTGGAAATATCTAGAGCCACCACCATACTTTCGCCAAAATGGTGCATAAATTGACACTGCTTTTCCGAAAGTAAAGCCAATAAAACTCCCGTAGTGTGCTCTAGTTTATCATTGGGGTGTCCTAGGTTCGATTCCTAGCACAGACTCTGGTCTCTATCAGTACAACAAGTGAAAATGTTAGGACAACAGGTAGCACAAAGGGACTTACAACTTACGACCTTTGAATATTCACTAAATTTTAGGAACTTGAATAATGTATCGTAAGCGGCAAATTTCACCAAAATCTCCAAAATTGTTCCTGAGCTATAGATGTCGAAATTACTCCGTAATATCTTGTCAAAACGATGTGCGATACGCATTGGGGTTAAGTTTAGTGAGAAGTTCCAAAAATGGCCTGTAATGTGAACCGATTTTCATATTTTTTATACATTTGTTTTAGGCTGGCGAATTAATTTTTGCGAATTTGTTTATCAGTTTTTATTTTATATATTATTTTTTACATATATTTTTATATATATATACAAATCGATACGGATCATAGACGGCGAATAGAACCTACAAAGTTCTAATAGTAGAATGAGCGCGCTAATTAATCAGTCAACAGCAATGATAGATTTAAACACGCCCTTATGCCACCTTATGAGGGTGGCGATGGCTGAAGTAGTCTGCACGTTGACTACAAAACCAAAACAGACCTGGGTTCAACCCCAGTTTCAGACTAAAATTATATAAAAAAAAAACATTTCGCATTTTTCTGATGTGCATTAGTGTGTCTTTGTGTGTCAGTTGTGTCGGAAGGTTTCAGTGGCGAAGGCATAGTCACTGGTCACTGAATACCGGCTTCAGCTGTTAGCAATCCGTAATCACATCAGAACACCCTTCTTTGTCGGTATTGTGTAGCACTGGCAAAGTAAAATAATAATGAAAAAAATGGGTATTAAACCGAAGCTTCAACACTGCTATAAACACAGAACGTGCAAAAAAGTAGGGCCGTAAAATAATTAATTAAGCTTCACCTCCTGTCTACTTCTTCTACTATCCTTTTCCTCTAGTTCCAGCATAATGCATCGCATATTTAGGGGTCATCTCTTGAGTGCTGGTCCCAGATAAAAAAAAAACGATTGTTAAAATATGTCTGTTCGAAGTAGGAATTTTAAATGGGAAAACTGAGTTTAATATACACTTTAATTTTAACAATAGTTTTTTCATAACGTGGGCATTCTTTACATCAGATCATTAATCCTGACCTTAGGTGTACTTCAACAGGATTTTCTTTTCCTAACCGTTCGCTTTTCGCAATGACATTGCATTAGGGCCCTATTCATTGTAGAATAAGATGCCATTTTGATGTGACGCGCAGTGTACGAGCTTATGTTTCTAAGTATTTTATTGAAGCCTTTTGCATTATTTTTCCTCCATCTGATGTTAGTAAAAAGTATTTTGTTGCTTTAAGTACTTAAAGAGATTTCAAAACTGGATTTTCTATTATAAAATCTTGGCTTTTATTATTTTTTGGGAAAACGTTTTTGCTTCTAAATAAACAAGAATTAAAGTACTTAAAGGTGAAATTATTTTATGTGAGATAAGTTTTAACTAAATGTTAGTATTTTTAGAATCATTTTAAAATTCACTGGCGATATGATTATTATTATTATTTATTATAGTTTAATTTACTTTGCTTAAGAAGCATTAGCATCCTCGAAAGATTACAGTTGTAACAGCTGATGCTCAACCTTGTGATAGTCCTTTAGAAGACAACAAATTCTATAGTTTTTTTTGCCACCGCACGACGATAAAGAAATATATTAGGGGTTTGGGTTTGTCAGCGAATTTCATGAGTGTGTTTTGTCTGAATGCTAATCGATACTTCGTAGTTCAGCAGTACATCCAGTTTCTGCGATTTCAAGAACTTGTTAGCTGCAATAGGAAGTTGTGTTTTATGATAAATTTTAGATTGTCGTCTCAATTGCTTAATAAGAGGTGACTACCTGTGAGCCTTAGAAATGAAAAGATGGCATGTGTGCAAAACTATGCACATAATTTTTTTTATCTTGTACCAGCACTCAGTGGATGACCCCTACACATGCGATGCATTGCAAATGTTGGTATATTTAGTAAAATATTTTCTTCTTTTTTAAGTACACACCTGCAGTATTGTAATCCATTTTTGGTAAAATTTTAATTATAACTACTTTTTTTTTTAAAAAAATCACTCTTTTTCACTTAATTTAAAAAATGTGAACATTTACAGCTGTTTATATTTAAACTGAGTTGGCAACTGGCACAAATTTTTGGCATTTAAATCGTCGATATGTTCGGAATTGAGTCGTGGATTTTTTAATTCTGCCGCTAAAATGGAAATTGGTCACATAGTGCAACGCTCAGTCAGACCACACACATATTTTTCATCAAAGTTTTATTAGAAAATTATAGCAGAATTCACGGTTCGTACTATTGTAGAAATTTTAGATCTTTTTGCAACGAATCGCATTGTGCTTTACAGACAGAAATTCATTATTTGGCCGAACAGCACGTATGTGGAATAAACTATCCAAAACGTCGTTCCTCTCACTTTTGACGTGTGAAGATTCAAATCAAATGTCCATTAACATTACTCCATCTATATCCTGTTTGATTCTTCTATTGTCACTATACCATTGCAGTAGCTCTACTGAAATCAGGGAACTTATTCGAGCAAACCGTTGACTCCTTTGCACAATTAATTCATTATTAAGGGCGCATTCATTTGTAGTCGATTTAGCAGCGCATCGCAATACACATTGCAGAGATAACTAATTTTTCTGCCTAATTAATTTTTTAACAATTCGTATGTGAAACAGAAGTCTCTTGTGTCACTTTTAACTCCCGCAAGGGGGTTTAGGAACTTGTTTCTAAACCTACGGGTGTTTTAGCGACGCCTCGGTACCTAGCTAAAGGTGTAGCATTACCTTGGTCTCCCCTAGAGATTGAAAATGACAGAAGAGGTGACTCTTCGAAATCTGACTAGAGATTGAGGAGGATATGCTTGTCTATCCGTGTGACTGATTAAACCCAGTTCAATTCTAATCTAGGACTACGGGACCAGCTGAGCCCCACACCTTCAGCGCTAAGTAAGGGTTTAATGACTGATGTACTCTTAAGTGAGTGCTTCATGTCAACCCTAAAAAGTTGGAGTGTGTGTGCTGGTTTGGGAATGGATTCGTAGTGGCTGTGGTTAAAACCTAAAGTTACACAGGAAGTCGAGTCTTTGGTTTGTTCGAGAATATGTGAGGTGCACACATATATCTTGATACGACTTCTACTTAACTAGGTGCTGTTGCCATTCAACAGTAGTCACCGGAATGTGACTAACTAACAGTACTACTGTTTAAAAGTTCTTGACGAAAATACATTCGGATGTGACATAGAGTTTAGACCGCGCGAACACCTCAACAAGGTGCATTATAGAATAAGGGATAACTATACTGATTTGCTACTCAACTCTAGGATGCAAGTATTACTTGCAGCACCTATTGCTCTGGGGGCGTTAGTGGTCGTCTCTAATTCACTCGGTGTTAAGACCACTGTGGGGTAGGGCCTTCGGGCAGGTATCCACATTAATCTTGAAACACATCTGTCACTTTTAACGTGGGAAGATTCAAATCAAATACTCGTAGACACTACTTCCTCTATTCTCCTTCGCATAACCTAATTTCCTAGTTCCAGCACATAATTACAGACGAGGCAGTGTGATCGTGCATACGGCGATGAGTAGGCATGCAGCATTGGGTGTTTTGGGCATTGAAATCGACCCTGTTCGCGTGACCCCATTCCTATATTCTCGTGAGGTCACCTGTTAGCGAATCATTCATATTCTGCTGCGTCGCCGCGATCATAGTTGATGTCGGCCTACGATCAAGTGAATATGAATGGCAGATACTGCTGCCACTGCGAAAGAGTGGATAGGCTTGGAAGTATGATATAGGAAATAGGGTAGGAGAAAGAATGGAGGCTTGTGATCCCCCAGAATTGATCTTGAACTCGTTAGATGAGATCCATCCCGTCTATAACAATTCTTAAAGCGCGATCCCTGCGAAAGCTCGATATAAATCGAGAGAAGATATCACCGACACCAAAAGCAATAAATTTGCAGAAGAGTGCTCCATGCCATGTTTTTTTTTTGAAAAGTTATAGTTTAATATTTTGTACTCTTTTTTGTACCTACGTAGTGATATTATGTTCCTATGTAAAATAGTACATTATAATGAATATTTACCACTTCTTTTTAATTAATTAATTAATTAAATTAATGTTCATTAAAAAGCCGTGTGATTTTTTTTATCTGAGACCAGCACTCCGGAGATGACTCCTATACATGCGAAACATTGTGCTGGAACTAAACTATAGGAAAGGGATAGGTTTAAGAAATGACAGGAGTTGAAGCTTAATTAATTATTTTACAGCTCTGCCTTTGCACGTTTATAGCAGTGTTAAACCTTCGATTTAGTAGCCATTTTTATTATTATTTTACTTAGCCGGATTTTTATGGCATCCTTGGAAATTGTTGATGACATAGTGACTGCAGCACCTTGGGACATAACCAAAGCGATAACTGGAAATGGAAAATTCATGGAACATACATATGCGGGCGAGTGCCTCCGTACGAACATGAGGGGGCCCACATCTATATACTATCCGATAGTAAGGCTGTGTTTATGGCCGTTCAGTCGAACATGATAACCTAAAAAATGGTATGTGAGTGCCTGGATCTTCGCAATGAGTTGGCGAACTTTATAGCCGTTGCACAGGGATGGATTCCTGGGCATGAGTGTAATGAAATGGAGGACTATTTGTCAAAATATGAGAGAAATTTTCCCCCAAATAACCCAGCGCCATACTGTGAACTTACAAAAAGCCCCAGAAATGAAATTCTTGGAAACTTTTTAATAATAATAATTAAAAATTTAATTAAATATTTTTAAAATTTCAAAAGAATTTTTAATAGCAAATACATAAATATATACTATATTTGTATTCACTGCGTATTGCGTATTAATTTCTATCGTATAAGAAATGCTGCATATACGAAATAAAAGAATGTAGTTCATAGCAAAAAACTATATTATTTTAATTTAATTAAAAATTTAATTGAATTGCTTAAACTTTTAATTAAAAAAATATATTATTCTAATTAAAAATTAGAAAGTAAAATTATTTTCTGTAACTTGAACAAAACATAATGAACAGTCAGTATACTGAATACCGAGTTATTCTAACACTAAGTTATAGTAAATGATCTCCTTACATATTAAAACTAAATTTATCTTATTTCACTGCTACTTGTCACATTATTTGCGACTTAATGAATTGATAAATTATCACATGACCACTGTAAAGCCAAACAAAAAAAAAAAAAGGACCAAGACGCCAACAATGTTAAAACTAAATTTCCATTAAATTCACAGATCAATAAATCGTATTCCCCAATGTAACATAAAACCTATCTATATATGGCAAAACATACGAGTGTGAGTCACATAACCAAATGGTAACAAAAAAAAAAAAACAAAACAAACAAGCAAATAAAAAAATTACCAACAAACCGAGAAGAGGAATGTAAAAATATGATACTAAAGCAAACACATGCAGAATAATTGTTGTACATTAGGACATCTATTGAATATTAAAATGCAAAACCGACCCAAACAATCAATCAAACGTACATACAAGCATGCATGCATCTATGAACTCGATAAACCAAAAACAAAAAACAAGAGTGTGAATAATTTATTATTCAGCATAAGTTGAGAAATTTTCTCCATTGCCAATACAATGATATTACATTTTTCACAAAAAAAAAAAAAAAAAAAAACAGAACAACACTCACACACATAAAAAGTCATATTACAGTTAAAACAACAACTAATAACTACTGTAGTTGATCATGTTTATTGGTCGATGAGGTTTGACCACATACAACTCAATTTGTATGCATAATACGAGTACAACAACAGCCAAAGCAACAACAACTACAATAAAAGTAACAAGTTGAAGCTGTTTATAATGCTATATCGCATCCTATATACCCTTCAGCGAACAGTAAAACGACTATTGTGTATGTATGTACAATAGTACCACGATAATTCGAACAGCTTCAATCCTGAGTCCGTCCGTATTACTGGAGTGTCGGGATTTATTGTAAAAAGACACCCCGTTTTAATACGTTTTCTTTAATTATATAAGACTATTTTAACCCGGTGCGCTTCGCTACGCCACACCAACTTATCTAATTTCGCACACTATTGTATAGATATTGTTACGGTGATCCATCTGCATTAAATTTGGGTACTTTTATTGTTATATCAACAATATCTTTTCTAAAAACTGAAAATGGTACCCATATCATGGCGGTGTTTAAAAATAGTAAAAAATGCCCATCTTAAGCACTATTTAAATGGGATAAAAGTACAAAATTACAATTTTACTCCATATATTTTCGAATTTCGAAAAGTAGGATTGCACACTCGAAATATTTTCTAGCAGAAAAGATTACGGAAAAGAGCTTTTGGAGATATTATGGTTGCAATAAGAGATGCCAAAATTATTTTTTTTTGTTTTGAGTTTTAGCTACTAAAAGTACATACATGGAAAATGTACCAAACACATATCCGCTTATTTTTCAGCAGCATTTATAAGCCTTTCTAAATTTTATTCGGTCTGTCTTAGTTTCTCAGATATTATTTATCGATTTTACCCATTCTTACCCTCTCAATATTAGAATATCCAAAGATTCCTTCTTAGTGCATCTAAACGTAGAAAGAGCGGCCTATATACTGAATTTCAACTGATAATGATGTATGGGCGAGGACTTTACCTGTCCATAAATTTAAAAAAAATTTAGCGGAATTTTTCCATATTTAAAAAGAATTTTGGAAATTGGTTCACAAACAACGAAATTATTTGATATTCACTTTTAAAACTCGGGCTTTTAGCCGCCACTCCTCTCAAATTTCGACAATAATGTATCTTTTCCATATGCAAAAATAATTTAAAAAATTGGTCCACAAATGGCGAAGTTATTTGGTTAGGAATGTTTGGGGCGGACAATTTGCCTTCCCCCACCGCCAAAAAATTCGTAAACCTTTTCCATATGCAAAAATCATTTTGAAAACTTGTTTACAAATAGCGAAGTTATTTGATAATCAATTTTTGGGGCGGCCAATTCTGAGGCACTACGCCCACTTGTCCAATTCCGCAAAAATTTTTATGATGATTTGTATTGACCGTATTGTATTGGCGTGGCAACACCAAGATAGAATTTTTTAAATTTATGTAGCACATACACGGTGGGCCAAAAGTATTCACACGGGGCATAAGCAATCACCCGATGTCCTTTTGCTGTAATTTTATTTAATAAAAACCTTTGGATCTGCATGTATGGTGCTCAACTCTGGCGGCGGTCACTTAGCCCATATCATAAGCAGTATCAAAATTTGGCTTAAAAAAAAAATTACAACAGAAGAACATCGGGTGATTACTTATGCCCCGGGTGATTACTTTTGGCCCACCGTGTAGTTCTTTCCAGATATACAGAGCGATACTGTGAAAATTTCAAGACAATCGGTTCATCCCTTTAGCTGTCTATAAGGCACAAACATATATACATACATACTGACATGTCATTTTTATATATAAGAAGATGGTGGTGCAACCATAATGCACGAGGTTAATTGTAAGTCACTCCTTAACGTAAAGTTTTTTGTCCAACTTAATTTGACATTTCTTTGTTTCAGTGATTCAAATTTTCAACCATGGAGAGGTACACAATTGAGCAGTGCGTTAAGATTATTGAAGCCTTTTACGAAAATGGACAGTCAATTCAAAATGCATTTCGTGCATTTCGTGATTCTTTTGGTCTACGAAACAAAGGCTCTTTTGCGCCAGAAATTTAATGGTCATATTATGTCCCGTCGTGGCGATATTAATTGGCCGTGGCGATCATGTGATTTGACACCGTTGCATTTCTTTGTTTGGGAATATTTAAAAGAAAAAGTATACGTCAATAAGCCAAGAACAATTCAAAACCTAAAGGATGAGATAATTCGGCACATTAACGACATTGAAGTTCAATTATGTCTCAGAGGCATTGAAAATATCGTCCATCGGATAGAGGAATGCCATCGAAACCATGGCGAGCATTTGGCCGATATTTTCTTTCACACATAATTGTCATAGATCCTTCTATCATAATAAAAAATATTAAGATAATTCTCTGAAAACTTTTCGTTTTATTTACAACTAACATTGTGCTTTTTGGTTCGACTACCAATGTTAACCCTTTAATTATAGCTATTATACGTTCGAAATCATACCTAGACAAATATACTATCTTACATATTCATACATTTACAGCAATTTCACTTTTCAACCTTTTGTAAACCAAGAACATTACTATGAATATGTAGTTAATTTTGAACCCTTTTTATGCATAATTTATTTTTATGAATACGGCAGATTAATATCGGCATTCAAAGTTGTATTCCTTAGGAAAAAAGCACCCTACATGTAACAAATGCCAGTTCTAAAAATAATATTTTGATGACAATAAAAAGTTAGTTAACAAAACAAACTAACAAACTAACTAGGGGTATGAGCACAAAAGTAAAAAAGTTATGCTCACACGAGCACAAAAGACAGTTTTTTGTTAAAGTTAATTTTTTTATTGCTTTTGAGAGTGATGATGGTCATTGATTGTGTTTGGCTGCCAGATACATTTTGCTGCAAAGAATTTTGCAAATATATTTGAAAAAATTAAACAATGTGGAAAGACATTGTTCAAACCAGCAAATACTAGAAATATATTCTGTAAGATTAGGGAACTGGCTTCGGCACAGAAAGCCAATCCATTCTTAAAATATATTCCCCATACATAAATTATAACGCGAAAAGTTTTTACTTGAGGCCATCTGCTAGAGATGTTATTTAAAAATATTCTCGCCATGTTTTCATTGGCAAAATGTATTACTATTTAATTTTTCCAACTTAAGAAACATTTCATTAAAATACTGGCAATATGTGGGTGTTACATATCGAGCCTTTGGTGCAATACCGTCGTAATTCAAAAAATCGTGAACTGAGAAAAATGTATTTGAAGTTTTGAGTCATCATTTTGATAGTATTTTCGTTTACTAAAGTTATTTTTTTACAAGTTTTTAAATAAAGAGGCATGTTTTGTAATGTTTTCTGTTTGTAAATTTCTAGTCATAAAGGAAATATTTCATTATTGCAAATAAATATTGCTGGAAATAGCTGCAGGCAATAAAGACATTTGTAGCTGTAGAATCTGACCAGTTAGAGATAGAACCATAATCTTTTTTCCTTTAGATATATGTATATTTCCCCAAAGATCATTTCTGCATACCCAGCTCAAAAAAATCAAATTTTGAATTACTACGGTATTGCACCAAAAGCTCGATATGTGTTGATATGGAAAATGTATCTAGCTAAGCTAAGCTAATGGAAATATGCATGGAGATGCGTGATCTTGAGTTAATAATTGAGGATGGCATTGGCTGAAGTAGTTAGCACATTGCCTACAAAACCAAAGATGCTGCATTCGAGCCCAGTGTCCGATAAAGTCATAAAATAAAAACATTTCGCATTGTTCTGAAGCTGCCCATACACGAATGATTTGTGCTTGTGATTTGTTCGTGTAAATTTCGGGTTGGCTCCCTTTAGAGAGATACAGTGCGATATATATTTACGTAGACTTACTCGAGAGGTTACGCAATATTTCAATAGACATTTAAAGAAGTTGGGACAACAAAGAAATTTTTTTAAGGCCTTTGACAACCAATTACGCACGTTTCAAACATGGGGTAACACTTTATTCCTTCAAATATACACAACCGTTTTGCGATTTAAGATCCAAGATAAAAAAAAAAACGATTAAGCTTCTTAGTTAAATTTTGCTTCAGATACAATAAATAATTAAGCAGTAAATGCTAATTTATGCTAAATTAAAAATCAAGCAGAAAAGAATATATTTTTTCACAAGAAAAAATTCTGGCAACTCCAATTACATGTAACATGACCGAAAATACATGCTGCCTTCGTTCCTTTGTTTGTTGTACATGAAATTCATTTTATGAATTTTTCAATATTGTTTTTTGATCATTTGTAAGAGATGAATATTTAAACATCAACATGTTTTACATGCTTCTGTGTGTAAGAAGTTCATGCATAATTTGCAAAATTATGTACATACATATTTACACAATACATATGTTCGCCTTTGTGCGTGCATGAGTTTGCATATACATACATACATTCGTAAATGTATGAATATATGTAACTGCCCAGCTAACATTGGCTGTTTGTTAGACGATTGCATTTAATATACAACTCCTAAAAGTATCTTCTGACCATGATTTGACGAGTAACAATAACAAAAGTTGCGCCCTTTTTGTTCTTAATTATTACTTTTTTTACACCATGATACGAGTACAATCATGACGTACGACTTTCTTAAGCCCTTATGATACTACATTTTTTCTGCATTGTTAAAATTTTGGAGAAATTAATCAGGTGCAATCAGTACAACCATAAAAAGATAAATGCAAAAACGTTAAATCGTCCACTAGTGTTATCGATAAAAAATGAGTAACTGCAAAAAAAACTGTAAAAAGTTTCAACTTAAAATTGACGTTTCGAATTTAAAAGCTTTTTCTTGTTGACAACTTAGCGATTTATGCTAAATGTTTGCGATTTTCAACTTAGTTTTTGACCGTATATTTTGCTTTAGCATTTTTTTAAATTATATTTTCAAGAGGCAACACTTAAAAAAATTTAAATATTAACCATAGACTTTATATTTGTTTCTTATCGACTCTTGCTGTCCCTCTCTATCCATTTTATATTAATTAATGCAAAATTAATCATACGGACTTTAACACAAGTTGCAATGAATAGATTTCTTTTCTGGCAATACCAATGTTCTTAAATAGTTGGCAGCTCAGTTTGGTGAGCATCATATGCCAGAATCTTGCATCAATTTTATTTGAAATGCAAACGGTGATAAATTGTGATAAATTTTTTAAGAACTAAATATTACTAGATATTACAGTAACAAAAAATGGACACAATGCACAGCGGCGTTCTTAAACGTCGTTTCTGTATATCCAAAACGTTTGTGTGCAAGACAGAGTTGCACCTAAGATAAGGACGTAAAATATGCCACTCGATATCGACCGAAAGTTCTATACATTTTAATAACATTTTGTTTAATTTCGATTTGAATCGAATGCCTTAATGCTGGTTTGCTTTTCATACGCAGTTTCTGAAATAAAGCTTAGCGTTTGGGAAGTCGCCCAGTTTCTGTAGCAGCTGTTTCACAATCTGGAGTATTTACAACTTATATTCACCATATTCGCCTGAATTTTCGCCCAGTAGTACCGGATTTTTACCTAGTTTTTGGATATAGATATTTGGACCAGCTCTTCAGACCACTATATAACTTGAAATAGCCAACTCAACGTGTAAACCAAATTTCACCGGACCGGATTTTGGCCTATTCTTAAGCCTAGCACTTTAGACCAGTTCTTTTTGTTACACATATTTGCCTGCATACCCCTCTGAACATTTTTACAAATTTTCATCGAATCAGTTCAACATTTAGGGGGATCGCAATTCGCCCTATTTTTTGAAACCAATTATCTGCATAACTAAAAAAAATTAAATTTGGTCTGTACCAATAATAATTATGCAGTCTAAATTATTTATATGTGTATGTCGTATGTACATATATGTTTATTTGAACAAACGTAGTAAATTTCATTGAAATCGGTTAAACCTTTTTAAAAATAATGTTGGGCTATGGATGGGGATGGTTCTGGATTATAAAGAGAGTCAGGATGGTGTGGGAATTCCAAATTGAAGACACTGATTGAAGATACAGAGATCGATACACAGTTCTGGATATCCAAAATGATTATTATTCACTATGTAAATGCATATAAACGTTTTTCTTTATTTTCACAAATGTATGTATGTTTTTTCTGTCTTTAAAATTACAGTTTAAATTAACTTTGCGTTGCTTACTTAAGCTAAGAGATTGTGTGGAAAAGAAGTACAAAAACGAACAGTGAGCAAAACGGAGACGAGCATTAACACAACGCTTGTTTTAAGAAACAAAAGAAAGTGTTGCCCGAATTTTTGTGTATGGTAAGCCGGTAGCACATGTGTGGAATAAATTCAACCACGCATAAACAAATAATATATTTAGCTTTTAAAATGATCGAAACGCCACCTAGGGTATCAAATTGGTATTTAAAGTAAGCAGTCTATCTAGTTACATACACCGACTAAATTTCACAGAAATCGATCAAACCGTTTAGAAATTATGGAAGTTTTTGTACTAAAATTTGGAGTAAAAAAACGAGGTGATCGTGTTTCTTCAGCTGTAGCTCGGACGGTATTAAACTGATTCGCCTGAATTTAAATAGCAACGGATACGGGACTACTACTGACCGATTGACACTAAAAAGAATTCTGTGCTATGTTTAGTTTGGCCGAAAAGTTGATTTCAACGGACACACAGACAGGCGGCCAGAGAGACAGACGCATGGACGGACATGGATCAATAAACATCACATTTCTGAAAATAAATTAATGAAAATTTTCTTTCGTGTTCATGTTCACCATTAATTTAGCACAATATTGTGAAGAAATTATATTTTTGATAAGAATTTTGATAAGAATATAATTTCTTTTTTCAGAAATGAATAGTAAAGAAATTACACACGGAATGACAAACATATATATACCCGTTACACTTAAAATGAAGGGAATTCGAAACGAAAGAAATTTCTTTTGAGTTTGTATGTATATTAGTAACATCAATATCCGAAAGTTTTTTCTTCCGTTTCAAATTACAGTGTACCTCATACTCACGAATTAAGACAATCGATATCAAATAAAACTTCAAAACATTTCCCTTTAAATTTTATTTAAGTGGTTTCGTTGGTACTGAATGATTTAATATGTGCGATTATCTCCAAGAGTACAAATAAAATTGTAAATGGAAGCCATATCCTGCAAATAAATATATACATAGAAACATGGTTTTGCATTTAATGCTTTTTTGTATGTGTTTTTTATTAACGAACAGTGCGTTTTGCTCTGAAAAAGTTAGCTTCTACAATTGAAAAATGCGCTCGTCGACCTTCAAAAGCACTCATCATGAGATTTCCTTGCAATGTTAGCATATTTTAAAATCACATGGTGATAAATCACGCTTGAAACATAAAAAATTAAATTTGAAGGCAAAAAATGGACTAATGCCAACTAATCAGTAGATTTAAATCTTTTTAAAGTCAAACTTTTTCTTGTTAACTTTTTGCGCACGCTATTGTCATTATATGTATAAGAGGCTGCAGAAGCTAAAGGAATTGTTAAAATGAACCAAAAAAGGAGCTAGGAGCTAAATGTGATATTTGAAGCTAAAAAAAGAAGCTACATTTAGCTCCTAAAAAGCTAATACAGCTACATTGTTCCAATGAAACTCTTTCACGATTGAAAATGCTTGCTGGGTGTGTATCCATATCATTTGTTTGGCTTCATGTTTGTGTTTGTTTTGTCTTGCATAGATTTATTTACTTTCAGTCTTGTAAATTTGTGAACTTTTGCTAAATTTTTTCCTTTGTATACAGACATACATACACAGTATACAAATTTGTTTGATTAAATGTTTGCTTACTTTTTATATTTGCGATGGAAAATGAATATATGTAGAAGGATGCCTCTATGTGTTTAAATAAGTGTGTGAGAGTTTTTTCCACCCGCTGGTAAAAAAAATCTCTCTGTGCTCCATTGACATTTTATCATTGTCACGCACATTGTCAACGTAAATAAATGACCACTAAGAATACAAAAACAACAAGAACTTCAAATATACTTGTCCTTTTGAAATTTTTATGTACAGCATACTCGTGTTTCGCTTTTTGTTTTCGAGTTTATTGACATTTCCTTATGTAGAAAAATCTTTAAAAATTTATTTAAAATTAAGTATCAAATATGCTTTTCATCGGTACACAACATCCGGTTTTATTCAATACCAAAATTTCTATCCAGTGTATGTCAACTTTTGCTTAACAAAAACCACGTTAAAAGTAAAAAATCCTTGTTATAGCGTTGCCACTTTTTCCGTTTCAGAAAACCTCAGGCCATTTTTCACTGCACCAAGTTAGAAAGAATGGGGCCATTTGTTTTTTTTCCCACGGTATTTTTATTACCGTGGTGGTGTAGACCATTAAAGTATTCAGTATGTCTGCCAAATTTGTAACAGTTGTTCCGTGGCAGTTGTTGTTTCGATTATGATCAATTTATATCACGGTGTCGGCGCGATATCGTTTTACGTATGAGATCAGTCAAGAACGTTTTCATTTTATTTTTATTAATATAATTGATTTATCAACATTCGTATATTAGCTGTATTCTTTTACCCCAAAATTTGCGCAAATTTCTCCTGAAAACTAAAAATGTACAAAAGAGAACACCATTTGAGAGAGTAAAACGAAAATTCTTTTCTGAGAGCCTGACCGAATTTTTGCCAGTAGAATCCACTGGAAAAGAAAAACTTATCGCTAAAAAATAAACATGCTCAATTATGCAAACAAAAGTTAAAAATTGTTCAGAACAATATTTAACAAAAGAAAAACCTGAATAATAATAATAGTTTTTAGCACGAAACAAATTAAAGATGACCATAAAATATCAATAGCTAAACATTTTATAATTGTTTTATTTACATTAATTTCTTAGAGACCTAAAACTAATATATATTTGAGGATTTACTACAGGATATTATGATATTTAAGGTACCGAAAACCAAATGTATGTATGAAAACCAATGATGTATTTTCGCTCGACATTTAAACAGAAATGAATTAAAAAATTATACAGCAAATTAAAAAGTTTAAAATCTTATGCAGTACTTTTAAATACATTTCTCTACGAATTTATGATTACAAAAACGGAATGTATCAAATACCAAAAACTGAGTAGTCAACATAACTCATATTCTTACAACACTATGATTTTTAGTCAACAGTTGTTTTAAATAATCTGCAAATTTAGGCAATTTTTCCCATTATTTACTTTTTTGCGTTAGAGACATTATTGAGCGTAATTTGTTTAAATTATACAAAATTTACTCAACTACAGGATTTCACTGGAAAGTAAACAAATGGACCTATTATGTAAATTATTGTCAGTCTTCACTTTAAGAGTGTTTTTAAAAAAAAATCTTGTTACAGTTACTTAAAATGATTATTTATCTATGTTTGGTATGTTTGATTATTTGTTGTACAAAAAAAAATTTTTAAAGAATATATTTTTGGTCTTTTCTTTGTATATTTCGTAAATCTCAAACATTTTTTTTAAGTTCTTGTATAAACATATGAGATGTCTTAGCTTTCTTCAAGAATTTGATTAACGGTGTACTGAAAATTTTTGTATTAGCACCAAATCAAATGTATATATAGACCAGCTAAACCATATAACAAGCCCAGATAAATAATGCATTTTGACTAACGTTGAATAAATGAAATAATACCCTGCAAGTAATATGACTAGTCCACACATGCATGTATAGTGTAGTCCACATAGGACTTGGTCTAGTCCAAGACTAAACTAAATATGTGGTGAAAACATGGTTTATTTAACATTACGATGCCCTAGGGGTGGACATTTAACCCATGGAACTAAAAGCAAAAACTATTCCATGTAAGAACTCCATGGAGTACCTCAGAGAGTAATTTTAATCAGACGGCGTAATCGTAAATACGAAGATACGCATTGATAGATTTTTATTAAAATATCGAACAACTCCGACGTTGTAAACTTGGTTAACCCCAACGGATATGATTATTCAATACAAACCCCGAACTGCGAAAAACCAGTTCTTATGTCAAATTTACCTCAAGTAACTCGAATAAAATTACAAAGATATGACACAAAAATGTTTTATTAAAAAAATTTCAAGAAAAAAAGATTGAGCTTAATGCCCAGAAAAACTTAATCAAATTGAACATACATACTTACATATTTATTTTTAGTAACAAATACTTAATTGTAAACTAAAAGACCACAAAATTGATTAACTCTCTACAACCACAAACTGATGGTCGATAACCGACAGCAGTTCATATGGAATGGAAGAATATGAATGTATGGCAATGGGAGCAGATAAATGAATATATTTGAAACCATTAACTTTTATGGATGTGGGCGAATGATTCTTCATAGGCATACAGGAATCCCTCGATTTACATCGTGTTTGGTTCCAGAAAATGACGACGTAAAATGAAACGATGTAAATGGAATCGAAAATTAATAATCTTTTAAGAAAGGAAAAAATTGCAGCTACTCAACTAAAAATCGTATAAAGTTTAAAAAAATGTGAGCGATAATATCAGTATCTTAATATAAATGGTGACTTTTCAAGCGTTTTAGTTTTGGAAATCTATTTTTTTTATTTTGGACCAGCATTCAGGAGACGACCCCTACACATGCGATGCATTGTGCTAGAACGAGAAGAAAGGGATAGTTAGAGAAATGACAGGAGGTGAAACTTTACTGCTTTTGCACATGCTTTGTTCATAGCAGTGTTGAATCGCCTCTAATGTCAAGGAGACATATTAAATTTTTTGAAGCTTAGATTTTAGTAGCCACTTTTAGTAATTATTTTACTTTGCTGGTCTTATACAATAACGAGAAAAGCGGACGCTCTGATGAGACTTATCAGCTGAAACCGGTACTGTGCAGTGACCACAGACTATTCCTTCGTCACTGATCTTCCGAGAACAACTGACACAAAGACACACAAATGCGGAAAAAAAATGTGAAGCGTTTTTATGACTGATGACCGAAACTGGGCTCGAAAAGAGGACTTTCGGTTTTGTAGTCAACGTACTTCAACCTCTCTATCGCCACCCGCTGTAGTTTAGCGGTAAACAACACCAAGACACGTTTTTTGATACTATTGGTAAAAAGAATTGCTCCGATATATAACACCCATCTAATGTAATTTTTGAGATATTCAATAGGTGATTGAAGAGCACCAATACCATCATGAGAGGTAAAGAACACCATTTTAATAAGTGACGGTAATGTTCTCTGACATAATTCTATTAAAAATATCATCAAAATAAAAAATAATATTAGAGTTCCATTAAATATTTGGGATGAGACAAATTTTTAATACAGAAAGTGTAGCATTTTGCTGTCTACTGTAAAATTTCCAGAATATGACTTGCTGCAGTTTATCTCCCACCTACAGATATGTATGTTATGTTTGCATTATTAATTTTTTTTTTTGATATATATTTATTAAGCCTGAGGTCTTTTTTTTTTTTTATTCGATATTTTTTATTTTTTTATTTTTTTTTATTTTTTTTTTTTATTATTCGATATTTTATTATTTTTTTTATATATTTTTTATTTTTTATTATATTTTTTAATTTTTATTATTTTATTTTTTTTTTATTATTTTATATATATATTTTTTATTATTATTATTATATTTTTTATTATTTTATTATGATATTTTTTATTATTCGATATTTCGTTAACAGCTTGTTAACATCATTATATATTATTCCTGATGATATTAACAAGCTGTTAACGAAATATCGAATAATAAAAAAACAAAATAAAATAAAAAAAAAAAAAAAAAAAAAAGACCTCAGGCATATATATCAAAAAATATAATAAAAAAGGTCAATTAATAATATAATTAAAATTTGCATTATTAATATAAAAAGAACTGAAATTTTCTTTTTTTTTTCAATATTTGATATAGTTATTAACTTCTTTAATACATTTCATGAATTGTTATTCAAATAAATGAAATTAAATTACATTTTCTATAGCTTTGTATTTGAAATTCCCGGGAAATTTAAAAATCAATCTCGCTTTCCTGGGAAATGAAAAAGTCGGGGAAGAGAAAAAAACTTTAGTTAAAGATATTTTTAATAAGAATTGCAGAAAAGTTTTCTTTTATATATTCGGGAGCATGCTAATGAATTGGCAATTATACTGCAACGTTTTTATATGTAATCAACACACCATATGTACTGCTTCAAATATACACATCCATTTACCAATAAATTCATTTGCTAATACAATCTCACTAACCTAACATCAAATAGTGAAAACAACATCATTATTTGCATATAAAGTAATAAACAGAAGCAGTGAAACTGCAACAACTGTGGGAGCAATAAGGTACAGTGGTACAGATTGTAAAAGAATTGATTGAGAATAGACAATTTATTCAAATAAATTCTGCTTTTACGATGTGTCATAATATGATGGAAATCGATTTTGTGGAGAAAAGAAATTAAAAATTGAAAAACCGATGGAATTTTTCCGTCATGTTTTAAAAATTTTACATTCGAGTATGTTCTGTAAACCGAATCCGCAAAAATTTTTCGCTTTTAAAACGAATACACATACTTAGGTGTTCTGTAAACCCAATTCGCATAATTTTACTCGCCTTAAAATCGAGTAGATAAGTCCGGTCGAAATTAAATCGATGATGAGACATAAAAAGAACAATTACCAATTTTTACTTGAAGTCTTTCTTTTATTTAATTAAGTCAAATTATAAACTCTGTAATAGATTTTAATACAAAATAATCAACTTAAAAAAAACTCCAATATTTCTCGATGTTCTTGAATGAATAAAAACACATTTTCACTAAATTCATTAGATATATCATTAAAAAATCACTTTTAAATAAGAATAAACATTATTTTGAACAAATTTTCAGTATCTTAATTTTAATTTATTCTTATATAAGTTATCTTTAAAGGAATATTTAAAATATGGTAACATACATTTTCATTGAAATATAACCACAACAAACGATCAATTTTGTGAAGACGGTGAAAATATTTTAAAATAATTTGAAATAAGTAGCAAAAATTAAAAAATGTAAGTGGCATTTGTGTAAAATAAATAAATCAAGAATCAGAATAAAAAAAAAATCTTATTCGAAAGCAAGTTCGAATGTTGGAAATCGTTTAATTTTTAGAACACAAAATTAGCATTTATTCGGTTTTGAGAAATCACTCGTTTTTAAATCGACTCGGTTTACAGGACAGGGCGGATTATTTTATTTTATAATTGCCGCTTCTAATACTCAAATAAAATTCGAAAATTTTTGTTGCAGTTGTTTTTTTTTCTTGGAGCACTGCTCAGAGGATGTGCCCGACGTACTTTTTGCTTTGAAACTAGTTGGAAAGATATGAGCCATGTGCTGAAGTCATAGAATGTTAGAGAACTTAATTCTACCACTACTCTGCAGTTGCGTATTTTGCAGCGAATTTTGGCACAGTTGTTGACGCTTTAATTGGTAAGCCGAAGGAGAGCCATATTATATATTTTTTTACTTTGCCGACGTTTTATTTTTCAAATACAGACGAAAAAGAGAGTTGTTAGAGCAGACACAATTGAAAAAAGAACTGATTGGATATTCGTACCGGGATGCGGAGTCAACATGGTATTTTTAATTTTTTTATCAGGGCAGTATTTTTCTGATGTGCTTTAGTGTGTCTTTGTGTGTCAGTTGTTGTCGGAAGGTTTCAGTGTCGAAGGCATAGTCAATGGTCACTAAACAATACCGGCTTCAGCTGAGAGCAATTCACAATCACATCAGAACGCCCTCCTTCGTCGGTATTGTGTAGCACCGGCGAAGTAAAATACTTACTAAAAATGGATACTAAACCGAAGCTTCAGCACTGCTACGAGTATAAACAAAGAACGCGCGAAAGCAGAGGTTCACCTCCTGTCGTTGCTCCTACTATCCCTGTCCTGTAGTTCCAGCACAATTCTTCGCATGTGTAGGAGTCATCTCCTGAGTGCTGGTCCCAGATAAAAAAAAAGTAACACTCAGTCAATGACTGCCTACTATTCCTAGTTGTTAAATTCTATAGGAAAGGATAATGACGACAGGTGGTGAAGCGGTAGACAAAGGAAAACTTCATTATTTTTTACAATTGTGCATTTGCACGTTTTCACTTTTACAGCAGTGTTGCAGAATTTTTGGAAGCACTGTTTAGTAGTCATTTCTTATTTTTATTGTACTAGAACTATATGGAGAGGGATAGATATTGTAGAGAATAGACAAGTGTCAGCGGCGATCATTACATATCACATTAGATCTCTTGAATGATCTTAACCACACTTTGTGTTCAAAGAATGGTAGCATACAAAGTGTACTTCGGAAACGGATGGAATTCACAAAAAGGAATTTGTTCACATTTGTATTCATGAGAAACTCTAATGTGGTCAAAACGCATCATCTCGGTGGTCAGTTCACAACACCTCCCAGTGACATGGTCATGCCCTCAAAGCGTTCGTGTAGAATATCCACTGTGGCTTGCGCTATGCAGCACATAGCACCGTCCTGCTGAAGCCACATTGGAGTCCAGATTATCAAATTCCGGCCAATAGAAGAAGCGCTCGCCGTTGACAGTAGTGGCCTGGCCAAAGTCGATCTCTCAAGAAATATGGATTAATGACGCCGTCAGACCGAAATCCCCATCAAACAGGGACTTTTTCGGGATGCATTGGACGACCTTGGATCTCATGTGGACTGGTATCGTTCCAAATTCGACAATTTGGTTTGTTTATGTACCCATTTATCCAGAAATAGGCCTCATCGCTGAAGATGATTTTCCGATGAAAATTAGGGTCAGTTGCCAACTACTCCATAGCCCATTAAGCGAATACAAGTCGTTGTCTATGGTCGTTTACGTGCAGTTCCTGGGTCATTTGAATTTTGCACGGGTGTAGCTACAAGTCACGATGCAAAATTCCACAAGTTGTGGTGTGCGAAATGCCGCGTTCTTGTGAGCGATGCGAAATCGTCTATCTCGGATTCTCTTGGAGATTCTCAAGGACAGGGGCAAAGTTTTTCGCAGCTCTTGAGTATCGTCGACGTTCGGGTGTTGGTCGATCTTTCAAATTTACCCATCACATTGCGAATAGTCCTCTCGGTAGGACGATTAAGACGATCGTAAAATGGACGAAGCTCGCGGTACGTTGAACGAACAGAACACCTATTTTGAGGAAACAATTTTATTATTGTGGTGAATTTGGCAAAATAAGCTGAATAAATGACAACAAATTTAACAGATGTAGCTTCAACAAGCTGGCCCTTATCAACTGTCAAACTTCGGAAGTCCCTGTTGGAAGACCCTGTACATATATGTATATAGATTTTATTTGTCATATTTCACACTACTCCACCGTCAATGGTTTCCAGAAGCTAGAAGATAAATTAAAGCAAATATGCTGGGAGAACAATACGAGTAGTTCTAGTAGCAAGGCAAATAAATATATTAACAAAAACATCCCAAATACAGTTGCATGGCATGATACTCGTAACAAACACAACAACAAAGCAAATGCAGCAACACCAATTAAAACGGAAAACATTGGAAACCTCAAATGATGTACATATACATTTTCGTGAGAGTACTGCATAACAAATGTTTGCGCTTTCATGTGTTTAAAGGAGAAACTGAATGGAAAGAAATATTTTGAATTAAAAATTGCATTTATTTAATTAAGTTTTTAATTGGTTCTGGTAAAAATAATACCGAAATATAAGAATCATTAAATCGACTTTTTAAAATGAAATTAAAAAAAAAATCATTTAGGAGAAAAACAAAATTCCGATTTTACATGTTTGAATTGTTTTCGAATGATGTTGCCAGGGATGGAAAATGGGTTTTAAAATTTTTCAGCAACCAAATATGAAAATAAATTGTAGTTTTTAATCCAT
The DNA here is from genome assembly GCA_963924685.1 of Dexiosoma caninum. NCBI lineage: Eukaryota > Metazoa > Arthropoda > Insecta > Diptera > Tachinidae > Dexiosoma > Dexiosoma caninum. The sequence continues at coordinate 23,128,474 of OZ004727.1, read as the reverse complement.
GACGGCATCACAATTCCGGAGACGTTGGATGTAACAACTGTCAGCTGGGACCCAGATCTGAGCCCTGGGGAACGGCGCTATAGCAAGGTTAAGGAGGACGAATTGTTGCCTTTGCACGCGACAAATGAGTAAACAAGCCTAGAAAAAGACGAAGAGAAGACATAGATGTCGCATAGCGGGTGCTACACCATACCGATGAAGGAGGAAGCTCTGAAGTGCCTGTGGTTTTGTTGCAGATGAAGACGGTATTGTTCAGTGACCAGTGACTATGCCTTCGCCACTGAAACCTTTCAACAATTTGTGGAGCTTATCATAGATTTATACCAATTGTAATTGAAAGTATTCCTGTTAATTATTTTATTAAATGAATTCATAAAATGAATTTTTCATTAAATCACTGAAAAGCAAGTAATGGTCTCTTAAACCAATTTATAGTAATTAGCATTTACTTTTAATGATAAAAAATTAGTTAAATAAATAACATTAATTTGTCAAATTAAAATTATTAATAAAATAGTTTTTAATTTCTCAAATATCACCAATTAATAGATCAATACTTTTTGTTATTTTTTAATTTTCATTAATTTTATTTAATACAATAAATTATTTCTTATTTGATTTTTTAACACCTAAATTAAATTTATATAATAAAAAATTAATTAATAAATTAAATTGAAAATGATATCAAATTTATTTTCTGTATCCTTCTTCAAGAATTTTTAATTTATCATTAAATTGATTAAGAACTTAACACAAAGACACACAAATGCACATCAGAAAACATACGAGATGTTTTTATGATTTAGTCTGAAACTGGGGTTGAACCCAAGAAATTTTTGGTTTTTTATAGTCAACGTGCAGACCACTTCAGCCATCGCCACCCTCAATTTATTTAAAAAGTACTTCGATTTGTAACGCCTACAAGGTAAAATTTTTTGAATTTATAAAAAAAGGTATATTGAGTGAATTATTCATTGCCTTTTTACCTCGATTTTCTATCCACTTCCTTTTAAGATAATTTACGTAATCATAGATATTTCCTGTCTAATATAAAAGTGCATAATTTCACACCATCTCATAAACAAAATAGAACCATTTATGCATATCAGTTACAAATGGAAAACAAGATACTTAGAAATTTCATTAAATATTAAGTAACATTTTTCCAGTCAACTTTTTTGTTGTTGTTTGTTATTTTGTTCTATTTATAACACCGTCGGTTGTCTTTCTGGGCAATTAAAAAGGAATTTATCTTTTTTACATAATTCAAGAAACTTAATTGCCAGTTTAAGAACAATTACTCTGAGGGGAGAGAAACTTGAAATAATATATTTTTTTAATTTTGTGACAATTAAGCAAAGCTATGCGAATAATAATGAAAATGCAATGTCTTTTACTATTTAAAATCGTGTTCGTATTGAGTATTGTAATATTTTAACATTTAGATTTATTTAAATGAAAGATCCCTTGGCAATAAGTGGTTTTTGTTTAGTTTGAAATTGAGACAATAATATAGATACTTACGCAAGTCTGGCCTCTTACTGCAATCGATATTATACGGCAAATCGCATTTCTCCTCACTGGGACTGTAATCGTTAAACACCATTCCATCGGCGCATAGCCTTTCAGTAGCCACACCATCGCTGTAATTAAATTGATTGGTATGAGCAGGGAAAACAATGGAGAGAAAAAACCTTATATACAAAAAATCAAGATATGTAATACAAATTAATTTATATACTGAAAACTTACTGCCGTATTCATAAAAATTTTTTGGATTTATACAAGACAATCTTTGCCTAATAAACCTTTTATAAATCAAATAAAAATTTAATGAATACGGTTGTTAGAAAACTTTTTTTAATTTAATATCGTAATTTAGTATGTCTTTAAATATGCCAAATAAACAAATCATCTACTCGTAGATCGAACATTAAAGGATCGAAACTTAATATGTCAATAAACAAATGATTTTTTTCTAACATTCTATAAGAAATGTTAAAATTTTAAGAAAATTATGTATTTTCAGTTTCTAATGTTTGTTATTTTCAGAAAATTGGTCTGGAAACTGAAAATTTATTTAAAATATGTAGAATATATCAAATATACGAGTCGATTTTATAATATAATATTTATAATTAAAAAAAAAGAAAATTTCAATAAGGAAACACAGTTAAAAAGTTGTAAAAAACTAATTTCGTTTCCACCTGTACTGAAAACAGAGGCTTTGCCCTTTGGGAATATATAAAGTATAACCTTTACTAAAACCATAATAACAACAAAGCTGGAAATCTTTGTTAATAGTATGTAGACAGTAACGATTATTCTCGTATGCATTTTCCTAAGCTCTGACTGGTTATATAAATGATATTAATGATTTTACAACTACCTCCTTGTTGAGACAAAGAGTACTGATGACGTGTGTAGTGGCATAGAAAATACGTATTATACTCAACTGATGTGGGAGATTAATTGTTCTTTTTTCCCTTATTCTAATCAAAACTGTAATTTCTTCACAATATTGTGATAAATTAACTGTGAACTTGAACACGACAGAAAATTTTCATTAATTTATAATTTAGTTCAAAAAGAAAAGATGGGTTAAATATTTAGTAATTTAAATGATTGAGAAATATTCTTCTATGAGTATAGATGTTTCACTTTTAAAATCAACGGTTTATTTATTAAATACCAAAACATAAAATTTATATTTAAAAATATCTATAAAATAATAAGTATAAAATTTTTACAGTTAAGGGAATTTAAACATAAGAAAATTTTTATTACAAACATTGTAGGAAAAGATGACCCATTCTAAATATCCCTTGCTAAATCATAGTAAAGGTTGTTCAAAAATGAGGAACACAAATATTTATATATGACAATCATCAGTGGATGGTCATTGTATTTTATTAAAATTTTTTTTTTTTTTTAATATATTTATTATGCTTGAGGTCATCATCAGGAATAATAGGAAATTATAATTGTTAACAAGCTGTTAACGAAATATCGAATAATAAAACAAAATAAAATAAAATAAAAAAAAAAAGACCTCAAGCTTAATAAATATATTTAAAAAAAAATATATAATAAAAAGGTCAATTAATAATATAATTAAAATTTTATTTTAATTTAAAAAAAAATTCCTTTCAATAATGTTGTTCTAATTCGCAAATTGTTTTTAATTTTGCTAAATGCAGTTGAAAGCGTTTTCTAAATTTTGTCCCGTTCGTGATACCATGTTTATTGGTTATACAACAGAAACAAAAAATCGATGAAAGCTACATTTCGCACTAATTATAGTGCCATTAATGTGCTATAAAAAAAACGTAGAAAAGAAAATTTAAGATATCTTTATTTTACCTCACTTCAAAGGCAAGCGCGGTGTCCCGTTCTAGATCGTGGAATTGCCCATATGCATATATATAAATACTCGTTAACTCACTGACTCTTCAACGCCCACCTCAAATGGCTAATGCTGAAGGGTTGAAATTCGGTATGTAGAAGCCTCTTTCGATGTTTAGTTCCATTAAGAAGGGATTTTTAAATATTTTAATATTAAGAGGGTAAAAATGTGTAAAATGGATAATTTAATAGCTCAGAAACTAAGGCAGTGGAAATAAAAATCACAAAAGCATATAAATGCTGAGGAAAAATAATCGCACACGTATTTGGTAGTTTTTGGGTAAAACGGGCAAAAACTGAATTTTGCTACTTCTCTATACAACCACATGCTTATGAACTCGTATCTCGAAAAGTACTGCACATTGAACAAAGATTTTTTTCGTTTTCATTTTCTTCCAAATAAAATCTCGAGTGTGTTTTCGTACTTTTTTAAAATTCGAAAGTATATGGATTAAAATTGTAAAATTGTAAAAAGGTAGCTTTTCCTGTTTAAGAAAATGGACTGTTGATATAAAAATAAAGGTATCGAAATTTGATGCGGCTGGCTTACCGTAACAATATCTATACAAAAGTAGTCCAGATTAGATAAATTGGAGTGGGGTAGCGAAGCGCACCGAATTAATCTAGTATACATATAAATATCAATGCAACTGTAATTGACAGCAAATTTAAAAGATTTTTAAGTTCCCGCTATAGGAAGTTGCCGACTTTACCGCTATTTTAGTTTAATTTAGTTTTTTTCTTTTTTTCTTTATCTTGAACCAGCACTCAGGAGATGACCCATCCCCTGCTATGCATTGTGCTGGAACCAGAGAAAAGGAATAGTTAGAGAAATTATAGGAGGTGAAGCTTAATTAATTATTTTATAGCTCTGCCTTTGCACGTTTAAAGCAGTGTTGAAGCTTCGGTTTTGTAAGCATTTTTTTTATTATTATTTTACTTTGCCGATGCTACACAATACCGACAAAGGAGGGCGTTCTGACGTGCCTGTGGATTGCACATCAGAAAAAATGCGAGATATTTTTTTTTTTTATGAGTCTGAAACTGCAGTTGAACCCCCCAAGAACATTTTTCGTTTTGTAGTCAACGTGCAGACTACTTCGACCATCGCCACCCTCGGCGTTTTGAGGTTGTGGGAACCAATTCTGACTACTTTGACGATGCTGTCAGTAGGGATGTATATAAGTACTGGTATATGTGTGTGTGTGTGTTTGTATGTAAACACCTCATCGTAAAAACGGGTCAACGGATCTGAACCTAATGGCTGTGCATTTGAAAGACATTAAGCTCTATAATGAGCCGATTTGGATCGGCTAATGTAGAAAATAATAATTTAGAAATCTGTTTTTTTTAAATAAATTTCTAACTACTAAGCCATCCAAGTTCGAAATCTAATCATCTAAGCTAGTCAATTTGACTAAAATTAAATTAAAAAAAAAACAAAAACCAAAAACAAAACATGTTTGCACTGTTAATAATGGAAACAAAAAATCAAGTAATGCCAAGGACTCTTATAAATTAGAGATGGTAAATTTAGAGCTTCATTTAGAAGAGGAAAAAATAACGCTGAATAATTTCTCGTTTTCTATTTATAGAAAGTAATAAATATATAAAGCTAATAATTTATATCTACTGATAACCACACACGGTAGACAAAACACGACGATGCAAGTGTAGCAGCCTTCGACAACAGCATGTTGTTCCGTTCTGCTAGTGTTTGGTTTGTCCGTGTGATTTACAATTTTATCTTTGATTTAGTTTGTTTCTTAGTAACTATCACATGTAATTTTGACTCTCTGTTTGGTTTCGATTATCAGCCTATGTAAAAATTTAAAATATTTACCAATTGCTTTAAGTTCGCATACATACGTATGCATTAGAAGAATTTATTTTTCTAATAAATCCAAAAGTTTTCGTCAAATCGATTTTAGTTATTAACTGATTTTTATCGATGGTTCGGGAGATATCGATGTCGAATATTTGCGAACAAAAAAACTAACATATAGTATAGAGTTTTGTTCCTATAGTACATGAAGCTTCCAAGGCGGTCACCGATGATCAACCTTTGCGCCATATTTTATTTACGCTACAGGGCAGCCTAAAATAGAACCTTTTGAATCACATCGAAATAGGATTGATTAAAATTTCCTACAATTTACTTGACCTCAGTTTTTGTTTTATTCTTTTTGTCGAGTTAAATTTGAAAATGTTTCTGCAGGAATTATCGAATGAGTTGTAAAACTCTATTGCTTTTATGTGAGCTTTCTGACATTAGGGTGGTACGTTGGTCTTCTCGAAACAAAAACATTGGCATATCATTCTTTAAGAACCGACTGCAAATGCCCAAGATATAAGGAAAATTTAAAAAGACGACCCCTACCTTCGGCAAAGAAAAAATTTTCTTTTTTCAAAATTGCCGTCCAAAAATTCCTTATAATACATATGTACATATTTACATTAAGCAAATTTTTGGTTTTAAATATTAAAAGAGTTGAGAACAAAAATTATGTATTGATCTCTTTTCATTTTGTTTGACAATTATGGTTCATTATAGGCATTTGAAAACAGCAGGGGTGGGCGTGGTTCAAAATTGTTTATTTATAATTTAGAATTTTTTCTATATTTGTGCAAAAAATAACGGTTCTTGCATTGTCTTTTGAATTTATCAATAAAAAAAAAAAATTAATTTGGGACCAGAGTGCAACGCTAATAAATTATATTGGAAAATTGTAACTGTATTTGTGTTGGCATGTGATTTTGTTAATCTCCAAACACAAACACACAAACTCATGCAGGTTAAATATGTTTTAGTAACACATACTTTCGTAAAACATTCACAACAAAAACCCACTAATGTACTGTTACATTTAATCCTTTGGGGCGTATGTGAAATAGAGATTTCAAAGGTATTAATTCAACGTATAATTGAGTGTTTCTTTTCTTTTCTGTATGTATATGTATGTTTGTATGTAAGTACAAGTATGTATCTGTTTCATTACAGCGCTCATGTGCTACTGATATTTTTATTTATTCTTGTTGTATTTTTGCTGTGTTTATATTTAACGCTGAGGGAATTTTCTTAATGTGTTTTTACGACATTTAAAATCGAGCAAATGGTTGGGTTGGGTTCGGTTTGGATTAGCTTGACTGAGTTGGCTGATTGCAGGTGTGAGATTTTCTCTATGACAAATGCTTTGCCAATAATGAATGGTTTGTAACTGCGAGTGTGTGTATGTTTAAGAAGTGGTTGGGGATTTAATGATTTTGCATGAAATACAACAACATAAATACAAATACTTATAAAGTTCTTTAAATTGATGTTTTTATTTAATAAAATCAACGGCGTAGATGGGAGGAGGCAGATCTTTTTTTTTTTTTTTTTTTTTTTTTTTTTATCTTGGACCAGTGCTCAGCGGCTATCCCCTACATATGCAATGCATTGCACTGGAACTAGAGAGAAGGATAGGGAAGAAATAGACAGGTGGTGAAAGTGGTAGGAAGATAGAGCTTAATTCTTGCACAACTCTGCAGTTGCGTGTAAATTATAAAGCAAAGTTGCGGCGTCTCTGATGTTTTTTGACGCATTATTTTTAAGCTAATGGAGCCATTTTATTTATTATTTTACTTCGCCGACGTTTTATTTCTCAAATACCGACGAAGGAGGGTGCTGTAGCACAGAAAACTTAGAAAAATTTTTTTTCTGATTTGACTCGGCTGGGAATCGAACCTGGGGAGATCCCATTGCAAAGTACTTAAATTAATACAGCAATGATTTTGCGTCCTTAAATAATACTAATAAACAGCAGAGGTTTAAAAGAATGGTTAATATTTTATTTCTATTTCAAAATGAATTTAAAAAAAATGTTTAATATGTTCCGTTTTTCCCAAAAGAAAAATTGATTACCTAGTCAACATTATTGAGTGACTCATCTAAAAACGAATATAAATTAGAATTTTATTGGGTTCAGTTTTGAATTAAAATTTTCTATATTTTTAAAAATTAATTGAAGTGGAATTTTAATGAAAGTAAAGTACACATGTATTTACAATTAATCTTTTTTAATTGTTTTTATTTACTTTTTTGGAAATTTTCTATAAAAATTTAAATCATTTTCATTGTTGAGAACCAAAACCAGCGTATCTGATTAAAATGAGAAAAGTTGAAAGTTGCGCAAGTAAATAAAAAAATTATTATAATGGAAGTATTCTAAATTCAAATTTGTTCATGTCTTTAATTTCCTTGAAAGCTTTTTAATTCATTCAAGAATTATTCAGGTTTTTCACAGAAATCAAATTCGATCGAAATTGATTTCAATTCCGTAATTACATTTGTTCTTCAGAATACAGCAATTACAAGTCCAATATTGACATATGGATCTCTGATATGGTGGACCGCCACAAGCCGAAGACGCATCGTGTCTCAATTGTACAGGATTCAGAGATCTGCGCACATTGGATTTACGGGGTATTTTGTTACTTGACTCCCATAGATCTTTCCGTAAGGGCCATGGCTGCCAATTTGAATATAATTCAATTGCCGCTTTTTCGGCATGCACGTAATTGATCGACATCCAGAGAAGACGAAACAAGTTCAAAATCAAAACAATTTCAATAGATTTCTGTGGCAGCGTTGAATATTTCACTTTTAAAATTAAAAAATGTGTTCTCTTATAGAAGGATAACCCCACCTTAATATAAATATTTATAGCTACGCCGATGTATAAAGTACAATAGCCTTTGATTGGCCTAAATTAATAATGTCCTTAATTTGGAAAGAAGAAGCCATTGATATAATTTTATTATTTTATAAAATTAAGTGTCAACATTACAAGTGACAGCCGAATAATTTGCCCGCTGATGGATTTAGTGGAGAACTGGGAAAATATTTTGACAACTGCGAGATATGTTTGCCGTTTTATGTTATAAATATGATGATAATAAGATTTCTGTCTAAAGAATACTTACAGGCATGCATAGTATTTATCACATTGCTCATTGCTGGGATAGAAGCCATTAGGTCCTGGACATTCCTCGGTAGATTCGTATTCCTCTGCTGGTGGTGGTGGGTCGGTGGTTCTTTTGGGTAAATGCCTTTGAGAGGTAGGATGACCAGCACCCACTCTAAAACCAGGACGTTGGGCCATAGTGCAACCTGAAATATTTGAAAATAAAAATTTAAACTTTAAATATTTTAAGTAACACGCATTCATTACACAAGGCAACAAAATCGAAAAAATTTTGAGGACTTTTAAAAGCAATATTTTTTTTTTAATCCGCTGTAGTCACCTGACAAAAAAAATCATCATAATTTCAAATTCTTTGTTTAGGGCTTTGTAAAAAATTTATTTTTTTAAATTTGGGTTTTTTAAGAGGCTGCTGCCTACATCTGGTCATAACTTTGGAAAGACTTGTCTAATCTTATTATGCAATACGTCAGAAAATTTTAAATTATGACAGCTTTAAGTTTTGTTAGTTGATTTAGTTATTAGTTTTGGAGGTTTTGATGAACAACGGAAAAAAAAGTTTTTTTTTGGAAAAATTACCAAATTTTTATAATTAAAAAAATTCATAAAAAATAGAAAGCACCAAATAGTTCCCAGTTTTATTACTTAGTCTTAAAGCTGAATATAGTAGCAATAAAATAAACTTTATTTCATGAAAATCCATGGATAAATGCGTGTGTTATTGCCGATTAAGTGAAAGTACCTACTTTTGACAGAAAAGCGACTTTTTTACTATCATCAATTTAAAGAACAGTTAATTTTTTTTTAGCATTTAATAGATATTTTTTAACAAACAAAGGTAACAACTAGTTATATTTTAATCGAAAAGATGAACAAATAATTTCGACTTTTGTTTAGTCTCTTATGATTTTGAGAATTTGATTTTCTAATAAGGAACCAAATAAAAGCGCCCATCATATTTTCATTCCATAGTCCCTGATAACGTGGCTCCATGGTCTTAAGTTGTTGATGAAATCGTTCACCATGCTCATCGCTTACAGCACTTAGATTTTCCGGAAAAAGTTCCAAATGCGCATGCAAGAAATGTATTTTTAGTGACATTTTTACACCTAAAATTAGAAATTTCGATATAAGCAAACATGAATAAAAATATTCATTTAATTAATAATTACCAATCACTATCCAAACTTTGAAAATGTATCAGTATTGAACACAGAAAATAATTATAAATGTAGATATATGTTATAAATGTTACATATAATTAATACACCAATTACCAATAGAACTAATTTTAAGGCAGATACAGCAAATGTTGCTCCAAATTATAGGCATTTAGTTAATAAGAGATAGAATATATTATAATTGTATTTATAGTCTTTTATACTTATATATAGAATTACATATAAAAGAAGAACAAAAATTGTTAGAATTATAAACAATTTTTAAGTTTTTTAATTATTTAAAAAGAAATAGAAAGAAGATTTTTGTTATTATGTGTATTATTATTATTATTATTGTAATTATTGTTTTTTAAAATATTTTATTATGTTGTAACATATTCTTAAAAAGGTGTTTTGGATTTGGTTCAAGAACAAATTTCTTGTTATTCTGTTTACGTGGCCTTCGATGGAGCTCCTCAACAAATTTGCCTTCCTATACGAGTAGATTAGCATTAATAAAACTACCTACTCCCAAAAGCCGTCGTACAATGTTAAATGTGTCTTTTATGGTAAACCTTATCAATGGTAATATTTGCTCCGAATTTCTGTTAAATTCTGTTAAATTTAGTATACCTTGTCGTAGTTTTCGTCATTATAATCCTCTTGTTATTAACTTTTGTAGATCTAATTATGCTATGGCTGATCCTTTTACGAGGTTATGCCGGCAATTTAATAATTTGTCTGAATTTGTTGATTTTTCTTTAAATAATAATGTTATAAAGCATAAAATCATTGTTTTTCTGAATTCATAAATTCAATATAGTCATAAGTACCTTGTTATTAGTCTGTAAGGATTGTATCCACTGACTAAATTTAAATAAATAAAATCGAATCTTTATACTTATTTCAAATCCAAAATATATTTTTATGAATATGGCTGCAATAATATAATATATAATAAAAATAAAATAAAACAATATTTTTATTTTGAAATTGTAGAATATGTTTGAATTTCATTCACAAAAACTTTTTCTTTATTGTGAATTTGAAAAAAAAAATTTTTATTAAAAACAAAAACCAATTTTCTTGAAGAAGCTACACAAAGGAGTAGCGAAATATCGAAAAAAAAATAAATATTCGGGTATGTTCTGTAAACCAAATCCGCAAAAATGTTTCGTTTTTAAAACGAATACACATACTTAGCTGTTATGAAATCACTCGTTTTTAAATCGACTCGGTTTACAGAACAGGGGCGATTATATATGTATATGAAAAGGACCTGCAGCTTAAATAATTTGTTTAAATAATTAATATTTGCCAATTTTTTTAAAAAAGTTTTCAATCAAATCACGTATGATTTAGATGTTTCCTAAAAAGTTAGAAACAATTTATCGATTTGAATTCCAGGCTGTTTTCTCATTTGGTGATAATAGCTCTTCAAAGGTAGAGTTTAGAAGCAGTTTTCGAATTTGAGGACTGTCGAAAACGCCTTCACAAATTTTTGCAAATGAAAGATTTGTAAATATTGTTTTTAAATAAGCAAAGGCCCTACTATCTTTGTCTAGTCCCTTTACAAAATAAGTCTTTCCAAAGTTGCGACCAGATGTAGGGAGCAGCCTCTTCAAAAAACCCAAATTTTATAAAAAGAACTAGATGACCGTCCCGGCTTCGCACGGAATCTGTTTACTAATGAGAGAAAAAAACAAGTTTTGTTGTTTTTAGCTGACCCGGCAAACGTTGTTTTGCCATGTATATTATTTCTAGGAAACGTTTTTTTAGTTCAATAAAAATAACTATTTGCTATAAGTGTGCGGGGATTTACTTATAATCGAAAGCGTTGTAGACAATGAAAGTATGCTTTATTTTTTGTTAATAAATTAATCTTTATCGAAGTAACAAATATATCTTCAATACAATTCTCGATAGCTATCTAAACATTAAAAATAATTATTAATATGTTTAATATCAACTGTGTAAGTAAGACAGGAGACCGGCTTCGTTCTCATCCCTTTAGGGTCAGCCGCCTTATTGATGATAAACTTTCTAAAATCTCCTCATTATACCCTTTCATTTGATACCCATATTGCAAATAAGCATTAAAAATAGGTATTTGCAGTTTTAGGGTCCGTCGCCATATTGGATTTAGGTTGATGATAAACTTTTCGAAATTTCCTCATCACTTCATTTGATACCCATATTGCAAAAAAGGAAAAAGTAGGTAAAAAAATAGTGGAAGTATAGTGGGCGTGGTTAATTTTAGGGGGATTGAAAATAGACGTTGTCCGATTCTCAGACATACCCAATATGCACACAAAATTTCATTAGAATCGGTCAAGCCGTTTCGGAGGAGTTTAACTGCAAACACAGCGACACTAGAAGTTTATATATTAGATTTTTTTTACAAAAACCTCACCATAGAATTTGAAATAATGATGATTTTTATAGTTACGTGACCACAGCGGATTAAAAAAATAAATAGTGGTTTGAAAAGCCCATTTTTGCTGTTGCCCTGTGTTATTAGCAGAATTTATAAAACTTAAATGTGATTTATCACAAGTTCTGCTCCAGAAAGAAAGAAAGAAAAGAATACCACAAAAAAACTCAACAGTTGCAATTGTGCATTCAATACTACACGAGTGTTTAAACTTTATTTTCTACTATACTGACCCTGAAATTTCCTAAGATTCGTTCAAAAATATTTCTTTTGTTAGCTTGTTGTGCTTCCAATCTCCTTAACATGTAACACATGTCAAATCTAACAAGACATTCTGAAATATATATCTTTTTTTAAAAAAAATAACACAAGTGATTGTACGTATGTACATACTCGTATGTATGTATGTTAATACATATGCCATTAAACACAATACAATTACAGCAAACTTAAGCTTTTGTTAGAATTCCTTCTACTGTCAAGTTATTTATTATTTACTGCACAAAAAAAGCCAAAAATGTTTAAATAAAAAAGTCAAACAACTTCCACAAAACGTTGTTAAGACTAGACAGTATGTCAGTCCTTGAAGTGAAGCAGATAAAAATCGATATTGAAAATTAAAAAGAAAAAAGAAATTGGACGATGCTTTTTAAGACAAATAGAACTTTAAATTGTGAAAAATAACACACAAAAAATTTATATTATTCGAAAGAGCAATACGTGGCATTAACATTTGAAAATGATTTCGGGCATAAAATCAGTGTAGAACTAGACGAAGTGCATTTTGAACGTTGAAATTTTTAGCCATTTTTTCGAGGATTGCTGCCAAAAAAACGTCAATTGTTGCTGTTTTATCATTATAAATCAGTGACTTCACGACCATTCACAGCAAATACTATAGAGGCGTCAAGTCGCACGACTTTGAAATCAACTTATCGCTAAATGTTTAATTGAATATTTAAGTCGATGGTTACTGTTCAAACCATCGTCAATATCATCCATATTTTCCAACGAAAAAAAAATATGACAATCGGTTGATATTGCTGACCATCCCTGACAGTGCCCGCTAACTTTTAACCCTTTTAAAGCAAATTTGCAGCATTTGACAAAAAAAATTAATGCGTATTGTAAATCAATTTGACAAAAATAACAAATTACAATTAAACAAAAAAAAGTGTTCAATTGCTGGTATCAGTGATGTTCGTGAGATGTGCAATTGTACGACGACGGTTCGAGATTGACGGCTCTTCTGCCACACTATCGCGAGCAAAAGCAATGTTTTCCGCAGAACGAACTAAGCGAGCATGCACAGGTGTTTTCAAATTTCCCACAGACCCGGTTTGCTGAAATTTGCCAACAATTTTTCCGATTGTGGACACATTTGGTGGATTATATTGAACATGAAAATCGTGCACGAAATGCATTTTGATTTGAGCGCTCATTTTCGTAAAAAGCTTCAACAATCTTAAGGCGCTGCCCAATTGTATACCTCTCCATGCTTGCATTTGCCCAACACTGTCAAACCAAGTTGGGCAAAAAACTTGACGTTAAAGTGTGACTAAAGGTCTAGTTAGTAAAAATGTAAGACTTCTCAGGATCGTTTAACTTTAGGTTTCGGTTATTAAAAACGTTAAACTTCGAGCAATTCAGTCTTTTTGTTTTATGTGTAAATAATGCCAAGTTGACGTTTGCAACGTAAAAATCTATTCTCTGTAGATTTTCTAAGTGACAATTTCAACGATACGAATTTAGTAAACAGCAACGAGCATTACTTATGTTACAGTTTTTGCCAGCTGATCGCCGTGAACGCGTTACGTTTTTACTAACTGCGGCTTAACACAATGTAAGGGTGGCGATGTCACGATGGATGGTAGTCTATACGTTGACTACAAAACCTAAAATAGACCTGCGTTCAACTCCAGTTTCAGACTAAAATTATAAAAAAAAAAAACATCTCGCATTTTTCTGATGTGCATTAGTGTGTCTTTGTGTGTCAGTTGTTGTCGGAAGGTTTCAGTGGCGAAGGCATAGTCACTGGTCACCGAACAATACCGGGTTCAGCTGATAGCAATCCACAATCACATCAGAACGCCCTCCTTCGTCGGTATTGTGTAGCACCGGCGAAGTAAAATAATTAGAAAAATGGCTACTAAACCGAAGCTTCAGCACTGCTACGAGTATAAAAACAAAGAACGTACGAAAGCAGAGCTGGAAAATAATGAATTAAGCTTCACCTCCTGTCGTTTCTTCTACTTTCCCTTTCCTATAGTTCCAGCATAATGCCTCGCATGTTTAGGAGTCATCTCCTGAGTGCTGGTCCCAGACAAAAAAAAAAAATACATCGTACAGTATGGTTGGTCCACCTGTTATATAAATTGTCAATTTGGCCCACAACAAAAAAATTAAAATTGCATATTAAATCAACATAGTGTTTAGTTGTTCTAAACCGAAATTTTACCAAGTTGGCCTGTTAATGTCATGCTGTTTTTTTTCAGTGGCTTTACAAGAACTTTCTTCACATAAACAGTGAAGCACGCCATCTTTAGCTGTTGCTTTGTAAAATTATAAAATCTATCTATAAATTTACTAATTTTGTGGACATAAATATGTATACTTATGGGAACACATATACAAAATCGAATATCCGGTTTTCCTTTGACACTTTATTGCTCTACTAAACTCTGAGTTCAGGGAGTTCATTATAAATATATGTATATCTGGACAAGTTTTTTTGACAATATGACACTTGACATTGAATTAATAAATTTAAAATTTTGCCATGAATGTCAATTGATTTCAGTATCTTTTTGAATGTAAACTTTTCAAGTGAAAAGCCTTAAATAGAGTTGACATGACAAATAATCTTGATAAATAGACACACAATGATTAATTATTAAAATTTTTCTTTTAATTAACATTTGACATTTAAAATGTACTTGTTGATCTTTCGAAATTTATTTATCTGTACAAAAGGAATCAAATAAATTTTACTTAAGAATTTTTGTACACTGCTTCAGTAATGATTTATATAGTGTTCCTTTTAACATAATTATACCTTAATACTATTTCTTTGAATAATTTCATTATTTCATTCTTTAATTGCACAGTGCAAAATATTAGAAGTCATTCCTTACGAACTACTTTTCATCTACTTCCGAAATACCAATATTTTATTTATTTTCGACTTCTCAGGAAGTCATTAAGAACAACACACAGTAAATTAGTATGAAAATGATTTTATTGTACAAAATTCGTTGCTGTTTATTTATTTATACAGGGTGGGCCAAAAGTAATCAACCGGAGAATAAGTAATCACCCGATGTCTTTTTGCTATAATTTTATTTAATAAAAACCTTTGGATCTGCATGTATGGTCATCAACTCTGGCGGCGACTTAGCCCATACCAAAATTTGTCTTAAAAAAAAAATACTTAAGCCCCGGGTAATTACTTTTGGGCCACCGTTTATATTGGTACATACATATGTATGTATGTATAAACATTGGACTTTATCTTTTATTTAATCGTAAAAAAAACAAATGAAGTAATAAAAACTACAATTCAATTGAATTTCGATAAAATAAATTGAATAAGATTCGAATTTTTATAGAATTGGAACTTATCATAACCTGCGAAGGAAAGGGATAGTAGGAGAATTGACAGGCGGTGACGCTTCACTATCTTACAACACTGCACTGCTTGGTTACAGCTGAAGGCGTTACTGTTCACTGATCAGTGACTATGGCTTCGCAACTGAAACTTCGCGACAACAACTGACACAAAGCCACACAAATGCACATCAGAAAAAATGCGAGATGTTTTTATGAGTCTGAAACTGGGTTTGAACCCAGACTTTGTGGTTCCATAATGCCATAGAAGTGTCTTCTTGCTCCTCGACATTCTACACTCTACAATTTCGCTTTTGATGCGAATAAAAAAAATTAAACGTTTCAGTTTGGTTTTGCATTAGTTTTTCCGTACGCTTTGCTTTCAATCGAACCTGTTAATTTTAACTCTTAATTATTTGTAGTTTTTCTTTGACGAGAGTCAACTGCGTCAATAAAATTCTTATCTCTTTTTCTGGTTTGTAATATTGAAACAAAATTTGTAATCATGTTATAATACCAGTTATCATAACATTCAGTTCTCTTCGTGTAACATATGTACATATGTATGTATGTATGTAGCAACTTTGAAATTGAAATTGCATGTGTAGTTTAAATCTGAAATTAACTTAATTGTAACTTGGAAACTTTCTTAATTGTAAATTGTGAAACCGCAACCTTGCCTTTATGCTGGCAATTTTAATGGTTTGATTTATTTCGTGACCATCCTTTATAAGTTGTCTTGTTGAATCCGTTATACACGGTGGCCCAAAATGAGCGAAAGCGTTTAAATTACTTATAATTTTTTTTGTTAGTTTTCAGTATTTTGTAAAGAAAACTTGGGGAATTTAAAATGGAACAGTCCACATTTGAACAACGTGCCAAAATCGTTCAAGAAAAAGAAAATGAAGACAATAATGATTTCAATCATGATTTAATTATGAGCGACGAAGCCCATTTTCAATAGAATGGTTTCGTTAATAAGCAAAACTGCTAGACATGAGCTACGGAAAATCCAAGAGTAGTTCAACAGCGAGAATTACAGCCACTTAAGTGAACCGTTTAGTGCAGTATTTCTTCGAAAGGATAATTAGCCCATATTTTTTTTTTTGAAAATGAACACGGTGTCGCCGTTTCCAGCACTGGTGTTAGATATCGGGCAAAGTTAGAAAATTGTTAAGGCCTTCCGTGGAAAGGCATAGGCAAGTGGCGATGGTCGAAGTAGTCTGCACGTTGACTATAAACAGAAAAATTTGTCCTGGGTTCAACCCCAGTTTCAGACTCATAAAAAAACATCTCGCATTTTTTCTGGTGTGCATTTTTGTGTCTTTGTGTCAGTGTTGTCGGAATGTTTCAGTGGCGAAGGCATAGTCACTGGTCACTGAACAGTAACGGCTTCAGCTGTAACCAATCCACAGACACATCAGAACGACCTCCTTCATCGGTATTGTGTAGCACCGGCGAAGTAAAATAATTACTAAACATGGCTACTAAAAACGAAGCTTCAGAATTTAATACGTCTCCGTGACATCAGAGACGCTACAACACTGCTATAAAAACAAATAACGTGCAAAAAGCAGTGTTCTACGATTGTGATGCTTCACCTCCTATCATTTCTCCTGCTATCCCTTTCCTCTAGTTCCAGCACAATGCATAGCATGTGTAGGAGTGATCTCCTGAGTGCTGGTCCAATATAAAAAAAAACCAAAAAAAGTATGGTTCCAGCAGTGTGGAGCTACAGCGTACACTGCGAGGAACACAATGGCTTTTTTACACGTAATCTTTGGTGAACGAATTATTTCCCGTACAAGCGATTTTAATTGGCCTCTGCGTTCACCGGATTTAATCGCTCCAGACTGTTTCCTTTGGGGTTGAAGGAAAAGTCTATATTAATAAGCCTAGCACCTTACGGCAATTAAAAAACAATATATACATATATATTACGAAATCAACAACATAAAGTTTTCCGAAAGGTTATGGAAAATCTTTTTGAAAGAGCACGAATATGCGAAGTATAAAATGGCCACCACTTGCGAGATATAATTTTTCATAATTATATTAAATATATTCTCCATTAAACAATTTTTTATTTTCATTTCTTCAATAGATTGAAGCTCATTATTGATACCTTTACAGGCCATGATAATGACTTGGGATAAGAAACAAACAAAATCCAAAGAACAAAAATGTAAAATACACTGACATACACTAGCAGAATGGAACAATATGCCGTTTTCGAAAGTTGCTACACTTTCATCATCAGCGTTTGTCCTATTTTGTCCACTGTGTTAGTGGTTGTCAGTAGATGTAAATTATTAGCTTTATATATTTATTATTTTCTATAAATAGTATACGAGAAATAATACCCCGTTATTTTTTTTCTCTTCTAAATGAAGTTCTAAATTTACCATCGTAAACTTACAATAGTCCTTCTCATTGCCTAATTTTTGTTTCCATTATTAACTGTGCACACATGTTTTGATTTTAAATCTATTTAATTTTTCTAAACCGTTCTTAAATAGATTTAAAATAAAATAATAAAATATTTGTTGTATAAGGAAACATTTTAAAGAAGCTATTTGGTTTGTATATTCAGTAATTCTCAAATATTTTCTGAGAGTTCTTGTAAAAACATGTGAAATTTCTTAGCTTTTTTCCAGAATTTGGTTAAAGGTCTACGGCAGATTTTGGTATTAGCACCAAATGAAATGCTGTATATGGACCAGCTAACCCATATAATAAACAAAGAGAAATAATGGAAATGAATTTTGACGAACGTTAAATAATTGAAAGAATTTTCTCCATTAATTTACTGTATTCAAAAGAAAAAAAAATTTAATAATAAAGTCTTAAATATGAAGTTATAATGAACTCAAACCTCTTCGGTCATTTTGCGCCACCCTGTATTAATAATTAAAGCACATAAAAAAGCGTTCGCTTTGTATTCTTTGTCATATTCTTGTTACGAGTATCTCGAGAATCGTATTGCTGTTTGTTTCTACTGTTGTCACCCTTCAAATTGTTTTCATTGTTAATTCTTGTTATTCGTATTTTACCTGAAATTTTACTCCATAAAACTTCAAGGTAAAAAAATAACAAAACAAAAATTAAAAACAATACACTGCAGCCCCGATTTTCTGGCAAATCCGGGCTTTTATAGTCAACGTGCAGACTACTTCAGCCATTGGCAAGGAAGACTTTTAAAGAAGTTAATCGGTTTCTTTTGTTTGTATATTTCATAATTCTCAAATATTTTTTGGGAGTTCTCGTATAAACATTTGAAATTTCTTAGCTTTTTTCTAGAATTTGGTTGCAGGTCTACTGAACATTTGATATTAGCACCAAATGAAATGCTGCATATGGACCAGCTAAACCATATAACAAACATAGATAAATAATCGTAATTAATTTAATTCATTTATATTCACATGAACATTAAACAAAAAATAGGAACGTTAATTGAAATTAAAATTTGTTTATTTGCTTTGCGCATAGACTTCCCTGCTAACAATGGATAACATTTTATGTTAATTTTGCACTCATTTGTTTCTTTTTTTAAGTTATTTTATTGGCTCAAATACAACACTTCTTATTGGGAACTAAATTCTTACTTCCCAAAACGCAATGATGCTCAGAATAACTTAGATAATGCGAGCTCCCATGTTTAGATGCCCATTGACAAATTCTTCACTTGTAATTATGACTTCGGTTAAAAAAAAATTCAAGGGTAACGAACCAAATAGGAATCAAAATAGTGGCAAAAGGATTCAGCAATATTTGCGAATACGACGTAAATCGGGGCTCCAGTGTACCTGGTTGTGCACTAATTGTTTGACAATTGAAAGTAAACACATCGGTTGGGGATCATGTTTATATACAAATATTTTATTCGTTTGTGTTGACTACACGTTTTCAGTTCCAATAGTCGAATAGTTTTAAACTACAAGTCCATTCAAGTTGATTGTTGTTTTCTGTTCAATATATAACTGGAATATAAAGTCTCATGTACGAGTGAGTATGTAAGCGTATTGTGTCCGTTTGACTGCCTCAACAAGTTGTTAACCATGATCGCTAAAAAAAGAGAGATTGAAATGTATCTGGACGATAAAATGACAGGCAAAGAAATCGCTTTTTTTTTAATGAATATTGCTTTAAAAGTTAATGAATGTATCTTTTTTGTAGTTTACGGAAGTTAAGTTAAGGAAAGTAAAAGTAATTAGAGTTATATTTTTTCCACATTGGTGGTATTTTTGTAATGACATCTTTGATAAATATGTCAACAAGAACTATTTTAATATGTTTGTTTGTCGTCTTCCGATAACAAGTGTAACTTTTATAACACAAGTTGCTGTTTGCAAAAAAGTACTTCCTCTGAAATGCACTTTTTCTAAAAAGTTGTTTTCACTTATTTGTCATAGAAAAGATGTGTGTTTGGTGCTGGTTCCATGAAAGGATCAATGCCATAAGAAAGCTGTAACGATCAGGAGGAATAGGAAGCCTTCTGTGTCAATGATCAGTGTTGTCTTCAGTGCACCGAATTTCTATAAGCTGCGATTGCTTGGACTATCGACATTTCTACGAGTATATTTTTTTTTATATCTGGGACCAGCACTCAGGAGATGACTCCTACACATGCGATGAATTGTGCTGGAACTATAGGAAAGGGATAGTAGAAGAAATGACAGGAGGTGAAGCTTAACTATTTCATTTTTTGCAGCTCTGCTTTCGCACGTTCTTTGTTTATACTCGTAGCAGTGCTGAAGCTTCGGTTCAGTAGCCATTTTTTTTATTATTATTTTACTTCGCCGGTGCTACACAATACCGACGAAGGAGGGCGTTCTGATGCGATTGTGGATTGCTATCAGCTGAAGCCCGTATTGTTTAGTCACCAGTGACTATGCCTTCGCCACTGAAACCTTCCGACGAAATATCATAATTTTAATATGAATCACAAAATTTCTCAAGCAAGGGTCTCTTTGAAAACCTAATATTAGGTCTGTTTCAGGTGCATAAGAAAGCAGTCCGAACTCGCACAAATTAGTCGAAAAACATTCAACAATTTTTGTACAATTTTGAAAGCAACTAAGAGACTAAAATTTTGAATTTCCTGTACAAAGTTGTACGAACTTTTTCTTGAAGTAAGTCCGGACTAGAATGAAATTATCAGCTGATTTTTGTTTACGTTTAAAAATCAAAAATAGTTTAAATAAAATAAAAAAGTTTTTATTTAAAATTGATTAAGAAGTTGGAAGAATGGAAGATTTTTCAAATAAAGCTGAAGTTGTAAGTAGACATACATATTTATTTATCAATTTTTTTAATAGAAAATGGCTTTTACTTTTTTTCTGTTTGTTTTCATTCACTTTTTATAGCTGTTGCCAATGATGCAAATGTTTTGCTTTTAAAATATTATTCATTTTAAGCATCGAAAATCACTAAAATAAAATTTATTTGAGTATCTAAACAGTGTTAGTATTTCAAAATGTTTAAGTGTGGTTATTTGCGTTCCAGCAATTTTGGACAACTTTCTCACATTCAGGGAGTAATTTTCTTTTCACTCTCAATAGTCCGTACTCTTTTGCTATGGACCTGGGACAGATCTATTGTAGTTTTAGAAAATTTTGTACAGTTTTGTTTATTATTTTAAAGAAATTAACAGCATAAGATCTTGTGCAGACTATTATTTTTTTTTTTTTGCAAGGATCAGTGTTTTAAGCGTTTTCCCTGCGTATTGCATTGCAGCAAAACTACAAAAGGAGATAATAGGTGTGGTGAAATTTGACTATAATAAATACTTTTAAAAAAAATTCAAAATTCTTTTTTGAACAGACGTCTCCGCGGAAATTAATATTACTTAATAATAATATGTATTGTTATGAGTGATGAGTTATGTTATTTTTTTGATATGTTCATAATGAATATAAAGTAATGTTTTTGAAATATACATTTTTCTTTGTCACATTATTTTGACGATTTTTCAAAGCTGTAATGGCGATTTTTTTTTTGTGTTTATCGGGATTCTTACGATTTTTGGAATATTTTATCTGGCAGCCCTGATCTATACAAAGTCTCTTATTCTCAAATGCAATGTTATCTGTTCAAAAATGTACCAAAAAAAGTAACTGATGGGCATGCAATGGCCAAACTCTGCATGGTTTAATTTAATGACCCAATGAATGCTTTGCAATACAGATGTGTGTTTCACAAAGGCTCACAACGGGATAAAACTTTTCCTTAACTTGTATTTCTATTGTAAATTTTTCATTTATATATTTATTAAAAAAAATATCCTTTTTCGCTGTGCTGATTGCCATATTGAAAATCAAAATTTGTTTAAAAAAATATTGCGCAATTTGTAGTTTTACAACAAAGTCTACGAAACGTGTGTCTGCTTTGCTTTGATGCTGTAGCACAACCTCAACTGGAACTCACACAAATTTTCGTAACATGGACGTATCTTTGAGTACTTTTTTTTCAGAAATCGGCTGACTAAAGCAGTCTCACAATTAAATTTTTGAATTTCTCTCAAATTTCCTTTCAATTTAAATTATTCTTTAATATTTTTCTTTACCTTATGTTTTCCACTTTGTAAATGTTATACATACTTTTACATTTTATAACTTTAATTATAATTATTTTCAAAGGAATTTCATTCATCTTTCTTCTTTACATTTTAAGATTTTTTATGTTTTTTTTAATAAGCTGGCAGCACACATAGAAACTAACAAAAATAATCTTATTTTTATTTATATTGCATTGACGCAAAGTGTAAAACGCACGCACACCTGCATGTAAATAAATATGTATGGACTAGTATGTACTCGTATGTATTTGTGCAAATATGTTAAACATGTACTTAAAGTTACTCATTAACTAACCCCTTAACTAACGCAATTAAAAAATTATATATAAATAAACACACTTTCATACATTTAAGATCATTCTGCTTAACATCTATTAACTTTTTTACAAACCCCATACAGACGAACACTGTACAAAATTATCAAGTATAGTTTGTACGTAGAACAAAGTGTTTACAATGGCTGGGTGTTGGTTAAAGGAAAAGGAAATTGACTTGTAGTAAGAAAAAAAAAACTCTCAAACTCTTGACATATTAAAATCGCAAACTATATAAAAAAAAATAAGCTGCTTAACATGAAAAAAAATTAAAAACCGTATTTATATGCATGCAAGTGCATGTCGAAACGTGTGAAGCTGCCACACATGTACCAGCAGTTCTGATAATATTTTTTTGTTATAAACTGTCGCTCTACTAACTCTTTAATATGCTTCTAAAAGCAACTTCAATTGGCTGGCTTTGACTTTTAATGTTTTTTCTTTTTTGTGTTGCCTTGTGCTGAAGTTAAGTTTAAAAAAATGCAAGCCTTTTGACTTTCACAATTTCTAAAATTTAAAAACAAAGCATTACTTTACTATCCCTAAGTAATGGAAAATGTTGTTAGTAACCTTCTTATCTTCAATGACTCAATAAAATAAGAAACCTCTTTCTTAATGTCGCATTCATAAAAATGTTGTTCGGTCATTAAGGTTTTAGAAATTACATTTTGTATGAAAAATGTTTTATATTTTTTATAAATACGGCAATTACATTGCAATGTAATTAAAATTAGCGGAACTCACTCTTTGGTGCAAATCATTTGCAATCATTGCAAACAGTGCAAATCTAACATAAAATGCAATACCACAAAAACAAAATACATGTAACCGCGATTTGCACCTCTTCATCCAATTTGCACCAAAAAAATTCATTGCAAGAAACACAAAAATATGCTAGGCCAAAATATGCTAAACCAAAACAGCTGACTACATAAATAAAAATAAACAATTAGTTTTATAACGGTGGCGCCGTCACACAATTTGCCCCCAGAACTTTTAATTTTCATTTACGGTTGGTCAAAAAGTAAAAATCAGAAGTTTCAAGTAAAATCTTAATAATTAATCAAAATTTTCATAAAATTATTACAGTGAAATCTGATAATTATTTGATTAATTGACAGCAAATTTAATTATAAGACAAGTAAGAGGGCTATATTCGAATGTGCCGAATCTTATATACCCTTCATCATATGAGCATTTTACGTTTTGCCGATTTTCGTGCGTTTTGGCGTTTTTATTTATTTTGGCAACTTTTTGCGTTTTGACAATTTTCCCGCGTTTTTGCAGTGTTCTTGAGCTTTGAGGATTTTTTTGCCACCTAAGGTGAAGGGTATAAAAATTAAAGTAAACTGGATATCATTCTTGTGCACGGAATCAAAATCTTATGAAGGAAATTGCAAGAGATATGAAAAACTTCTTATCTTCTAAAAATTCAATTTCCTACAAACTAATTTACATTTTATTTTATTTGGAAGTGCTTTCATAAACCAGATTTGTTCCCTTTCATTCGCTGTAGATTGAGCAACGGCGTTATGATATTGAAAGCGGCTAACTTTTTGCCGGCGTTAAAAATTTTAGCATAGTTTGTGCAATAAAATTATAGTAATTAGACAACACAAAAAATAAAATTTAATAAAAATATGAATATTGAAGAACCAAAAAAGAAAATAAAACAAATATGGCAATAACCAAATAACAAAAAGTGGACGGACGATGATTGAAAAAGATTTTGGATTTCTTAATTTTTACAATTTATTTATTTATTTTTTGTTAAAAATGCAAGCAGTCAGCTGTTATCAAAAATTTGATATGCTTATAAAGCATATTTGCATTTTTTGTAAGTATGCACCAAAGAGTGAATTCCGCTATTATAATTAAAAATCAGAAAACTTTATATTTTGTGATTTCGGAGATAACTCACATCTAATACTTGCTCAGGCGATGGCCCCTACATATGCAACGCATTACACCAAAACTTAAAAGGAAAGAAATAGTGTAGAAAAGAGACAGGTTCTCCAACTGTGATAGAAGGCTACAGAACTTAATTCTTGCACAGCTCTTTAACTGCGCATTTTTTTTTGCAATTTGTTATGTGTCTATGGTTTTATGTTGACGCATTAGTCTTTAAGCTGAAGGAGAAGACGAAGGTGCAGCAGTTTTTGAAAACAGCATGGTTTTCCATTCTGCTACTGTTTGTCAGATTAATTTACCATTTTTGTCTTTGATTTAGTTTGTTTCTTAGTAATTCTCACATGTCATTTTGACTGTCTGCATGCTACCGATTAATTACATAGCCATTTTATTTATTAATTTACTTCGCTGACGTTTCATTGCTCAAATACCGACGAAGGAGGAGCACTATTGGCACAAAAAAAATAACAATAACAATTAAAAAAAAATGGAGACAATCGCAAAATTTAAAAGTTCTCAATATTTTCAGAACCGACGTCGACAATGGGGTTTTTTAACGCCAAAAAGTGGGAATTAATTCGTTTATAATTTAATTTTTTTTTCTCAATTTCACTTAAAGAGAGCAAGCTTCAAAGTTAGTCAAAAAATTAGCGGAATAGAACTGGGTGAAGGGATTCTCCCCATAAAAACTATTTAATAATAATCTACTATATAGAGTAGAGCTAACGTAGGATTTGGTTTCACAGGATTTGTCCTGCTTTTACACAAAATGTTCTGGTGCCCGGTTCCGCTTCTTAAATTGTACGCGTTTTCTGGTACAGCTCGATGAAGAAATAAAATTTATTTTTGTTGATTTTTGTTATGAACAGATGTTGAGATTTCTTTTATAACACTGTTTACATGAAGCAAATTTTACCAGCAACTGTTAAGTGGGTAAACATCATCCAACTATTCGACTTCAACAGAGTCAAGCGAGAGTTTATTTTTGTTTTTTCTGCATGAACTACATGTTCCGATTTGTATCTATTGTTTAATTTTTGGATTTTAATCTGAAATATATGGTTGATACAAGTACCAAAATAAAAATATTGGGGGGGTTAATTGTTATATGAATAAGCGTTGTAGTATATAAGGTTTTGTTGTATTTTCGTCTATGCTTTGTCGAGATGTTCCGACATCTTGCAGTCAGCCCTATTCTAGAAGCCTAAAATCGTTAAAGGCTTCGAATTTGGTGTGACTTGATTTTTTCTTAATTTCTATTTCTTTTTCGACAAAAGTAATACTCAGGCAATGATTTCCGAGTACTAGACGTTAACTTCTAGGGGAAAGGAATAGTGATAGTGATGGCAGTTGATGAAGGGGTAAATAGAAGAAAGCTTCATTATTTTTACAACTCAGCTTTTGCACTTTTTTTTTGTCTTTGTAGCAATGTTACAGTACGTCTGATTTCGTTCGATTTTTGAAGCTGTATTTAGTAGTCATATGTCGAATTAATAGACTGGAATCAAGTTATTATATTAATCGTCAAATTCGTATCTGATCTTGTTATTTTGTTACATCAAAGGCGTAGTTTCCGTGATCACATTGCTTTTACTGTTCCCAAAGCATATGGTGTGTTTGGTTTTATGAACCGATGAAGAATTTTCCGATTCATACATTACGAAATTATTACAACTGCTATTTTAATTTTTATGTGCCTATCAAGACAAGACAAAATTCATATTTGGTGAAAGCACAGCAATCAATTGGAAGCTGAAGAAGAAATTAAACGTTTTGTGGGAAGTTCGTATAAAACAAAATTAGATGCAAAAACTTTTACGGAAATACACTTTATTATGTACTTAATATTATTTATCTTCTAAGAGTATTTAATCAGGTATGTGATGAAAATCGTTTTGCGCGTTAAAACGTTTTGAAATCGACAAATAGTGTGATGAATTTGTATGTTACGATTTGTTGTGACGATTTCATATTCCATCTTGTTTCATTGAAAAAAAGACGTTTTTAACATGTGACGTATTTCGATAATGCCAGTTTAAATTCGTTTTCAAATTTTTTAATTTTACTTGAACAAAATGTTAAGAAATATACAAAAAAAGTAAAAAAATATATAAAAAATTATTATAAATCCGTCCTTATTTAAACGAAAATATTCAACAAATCTATTTAAATAAATACTAGTTAATATAGAAGTGAAATTTAAAAATTAATGGCTCGATTATGGATAGCAACCGAACTTCTGTTGCGTTGTCAGGCGGCAACCACAAAATTGTGGTTTCTAGAAAAAGCACTGAAATGTCCAGAAATTAGGCAACTGTAGTTAATGCATTGTGAATCTGCATTACCTGCATTATCATTTTTAGCAACTGGTAACTGAACAACTGTTCGGTTGCTATCCATAATCGAGCCATAAATTACCCACATTTCATCTGGCAAATTTAAGGGATCCGATTTATCTCTTAAACGTTTTCTTAGAATATTTTCGCTATTCATCCTATTATTTTCTTCCAAGAGAATTAGCGAAACCGCAGCAAAAAAAGGCATTTTATAAATAAAAATGATAAAATATGTTGATACAAATTTTATTTTGTTTAAATATTTTACAAACATCACTCACATACACATATGTTTACATATTTTACAGTTGCATTATTAGATTTTATACGATTTACTTTTCAAATCGATCGATTTCCATCACATACCTGAATATTTCGTACGAATTCTCGCAAAAAAAAGAACTGTTGAATTAGTTGTGATTTTATTTTTTATATGCAACGGATTGTACGTATATTTGAAGGTTCATTTCTTATTTTTTTTTGTTATGGAATATTTTAATATAATGATACGCAATATATGCTGGTGACAAATTTTAGCGCTAATATATGCCAGGTAGTCGTATCTTTGTTTCTATTGGGATGAAACTTTGTCAAATCTTTAAGTGCATTATATTCAAAGAATATGCATAATTTCAAAAGTTAAAATAAATTAAAATTCTCCTTGTAGGTTTTACGATATTTTTTCTTTTCAAGATATAAGGGAAGGCCACAATTTCTCTTTCCGATTTTCATAACACTTGGCCATACATTTTAGTGTATAAAATTCAATAAACATACAGTGTTTCATGAAAATCTAACCTTTTCTCTATACTTTCTAACATTTCTTTTTTTTATTTCAAGATATATGGAAATGATCTCTCTCCTTGAACCCAAATTTTCAAATTTTTTTCCTTTTGGTTATCTTTTACCATTTAAAACAGGTATGTAGATTTTTACAACAACTCCTTCTATATTTGCCCGCTCGTTATATGAAATTAATTTAATACGACTCCTTGACATAAGATACGCTACAACACTGCTTTAAGAACACATAACGTGCAAAAAGCAGTGCTGTAAAGTAGTGAGGCTTCACCACCTATCATTTCTCCTACTATCCCTTCCAACTAGTTCCAGCACAATACACCGCATGTGTAGGGGTCATCTCCTGAGTGCTGGTCCAAGACAAAAAAAAAAGAAAAAAAAAACTCCACACTGTGCGTCGTATAAATCACAAGTTATTTGGACAATCCCCAGAACTGTGGTTCTCTTTATATTCCCTGTGTTTGTTTGTTACTCGACTGCTTAAAAATTTATTTCCCTAAATGTATGAACGGCTAATTTCTGAATGTTACAAATATCGTATGTGTGGATGTGTTTTTGTTTTGCACATAAGAAAAGCTGCTACTGTAATAAATTTTTGATACTTTCAAGTGTCCAATAATTAATCCCTTTAGATTAATTTTCTATCTTCTTAATTTGTCGTGTAAAATTGATGAAATGTATTTAAGCAGAGACGCGCTTTAACAAGTACAAAAACAAGGCATGCCGAAAAATAAAAGTTAATATAGAGAGAACTTAAAAAAAAAAGTTTTCATATGCAGAAGGAAAAAAAATTTAATTCATATTTTATATGTATATTGTATGGTAAAGTACTTAAACATTTACATCATACTGATAGGTCAGATAATAAATGTCGACAGTTCTGCATCAATTCTCGAATTACCTCCTTTGCAAAACTAAATAGTGTTCCCACACTACAGAATGTTAATTGTGAGTCACGCCTTAATGTCAAGTTTTTTGCCCAACTTAATTTGACATTTCTTTGTTTCAGTATTTGGCAAATTCAATTATTAAGAGATATACAATAGAGCAGCGCGTTAAGACTGTTGAAACCTTTTACGAAAATGGCCCTTTAAATTAAAATGCATTTCGTTGACTTCGTGATTTTTTTGGTCAGTATAATCGGGAGAATTGTGCGCATATTTCAGCAAAATGGGTCTATTGCAAATGTGAAAACACCTGTTCGTTCTGCGGAAAGCATTGCTTTGGTCGCGATAGTGTGACAGAAGAGCCGTCAATCTCGACTCGTCGTCGTACAAACAAATTCAATATCTCACGAACATCTCTGATGCGAATTTTGAATAAAGATTTAAATTTTCATGCTTACAAAGTTCAATTAACTCAAGAGCTGACCTTTTCAAGCGTCGTCAATATGCCGAATGGTTTGTTGAACAGACAGAAATAAATGGTGACTTTACAAAGAAAATCATGATGATAACGGACTTCTTGTGGCCTGAAATTTTGGATATGGGCCTGGACGATGTGTGGTTCCAACAGGATCGTGCCACTTGCCACATAGCCAACGAAACAATGGCTATTTTGCGCAAGGAATTCAATTGCCGTGTTATCTCACGTCGTGGCGATCTTAATTGGCCGTCACGATCATGTGATTTGACACCGTGTGACTTCTTTCTTTGGCCATATTTAAAAAGAAAAAGTGTACGACAATAAGCCAAGAACAATTCAAGAGGTAAAGGATGCGATTATTAGGCTTATTAATGACATTGAAGGTCAATTATGTCTCTGAGTCATTGCAAAGCCATGACGGGCATTTGGTCGGTATTTGGTGTCACACATAATTGTCATAGATCCTGCTACCATAATAAAAAATATTAAGATAATTCTCTGAAAACTTTTAGTTTTATTTACAATTAACATCGTGCGTTTTGGTTGGACCACAGTTTATATCGATTTTGTGATTTTATTCGTCATTGCTTTATTCTCTGCTTCTAATGGTTACTTAACTTTACAATGGGAGAAGAAAAAGACAAATATGAACTGGGTGCTGGTGGTATGCGCTTAGCTATTTTTTTTTAACATTTCTTCTTCACATAATTGTATGCAAAGGCATTGTTATAAATTTGTAATAACTTTTGGACTGCGGTTCTTTTGGAAAGAGATGGTATAAAAGACGTACGACAAAGTGGTGAATTGCTTAATTTATACACCACTCTTCTGTTGCGCATATTGTCACAGGCAGTGTCACACTACAATAATACTTTGCGTTAAGAAATGTCAAAAATTCAAATATTACGTACAAATGTGATAATGTGAATGCAATGTGTTATGATATAGACAAATAAAACGGTAATACATTTGACATCCCATAACATTTCATCGTTTTTAGAAATTTTTCTAAACAATAAGTTTTTTAATTTCATCAGGGTTGTAATATTGCAAAATGAAATAAAAAAGTAACAAAATTACAAAAAAAAACCATTTATTTCTTTTTTCTTTCTACTAATACTTTTCATTATATTTGAAGTGTGATGGTGTGAAGGCAAAATCTAATATTATTTTATATCTTTTGACAGTCGCACCAAATCTTTAGTAAATATTTGTAACTAGTAGATACCAGTGAATAAATAGCTTTAATCACAAAAAGGGCAATAATTATAGAAATTGTGATATTATTCCTAAAATGTTGAATTTGTTTTAAAATCAACATTTTTTATTGATTAATTATTACTATTGTAGTTGCAACAATAATTTATTATTTGTTTTTTATAAAACTAAAATAACTTTTATTTATGTTTTGTGAAAAAAAGCACGGAAGGTGTTCGAAAGAGAAACTTATTTGATAACAAAGAGCTTTATTTAACCAAATAAATGACCTAAAGCCGGAAAAAAGAAACTTTAATACCAGTTTCATATAACAATTAATGTCGAAAAAGTCAATAAATCTATAAATTATTTTAAGTTTTTTTTTTTTGGTAATTTTTCACAAAAACTTTCTAACTTATTCGTAATAAGTTATGAAAATTTTATAAAAGATTTACAAAATAAAATTCCATAAAAATCCGCATTCCTTAAGCTTAAATAAACCATTAATGATTATTATTATTATTATTAATATGGCTCTTTATTAATAAAATTGGGTTTAAGTGTCACTACTAAAACTCTCTATTTTTGCATGTATATGTCTTCTTTTGAAAACCTGCACTTAAAATGCTTGCATTTGCCATATTTCATTACCATGTTAGAAAAATATTTAACAATTATCTTCACTTTCTTTAAACCATTAGAGTGTTTCTTAAAAATAAAAGAAATATGTATGTAAAATTTTAAATATCAATTTCAATATTTAATTCAAACTTTAAATGTCATTAAAAATGTTGTACATATTGTAAACATTTTGTATAAGTATTTTTTCCGCTTTCATTTACGCATTTATTTGCCGTTTACAATTTTATGAAAATTATTTGGCCTACTTTTAGATGCTGGAAATAATATCTAAACAATTGCCTATCTAAGTATGTACATATCAGTGGTTTTCACATCTAAATCCTTATGCAAAATTCAATAATTCCAAATAACAAAAACCATAGTAATTCAATATAACATCATAAATCTTTTTAAATCCCTTTTGATTTAAATCATGTTTTATATTAGTTGTGATAACTAGGAAATTTATAATTAAATATTTGTTGTACATATTACCTTAATGTAAACTCTTTTAAACACACAAACACATATTTATATCGATTTTGTTTTTACATATAAATTTGTTGCATAACTTTGAGCTGTTTGTAAATACGTTTTTAATTATAAATTCCAAAAACCAAAAAACAGAAAGTGTGAAATCGATTAACTCCAATTTGCTATTTTCTAGCATCATCTCAACCTGCAGGTAGTTGTTTTTTTTTTCGAAAAATTTTTTTTTATAAATGTAATACGACAAAATATGTAATATCATGCCCGTGATATAATAATTTGATCAGATATCGTAACAAAATAACTGCAATTTATTTATCTGCCTCGACGTTTCATTGCATGGAATTAATCGATTTGGCAAGTAGAGCATCCATATCACGTTTTCCTATCTAATAAGCTCATTTTTGATTTTCGTTTAAGAAATTTGAACTTTCATTCCTAAAAGCATTGAAAATATATAAATAAATTTACGAAACGTGATTTTCATAAATATTTCAAAAATATGCAAATACACAAATGCACAGATTCATACAACATTTGTTATACCATGTATTGTATGTATAACATGCTTAAATGGAGAATACTGTCATTTATTTCAAATATGTATGTATGTGTAAACATAACGGCAATAAGCATTCAGCGTTAAGTGCACACTAAGCAACAGCAAACGAGGCATGTTGATTCATATGCAATACTGACCCGAAGGAACGAATTCAGATGAATGCTTTATATATTAAATGAATTTATTTTGGAATTCAACTTGAATTCTCGATTGATTAGTTGAATTTTAAACATAAGAATCTTGGATTTGTATTCAGAAATTAGGAAAAATCCACAGATGAGCTAAGTAAGCATTAGCGAAATAGTACTTATATGGATATGCTTTCCTCCTCATAAAAATACTTTATGAGAAGATCATAAAGTATGTAATAATACATTTCACATATTTTTTCGGGGAAAAAGCACTATTTTAAAATTAGAATTATATATGAATGCTTTATGATTCCACGATTTCATCACATATTCCATGCAGTGAAAAAAGCATTTAAAAGCAAATGCTCCAAAGTGGGATTTTGCAAATAAATATCATATGGTGAGGGTGGCGATGGCACAATGGATGGTAGTCTGCACGTTGACTACAAAACTAAAAACTGACTTGGGTTCAACTCCAGTTTCAGACTAAAATTATAAAAACATCTCGCATTTTTCTGATGTGCATTAGTGTGTCTTTGTGTGTCAGTTGCTGTCGAAAGGTTTCACTGTCGAAGGCATAGTCACTGGTCAGTGAATAATACCGGCTTCAGCTAATAGCATTCCACAATCATATCAGAACGCCCTCCTTCGTCGGTATTGTGTAGCACCGGCGAAGTAAAATAATAATAAAATTGGCTACTAAACCGAAAATTCAGCACTGCTATGAGTATAGCAAGAACATACGAAAGCAGAGCTGTAAAATTATTAATTAAGCTTCACCTCCCGTCGTTTCTCCTAAATATACATATTAGTGTGTCCCAAAAAAAAAGAATTTTATTGATTTTTAATGGCTGCTTAAGCATAATTTGAAAGCTTAAGGGGTCAAGTATTATTGAGATTTTTTTTTCAGATTTTTCGGAAAAGGAGTAGAGGTAGCTCAAGTCGAATTTTTGCCAAAAATATGGTTTGCCGGCCGTTCTTTGTGTTTTTGTAAAAAAGAAACGATTTTCTTCACTTTTCAGTTAACAATTTAAACAAAAAATATCCAAACTTTATTTCTGTGTGCAAAAGAATATTAGTTTTCGTAATTCCTTTGCTCATTTAGGTACCTTACATTATAATCTTGCGTAATTTTTCCAAAAGTTTGAAAAATAACGCTTTTGTAACTTTTGAAATTGCTATGAAAATGAAAAAAACAATAATGAAGCAGTTAGAAAGATCAGTTAAGTTTAAATAATTTGAGTTTGCTCTTCTCATTTTTAACATGAAGAACGCTGGAGATGAAACTGTAGCAGCTTTCGAAAACAGCATGTTGTTCCGTTCAGTGAAATTTCAATTTTGTCTTTGATTTAGTTTATTTCTTAGTTGTAACTATCTCATGTAAATTTTATAGCCTGTATGGTAACGATTATCAGCCTATTTCAAAATTGAAAAATTTCAACTAATTAATATTGACGTTTGAGGCAAAAATGTAGGTACAGCAAATAATTTCCGCTTGTTTTAACAACTCCACCTAGTTTGATAAGCCTTGGATCGGAATATGACATCGCAGACGATTAATTTAATCGCCGTGGAAGGGTCTTTGATACGTAATTTATTGGCAACCTTAGCAAATCTCCTAGACTGCCGCGTCCAAGGCATATTTAACTAGGTAGCGTTTAAACGAGTTGCTGTACAACAATTCATGTTTTTTTGTCCGCGATATATCAAAAACAACTGAAGCAAATCTTTCAAAGAAAATGTGTTTCACTTGTCAACAAAAAGTGTGTGTAAGATTTTGAATTTTTAAAACCATTGTATTTTAAATACAAAGTTTGTTTTCACCAAAAAACAGAATTTTTAAACAAGTCTTTGACGTTTATTGCACAAAAGTGGGTACAGCAAAAAATTGCCACCTGTTTTAACAACCCCACCTTGTTTGATGCGCCTTGGCTGGGTGTTTAAAGGGCATGATACACGATCAATGTTCAGCTTCAATATTTGTCATTGTGTGCGCAAAATAGTCACACATATACGCTCTGTGTAATATTGACGAATATCAAAATGGTTTTGATATTCATCACAATATTGAAGCAGTTTGGCGTAGTCTGGCATCGTTATTGTCAATATTCATTTTATTTCTGGTACCTTTTAGTGTACATCGTAGTTGTGACGCTTTACAAATAGAGTAAAAAATTTTTGTAATCAAATTAATTGAAGTATATCTCTCATTAATTGTTTTTTGGGAAGTGCAAGTTAAAATATATAGTGACAAATACAAAAAAAAATATATCATCAGTGTTTTTTTTTTAATAAATAAAGAAATAAATAGATATGTATGTGTAAGCAAAAAATGTTTTGCCTACGGGAACTTCAATTTGTTTGCACTTGAAAAAACCCAAAAAAAAAAATGAATATTGATGAGAAATGTTGACGTAGTGTGCCAGAGGCTTCAATATAGTATACTAACACAAAGACAAATATTGAAGCTGAATACTGATGCGTGTATCATGCTGTTAAGGGCATTCATTTTCTCTTAGAGTAGGATTTTTGAAATTTAAAACTTGATTTTATTAAGGCGCATTTTCAACATACATATAGCCTGGGGAGAACAGATGATAGTTTTTGATGTCTCTCTGATAGTGCTGGCAAGATTCGAGTAGTGTGTACTGAGTATCGATTATTTGCACTCTTTTTTGGATACTCAATACTCAAAAGTACTCAAATACAACCCTGCATAAAAATGTACTATATACATATACTATATACATATACATATACATATACATATACATATACATATACATATACATATACATATACATATACATATACATATACATATACATATACATATACATATACATATACATATACATATACATATACATATACATAT
This sequence comes from Dexiosoma caninum, assembly GCA_963924685.1. Lineage (NCBI taxonomy): Eukaryota > Metazoa > Arthropoda > Insecta > Diptera > Tachinidae > Dexiosoma > Dexiosoma caninum. The sequence goes on along the minus strand of OZ004727.1, from coordinate 23,093,720 downwards.
ACATATACATATACATATACATATACATATCCATATACATATACATATGCATATACATATACATATACATATAAAATGTACTTCATATACTACGTTTATACGCACGCATTATTGCAAATAAGAATATTTATTTTTAAGCGACTTATTTAACTCACGAAAGCTATTCACGATTAGTCTGTATTCACACGTTGACATGATTGCTACTTTATAGGCGAGAGTAACAAGATGCACACAAACTATATGTACATGTCGTCAACAAGACATGAATTGTGTGAACACCAATGAGAGTTCAAAGAAGAAAAAGTAAGAATCTTGTCAATAAGAATTAAATCGTGTGAACACAGAATTAATTTAACTTTTTGCAAATAGAACGCAATTGTTTCAAAGGTTTTTGAATTTGCACATGTTTCTCATCATAGTGCTACCAGATAACCATCAGACGACACAAAAACGTAAATTAAATTTCATTTATAATCAGCCGTATAAACAATAAGTTGCAAACTTACAATATATTTTTTTTATTTGCAATTAATTTGTACGTATAAACTTAGTAATAGTCTGCAGTCATGTTTACGGTTTCAATTCGTCTTACATTCGAGGTTTCAAAAACATTAAAAAGATATTTTCTGGTTGCATTAATATTGATTGCATAGTGTGAATCGTTATTTAGTGTTTTTACTGATTCATTTCAGTGGAAACAAGCAAGCTGTAAAGTTGTATATTTTTTAACCGTGTTTCTCCAGCGATATTCAATGCAGAATTGATGTTGCGTTTATGCTTTATATGTAGGTTTCAGTGTTTGTTTCAAAATATTCAACACAAATGATAAACGTGTTACAGAAACATGTTGCATCGTCTGTAGCCACTACGTCCATGCATATCTATTTAGGTATATATAAATTCTTTACAACTTAATTTGTTGTTAATGTCCAATTTATTTTTATTACTTTTTGAAATTAATAAAAGAAAAATATATAACACCAATAAAAGCAGATTAAATTTATTTTAAGTTAAGTTTATTACAGACGGTTTAAAGAATTGAGTAGCATTAATTTTGGGTACTCATGCAAAATATTATTAGTATTGAGTAATGAAAAGTAGTAGAATTTGCCAGCACTACTGTCTGAGATGAATTATCACGGGTATTTAAATTTGGTGGGGTACGTATTCCACGTAAAATCGCGACGTTTAGTTCAGTAATTTTTTTTTATTATTAGTTGAAAATCTTTGAAAAATGGTACAAATAAATAATAAAATAGTTAAAATAAATATTAATAAATAAACTAATTTTATTATAGTTGAGTATTTAGGTATTTATTATATTTTATTATATTATTTTATTTTATTTTTATTATTTTTACATATGATTCTAATTGTGCCTTTTCCCTTATAAACTATATGTGAAATTTATTATTACATACCTTATGATATTCTCATACAGTATGAAAAATATCATAAAGCATTTTATTACAAAAGTAACTCAAAAATTGAGGAGGAAAGCATATCCATATAGTACTATTTCGCTAACGCTTACTTAGCTCATCAGTGGATTTTTCCCAACGTCTGAATATAAACCCAAGATCTATATGTTTAAAATTAAAAAAAAAAAAAAAAAAAAAATAAAAATTTGGTTTGTATATTTAATATTCAAACAATTCTCGTTTGATTAATTGAATTTTTAACCCTAGTCGGACTGAACTGGTCCAATTGTACCTTTTTCGTTTTTAAATTTTAATAACTTTTTTTTCATAAACAACAGAAACCTGGGATTTTGTGACATCTTAAAATATTAAATTAAATTTAAAGTTTTAAGTTTTCAGAGAAAAATCTTGAATTTTTGCCCATGATTTTGGCATTTTACTATCTTATACCCTTAAGAGACTGAATAGGTACAATTGTACCTTCATATATAATTTGTGAAGAAAGACTAAGATGGAAATAGAAAATACTTTTTTATTATAATTATTTTATTATAAAACTTCACTCAATTATGTTACATGAAATGCATGTTGTATTCTGTAGCGAATGTTCATCACAAACGGGTTTAACGCAAATCATACATGATTTTCTGTTCTTACGTTGTTTTCGTTTTTCCGTTGTGCATACACAGCAACTTCCTACGACAGGAGACGCTCCACGTCTCCCATAAGGTACTTTAAAACCAGCTTTTTGGCTTGGTACTGCCGCAATAGATCGACCTAAGACCATTTCTATAGCACCGCGAAAGAAATGTTTGCTAGTAATTCATTTATTTTTACTGCATGCACAGTTGTTTTGAAAGATATTTCAAAAACATTCTACGCTGGTTCTTCGTTTTATTTCCTGGATGGTGTTCTCTGTAAATAACGTAAGCTGCTAAAGCAGATACATCAATCATATTATAAAATACTGCAAGGGGCCATCGTAATATACGTCGTTTCACACTATATTCACCTAACATTTTGTCCATCACATCAACTCCAGCTTTATTTTTATTATAATATGTGATTATATCTAGCTACTTTTGTTTTCTCAACCTCTCCTGTCATATGCATAGTTGACAGTAATGTGACAGGTTTGGTCTTCTTTTGTACATAAGAGCAAATTGTGGCATCATTATTATAACCAAAAACAGTGCTTGGCAGGAATTTCTTATTTTTTCTCACTGTGCCAACTAATGTCATATTCCAAAAATTTAATTTCTTACTTAACTCTAAGGACGTAAAAATATTATCCGTGACCACATTTCGTCCAGATCCTTTATACATTTCAACAAGGTGGAGTACAGTTTTCTCACCAATATTTCGTTGTCTTTGGCCATCTTTTGGCTTTCCAGTTTAAATTTGACCATGCAATGGGTAGGAATTGACTGAATCACAAGTCCAGAAAAATTTTATCCCATACTTAGCTGGCTTAGTAGGTATGTACTGTGTAAACCTGGTATGGCCTCTAAATGGAAATAATTGCTCGTCGATAGTGATACATTCATATGGCTTGTATGCTTTTTCTAAATTGCTGTTCATCAGTCCAGATGTCATGAATTGGTGCAGCCTTATCTGATTCCAAACGCTGTGCACGTGTATTTTCGTTGTCAAAGCGAATAAATCTGAACTTCATCTTGAAGCGATCTCGGGACATTGCAGCCCGTATAAGAGGCAGTGCATCAGCCTTCCATAAGTCAGTCAAATTAGTTCTGTTATCTCTATGAACGCCAGCTGAGATAAGAATACCCAAAAATGCATCGAGTTCAGTTGCAGTGAAGGGCTGAAACTTTTTCTGAGATGGCTGTTCTGAGGAATTATGAAATACTTGTCCCAACTTATTATTGAAATTATCAAAAATTCTTTTAGCTTTCGGATTGCTCTCTCTCAGTATAATATCACACATTTCCGGAGTTATAATAGACTTGAAAAGATCCTTTTCAGTCAGTAAGGAACTACTCGATATAGGCCCACTTCTTTGCCGCAAAACGTGTGATGTGAATTTATTTTGGTAACTCTATATACTTAAATTTAACGTATATTCAGTTTGAAGTTGAATTTGAAATTTGCAGTTAAATACAATTGTACCTGTTCCGTCTTTTAACGGTGTAATATTCTTCCGTTCGACCAGGGTTAAATAGATTAAGACAAGAAACTATGAATTCTGTTCAAAAATTTTAAAGTGATGTCATACTGAAATTTTTTTCTTTTTTCGTTTTCTGAAACCCCAAAATACGGATTGCTTCAATTTTCGAACGAAAGTTAACTCTGTGACACGGCTGATTCTTTTACTTTTTATTCGTGATCTTATAATGTTTTCACATGAAAAGTAAAAAGCTGATTTCAACGTTAAAACCTCAAACAGCTGATTTTGAGTTTTTACTAAAAGTTTTAATAAATCAATGTTTTAGCGCACAGTTTGTGTAATAAAATTTCATTTATTTTCTCTTTTCTCAACTCGATGAAAGCATTTTCATTAGGCTCTGCCCAATAGCTTCTTTTTAATTTGCACTTTTTTTATAGTTGTTGCTGCAGCGTCCTCTGTTTTAAATTATTGTAGTGACTTTATTTACCAAATTTTCCTTTTTTTATTTCCTTGAACGCCATTTATATTGCCAGATGTTTTAAATTTCTTAACTTCGTAGCACTGCTTTCAGTACATAAAAATCAAGGTTGTATTTCATAAAATCGAGTTTCAACCAATTCAAAAAAGGTTTTAAGATTGTAGTAAGAATATATTTTTATATGGTAAAATATATAATAATTGGTTTTAAGTTAAAACTAACTTTTGCTTTAAAACCAATCAGTGTGGAAACACTTTAAGAACGCTTGAGAATTTACTCTGCAAAATTGTCTCAAACTAGTGGAACGCAAAGAAAGTAATAAAGGAAAGTTATACACGTAAATATTTATTTATATATATTTTTACTGGTTCCATACTTTAGAGCCTCAATAAGAGTGACAGTCGATATCTGTATTCTATGTGAACTCAGATGTGTAATATTTTATTTGCGGGGCTTTTTTAGTTAATGCATCTTCACGCCAAAATATTCTAAATTTGTTTGTGCATCTAGACACTCATCAAAAAATTAAATTAATTGACAGCAAAGTGTTCGATTATCTGCGCGCATGCAGTGACCTTGTCAACTTTTTGTAACTCTTTATATTCAAGTTTTAAATATTGTCGCCTTAAAAGAAAGTTGTATAAAGTGGACTACAAAAAGTTGTAACTGGGTCAATATAAAAGCCGCTGTTATTGCACCTGTCTTGGTCCTTCTTATTTGCAGTAACCGAGGGCGTCGTACTGCAGAAGTATTTGTAACTCAAGGTCGTTGTTAAGAATTGTTATTTTGTTGTAAAAATTGTGAAGGATACAAAGTGCTTCGGCCTTGCTCAATGTCTATCCCATTCACTTTTTATATATTTCTTTTTTGCTTTCGTATGCTATTTTGATTATTCAACACAAATACTGATAAATCTCAATACGTAACAACAACAGAAAAACTTGTTCAGATACAAATGTATTTATTGTTTGCTTACTTGTTTTTATTATTATTGCTTTTATATCACTTTTTAAAAAAAAAAAACAAAAATTCCCACTTCTTTGTAGATCGCTGTTTATAAGGGTCTGATTATGCGTTAGCATGTTCAGTGCAAGCAAGCGTGTGGCAGAAATTTGGAGATGAAAAATGCATAACAAAATACAAAAACATGTGTTTGTGTGTATTTTTTTTTTTTTTTGAAATGGTATTTGTTGAAGCTAGTTGCCAATATTTTACAAGTAATTCAATGAATAAAAGTATGTATGTGTAGGTGTGTGTGTGTGTGTGTGTGTGTGTGTGAGCCTGTGTGCAATATGTATGTTTAAGATTATGGCAATGTGGTCATTGTCAACAAAAAGTTTGCAAACAGGAAGTGTATGGAGAATGTATGAAAAGAGATAAAGTAAATAACGCAAGAAATAGAAGTTGCAGTTGGAATACTTGATTTAACAGAAGGAAAAAAAAACAAGCAACAGAAATGTGATAACGATTTGAATGTAAATTTTCAATATATATTTTGGAAAAATAAAGCATACTCGTACAGTATGAATGGTTGAAAAAAAGCAAATTATGGAAACTATTTTTCTCTAAATTTCCACTTTCTTAAAAGTTTTTGAAGCAAACAAACAGGTACTTTTTTAAAAGCTACAATACAAACATATGTATGTACCATGGATATTTTTCAAGTTACTTTTTTAAAAGCTAATAGAAAAACTTGCTTCTTTTCAAAGTTACTTTTTTGCAATGGTACTTTTTTTGAAAGGAACTTTATTTAAAAGCACTTTTTTTAAGTGCTACTTAGGTCGACAGGTTGAATTGAAAGGAAAAGAAAGGTCCCAAGCCCTTTTGAGTCCTATTTATTATGGACCCATTGTGATACGTGTTGTGAAAAAACTTTTACGTGCGGTAGTGATACAGTGATAGGAATCGAACATAGAACCCTTAACTGATAAACTAGCACTCTACTCACTAGACTATCGGGGCACCCTAAGCGCTACTTTTTTCGAAAAGCAATCTTTTTGAAAGGTAATTTTTTCGAAGGCACTTTCTTATAAAGGGTACATTTGAAAAGATACTTTTTTAAAAGTACTTTTTGAAAGTTAATTTTTCAAATGACACTTTTGTAAAAGTACATTTTTTATACCTACTTTTTTAAAAGGTGGCTGATTTTATGTAAAATATGAAGTCGTTTCAAAACATCCCAGCAAAAATTGATCAATGATCACTTTCCATAATAATCATATTTCCACCACTTTTACTTTGGCTTTTTAACTAATTACTTTAACTAACATGTCGATGTCATTGGAGACAAGTACAAGAGGGAGGCGATAGCACGATGGATGGTAGTCTGCACGTTGTCTACAAATCCAAAAACAGACCTGGGTTCAACACCAGTTTCAGACTAAAATTTTAAAATAAAAATAAACATCTCGCATTTTTCTGATGTTCATTAGTGTGGCTTTGTGTGTGTCAGTTGTTGTCGGAAGGTTTCAGTGGCGAAGGCATAGTCACTGGTCACTGAACAATACCGGCTTCAGCTGATAGCAATCCACAATCGCATCGAAACGCACTCCTTCGTTGTACAACCGAGTACAAACAAAACAAAGAACGTGCGAAAGCAGAGCTGTAAAATAATTAATTAAGCTTCACCTCCTGTCGTTTCTCCTACTATCCCTTTCCTGTAGTTCCAGCACAATGCTTCGCATGTGTAGGAATCATCTCCTGAGTGCTGGTCCCAGATAAAAAAAAAAAAAAGTATACTCTCGCTTACGAATAACAACTTCTAAATGCCATTAAATATAAGTTAATGCATTAATTATTTACTTTAAAGGGCATAAGTTAAAAGTTGCCGATAGTGACGATAGATTAAAGTTGATATAAATAAGTAATGTAGGAAATCAATAAATTCTTTGGTATAAATAATTTATGGAAAATTACGACCGATGATTGCAATTTAAAGAAATTGATTCCAATGTGAATTGTAAATAATCCAAAAAAAAAAGGCAAATGCATACGTTAATTTTTTTGTGTCATTGAACATTCCAACAATAAATTTGTACTCATTATGCATCGTTTTGAAGCTTTAACAACAGCTTAATTGTAATTTATAAAGTAAAGTATTTAATGGATTAATCATATTGAAAACTTTAACTTCTTTTAAAACAAGTAATCTCCCTGTTCTGTAAACCGAGTCGATTTAAAAACGAGTGATTTCTCAAAACTGAATAAATGCTAATTTGGTGTTCTAAAAATCACACGATTTCCAACATTCTAACCTGCTTTCGAATAAGATTTTTTTAACTTACGTTAAACGTCAATAAAGCTACTGAAAATTTGTTCAAAATAATGTTTATTCTTATTTTAGATTGTTTTTTTTAATGATTGAAATATATTTATTAAGCTCGAGGTCTTTTTTTGGTAATTTATTTGTTTTATTATTCGATATTTCGTTAACAGCTTGTTAATATCATCAGGAATAATAGGAAATTATAATTGTTTTTATATATCATATATGATATATCTAATGAATTTAGTGAAAATGTGCTTTTATTCATCCATTTACTTTATCTGCATACTTTAACAAGAACATGGAGAAATATTGGAGTGCTTTTTAAATTGATTATTTTGTATTAAAATCTATTACAGAGCATATAATTTGACTTAATTTAATATAAGAAAGACATCAATTAAAAATTGGTAATTGTTTTTTTATGTTTCATCAGTTATTTATTAGGACGATAGAACATTCGATTGTATTTCGACCGGACTTATCTACTCGGTTTTAAACCAAGTAAAATTATGCGAATTCGGTTTACAGAACACCTAAGTAAGTGTATTCGGTTTAAAAACGAAAAATTTTTGCGGATTCGGTTTACATATTTATTTAAATATTTAAAACTATTACAAGTAATCAAATAAGTCATTCTTATTTCATTATTTTGATTCTCGAAAAGTGCATGTTTAAAAATGTGTGCTAAATGCAATAGACTTTCATTCCTTTGGGATTCAATTAATCGTAATACATCAGAATTTACACAAAAATCGTCATGTCATGATGTTTCAGTCTGTTATGGCTACGAAAATATCGGGATTAAAAGTATTTATCCATTTAGACACAGTAGAGATTTTTTTGTACAATAATAAATACTTCTGTATGAGTAGTCAGTACATAACTGCTTCTAAGTAAGGGTATGTACAGAGTTGCAGCTTGTTGCCGAGCCGAGCTTGTTGACGCTTATTGGGAGAATTGTTCATGCGAGAAACAAGTTTGAGTGTTCATAGTGGATGCGAGAATCAGCGCTGATATTTTATCTATTATTTGTGTTTTATGTACATATGTTTGTGTGCATTTGGGTTTGTTGTTATTTTTTTCTTTAATTTTTATTTTATTTTTTAATTTTTATTTTCTTTTTAATTTTTATTACTTTTTCAATTTTTTGATTGCATGTTTTATTTACTTTTTCTTAAATTTTTGTTTTTAATTTTTTTTATGTTTTCCAAACAAGTTGAAATCATAACAACATAACATAAACAATGTTATCGGCGCTGAAATACGCTTTGAAACTGTTTTCTCGCATTCAATCAGCTTTGCGCTCTGACCAGCTCGGCGCCCACTATGACCGCTTCGCGCTTGTTTGTACTAATTTGTATAGAACCAGTTTTCTCGCATTAGTTCTCGCAACCAGCTCGGCTCGGCAACAAGCTGCCACTCTGTACATACCCTAATGCAGGCGGTATTTAGTATATGGTTGAAAACTACTCGTATGCTCTAGCTGATAGCTGCAACACATTCTCTAGTTTTTACTGGGGTGGTAGAGATTTATATTTGCTCGACATCATATCCACACACTGTGTGACGAAAGAAAACATAAAAGTATGTTGTAGTATTTTTCGGGTACAACACCAATCTCGTTTTGAACGTTTCTAAAAGTTTTCAAAATCTTGAATTGTGGATAAAAAATCGGTTATTCGTACCCGTATGCACTTATCAGCCAATAACTTAGTTGATAATAAACCGAGATTGTGCATTAAATTGACGTAATAATTTCGAATTCAAAAAGTTCCTTTTTGCATTAATTTACTTAACCCATCAATTGCTTAGTTTCTCATGGAAAAAGGTTTAATTGCACGAGAGCAGTAAAATAATATATTTTGAATTAAGCAGTAAACGCGAATAGCGAATATTGTCAAAAGGTCTTGTTGAAATATCTTTACTTGACCTTCTTTAGAAATAAAAAAATACAGATGATTTTATGAATAAAACAGCACGATCATAGTTTTCGTTCTTTTATGATGGGTATACTCGTGAATTTCGTGACGGGTGTACTTGATTTGAAACTATAGAAACTGGAATATTAAATTATTAACTTCAATATGCTAGAAAATCTACAGAACAAGTTTATTCGTTCTCTTCGAAAAAAAATAAATCTTGAATATTTGAATTAGAATGGCAAAAATAAATAAATTTATTTATTGTAAACTTACCTAAAACCATGGCAAATATGCAAATTTTCAAGAACGCCATTTTTTTTTAATCCTAAGAGAAGAAATGGAAATTATGGTATAATTTTATACTGATCTATAACAATTAGTTTATATTTTTTTCGCTTTTTATTTCATAAAACTTGTATTTTAAAGAGTATTGCAATTATTTCTTTTTTTTTTTACATAAAAATATAATTTTAAATTTCAGGTTTTTTTTAAATAACGGAATTCACACCTTGTTTAAGTTGTTTTTTTTTTATTTTGTTAATACTAAAATTTATTTTTAAAAACTTTTTTCACTTTTTCAAATATAAAACAACGACGATTCGCTCTCTTAGCGTCAGCTCAAAAGACTAGAAGTGAATGAAGGTTGTTTCCATGTTAAATAATAGAAAATAAATTTTCGAAAATCTATTAAATAAAAAAGACAAAGTAAAAATGAAATTCAAACTTTAAAGTCTTGTAGTTTCAAGTCTACAGCGTAGTGGTGATAATTGCAGCAGAGACCCAGCGTACCAGCGGTCGAATACGAATAAATACTGGTTAATTATTGTTGTTGCTGTTGGAATTGTTCGCTGTTTTGAACTCGTTTTTAAATCACGTTTTTTTTTTGTATCGAAAAAATTCGTATTTAAATTTTATGTTTTTTAATTTACTTTGGTCTCTTGGCTGTGAAATGCAATTGTTTCTGAATATGTGTTCCAGAAGCTTGGAAGAATGTATTTATATTGAAAATTTTACTGCCGTATATTTTTTATTTTTTTTTCTTGGACCAGCACTCAGGAGATGACTCCTACACATGCGGTGCATTGCCCCGGAACTAGGAAATAAGGTTTTGGGAGGTTTTAATATTAATCCATATACAGGGTGGCCGAAAATGAGCAAAGGTATTTCAATTCCTTATAACTTTTTTATTATAATTTTTTTTTGTTTTGGTTTTCAGTATTTTGTAACGAAGACTTGGTTGGCCGAAAATGAGCGAAGGTGTTTGAATTCCTTATAACTTTTTTATTATAATTTTTTTTTTTTTGGTTTTCAGTATTTTGTAACGAAGACTTGGGGAATTTAAAATGGAACAGTCGTTGAACTTTATTTCTCAAATCAACGATCCATTGTTTTGACTCAGCGTGCATATCGTCGTAGGACTCTCAGAGCCAATTTGCGGAGTTTTGCAAACAAAACAGGTTGCAAATTTTCGACAATAAGAGACAGTAAAAAACCTTCCTGGCAGACGACAAACGGTGCACACGGATGAGAATATTGAACGGCTATAGGCGAGTATTTAGGATTATAGAGAAACACCAACCAGAAGGCGTTCGACACAACTTGTTCTCTCACCAGCGTCGCTGTAGAGAATTTTGCATACAATAAGAATATTTCCATGCTGTTTATTACACTGCGATAGATACAATGCCTCTTTTACGCGACATCTTTGTTAAACGAATTATTTGCCGTACAAGCGATTTTAATTGGACCCCCATTCACCGCATTTAACCGCTCCAGACTGTTTGCTTTGGGGTTATTTGAAACGAAAAGTCTATATTAATAAGCTTAGAACCATACAGTAATTAAAAAACAATATACGCGACGAAATCAGCAACATAACACTAGAAGTTTCGGAAAGACCGCGAATATGCGAACCATAAAAAGGCCACTACTTGCGAGATATAATTTTTTCATAATTAAATTAAAAATATTCTCCATTAATATGCTGTATTTAAAATAAAAACAAATTATTATTAATGTCTTAAATAATAAGTTATAATGAATTCAAACCCTTTCGGTCATTTTGGGCCACTCTGTATATAAAACAAAATCGTGTTTGTTCGAACACTTATAACTGTAGAACGGCATAACGAACAGCACAGATATGTAACTTTGCCCAACTTAAAATATAGGCTACCAGCTAAAACCCGGCGTGCTTCGCTACACTTATTTAAATTAAAAAAAGTTGAGGTGGAAAGCCCGGCAAATCCAATGAATACAAAAATTCAACAGCATAATTGACAATATTCGTATTATTTGTGACACTGCCGATCGAGATATATATTTTTAAATTACCAGGGATTCCAGTTAGAATTCTGCTATTGATGCAATTAACATCAATGTTTTTAGGTGCAAAACAAAGCACGTTCACATAATCGATATCTATTATTAAAGTTTTGTTCGATATTTGGTAAAACGCAATTAATTAACTCTTCCATAGACTGTGTTACCTTGCCAAAGTTGGAAGGAAAAGTAATACAATTTGTTGTTGGGTCAATTCGGATTTTTCCATTTCCTAAATCCAGCATGTTGTAAGTATACACGCATATTTGTTGACAATTTTAATACGCACACATGTTGCCAAAGAAATGATAATTTCAGGCACGAATTAAGCTGATCAGCTGGTGTTGAACCAGGTATCACAGGAAGTGTTTGGCGGAAATCTCCAGCTTAAAGAATCAGTGCGCCTCCGAATAAATTAATATTGCTCTTGATCGCTTTTCCAGGGATATTGATATCAAAAAGTCAAAAGTTTGAAAATGCCACGCCTATACAGCAAAAATATTTATTAGCTTAAATCCCAAAAACAGAAATAGTAAAATTCTCTGAATTTGGTTCAGATTGCTTAAAAGCCAATGTAATTCATCGGTAAAAAATAGGCGGGATTGGATAAGTGTGCATAGCACCTGCCATACAAAGTAAATATTGATTTTTATATATCTTGAGAACGGTTAAAGCTAAAGTTTTTCTTTTTGGTCTGAATGACTTGATAGTACATTTGATTTTTGCTTCCGGCACTTTCATTATATCTACAGAGCTGAAATTCGGTATACGGGAGAGTAAATAATCGGAAAAATTTTCAAAACTGGCAATTTTTATCAGAGTGACTAGACTGACCAATTTTTGCATTTTGATATATGGCTGCGTATTCTTCATAGAGCCAGAGAGCACAATATGGATAGATATACTTCAATGAATATAATAAAACCGCATCCGCAATTGATATACTAAATTTGTATTCTTTTTGATTTCTTTTCATTACTTTTTCTTAATACTTTTTTTTTAACCTTTTTTATTATTCGAACAATCTATTTAATTAAGCTTTAAGGTTTTATAATAAAAATGGTCTGAAGATGTTAACCGAAGGTTAACGAAATATCGAGATTATATAAAAATAAGAAGAAAAAAAAACCTTTAAGCTTAATTGAATAGATTGTTCTTTTGATTACTTTCATAAAATCATAACTTAAGTTCAGCTCATCTGTAACATGACATTTATTGATTATTAGGCGGTACGAAGTTCACCGGATCAGCATTTGTTTACTGAAATAAAAATTAAGAAAATTGCGCAGAAGATTACAAATCTTCAGAAAACTTACGGAGCATTATCCAGTTTTCAGTTTGTTTTTAAAAAAGTGTGGTCCTTGGATCGCTTCCTTCCTTTATAAGAGTTTTACATACTGTTAAGCCAATTTTTAGTTGTGCAAAAGGAGGATTACCGGGTCCTCTAGTATTTTACAATTATACGGATTGTGCCCATTATATTTAAGTGGAAAATAAAAGTTTATTTCATAATAGAAGTATTTTATTCAAAGTTAGTTGGAAAGTAGAATTTTCCCACATATGTACAGGCATATATGTGGTAATTTATGGACTCCGTCACAGGGTAACAATGTTGCAAATACGAGTAGCAACATAAGGCCAAACCTTGTCTGGAAGAAAAATGTTTGAATTGTGTGTGATCTTTGAATCTTTAAGAGCTCTTCAAATGGCCACTGTTGCCGCTCCAGTTTTGCTGTGATCTGATTTTAAGAGATCATAATAAGCAACATCATTTCTAACTCAGGGTCATGAGAATGCATATTCCGCTTCGATTTTCTTAGTTGTCGGATTTTATAAACTATTTTTAATTGTAATATTATTCATCGCCCATAACATTTTGATGTATTATTATTAGTATTATTATGTAAAACACAGGAGTATTTAATTATTGTTGCTTCAACGATATAATTCATTTAGAACAGTGTATTTTTATTCAAATCTTAAAAAGGCAGCTATTTCTTGTTATTGCTTTTGTGCCACTGGTTTAATATGATTATTATGTCTTAACTGTTATTGCTTGCACAGTGTTAAATCTTACTTAGCTGTGTCTTCTTTTATTAACGCTAATAACAGTTTCTTCTTCGAATTCTTTCCTATTTAAGTAGTAAAGGGTGGTTAAATTTCAAGGGCCGATGTTGATTTTGAATAAAACACAAACTATTTAGGAAATTATTGTAATTGTATTTTATTATGATATATTGGTATTACTCAATTATGTATGGAACAAAATATCGGCCAAATGGGCGCCGCGACCACGGCAACAGTGGATGATCAATTTTCGAAGAAAATCATCTTCAGTGATGAGGCACATTTTCACCTCAGTGGATTCGTCAATAAACAGAATTGCCGCATTTGGGCGAATGAGAATCCAAGAGTGATTGTCGAAAAACCAATGCACCCACAAAGAGTGACTGTTTGGTGCGGTTTATGGGCTGGCGGCATCATCGGGCCGTATTTTTTCCAAAATGAGGCCGGTCAGGCAGTTACTGTGAATGGAGTTCGCTATCGTGAGATGATAACGAACTTTTTATGGCCCGAATTGGAAGATATGGATGTGGACGATATGTGGTTTCAGCAGGACGGTGCCACTTGCCACACAGCTAACGAAACAATGGCTCTTTTGCGCAACAAATTCAATGGCCGTGTTATCTCACGTAATGGCGATGTCAATTGGCCGCCAAGATCATGTGATTTGACACCGTTGGACTTTTTTCTTTGGGGTTATTTGAAAGAAAAGGTGTACGTCGATAAGCCAGCAACAATTCAAGAGCTAAAGGATGAGATAATTCGGCACATTAAAGCATAGAACCTCCATTATGCCTCAGGGTCATCGAAAATTTGGACCATCGGATGGAGGTGTGCCGCCGTGGTCGCGGCGCCCATTTGGCCGATATTTTGTTCCATGCATAATTGAGTAATATCAATATATCATAATAAAATAAAATTACAATAATTTCCTAAATAGTTTGTGTTTTATTCAAAATCAACATCGGCCCTTGAAATTTAACCACCCTTTATATTATAAATATATGCAGTTTATTTATTTGTTTTTATAGTAATTAAAACTAATATTGATTTCGATACTTAAAAAAGTGCATTGCACTTTTCTTTATATTTATTAAAATTATGTGCAGTTTAGTTTTGTCTTTTAAAGTGCTGTGAAATGGCTTTATAGCGGAATAATAAAGTGCAAAGGTTTTAAATGACTAGGCAAAATCTGGCAAGAAATAAAATAAATTTTTTGGTTGTAAAGAAAACACCACTGGGGTGGGGTGGTGATCGCTGAGTAGTTAGCGTGGTGGTTGGATCAGTGGCCCAAGCAAGTAAACATTTTTACTGATTTTTCTGTGCCACAGCAATATTTTATATTTTCATATTACCGAAAGCACAACTATATGTATCGTGTATCTTGTATAAAATACACTTTTTATTTATTTACTTGTGAACACTTAGGGTATATTGTATCAATGTGTTTTGTATTTCAAACGTCACAAATAATTATACTTATTTATATATGATTCTAATTTTAAAATTGTGCTTTTTCCCTTAAAATAAAGTATTTTTTTTTTACAAAATTAAACTGAATAACTGAGGAGGAAAGCATAAAAAATATAATATGAAGTATGTAAAAATAAAATTTAACATATATTTTTTAAGGCAAAAAGCACAATTTTAAAATTAGAATCATATATAAAGAGATATACCCAAAATAAATTCAGTTAATATACAATACTTATTTATATACACAAACAAATAAATGTGTTTTTTTTATTTATTTATTTCTTACTTCATTATCTATCTTAATTTCCATTTCTATTTCTCGCTAATAATTGTCTTAATTTTTCGGCAACCAATTGGATAATATATATATGTATATATTTCCTGTAATATTCTTCTTCTCAATACCTACATTCACATTATTTTGAAAGCACGGAAGCCAATGAAACTTCTCAAAAACATATACAGTGGCCAAAAAAACTATTCGACATTGCAATTATTTTCTTAAATTTCATTGAAAATGCTAGTATCCTTTTGTTTTTTATATGTATAAACGTGAGATCACATTGTATTATGTATGTATGTATGAAATAAAATTGTATATGGCAGTGTTGGAAAAATGTATGGAATTATATGTTACAATCCCAAAAACAGTCCGCTGAACAGAAATGAAAGAGGGCAAAAAAAAATTAAAGAACCAAAGAAAATTATTTTATATTATATATATATATATTATTAGAATGGGTCAATTTGTTCGGTTGAGAAAAAACGTGACAAACGTATAGCAAAATCTGCACATAATTCCAAGAAAACTACCAGGTCGAAAATCAAAACCTAGCTCTTGCCAAAAGAGTAATTCCATGCTTCCGATATCTATAAAATTTAGTATACTTGTTATACTCCCTAAGAAACCAAAAAATTTACATTTTTAGCCCATTTTTGCGCTATAATTCCCAAATCATTACACTTTTCAACTTCTAAATCCAATATCTTCGGTTCTATTGCAGCTACAGAGGCCAAATTAGATTTGTTGTGAAGCTCTTAATGTACACTACGAGACCACTGTTGCAAAAAAAAAACTTTTTGCAAAATATTAAGCGAGCGCTCATAGTTCAAGGGTCGTGACAAAGAGTGGAAAAGTGAGAGGCCGAACTCTTAAAGAGTAACAGCCTTATGGAAAAAATTCTTACTTGAGACTTCAAGTTTACGTCAGCTACCAGTGCCAGACGTTAAAACTAATAAACCTATGTTAAAATATGGCATGCAAAAGCAATATTTTAACTGATGTATGATTCAACAACTTTTATATGTTGATACTGGCAACACCATCATTCACAATTTTTGCCTAATAAATAACGATGCTTAACATTGGTTTCCCAACCTGAGTTTAATTTGTTTGCATAAGACCGTAAGTCTTAAAGAGTATAGTTTTGTTTTCGAACTTCAATGCGATCAATAGGAAAAGGTTATTATTTTGGGTGACAAAAGAATAAAAAGTAAAACAGTACGATATAAATATCCCTCTCATTTTTCCACTCTTTGTCACGACCTTTGAATTATGCCGGCTCGCCAAATATTTTACAAAAAGTTTTTTTTGGTAACAATAGAGTATATTAAGAGCTTTACAAAAAATCTAAATTGAATTGGCCTCTGTAGCTGCAATAGAACCGAAGATATTAAATTTAGAACTTGAGAAGTGTAAAAATTTGGGAATTTTAGGGGAAATTGTGGCCCCTGTATTCTCGGCCCCTGAAAACCTAGCGAGCTAAAATTTCCATTTTGTGATTTCTTAGCAAGACTAACAAGTATACAAAATTTTATTGATATCGGAGGCAGACTAGACAATTCATGATTGATTTGCCATGGAATTACCCAAATGTGAACTTGAAAGTCCTTTGGCGGGAGCTAGGTTTTGATTTTCGACTCATAGTTTCTGCTTATAGTTTTCTTAGAATTTTGTGCAGATTTCTATTTTGCTATACACCTGTTGACCAAAAAAATTTACCCACCCTATTATATATAATTCTCGTCTTTTGCTATACTCTTCATTTTGTAATATTTTGACAAATTTAAAAAAAATTTTCTTCGCATGACCCCCCTTTGGTCGAGCGCAGCAATTTTCTCCTCTATGATATAACGAACACATACTTGGGTAACTAGAGTTGTTTTTGGAATTTGCAACACAGTGATGGGTAATTCTTCACTGGCTAGTCAGGTATATTACTCGTATTTTGATATGAAAATTACAAATGAGCTTACACTATTGTATTCAGTACAAAAGATACAATGATACAATGAGCTTGTGAGTTGGACAAATGTGTATATAAAATACGTTAAATAGCACGGCTGCGTAATACTTATTATTGCGGTATAGATATGTATGGATGCATGTGCATACACATGCAAAAGTAAAACTTAAAATAAAAGAAACATTTAAAAGACATACTAAATGAAAGCCAAAGCAAAAAAAATCAATATGTATGTTTTTGTTTGTAAAGTTTTATCAATTAAACGTAAAAACCAGTTAAGTTTGTTTCATCATTGTTGCTGCTTTTGTAAAATAACAAGCAATAAAAACACAAACAAGAGAATGTAAAAACAATATTTATTGAACTCTCATTGTACTCGGAGTGGCCTGTAAGCCGGTTTTATTTATTTACTGTGTCTGACTGTGCGGTTGTGTACGTGTACATGTGTGTTTTTGTTTTTACTTTGAATCTTTAAATTTTTACAACATTGATTATGCCACCCACGTATGTATGTATGTATATACTTACATATGTATATGTAGAGAATACTAAACACGAACAGAGCAAAAAACAAATATGGAAAAGAAAGGAAATCAAGGAGCAACATACGCATATGAAGTGCCGTTGTATGACTGCAGTTAATCAAATGAAATGAAGAAATTTACTGAAGTAACGAAACTGCCCAATAGGAAATTAAGCCGTAGTTGAATTTTTAAAGCTTCAAATATTAAATTATGTATGTAAATAACTAAAAAGGAGCAACAACAAAATTAACTTTTATCTCCTGCACGTTAGTCACTATGAACATCTTCTAATGTCAATATTAAAGTATAAAATAAATAAACAATAAATTGTTGATAACATTATTCCGTATAATTTATTCCTAGACAATTTGGTTAAATAGTCATAACGTTTAAATACAACCACCAAAGCGCGACTGTATTGTTGCGGCCGCTAGAAAATGTCCATATAGCTCCAGCTGGTACTCTAATTTACTTTTCTTATTTGGTCATTTGAAATTTGCAAATTAAGTAGGCAAAACTAGCACTGCAATTTTTGTAGAAATCAGTAAAAACGTTCAGTTTTTTTCATAAATACTTCCACATCTTCAATATCAGAGGCAAATAAGACTTTACCCCACTTACGCCATTTAAACGTAAAATTTTTTACTTTTTTTGTCCAGTCCCCTGTTAAGGGTATCAAATCAAAGGTATTTTTCAGAAGACAGCATAAAATAAATATGAAATCTCTTCAAACACAATATGGCGGTCGCCCCAAAACGTCGTAAAAATCGACTTTCATGATATGGATGACAACATGATGCAATTACTAAGGCAGCATTAAAGCTTTTACAGGCGTTCGTGTGTTTGCGCTTTGCGACATAAAATGTCAGAAAAAATATTCACTCGCAGTATTCAAACACAAATAATACATATATTTTTTTTACACAAAATACCGATTGCAATAAAATTACGCAAATTAAATTGCTTCTCACTTTTTGGTAATTATGAAAACTGTTAAATAAATGTGTGTGTATAAAGGGTGGTTAAATTTCAAGGGCCGATGTTGATTTTGAATAAAACACAAACTATTTAGGAAATTATTGTAATTTTATTTTATTATGATATATTGGTATTACTCAATTATGTATGGAACAAAATATCGGCCAAATGGGCGCCGCGACCACGGCAACAGTGGATGATCAATTTTCGAAGAAAATCATCTTCAGTGATGAGGCACATTTTCACCTCAGTGGATTCGTCAATAAACAGAATTGCCGCATTTGGGCGAATGAGAATCCAAGAGTGATTGTCGAAAAACCAATGCACCCACAAAGAGTGACTGTTTGGTGCGGTTTATGGGCTGGCGGCATCATCGGGCCGTATTTTTTCCAAAATGAGGCCGGTCAGGCAGTTACTGTGAATGGTGTTCGCTATCGTGAGATGATAACGAACTTTTTATGGCCCGAATTGGAAGATATGGATGTGGACGATATGTGGTTTCAGCAGGACGGTGCCACTTGCCACACAGCTAACGAAACAATGGCTCTTTTGCGCAACAAATTCAATGGCCGCGTTATCTCACGTAATGGCGATGTCAATTGGCCGCCAAGATCATGTGATTTGACACCGTTGGACTTTTTTCTTTGGGGTTATTTGAAAGAAAAGGTGTACGTCGATAAGCCAGCAACAATTCAAGAGCTAAAGGATGAGATAATTCGGCACATTAACGGCATAGAACCTCCATTATGCCTTAGGGTCATCAAAAATTTGGACCATCGGATGGAGGTGTGCCGCCGTGGTCGCGGCGCCCATTTGGCCGATATTTTGTTCCATACATAATTGAGTAATACCAATATATCATAATAAAAGAAAATTACAATAATTTCCTAAATAGTTTGTGTTTTATTCAAAATCAACAACGGCCCTTTAAATTTAACCACCCTTTAGAATTTTGACATTTTATGTCGCTAACTTAAGTGGAGAAAAAAGTAATCACTTGAAATAGTGATGCCACCTGGTTTAATTACATTATGGAAGAAAACTAAAAATAAAGTGGAATGAATACTTTTCAGAAAAATTGCTTTTTAGAAAAGTACCTTTTTATACACATGTTACTTTTTGTAAATGTACTTTTTGGAAATGGTTCTGTTCTAAAACGTAATTTTCAAAAAAACACACTTTTTGGAAAGTTTCAGTTCTTACAGAAGGTACTTTGTGGAATAGGTACTTTTTTAAAAAGAATACTTATTGGAAAAATTACTTTGTGGGAGTTTATTTTTTTATAAAAATCTCTATCTATCAATAAATGGCCAGGGGGGGAGGCAGCGAAGCGCAGCCGGCTAATCTACTTATAGACATTACAGATATGCTTGTATATTAACTTAAATTAAAAATATAAAGAAAGTCGAAATCGTGTATACGAAGATCGATCGAAATGTATCTCCGTTGCCGTGATAATATGAACGCTCTTTAGCAGGCCAAGAAAAATATAAAAAATGCCCCGATTTGTCAGTCACTTATGCTCTGATCAACTGCAACGACTGTAACATACTCATTTCATTTTTGTGAGTGAGAGATTAGCTCACCCAAAATCTTTTTTTTTCTAACTTTCTTTTATGTTTATGAATTTGTTTATTTTTTATCACAGCAAACAGTTACAAAGTTTTTTTTTTCTTTGCGTAATCCATCAAAGTATTATGAAAATTAAAAAAAAAAACCTTGATTTCATTTACAGATCTGTGAACTCTGTTTCTAGAGGTTTTAAAAGTATCGACATCTTGTAACACAAATAAAATTATTTTACATATCGAGAAAACTTTTTTTTGGGGGTATAGAACACTTTTTTAGTTTATTGGTAAATGTTTAGTTCAAAATAGTTTATAAAATGATGTTGCTTAATTTTGAATATTTGCAAAATTTGCTGAATTACGTGTTAATAAAAGTAAATGTTATTTTCATCTTCAACAAAGCATTTAAGTGCTTCCCAGCGAAAAAGGTGTTTTCAAAGAAGGCAACAAGATCATGAACTTATATGTAGAAGTAGTGCAAAGCCGGATCAGTTATACTTCGTTTCAGATAGAGTTGTCACTGACGGAAGTTCTCTTTTGGGTTGCCGATTTATAAACTCTAAATTTTTATTAATCCTACGAAGCTATGAAAAGATGCTTTTCTGGAATAGATGAAGTTTTTTTTAATGTTATTAATAAGAAAAAGAATATTTAAATTTAGAAAAAAAAAATAATAGATTTTACTTTATTTACTTAATTAATAAAGATATATCGAAAGTATTATAAATGACTTCCAATTCTGTAGAATAAAATCATGTTCATATTAATTTCCCGGATGTTCTAGTCAGTAATTTCCTGATAAGTCGAAAATATACTGTTATTGATACTTCGGAAGCAGTTCAAAAGTCGTTCCTAAAGAATGACTTGTAATTTTTTTAACTGGGTTTTAACAGAAGAGTTTTCCTGTTATCGTTAAATTAGTGCAATTTCAAATTTTAAAGTTGACAAGGCTTGCATATTATAAATGAAGAAAATCATAGTGTGTTCGTATAGTAGCGATTATCGTACCATTCTTGTTTTGGGCGATATGCGGATAATATTTACACAATAAAAAGTTTTTTTTTTATCATGAACCAGCATATGCATAGCATTGGACTGGAACTAGAGCACAGTGGCTAGTGAGAGAGATGACATGTTGAGAAGATATAAACAGAGAAAGGCTTCACTATCTCATAAATTTGCTTTCAAACGTTTGTTTATAGCAGTGTTGCAGCGCCTCTGATGTATTAAATTTTTAAGCTTTGTTTTAGTATCCATTTTCAGTTATTAATTTATTTTGCTGGTTTTTCACAACACCGACGAAGGAGTGCGCTATGATCTGCATGTGGGTTGGTAGCAGCTGCAGCCGGTACTGTTCAGTGAGCACTGACTATGCGTTCGCCACTGCAACCTTCCAACAAGAACTGACACAAAGCCACACTAATGCATATCAGCAAACGTTCGAAATGGTTTTCATATCTTTAGTCCGAAACTGCGCTCAAACCCAGGCGAACCTTAGGCTTTGTAATCAACGTACTAACTGCTTCAGTCGTGGCCGCCCTCAGTTTAGAAACTATAAAAATCGTGCTTATTTCATTATTCTTCGAAATGTTACTTTAACCTTAGAACCAGTATATACGTAAATTTTACGTACAGTTTTTTTTCTAACGGCAATTCCTTTTAGCTATGATCTCATTAATTGTACTATTTTCCTTACAAGTGTTAAAGCACAACATATTTAATGTTCAATCATCGCCTGCGAACATAGAGACTGCACGTAAAATTTACGTAGCGATGGTGTTAACGTATTATAAAATATCGTTATGGTTCTAGGCCTAAAACACATATTTTTCTCTCGATTCGGCATAAGCTGTGGTCATTGGCACCATTTTCGTTTCGTTTTAATCTAACGTTTTTAAATACACATTCTTTAAATGAAGAACATGCAGAAGAACATATTGAATATAATTTTTAAAAATATGCTGATGTATGAAAATGTTTACGGAAACTCAAAATTTTGAAAAAAAAAAATTATAAACTCTTCAACGACCATTAAAATGTAAAAGAATATGCAATCGATTCAATTGTAAATGGAAAATAAATTTCTAATTATTAAATATTTTAAGAACAAAACATGGTAATAACCCAAAATTTAAAAAAAAAAGATAAATAAAATTAAATGTTATAAAGGGGCTGGAAAAAGTAATATCGCCATCAAAAAATTAGCAAACGTTTCTCGGAGAAAATATTCGAGAACGATTATTGGCTAGTGAAACGAAAAGGACTTCATAGAGTTCAGCCGTTGCTCAACTTGCAGCAGCAACTGTTTCGTTTTCGAAACTTCCATTATACAGGGTGGGCCAAAAGTAATCATCCGGGGCATAAGTAATCACCCGATGTTCTTTTGCTGTAATTTTTCTTTTTAAGACAAATTTTGGCACTGCTTATGATATGGGGAAGTGACCGCCGGCAAGAGGTGATGACCATACATGCAGATCCAAAGGTTTTTATTAAATAAAATTACAGCAAAAAGACATCGGGTGATTACTTTTGGCCCACCGTGTATATTAATAGCGAATCTTAAGCAATATCGAAAAAAAAAATTGTTAACCGTATTCGCTAAATGTTCGCTTAAAATAAAAAGAGACTCTCCCTCTCACTTTTTGTTTTTTTTTTTTTTTGTAAATTCTTCTTTGTTCATATCATGTTGAGTCTTTGCTTTTTAATTTTTCTGCTTTAAAAAACCAACAGATTGATAGTCTAATGCTCATGCACTACACTATTTTGCATGAAAATTGATAACTTTCCGGATAATACTGAGAAAATTCCAAATGAAATTGAGAATTTAAAGTTGAAATTCGGAAAATTACAAATGAAATTGAGAACATTTAAAATTAAATTGAGAAAATTATAAATGACGATACTTACGTCCCGTGTCCCAAACATTCATATGATTGATGGGGGTGCTGATGGCGAGTAGTCAGCGTGTTGGCTCTGCAACCAGAAAGACCCAGGTTCGATTCCCATCCGGGTCAAATCAGAAAATAGTTTTTTCTGAGTTTTCTGTGCTACAGCACTCTCCTTCGTCGGTATTTGAGCAATAAAACGTCGGCGAAGTAAAATAATAAATAAAATAGCTCCATTAGCTTAAAAAGAATGCGTCAAAAAACATCAGAGACGCCGCAACTTTGCTTTATAATTTACACGCAACTGCAGAGTTGTGCAAGAATTAAGCTCTATCTTCCTACCACTTTCACCACCTGTCTATTTCTTCCCTATCCTTCTCTCTAGTTCCAGTGCAATGCATTGCATATGTAGGGGTTAGCCCCTGAGCACTGGTCCAAGATAAAAAATAAAAAAAATGGGTAGAGTAGTAATAATTAAAATCGATAGTCAGTTGTTTGTTACGAGCTGATACTGCAAATGAACGGATCAATGGAGTTCGAAATAAGTTGAAAGAGTTGGGAAATCAGCTATCCAAATTCGTTTTGGTGTGCGACAACGCAATCTGCCACAGTCGTCTACGTGAACTTTACGTTCTTATTGATTAAGTCCTTATGCACCGACAAAAATTAATGTTCCAAATGTATGTCCACCCCATGCAGAGCGGAAACTCTCATTTCGTGAGGATATAAATAATGTTTTCAAATCGAGCTATACAGCATATAACAACATTTTTGTCAAACAGCACTGAACGATATGCCTGCTGGCCACTAAAAATAATATAATAAAATTGACAAGATACTCATATGTGAAATATTAGTTAAATATTAATTATTATTAATTAAACTAATTATTTAAGCTGTAGTTTGATATAAAATTATTAACAAAAACCAATTTTCCTGAAGAAGCTACACAAAGGAGTAGCGAAATATCGAATAAAAATAAATATTACATATATCAAAAGCATCTGCAGCTTAAATAATAAGTGCAATTAATATAAAAAGAGATAAAAAAAAATTAGAAGAATTATTAATTATTATAATATTGGCAAACGCGAAAATAAAACTATTGAAATGAAATTTAAATGGAATTTTCCCAATTTCATTTGCAATTTTCTGAATTTCAATGAAAATTGGTGTAAACTACGGCGACAATTTCATTGAAATATTCCTATATTAAAAATTTTTCTCACTGACTTTTGACTGTTTATTTGCGATAAATCATCGCTAATACTCTCTTCGTTGCAAATGTTCATATTTTAAAAAATTTTCGACAATTTAGCGAATATTTTTATATCGAGAATTCTTTGCTTTAGCGAACACTCGATTAAAAAGGATCTCTGGTCAAGCAGCAGCACGTACTTACGAATACAGTCATTAAATTGAAAAGATGTTAAGCAAATTCTTGTTTTATTTGGGTTTTTAAAAAAAAAAAAACCAAAAGCACTGCCCTTAAAAATAAATAAATTATATTTTAACAAGTTTAAAGTTTCTGTTAAAATTGTCAACAAAACTCAGTGAAATAACAATTAATTCTATAGAGAATAAAAGTATGGGAAACGACATGAAAAACGGAAACAATGAAAGTTTATGAGTGTATCGTTTATACACACATACATACATGTCTGTATATACAGACATGGCAACATATCGATAGGGAAATGGGGAAGTGTACTTTTAACACTTAATTGTTTTCATTTCGATTACAGGACTTACGCACTCTCGCTTTTTGTGGAAAAACTATAAAGGCAATGAACAATAAATATTGAATGTTATGAAACGAATTATACGTTTTATTAAAGCTGAATTATATACGCAGTTAATTTTTATTTTTAATTTTAATATTTTCATTCTTTATACGCATTCTTGAGTTTATTAATGTGACTGAAATTTTGGTTTGTTTGCAACCAACTGCCGACTCCATTACCACTACTTTATTTACATCCGGTTTATGGTAACAGAACAGCAGCAGCAAAGAAACATCAACGGAAATAAGAAAAACAAGTAAAAAGTTTACCACATGAGAAATGTTGCGAATGTAATTAACACATTTAATTCTTTCACTAAAGCTGCATAAAGTCAATTGAATAACATTTTTCCATTTCATAAAAACCATATTAATTTCTGTACATATCGCACAAAGTTTCAGCTTCCATGGCTACAAACATACATACATACGAGTATGTACATGCATGCAGACTTATAATCATTATTGCATATGTGCATCAGGCATAATACCTGCTGCTTTGGCAAACGGAGTAAATGTGCAAATGTACACTTGGAAAAACTTTTTTATTAAATTTAAAATCACTTCAATTTGAAATATTTATTCTTATATATCCAGAAAAAAAAATAGCTGCGTTCATGACTTTTTAAGCACTTCTTTATTTAAATTAATTTTTAATTCCATAATAAATGTTTGAACTTCTGAATTCATATGAACAACTGCGAGACCATCTAACCGATTTTAATGAAATTTAAATGTATTTACGTTTTTGCGTCTAGAAGGGGACATACATATATGCTACATATTTATTTTTCAGTATGATATTAATATAGCGTTGGCTATATGAAGTGGTTAATAGCAAATATTTAGACGTTCGTTGTAACAGTTTTTCGTTGAAGCGGGATTCGTTATATCGAGATTTGTTAAATCATTTTAAATCCAACTGGACATTTCTCCTGCCAGAAATAACTATCCAGGTTAGATATAACTAACAATAGCATCTGCAGATATTGTTACAAAAATGAGGAATTGATGGAATTCATGGTTGTAGATTGTCCGGAATTGATGTATAGAAGATACACTCTCTTGAGCTTATATGTACATTCACATTCATCAACAGAAGGAGATGATATAAATCGTAAGTGTACTCAACACTTAGTACCCAAACAGGGCAATAGATCCATTTGGTTGCAGTGCATCATTTTCAAAAAAGTCCGGAAACAAAATCATTAGCGAAAGATAACTCTTTTACATTGTTATTTTTTTCTGTGTACATGTACATTTCTATGTATGTATGTACGTATGTATGGGTATAAACTTAATGCATTTTAACTTATAAAAACTTACAAATAAAGCTTGAAAAGTGCGTAAATGTGGTACTTTTATGCCACAACACCACACACTGGTTGTTTTGCCTTAAGAGAATCTTAATAACTGGTGTGCGAAGTAAGAGAAATCCTACTTGTACGTATGTATATCAAAGTGTTGCACAGTACATAAAATGTATAATTTTTTGTTTAAATGGATGTCAAATTAATAAATACAAACGTGCAACAAGCTGGAACCGCGATGACACACCCATACACATGCACAAGTTAATGAATAATTAATATGCAAATATTGTAGGTGTGTAGCAAAAGAAATGGATTTTCATATTTTATTAAATAAATTAAAGCTAAAAACGTGTGTCACGTTGAAGTGAGCAACGTTAATTTTCAAAAATTAATGTCAATTCCACTGAATAGTTTTTTCTTAATTTCTGTAATTTTAAGTTTTGCACAATTAAAATTCTATACAAATCTGATCTAGTTTGTTTAAGGGAAGAACCAGAAAATGCTCCCCGCTCGCGGTCACAGCATTTTAGCAAAGGGGGTGGCGATGGCTGAAGTAGGCTGAACATTGACTACAAAAAGACCAAAAAAGTCCTGGGTTCGACTCCTCCAGCTTCAGACTAAAATATAAAAACAATTCGTATTTCTTCCGATGGGCATTAGTGTGTCTTTGTGTCAGTTGTTGTCGGAAGGTTTCAGTGGCGAAGGCATAGTCACTAACACTGGACCGGCTTCAGCTGATCACAATCTACAATCTCCTTCGTCGGTATTGTGTAGCACCGGCGAGCGCCCAAAAAAATCTGAAATTTAGCACACCAGTTTTAGTTGGTGAAACGTAACGAAATATAAACTTTTGAAAATTGTGCTTCCTTTTTATATCCATACAAAGATCACTTCTATGTCGGCTCGTGCATGCATGCCAGGTTTTTTCAAGGAAATCTCGGACAATTCCAAAGCGACATGCATATATTTTATGATTGAGGGTTATTCATTACTGATCTCTGATGTATGTATGTATACCAGTGACATTCACGACCGAAGAAAAACGAAAACCAGCTCTGTTGGTGAGAGAGCCAACCAGCATACATAACGTCTAAAGTGGTTGGCAGACGATCAATCTTCAGCGTCAATATTTGCCATTGTGTGCAAAAAATAGTCACACATATACGCTCTGTGTAATATTGACGAATATCAAAATGGTTTTGATATTCATCACAATATTGAAGCAGTTTGACGTAGTCTGGCATCGTTATCGTCAATATTCATTTTATTTCTGGTAACTTTGAGTGCACATCGTAGTTGTGACGCATTACAAATAGAGTAAAATATTTTTGTAATCAAATTAATTGAAGTATATCGCTAATTAATGGCTGTTTGGGACGTGCAAATTAAAAAATATAGTGACAAAAACCAAAAAAAGATATTATCAGTGTTTTTTTTTTTTTTACTAAATAAAGGAATAAATAGATATGTATTTTGCCGACGGTAATTTCAAAAAAAGTTTTGCCGGCGGTAACTTCTATATGTTTACACTTAAAAATCGCCAAAAAAAAATTAATATTGATGAGAAATTTTGACGTAGTGTGTCAGAGGCTTCAATATACCATACTAACACAAAGACAAATATTGAAGCTGAATACTGATGTGTGCATCATGCGCTTAACATTTGAAAAGTTATGGCGCATTATAAATACAGTAGATTCGTGGTATAAAGAACGCACGGTTGAGAGAGAGCAACAATTCTGTCATTATCTACTCTAGAGAGCCTACACTCTGATATAGTATTGTGTAGAGCAAACTTCGTAAATTTTGTGTGATTTTGCACACACCAAAGAGCAAAATAAGTAAAAAAAGGCAAAAAGCATGTTCGTTAAAATATGATAGTTATTCTATTGATAAAAATCCGTTGCTATTGCTTCGTTTTTTAACACTTAAAATGAAATGCTAAGTTATTGCAAAGCACGATCTTTACTTAGCACGATCTTTACTTAGCACGATCAATACAGTATGACCAAATTGACCATATAATTGTAAAAGTAAAATTTTGTAGAGAGCGTCGGCGTATGTGTAACAGCTGACATAAAGGAACCACAAAATACATATAAAGGGTCTCCCAACAAGAACGCAAGATTAAATTTGGCGCCATTCGAAGTGTCATTGTTTGACATGTGAACAATTGTTATTGTTTGCTAGCAGAAGGTACGAGGTTAGTAAAAATGGAGCGAAGGGAGTTCGTTAATTGGGTATTGGAGAGACAACATGAAAATGCTGATTTTGCCGATAAAATCATCTTCAGTGACGAAGCCCATTTCCATCTTAATGGCTTTGTCAATAGGCAGAATTATCGCATTTGGGGTGAGGAAAATCCTCGAGTGATTCACGAGAAGCAAATGCAATGTGGTGTGGATTTTGGGCTGGAGGAATCATTGGACCTTTTTTTTATGAAAATGAGGCAGGTCAAGCGCAAACAGTCAATGGTGTTCGGTATCGTGAAATGATAACCAGTTTTTTCGTGCTTAGAATTGAAGAAATGAATGTGGAGGGCATGTGGTTTCAACAAGACGGCGCCACATGTCATACAGCCAGAGAAACAATTCAATTGCTGCATTTAAAACTTGCGTTCTTATTGGGACACCCTTTACATATAATAACATGCATATGCAAAATCGAATTTTGTAACCGGTTTTAACGTACACTTAAACTTTAACTATGGTTTTTTTTTTTTAATATGGAAGTAAAATTATAGTATTAATAAACACTTTTCATATATGTATAATGACTTGTATAATTTCAGTCTTGGTCGAAAGAAAAGCCTTTGCATTAATTAGTTCCCTCTATTCCGAGTCTACTGTATTTTCTTATGCAATATTTAAGACTTTCAAACAAACATTTATATTTCTTTTAAATACATTATAAACATTATCATTTCCTATTATTATAAATACTAAAAAAAATCGGGTTTGTAAATATTTGAAGTCTGTGTAAAACGTAAACAATTAGAAATACAGTCAATAGTAGTTCGAAGTAGGTGCCTCCGTAGTGTAGTGCATGAGCGTTAGTCTTATCAATATGGAGGTGCGAGTGCGATTCACGCTTAGATCCTGAGTATTTCAAGCTGTAAGACTTTCGTAGGGTTTGTATTGTCTTTAAAAAAAAAATAAAAAGTGAATAAAAACCTATATATAATATATTTGCAAATGGTAAAAAAAAAGTAAGTAGTGAATTTTATTTCTCTTAAACTTAATCTGCCATATTAATGCTTGTGTGATAATTTCGAATTATAAAAATATTTTTTAAATGCGACGAGATTATTTAATTGCGCCCCTTTGAACAAATAAACTTAAAATCAGAAAGAATATGTTCACACGTGTAAGTTGATGAGAAATACGATAAGCACTGCAAAGACTATTTTTTAAGTTTATTATACAGTGCCAGCTCCCGAATCCGAAGGTGTGTAATCCGAATTATCCAGTATTCCGACTTGAATTTATAACGTATTACGTACTCTATAGTCCGCATTGGTTGCATGCTCGCTAAACCGAATTTTTATTTTATTTTTTTTATTCTCTGCTTTTTTATTATTGTGTATGTTTTTTTAACGGAACATCATTGAGATCCAGAGCCCTCTATGATTGATAATGTACATACTTATATAATATTTATAAGTACATGTATGTATGTTTTATGTTTTGTTACAAATAGTTGAGTTATTGAATGGTATTAGTCGCATATTGGATATTTCACTGGATATGGATTATTAACTCTGACAATACTTCGTGTCGTAGTTGAGAATCAGACACAGAAAATGTAGAATCAGAGCCTATAATTATGAAACACGTTAAAAATCGTGAAGCTGTGCATGCCTTCAGTAGATTAGGCAAAGGAACAGATTACATATTGATGCTGAAGGAATTGCGAAACAAAGCTTTTGAAGTATGTGCACTGAAAGAGCAGCAAACCTACATCACAAATTATGTTAAAAAAAAACATAATATTTAAAAAGCTTTAATTTTTTCATTCTTGTTTTATAAAAATAAAATAAATTTGTTTGCCATTCTGGCTTGTGTTTTACTTGCGAATATAGTGAATTATATTACATAATAACAGCACATCCGGTAATCCGAATATCTCGTTAATCCGAATCACGGTCTGCAATCATTAATTCGGATTAGCGAGCTGGCACTATATAGTATATATGGCTGTATATAGTATATTATATATATATATAAATACAATTAATATGTGCGTGATTGGGTTTACATTGTACACAGAAATAATTTTCTCCTTTGCTTTGTTGTTCAATTTGAAACGAAACGCACATTTTTGCTGGGCAAGAATTCTTGAAAAAAATTAACATACATTCGCTTCATGCGTTTTCGTCGCCATCTAGTGGACCACTGAATAAAACAGCATAAGAATTCGTGTAAATTCATATGGCACAATTGTGCTATTCGGCGTACATGAATGATGTATACTCACATGTATTTAATCATTCATAAGTGAATAGCGCAAAAACGATTCATTGCTGATCTCTGATGTATATGCATTCTTCCCAAGGAAAAATAAGACAATTTCCTAAAACATTTATGCCGCTGTTGAAAGGCAAAACGAACCATTTTCACATACAAACATATGAAAGAAAAAACCTACTCAATTTAAACTGAAGCACTGTAGTGAGAAAAGTCTCACAGCACGTTTTTACTGTTGCCGTGATATTTAACACCTTCTTAAGTTCCTAAGACTATATTTAGACAAATATAAACTTGCGTTACATTTCTGTTCATGCCAGGTAAAGTTTTCATTTTCTGCTTTATGCTCTCCTTCTTAAAATTTCTTCTTACAACTTCTGAAAACATAAAGATAATTGTGTTCCTTTGAACTTTTATTTTTTATTTTTTTTGCCAGCAACCGTACACAAGTACGAGTACATTGTTAGCTTCAGCATAGTTAGTCAGTATATTACGACTTTTGAAATTTTAGATACTTTCATGTTTTAATACGAATATGTGTGTATGTATGTGCATATTTTAGGCTTTCATTTCGTTTAGAATCATGTAATAAAATGGAATAAAATTATTTTATTATACTTTTTAAAAAAAGTCGTGAATGGAATTTATATAAGTTCTTTTTTTTACCAACACTATTCATATTGTTAATATTAAGAACAAAATTGGTTTTGAAATTGTTGTGGTCATTCAAAAATTTGCAGCTGCTGTTGTTTATAATTTCGTTTTGGTGCCTCTTGCCTGCAGCATATGACTAAAATCTTTCAACTAAAACTCATACAAATGTCCTGATCACCTGGATATTTCGTTTGTTGGTCATATACGAGCATTTAAATGCAGTTAAATGCCATTCAAATGATAAAGAAAAGTATTAGTGAAGAAAGGGCAAGCTTTTTTTTGTAAAGTGTTTTCTTTTTTCAATTTCCTCAACAAAAAGCATGCTTTTTGTTCATTTTAAATGAAAATTTTTTGGTAAACCTTTCATGATTTTTATCGTTTCTAAAGCAATTCATTGCCACTTAAGTGAATAAAGAAAAGAATTCAAGGGATTATGGAGCAAAATCCTTTAAATCGTTTAAGGAAAATAATAATAAAAGTTTCACAAAGGTGGACTAATAATTTGTTTAAAAAAAACTGTTTGTAAAAATATTTTTTTTTTTATATTATGTATTTGCAAGCAATACAAAAGCATCATAAGGAAAATTGATTCTGTATTTCAAAAAAGTACTAAACTGTTTTCCAGCTCTGATACCTTTTAACGGTGGCTAGTTGTCATTTGGATGACTTTGTAGGAATGTTTCTAAAGTAAAGGATGGGCAAATTTGAGTTTACAAAACAAATCAGCTTAAAAAACACATTTCGTTTCGACAAATTCAATGGACATGTAATAGAAATACAGTCAACCCTCGATAATTTTAATTTAATTAATTTGAATCTCTCTTACATTTGAACTGTTTTCTGGAACTCTTGAAAAACATTCGATAAATTTAAAAAAAAAAATTATTTTGATTACAGTGAAACTTCGATTATCCGGGTCGCAAGGAACAGGCCTCATCAGAAAGCCCTCCCTCGTCATTATTGTGTAGCACCGGCGACGTAAAATATTATTAAAAAAGGCTACTAAAATCGAAGCTTCTATAAAACAAAGATCATGCAAAAGCAGAGTTTTAAGATAGTGCAGCTTCACCTCCTGTCATTTCTCTAACTGTCCTTTTTCTCTAGTTCCAGCACAATACATTTTATATGTAGGGGATATCTCCTGAGTACTGGTCCAAGATTAAAGTACACGTAATGTTAAGTAAAATAAAAAGTAAACAAATCAACAGAGAATAATTAAACAAACAATTTGAGCTGCCTTTACAAACTAAAATAAATAGAAAGAAACTATATATAACTTATTTATACGAGTAATTCTGTTATTATATTTACATTGAAAAATACCTATAAAAAGTTAAAGATTTACATCGACCGATTAACACATGATAATAGTGTAGTGGCTATCGAAAGCAGCATGTTCTTCCATTCTGTTACTGTTTGTCAGTGTAATTTCTATCCTTAATTATGTATTTTCTGCTCATGTGATTTAGTTTAGTGGAATTCTCGAATTTTAGCCTAATTAAAAATTAATTCTTTTCGTTTAAGTCAAACTTGGACCAGTTGCCATTACGGCAACATACAAACAAAACAAATTCTTTGTTTAAACCATATGTGTGCACAGTTGATAGTGGAAACAAAAATTAGGTAATGAAAAGGACTATTGTAAGTTTAAAATGATACATTTATAATTTCATTTAGAAGAAAAAAAAAATAACGGGGAATTATTTCGTATTAAATTTTTTGTTTTTATTTTGGACCACCACTTAGGAATTGACCCCTACCCATGCGGTGCATTGTGCTGGAATGTATTCTATTTATAGAAAATAATAAATACATATATAAAGCCAATAATTTACATCTACTGACAACCACACACAGTGGACAAAATACGAAGAACGCTGATGATGAAAGTGTATCAAGTTTCGAAAACGACATGCTGTTCCGTTCTGCTAGTGTATGTATGGCAGCGTAATTTACAATTTTGCTCTCGTGATTTAGTTTGTTTCTTTGCCTGTAAAGATATCAACCTTTTGAAGAAATGATTATGTATATTAACTGACGTTTTCGCATTCATATGTATGCATTTGAAACAATCAAAAATATAAGTTTTCCGTTTTTTTCTTATTTCAATCAATAGTCGTTCATTTGCATTTTTTACATCGCCCTCTTTTTAGCTGATATTAGTTTTATCAATTATTTTAACTTTTTCTTTAGCCTTTTCGATTTCGAATTATCGTGAGAGGACTGTATAAAATCCATTATAAAACATGATGAAACAATTCGGTGCAGTTTTTAGCACAACATTTTGTAACAGTTTTTGTAAAAATACGTCGCAACGACATATATTTCCTACACCACTTGTTTGTTCTTTGTTCCGCATAAAATCACGCGAACTAGGCGGCAAATTAACGTCAACAAATCGACAAATTATGTAAATCAGAAATTTCTGATGTAACAACAGGCAGCTTATTCTAGCACATGTGTACGAAATCTTTTTCGAATTGAAAACAATTTCATGAGACCTTCATTTTTTAATTTTGTTAGACTGAGTTTAGACGAGGAAACATTTAGTTTGAGTGTTGAAGAGAGCATCGTGTTTGTGTTCGCTACTCGGTGATACACTTTGTTCTCATTTTCGTTGTTTACAAAAACAACAATAACAATGGAACAATATCAACAATAATAATGGGATGGCGCCGGTAACATGTTCATCTGTGTGACTGCGTATGAAAAAACAAAAGAGAATTCCAGATGTTTTTCTACCAAATGTTTTCTCAGTCTTACTCGATGCTAAACGAATCGACTTAATTCTTCAGTGTTGTAAAACAGGCACATAAGTATGTTTTACAACACTGAAAAAATATGAAACAAAGAACATATGTTTGCACTAACTTAAAAAGAAATACTTCCCACATTAATTTTGGAAATGTGTGGACAGTTTAAATTCGTTTCATCGTGGACATAGCCGTTTTTGCCGCATAAAACGCAGCGTTCAACGCTCCTGTGTATAAAAAAAAATTCAAACAAATATAATAATTATAAAAGTATTGCGAAACATTTGGTAACATTGGTCTCGGCCTAATCAGTATGCTCAGCCATAAAATCATAAAAAATCTCTCAGTATAATTTATTTTTGACCTAAAATTGCTTATTAGTTTTTTTTTCTAATTTAGAAACAACTGTTAACTTGCATTTCTTTTTCTGTGCATCTTTTAAGAGAAAAACATCACTTCGAATGACAATTTGTATACGAATTTAAACTCGCATTATTCCTATTGTATAATCACCTGCTAACGACAGGTATTATGCGAACTTTCGATACATGTCATTTCATAATAGAGAAAAGAATAGCAAAACTAAAAAAATTGCCCCGATTGAGAAAGTAATTCGATCATATACGAATCATAGAAACACTGCCTAATTTTCTAGGGGCAATGTGGCTTGTTCTTTTGTCTTGCTGAATCCAAAAATGCGTTGTCATGGTTTTATAGTGAATAAAATTCATATTGATGCCATTTCCATGTTCATTTTTCAATAATTACGTAGCGATTATGCCGCTCGAATAGCTTTGTTTTTTTTAACAGGTATTCATCGATAAAATGAGCTGCACATATTAATATTGCGGCCCTATTCTCAACACTTGGCTATATGGCAGTTTGTTAAACTACACGCTTCTGCAAGCGTTTTATTTTCATTTATTTATTTATTTATTTATTAAGTCAATAGATTTTTACATCCTTACTGACTAAATGCGATTAAGTAAAACAGTATAAAAATAGTTAATGTAGCAATTTAGAAATAAAGTAAGACTTCTTTTTAGAACGTCATTACTCTCAGATATGTCCATAACGTGGTAGCATTTATTAAAGTTGACACATGCACGGCGAAAAGAATCATTAGTAGCACCGATTCAATACTATTAATATGAATAGAGTAACAGAGATCCCAAACATTTGAACCATACGCAAGACTTGGCCGGACGAGGGATGTGTAGAAAAGTTTTGTAATATAAGGGTCTAGAAATTCTTTAGACCACCGTTTCATGAATCCAAGAACCCCATAGGCTTAATTGACCATTGTAGATATGTGATCACGAAAGTTATAGGAATCAATGGTACGGCGACCACGGAAATGATGAATTTGTAGTGTACTGTGATCTATAAATGTATAATAAAAATCTCCCGAATCTTGTATTAAGTAACTGACAGCATATACATAATTACCTCATAATTTGTTAGATGCACGAATATTGTATATTTTATTATTCTTGTTGTTCTTATTTGACAACAAAAAATAACCAATTTCTGAATATCCTTATATTTTGCCATATAAGAAAAGAATTTAATGGAAAATCTTTTAATATTTTATTTATTCTTTTATTACGCATACGTACACATGTTTAATAATAAAAATCACTCATACGCCATGTTATACAAAAATGTGTGCAAAACTTTGTTGTTTGAAAATATGAATGCTGCTGCACGATGCAAGAAGTCTTAATGCAAAATATGTATAAACAATCAAGTAACACCACATACTCGCTTATCATGTTGTTTATCTTCTTATTCAGCCATTACACGTCAAGGATTCGTACCAATAAAAAATGTTGCATTTAATATGACATTTGAAACGTGTTTAAAAATCCACTACAATTCGTAGCATAAACCCAAGTAGAGAACATAAAGAAGCATACGAAATTTTCTGTAGTTTAGCTAACAATAAATCAAAAATTTTCTTTATAAAATAACAAGAGAAAAAATTGTTCCCTAAATAAAAAAGTACAAAAAAAAAATATGAAATAAACTTAACATGTTTGATTTATTACAGTAGCTTTTTTTAAGTACGTATGCATGTATATTTATATGTTTATAGCGATGTATATATGTATGTATATATGTATGTATATATGTATGTATATATGTATGTATGTAAGCACTTTTTGTGTATGTGTGTTATTAACGCAACTAATATTGGATTTTTATTCAGTTAAATTTCACTTCCAGTCAGTCCTTTACTTTTTAATATTTCCTACAAGAAACAAAAGCAAACATTTTTTAGTTTGTAATAAAAACACAAACGTTACACTTTAAAGTTGTTGTTGCAGCTCACTCCCGTCCTCTAATTTCCTTTACAGTAGACACTCGCAAATTAAAAACACTTAATATCCGAATTATTCTACTTTGAATTTTTTTTGTACATAAAAATAAAGTGATGGAATGAATATCTAGTTGTGTTTAAGCTCATATTTAATTAATCACAATATTGTGAAAATTTCTTTATTTAAACTTTTTTATTATCACCTTAACATTTTTATTTAAATGCTATTTAAATATAATATATAAATTATAATTCTTCTTCATATAAAACTTAATAAATAATTTGTAAATTTTTATTTCGTATATTCTCAATTATTTATTTATTTATTTATTTATTTAAATTTAGTCAATGGATATAAACCTTACAGACTAATAACAATGTACTTATGACTATATGGAATTTATGAATTCAGAAAAACAATGATTTTATGCTTTATAACATTATTATTTAGAGAAAAATCAACAAATTCAGCCAAATTATTAAATTGTCGGCATAACCTCGTAAAAGGATCAGCCATAGCATAATTAGATCTACAAAAGTTAATAACAAGAGGATTATAATGACGAATACTACGACAAGGTACACTAAATTTAACAGAATTTAACAGAAATACGGAGCAAATATTAACATTGATAAGGTTTACCATAAAAGACACATTTAACATTGTACGACGACTTTTGACAGTAGGTAGTTTTATTAATGCTAATCTACTCGTATAGGAAGGCAAATTTGTTGAGGAGCTCCATCGAAGGCCACATGAACAGAATAACAAGAATTGTTTTTGCACAGATTCAATACGAATATTATGAAAGTTGTAGTGAGGATCCCATATGATTGATCCGTATTCTAAAATAGGTCTAACTAGCGACACAAACAGCTGTTTCGTAATGTAAGGGGCAGAAAACTCTTTAGCCCAGCGCTCTATAAAGGCAAGCACCCCTCTAGCTTTATTTACAGCCAAGGTAATATGAGAAGAAAAATTTAGCTTTGGATCCAGTAAAATTCCAAGAT
Organism: Dexiosoma caninum; assembly: GCA_963924685.1. Lineage (NCBI taxonomy): Eukaryota > Metazoa > Arthropoda > Insecta > Diptera > Tachinidae > Dexiosoma > Dexiosoma caninum. Next base: position 23,056,140 of record OZ004727.1, on the reverse strand, counting down.
CAAGAAATGAATCAACTAACTCCAACTGATGATCTCCCAATGAGTAGTTAGCTGCAATTGGGTTACTTCCGGAAAAGCGCATTTCTTACATTACATTTCTTTAAATTCAGCTCCATCATGTTATGTCTGCACCATACAAAAAAGTTGTCGAGATCATTCTGAAGATAAACGTGGTCGATAAAATTATTAAAAGAATAAAAGATTTTAACATCGTCAGCGTACATTAGTATATTGGCGAAATTGATAACATTAGGAAGATCGTTAATAAACAGCGAAAATAGAGTCGGCCCAAGATGGCTGCCTTGGGGAACACCAGATGAGACATATAAATATATATACTTAGAAGAACTGTTGTTAAAACGAATGGTTTGTTTTCTATCAATTAAATACGATCGTAACCAGTTTAAACTGTTATTAGTTAAGCCGAATAGATCCAGTTTAGCAAGAATAAGTTGATGGTTGACTTTATCAAATGCTTTACTGAAGTCCGTATAAATGGCATCAGTTTGTTTCTTCTGGGTAAATGCATAATTGACTAAAGTAATTAAATGAAGAACATTAGTTGTAGTTGAGCACCCTTTTCTAAAACCATGTTGATAAGGTGACATTAACGATGCACTGTGATGACATAAAAAATCGGCAAGTAGTTTTTCAAACAGTTTCGGAATGGCACTTAATTTAGCAATACCTCTATAATTCGTAACATCGGATTTATTACCAGATTTATATAGAGGTATTATATACGAATCTTTCCACAATACAGGAAAATAGCCATATTTTATCGAATCATTAAACAATAAAGTTAATGGTGTGGCAAATGATTCAGCACATCGCTTTAAAACGCAACTTGGAACTCCATCAGGACCATAATTAAAGGACATTTTAGGTTTTTTCAAGTTAGACAAAATATCAGTGCACTTTAGTGCAGTAAAAGATATTACTAGATTCGATGCAAGCGCATAGGGATATTCATTTCCATTATCGTTAACAGCATCAGAATAAGTACTGGCGAAAAACTCAGCAAACAAATCACAAATAACATCAACGTTGCTAGATTCTTGATTATGAAGTTTCATAACAGATGGATATCCACTGGATTTTCTTTTAGAGTTAACAAATGAATAGAAAGATTTTGGGTCCCGAACAAAATTGTTATTCACTTTGATTAAATAATCCTTATATAAAACGTGATTGAGCAGGTTATATTGAGAACGACTGACTGCGTATTTTCCGTAGTCAACAAACGAACCAGACCGTTTATATTTTTTATAATTTTTGTTCTTAATGTTTTTTAGACGTGACAGCTGCCTCGTATTCCATGGTGGTCCAACTGAAGTGCGAACAAAAACGAGTAGATTTCCTCGTTTTATGGTAATAATCGAATCAATATCCCCATTGTTATTTATCGGAATATTGAAAATGTCACTCCAACATGTATTTATTATTAAATCATTCAACAAACTATAGTTAGTTCGTTTGGAACAAAAAACTTTACCAGCTACAGAAGCCGTCAACTTATCTTCGGATGGAATAAAAGAGCTAATTTCGATTCTAGGATGATATTGGTCTTCGGGCAGTGTAATAGGTTCCGAACGAATAATAGTGCAATCGTCAACATCATTAACAAACACCAAATCAAGTAATTTCCCAAAATCATTGAAGACACAATTCATTTGATACAGAGCTAATCCAAAAATATAGTTTAAAAATTCATCATGGCAGTTGCTGTTCTTTACCGGTATTAAATAAGGGGTATCAGGTGTATATTTCCACGAGATTGATGGTAAATTAAAATCACCAACCCCAAAAATAGAGTCGTTTGTATCAACATGTAAAACAACAGACTCAATGGCTTGAACATGTTTAGCGTAAACAGAAGAATCTGAGTCCGGAGGAATATAAGAACAAGTCAAGTACGTTCTTTTATTTTTCAATTTAACGGCAACAGCAACAAATTCAATGTTAGAAGGATCACTTAAAATGACTTCAGATAGGTATAAGCAAGAAACAGCAATCAGAACACCACCACCTCTTCGAGCAGGGCGATTATATCTAAATATTTGATATTTATTGCAGAGAACTTCTGCATTAAAAACTTCATCACAAAGCCAGGTCTCAGTAAAGATAATTAAATCATAGGTAAAATCATAACTATTTAGAAGGAGAGTAGTCAGTTTAGTATTGAAGCCACGAACATTCTGGTACATAATATTTAAACGATCCTTAGAGGTAATTAGTTTTTTGGAACCAATAAATTTTCAGAAGGCAAGCGATCAATGTTATTATACCTTGGATTTTGCTTAACTATATATTTGCGTACAAAAATATTTGCAGGCCAAAAACTAGGATCAATAATTCGGTCATAGACATGCGCTGGAACACGAATTTTAAATGATGTTATACTCCTCGGCTCTGAATATGAAAATTTAGTGACAAATATATCGTCTGCAGCGTCCAATTTGGATTTTATATAATAATCAACGTCTTCGATAGTTGTATCATAAGCCAAACGGGAAATAAATATATATCTTTTCGGAGGCAAAACAATTAATTGCTTAGGAGAAATTCTGACAGAAATAGAATCGCTTTTTTTTATTATTATAAAATGAAGTTTTTGACCAACCATAACAAAGCAAAAAAAAAGAACAATTAATCTCCAACACCAGTTGCGTATAACACGTCTATACATATTTTCTATGCCACTAGCTTTTTTTTTTTGTTTTAACAACACAAACTCTACGAAGAGCTTATAGCTTGTATGTGGAAACACCGACGGTCTAGGCGGGAATCGAACCCGCACCTCCATATTGATAAGACTAATGCTCATGCACTAGACTACGAAGGCTCTAGAAGAAGAAGACACCTAGTCCTCTTGCCATTCAAGTTGGTCCCGAAGAGTCTAACAATAACGCAGATACGCTCATGCTGCCAACGAAACTGGGTCTTCGCATACACCGACCGAAGGATAACCAGTTTAGCCGAGGCAATCGAAAAGCCTAGACCCGGTAGTAGTTCGAAAATTACGAGCTTTGTACCGACGTCTAAGTGACGCCCGCCAAGGGCTTGATTGCAACCCGACTGTCACAGTAAATTAGAATATTTTCAGGGATTTTCCAGCTATCGAACAATTAGTACAGAGCCTTCTGTAAGGCTATGACCTCTGCCTGAATTATAATGCTGTGATCAGGCAGCCTATGTGAAAACCTATTGTTAAGACCCATATATGTAACAGTCAATTCTGTTCAGCATCTTAGAGTTGTAGCTATAGACCTCTAGGCCATTGTCGGGACCTAGTCCATAGTCGCAATCTCAAAGTCAAATGCCTATCGGGAATGTTATAAGGGATCATGTAGTCCAACCGAATGTGTCTTTTGTAACCAAAGATCACAGCGTGTCCATAGTCCCCTCTGGGCCAGGATTGAACTGCTTTTAGCCTTACAGCTAGGTCCTTCGCAATTTTTGTGCTGCTTCCCTTGTGTGTGTGGCGGGGCATAGGAATAAAAGGGGTAATGAGAGGGGTGACGAGTTGGCGGGACTGAGTTTCCATGGTTCGCCATATAATACTAATATTTATGATATAGTTGTCGCTTCTGCTGTGACAAAGGGGCACATAGATGAGTTCTTCTGGGGAAGGGCTCAGTAGACTTTGAGTTCTATCTCTAACTGCTTCTAAGACTGGCTAGGTCAGTTTGTTCCTTGGACAACTTGGGCCTGTGGTCTCAGTTGGACTTGACGAGTTATTGAGTTATGCAAACGGCAGAAGATGGCTGTGCTGTTCTCCGGTTTCTACGGGCCGAGGGTAACGAAAAGGCACCTACGGTTCTACTGAAATCGACCGATCTTGGTCGACTGCCTTCTAACCTAACCTAACTGCTACCAGTGTAGCCCTCTGCAACAACTGAAGGTAGGAGGTAATTCAAACAAGCATAGCAAATAAGGTCTTAGTTGGAGAGCAGATCAGCACGCACAGCTGACTGCCTGCGCATTTTGAGTACTAGCCTACAGTAACACAGATATTTGCACATCGTCCACCAAACGTGAGCACCGTAAAACAGAATAGGTTCCATGATGCCCCGTTAAAGCCAGTAGGTCATGGCATACCTAAGCCGCCAAGTCTTACTTACGGCTCTCTTATATGAATAAAGCGCTATGGTCACTTTCTTTTATCCTGTGTACCAAATTCTCCCAAAATAACACCCAGATACTTTACCGTTGTGGAAAAAGCCACGCGGACGCCGTCGAGGCTCGGCATACTAAAGATAGGCACCTTGTATCGCCTTGTGAAAAGCATCAGTTTCGTTTTGCTGGATGAATCGGCCGCAACGGCCAGGTCGTCCTCAGAAAGAGATAAATTTTGCACAACTGTCGAAATTTCAGAGTTTACAATAAAAAAAAAATTGCAAATTCCAATTTTTATTTTCGATTTTATTAAAACTGCAGATTTTAATTTCTTGAAATTCGAATTACTGACAGTTCTAAATTTCGAGCGAATACTGTACATTGTGGCACAAAAGGAGCTATATGGTTTAAATGGTTTATAACTTTTTTATTTATGCGATTATTATAATTTTTTTTTTAAATACAGTATATTATTGGGGAATTTTTTGTTATTAGCTTTGCAAAGTGATATCCTGTAAGTGATGTCCATTTTCTGCTTCGCACATACGTGCTCTTTTTAGCATATTTTCCATAACTTTTCGCAAAATTTCGGGTGTAATGGCCATGATTTCATTTCGAATGTTTCAAAATTAATTCCCCAAGTCTTCTTCACAAAATGCTGAAAAAAAACAAAGAAAAAATAATAATTAAAAAAGTTATAAAGAATTCAAACGATATAGCTCCTTTTGTGTCACCCTGTATATGTACGTACATATATTTTTTTATACACCCAGAGTTTTTCTGTGTTGCAATTTTAATTCATTTTGATGTTTTTATTTATTAAAGTCACTAAAATGAATTGCGGCACTTTTTCTTATTACAGCACTAATATTTCCCGACCTTTAGCTTTTTAATTTAGATAGCGCGTGGACTCTACAACGAAAAGATCGTGGCGTCGACCAGGAATCGAACTCGCACCTCCAGATTGGTAAAACTAATTGCTTATCCAGTAGGATACGGAGGCGCCCTTGAAATAAAAATAATTTATTTTCACTTTTTCACGGTGTCTGACGATTTCCTTTTCAAGAATTTTGGTTTTGAGATATTACTTTCATATTCTTGGCGATTTTTTAAGAGCTAAACTAAACAATACTGTTGAAACCCTTTCATTATTATTCATCGTGTGTATAGTTTAGCTCATCAACAGTATTTAGTCGTATGAAACTGCTTGAGTATGTTTTGTTACAATCCTTACAAGCCAAAGGTATAAAATACAGTAAGAAAAAAAAACAAAACAAAAGGAAATCAAAATTGTTGAACTGAAAACTTTAATTCAATGTTACGTGTTGAGCATGCAAAGAAAAAAGGAACACTTTTTTGTAGAAAGGATCTTCTTTACGTTTGACAATGGCTGGATATAAAAGGATAAATCAGTTTGTGGCAAGAAAACTACACAAAAAGTTGCCAGTACTTGGCATGACAATTGAAAATTTATGAAAAAAAATTACACGCAATGCAAAATGTCCGGTGGTTGCAAATTGAAAGTGATAATAGATTTTGTCATCAAACAAATCAATAGAGGAAACTGAAAACTTCGACCGGTAAATTCCAGTGCCAATAAATGCAATTCCTAAAATTTTAACCACATTGATTCTAAAACGACTTTTAGGAGGCACATAATCAAATACCTACTAACCACTTTTGCCTATGCCAATGTGCAAAGGGCTAATGTGCCGTGCAATGAGAGAGTAGAGCTTAATTCTTACACAACTCTGCTGTTTAAATTTAAATGAAAAGGCATCTGGATGAAAATATACGAAAAGCGCAAAGAGCAATACATAAAAAAACAAACAACTGCTTCGTATTTAACACGAAAAGCAACAGATTTTTATTCATTTTAAATTATTTATTATTTATTTCTTCATTATATTTGCAAAACTTAAGAAAATATATTTATTTTTGGAATTATTGATATTACTTATTCTATTAATAATGGTAATACTACAGCGGCATAATATCTACATATGTTATATTATAAAGTAAATAGAATCGTACATAAAATAAAAAGTCGCCAAAGGTAACTTATTAAAATAATTCACATAATAGTCAACAAACTGCAAGAAAACAAGAACTATTCCAGATATATTATAATAGCAAAGGGTGTCTGGTGGGCAATTTATATTTTTAAATACGATTATTTCTAAAAGTAATAAACTGTGCTGAGGGAGGGTGGCGCCGTTGGAGATATAGATTGTGCGGATTTGTCAGTCGCGATATCGCACTGGTCGAGTGAGCATCGCGCGTTTTACAATTATTACAAAAGAATGCATAAATATTTAGTTGTGTTCAAGTTCTGAGTTAATAAATTAAAATAATGTGGAAATTGCTTTCGATTAGAATAAAGGAAAAAAAACAATTAATCTCCTACACCAGTTGAGTAGAACACGTATATACATTTACTAATTAAAACCTGAGGTGCTTGGCTACACCTATTTAAATTAAAAGAAGTTTTAAATTTGAATTTTTTGTTTGTATGGGAGGGACCACGCCTAAATGTCCAATCCCTCCAGTTTTTGACTGATAATTTTTTTTTACTACAAAGTCATTTCTACCAAATTTAGAAGATTTTGCTTTAACAGTTTTCAAGATATAGAGAAATTAATATTTAGTTTGTATGGGAGGTACCACTACCACTTGTCCAATTCCGCCAACTGTTTGGCTGTTTCTCAAGATATAGTGAAATCAATATTGTGTTTGCATGAGAAGTACCACTTCCACTTGTCCAATGCCTACCAGTTTTTTGACTGACAATTTGTTTTCACTACACAGTCATTTGGACCATATCCAGAGACTTTCACATTGTATGGGCGTGGCCTGTAACGGCCTGTTGGAATTTTTGAAATTGATACAGCCTATAGTTCCTTCCAGATATATAAAAAGATACTGTGAACATTCCAAGAAAATCAGTTTAGCCGTTTAGCGGTCTGTAAGGCACACACATATATACACAAGAACATGTTATTTTCTTATATGTATATAAGATAACAAACAAACAGACATATGCTTCAATGGTATATAGGTAAATATCTATGTACATGTGCAAATAAACAACTCACAAAGTGATGTGGTTTAGTTAACGAAACAGTTGTTAAAGAAACCGCCTAACGAGAATGAAAATGGTTAAAAGTACGTTAGTGAATAGCAAAATCGTTTATTTTAGGGTTAAGTATTTTTAAACAAAAAATTATGGTTAAAATTGCATAGTGAATCGCACTACTGTTGTTGAGGAGATGCATATATTTTTTAAGTCAACGGATAATAATTTCCTTTTTTTCCTAAGGGACTTCGTACTTAAATACTCATTAAGCGAATTGTCATTTAGATTTAAGTTGTATTTATATACATTTTAATTTTTTCTATCGTAAAATTTTGTTCTCATTTAAATACGGTGGCAGCAATACAATACAATATTTTTTTTCAAAAAAAGTTAAATGTGAAACACATAAACCGTTCAGTTATGTTCAAGTACAGAGCAAAACTAAAGTAAATGACGACAAAATTAATTGTAAAATTTTGTTTTGTAAAAATTTAATGATATTATTAAAATTTTAAATATTAATGATGACAAATAGTAATTGTGCTTAAAAAAATTATTGTTTTACATAAGAATGCATGAGAGGGTTAAATGCCCTAGAATTGTCATTTAAGTTCCATTTAAAGTAAAATTCATAATAAAAAAACGAATTTACTATTTAAATAACATTCAAAAATAAATGTTGTTTAAGTATGAAGTGAATTATTGGCCCTAAGTTCGCGTCCACACTTGCAATTCTTGTTGCAGCATGAGTTTGTTGGTGGCAGAGGCGAGAAGATTGAGGAGGGATACACGGTTTCATGTGTTCAGTTTGAAGTTTGATGTAGGCGTATTGGTATTGTAGGTGAAAAAGGCGTAAGAAATATAAAAATTGCGAAACTAGAATTTCATAATGTCGACTCTAATGCAATATCTGAATTTTTAAAAAGTGCTGCAAAAAAATTTCTAATCTGGATACTCATGTGCAGCAGAAAAGTGTTGGATGACTGGTGGCGGATTTAAGCCTACAACCTCCGTACAGTATGAGCAACACGCTAACCAATTTTTATAAAAAAGAAAAGAAACATTTTTTTCAAAATACTTTTATATAATTGACAGAAAAATTTTACTTTTCAAATAATATAAAATATTTTGATTTTATGTTTTTGTTTGTTAAAAAATTTTTCCTCATGATGCTAACCAAGGGTTAACGAAATATCGAAAATAAATAATTTAAAAATTTTTTAAAAAAAAAGACCTGCAGTGCTAAATAATTTATTGCATACATTAATCTACAAGTTTAGAATAAGTGAAATTCACAAGATATTGTCCGGGCAAAGCTACACAGTCCACAAATTTCTGTTCTATGTCAAGGCGGATGCATTGAGATGCTTTAAAAAGGAATTTAATAGTCAAATTTATGCAAACAAACTTTGCTTTTTCATATTTTTATTCGAAACTACCTTTACTTGATCTTTAAAGCAGCTGTAATAATTTGTTTCATTAAAATATAAAATTTTATTCTGCTCTTTATTGCTTTTTTACACTCATTGCAAGAATTCATTACGTTGTTCATTATTTTTAAATCATTTCCATTAGCAACGTTTTGAATATTAAATTACTTAATTCAACTAATAAATTTAATTTAATATCCTCTTTGCAACAAACTTTTTGGTTTTATAAATTATATGTTTTAGAAGCAACTTTTTTCTGTTGCAATTTACAACATGATTACATTTGTAAAAATTTTCACACTTTGCCTGCAGGATGACATTTTACATTTCCTTTTCACAAAAAAAAAATAAAATAAAAATACATAATAATAATCACTCTGCTCTACCTCAAAGCCGTAGCACACATAACCATTCAAAATAACACAACTCTATGCTCACGCTCATTGTCTTTTATAGAAAACAATTTTTTTTTCTTTAATATTTTTATAATCACATAACCTTTAGCGTTGTAAAAAGGAGAGGATGTTCTCTTTTCTGCTTTATTTTATTATTTAGTTTTTTTCCTTGGCTCTATTTTACATACAACGAAAAGAACGCCAAAATACTGAAAAAAAAAACTATTTGTTAATTCACAGCTAATTAAGTTCAGAGCATAGTTTCAGGCTTGTAGTTATTCTTTCTGTACGTCGCACATTGGTAAGAATTCCGAATTTAGCTGGACAAAGTCATAAATAAAACAGATGTGCTAGCGTGATAGGGATGATGCTCGATTGTGAGGATACTTGGAACGCTCTGGCGCAATATGTAGGGTACGTCATACGATGGAAGAGAGGAACCGATGTTCTTCTGCATTACTGCAGAGCTATGCCCCCTCTGACGGTGACGTGGGAGGAAGGGCCGCTTCCGTGGTGCTTGCTACGGACTTGATAGACCCAGACGTGCGTGAGTAGAAGGCGGTCCTTATTGGGATGCCGCTCTAAGAAAATACACAATTACAAATAAGTGTAAATTTTAGCTTTGCAACATCGCATATTTCTATGTCACGTCCGACCTTGAAAATTTTTAGTATTCTGATGAAAATTGGTGTACAAAACTCTCACTAAGATACTTCCAGCAGAACTTCTAAATCTTCTCTCAATACCAGAGCATTATGACAGAGACAGCGATGATGAACGCATTTAGAAAAGTATTTAATACGATAACAGTGAGTATTAGATATTTGCTAAATTCATAAGCTGAGTCGTATGGTTCATCGTTTCAAAAAACTGATAAGAGTTGAGTTGTGAACAGGAACAATTTTTTATTCGTATTTTTAATTTTGTGTTTATTTTTATTTTCTTCTTTAAAAAAAATTACGTCTGCAAATATCAATTTGATACGAGTTAATTTTTAATTTTTTCGCGATAAGCAATTTCAATTCAAATAGTTTAAAAATGTAATGGAAATTAATTAAATATATATTTTGCATTAAGAAGAATTAAATTTTTGGTATTATTTATCACATATCTTAATGATTTTTACAAAGTTAATCAAAAAAAAAAATGTAATATTCGCCGACAATACAACTATTACAAAAATATAAAATTCAATAATACAAGCTGGTGAATTCAACAATTATAATATGGCTTATTTAAATTATTTATACAATAAATTGTTATTATGTTTTAATAAAATTCTTTGAAAAGTTATTTAATACAATTTGAATTTTATTTTTAATTCTATATTCGTTAAAGCTTAACTGTACTATAAATATCTTACTCATTAAATGATTTCTGTTATTGAGACAACAATGAAAATAAAAATTTATTTATATTATTACTAATTTAAAAAAAAACCGCATATAAAGTTTGCTACAACGAAACTTGACTGTTTTTTCAATGATATAGAAATTTTTGAATAAGTTTCCAAGTTCAAAAATCTATCAAAGATTAAGAAAAGGTAATGCGATTTTGTTGATTTTATACGGAAAAGTAATACTAGCGCAATTCGCAATAGCGAAATTCTATCGTAATTCCTTAGAGAATTTGTTTTACCATTTCTTTAAATTTCAACAGTATCAAAATTATATAGACTGACCTTCAAATAATTTTGTTCAGCTAAATTCGGGATTCGTCCCACTGTGCGTCGCTTGCTTTTACTTATTGTAGTTGCATCAACTATCAGTGGCGTAAATAAGCATACACAAAAAAAGTTTCGCACTATTAACTGTATAACATTGCAGAAGTTCTCAGGGAAGTTTTTTTAACATTACAAACTCTACGAAGCTCTTAGATTGTATGCGAAAACACCCAATGTTGATACAGGAATCGAACTCGCACCTCCAGATTGAGGCACGAAAATCTTCTTCATTTAGAAGGAAATATAAATTTTTCGGAACAGTACAACTGAATAAGCATATGTAGCTGTTTGCCATACTTCACTACTTATTTCAACAAGAAGGATCCACAGCACATACTGCAGGTTCCTCAATGGGTTTGTTAAGGGACATATTCGGCGAACGCATTATATCGCGCACAAGCGATTTTAACTGGCCTCCACGTTCACCAGATTTAACAGCTCCTGACAGTTTTCTTTGGGGATATTTGAAAGAAAGAGTGTACGTTAACAAACCAAGCACCATACTCCAACTAAAAACCATCATTCGAAGTGAAATCATGGCCATTACACTCGCAATTTTGCGAAAAGTTATGGAAAATATGCTAAAAAGAGCACGTATGTGCGAAGCAGAAAATTGACATCAATTACAGGATATCATTTTTCAAAGCTAATTGCAACAAATTCCCCAATAATATACTGTATTTAAGAAAAAAAAATGTATGATAATCGCATAAATAAAAAAGTTATAAACTATTTAAACCATATAGCTCATTCTGCGCCACCCTGTAATTCGTTACTCTGGGAGATTCGTAATACCGAACGAATTAGAAGCTTTTGACATTTCATTAAAATAACATACACGTACAGTGTCATGGCTGCCAGTTAACACAATTTATAGTCATTTTGTCAATTTTTTTGGAACGTCTTTGGTTTTGTTTTTTATCTACTATTCGTTAAACGGGGCGTAGTATTATAAGCCCTACAAGAAATGGATGACCGAAACTAATACGCACAGTTCTTTTTTCTAACACATTTGCAGAATTTTACATTTGGCCGAACATTTGATTGTCATTGCTGATGTATAAATTATCCCTGAATAGTTTGTTTTAATATTTGTATATTTAAAATATTAATGTGTGTCGTGATTTATTAATGTGTCTAATTATATTTAAAAAACATTGGATATTTAAGTGAAATTGAAAGATAAGTATATTGCGCGAATTTTTTATATAAATTTATTTTAATCAAATTTTATTGACAACTTTTTACGTTTTATGTACTCTGGTACTTCTGCAGCAGCTTCTCGGCCAAAAAGAAGTAACAATCCGCGTCGAAAACATCGAGCTATACCAGTCGACGTTGAGCCAAGGGCAGGCTACCTATGTATAACTATACATGCACAACTTGCCAGCATGGAGGCGATCGTGGCTATTGTAAGTATCCGACGGTTTTAATTCAGAGATGACGGATCACTTCAAGATTATGATGCATATTTCTATTTCATTTTATATTACATTCCTTTTTTATATACATACTAGTTTTTACCCGCGGCTTTGGCTACTGTTGTTATCTCCATCGGTTATACAGGGTCTGTAAGGGATATTTTACCCCTACGACGACTTCTGGTCCTATTTAAAAAAATATATGTAGCATATGTATCCTTCTAGACGCAGAAACAGAGATAGATTTAAATTTCATTAAAATCGATTAGATGGTTTCGAAGGCGCGGGAGTTGCCCCTACCTTCCCTCGTGGTTCTAGTTTTGAAAGAAATTAATAGCCACTGTGCCAACACAAATACATCCAATAGACTAGGTAGTTTTGGAGAGACAGAAACTTTCACTATCGCCCTCCTGATCCTAATTTTGAACATTTTTAAATGCAGATCTATCTACGTTCTAAATTTTATTAAAATCGGTTGGAACGTATCGGGAGGCAGAAATTTCCCCCCTATAGCTCTCCTGGTCTTAGTTTTAAAAAAAGTAACACACTATAAACTTCCCAGTGTTGCACAGACTAAGTGAACCAAATTTCATCGCGATTGGTCCACAAATGGCGAAATGGTTAAGCTCGTTTATATTATAAAATCTGTTAAAAACCATGGGGAAGGACTAGCATAATTAAAAAAGTAGTCGTAAAAGTGGGCGTGATTAAAAAAGTAGCCTATAATTCATTCAAGAGTTCTAATTATATTGTGTGATTTCAGGAAGATCGGTCCAGCGGTTTCGGCTTCTATAAGGTACAAACAAACAAACACACATTCAGCTTTATATACATATATAGATGTACATGTATGTAAGAATATTGCAATAAAATCAATATAAAAAAATTTAAATAAATCGTGTTTAATTTCAACTGGGATATCCGTCAACAGTGACCGATATATTCATCAACGCTGACTAGTCAACAGTGACCGATGTATCCGTCACCGCTGAATGATCAGCTGTGCCCGATATATTCATCAACTCTGACTAGTAAACAACATTAGAGTGAGTAGTTCAGTTATACGTTCTAAGGCCGACAAAATTCATAAGACAGAGAAAGAATCAAAATCACATGTATACAGAAGTTTTGGTGATTTTTCTCATATTGTCGTTAAGAAAATGATAGAAATTTTGTTCTACGCGATGACCGATAATTCGGTCAACAATGACCATCACTGTTCTTGTAGGGAGGTAGCTAATAAGGCGAATTCATGGCAGGTAAACTTACTAGTACAACTACAAACAAAGATCATTGTACGTTGTCAAAACAACTTACACAACATGACATCAAACAGTGATTAATAGCCGGCCAGCTGTGCTAGTGAGTTCACCTGTTATGAAGACGCCTTGGTAGCTAATAAAAATATGCTCAAACGTTATATCGAATTTCCGTTAAAGTGAGCATACCATGTTTCGAGTATATTTGTTTCTTTTTCTGTCAATTACTTATTGATTTAGATTATTCTTTGTAGGATTTTGCCATTCTAAAGATAAAACAAAGACTGGACGCAACGAATTGCTAATAATATATTTTGAATGGCATATGCACATTTGGGCAGGTCACTGTGACACAGTCAATATTTCAACTTGAATTTTTTTTATAGATTCGTTTTTGAAAACGAATAATGAATAAATATAACGAAATTAAAAAAAGGATTCAGTTAACATTCCGTAGCAATTTTAGAAAAAAATATTCGAATTGTAAGCGATCTAGTTCGTAATAGAAATAACATTTGTCAATAGAAGGATTGTTTTACTCATAAAATATTTTGAGTGTGCGACTGACTGCTCAGCCATTTAAACTTAAAGCATCTAAAAATGATTCTGTGTAAAAAATATTCTACGTGAAAAAGCGAAATTAAAAGGCTTAAAATTGTTTGATAAGATATTAATGATTCTTTTTTCTTCTAACACAGTTTTTGAATAAATCTACAGCATTGAAATATTGCATAAATAAAAAAAAATATCAAACATACTTTCTATATGGTTTCATATTTTTTTCTTTCTGAATTGTAATTAATGCATTATTGTAAATTTTACATTCAAAGAATTAAACTGGTTAAAAGAACCAATAAAGCAGAGCTTTATCTCTGTGTTACTTTCACTTTTCTTTTCACTGAATTGTGTAGCAACGTTTCAAATATTAAACTTTTAAATTTTTTTAGTTGTGTTTATATGGTTGCCAGATACGAAAATTCCAATAACTCGACAATGGAATTTATAAAAGGTTTATAAATTTAATTTTGAATATAAATATGTTTATTAAAGCTTTTATAAATCAAAAATATATTTTCGTTAGTTCGAAAAAGTAAAATTTTGTTTGGAGTTTTTTTTTTACAATAATAAAGAAAAAAATTTAATCGACTTAAAAAAGGTACATAAGAAGAAAAAAATAATATAATTTTAGTTTTGAAAGCGTTGGACAGCTTGAAGTCGGAAGAAAGTTTGTAGTCGTCATTTAATTACTAGGCCTTTTGGAACTGAGGCCCTTAATATACTGTATTGATGTCTCATTTTATTATATCTAATACGTTTTATTCACGTCTTTATACATACATACATACATATATTTTTATGTTTTCCTGATATATTGTATTTCGAAGTAGGCAACGCATAGAAACCTAAATTATTACTGCCGCATTCATAGAAACTTTTTGGATTTGTAAAAGATCTATTGATTGAATTTAATATGGAAATTTGTCTAATAAACCTATAATAAATAAAAAAAAAAAATTATGAATGCTGCAGTTATTATTTTTTACTTTTTAGTTTCTTTATGAAGTCGTTTAAATTTTTTTTTTTTTATAATTTTTATTTTACGCCATTATTATCTTTGTTTTGTTAATCTTATTCAAATTTTTATTTTATTCTTGTCTTACCTTCAATTTGAACTACTTTCCCTGTTTAGATCCACTAAGAAGAGATTTTTTTGATATTCTTATGTTAAGGAGGTAAAAAAAGAGTAAAAACTGTTAAAATCGATAACCTAATATCTCAGAAAGCCAGATATAATAAAAATTACTAACTAAAGCATATAAATGCTGCTGGAAAGTAAACGGGCATGTGTTTGGTATTCTTTCCAAATATTTGTATACTTTTAGTTTAATTTTGGTATGTCTCTTTGCAAGCAAAAGTATAGCACATAGAACCAATATATGGAGTAAAATTATATCTTTGTATCCCCCATAATAAGGGAATCAATTGAAAGGGAATTTTGAAGGGAGCATAAAAAATAATGATATCTCTGCAAACACAAAATGACTGGTGACTATTTTTTTTACCCACTTCCATGATAAAGGTATCAAATGAAAAACTGTTTGAGAAGAAAACCAAAAATAAAGTGAAATGGGTACTTTGGGGCTAAACTGCGTTTTGATAAAGGTACTTTTTTGTTATCTTTTGGAAAAGGGACTGTTAATATAACAATAAAATTATCCAAATTATTATTTGATGCAGATGAGTTACCGTAACAATATTTACACAAAAGTGGGCAAGATTAGATAAGTTGGTGTTGGGGGGGTAGCGAAGCGCACCGGGCTCATCTATTAAACAATAAAAGAGAAAAGGAGGTCTGCCCTCAAAATACCTGAACTGGTAACGCAGCTTATCACATATACTCAATCAATATGTATTTTCCCTATAAAATAAACAGTTAACATGAGTTGTGAAATTCCCAGCGAAACAATTTTTTTTTCAGTTGAGCTCGCTAATGTCGCTATTAAATATCATTTGTTCGTTTTTAATGGCAAGATTTTTATTTTAAATGCCACTAAACTTTTTCATAAAGTGGTTTTTTACACTTTTTAACAATTTAGTTTCTGTAGTTCTGTACTTTTTCCTTTCCTTCCCTATCTTTGTTTTTTTAATATTGTTGAAAAGTTTTAATATGACGGTATTTACACAAATGGAATTAGTTGGTTTATTTTATGCACTTTTAAAAGCGGAAAAGGGCTGAGAGAGAAAATTTCTAGCAATCGTTTGATGTTAAAATGTCAGTGACTTGTTACTATGCAATGTCGCTTTAATTGGCCGATTAAGTGGCTAATTGCAATATTAAATAAATTATCGTAAATTAATTTTGCATTGCAACTTTTGTGTTTTTGCTAATGTTGTTGGCTTTAATAAAATAAATTATGAAAACGTTTCATTTCTAAGGATTCTCAAATGATACAGTAGACGTCAGCAAATTAGAAACATTTTCAGCCGTATTCATAAAAACTTTCAGCAGGTTTATGAAACGTTTATAAGCAAAATTTTATAAAGTTATATTCATAAATAATTAAGAGGCTCTTACAGGTTTAAAAGACCATCTAAAAAATATGAAATTTTATCGATGGATTTACCTTTCTTTAAATCAAAAATAAAACGATACTCTTTGCACTTAGAGATTTTGTCTGAACACATCTTTACATAATTTGTCGGGAATGTTATTGCAATATTGTGGAGAAAAATTAAATTAATTAATAATATGAACTCGATAACTATAATTTGACTAATACGTAAGTGAAGTTGATATGAAAAATAATTGGAAATATTCACAGACACTTTAGTTCAGATCGCAAATTATCGGAAACCAAAGAAAAGGACAAACCCATCATCCATTCCGGATGACCAGGTTAAAGCTATGCTCAGCTTCCGAGATATAGGTGGTGAAATATTCACATATATTTTTTAGTACCAAGACGATGCCTCATACGGTATCAATAATTTGTGGACAGTTAGTCGTCCTTTGGCATGTCTTGGCCGCCGTAGAATAAAAGTAAGTAGAAGAAAATTTAAGGAGTAATTGGGCCGTTGATGAAGCACATAAAAAAATAAAAAATATTGGTAGTTATCGTGCTTAATATTACATCAATAGAAATCCAAAGTTCAATCTAGTATTGAAATGGAATTGGAAACTATATAATTTCGACTTTCTTTAAAGTCCATCGGTATAATAATTATTTTCGCATTTATATACTTATGCATATACGAGGTTTGTTCAAAAGAAAAGGTGAATTTTGTTTTCTTCGATTACAATGGCGTGGTGCATTATGAGTTCTTGCCAACAGGACGTACGATTAATAAGGAATACTACAAGGAAGTTATGCAACGTTTTCGTGCAGAAATACGGCTCCAACGATCGGAATTGTGGGAAAATTATGGATTCTGCATCACGATAGTGCACCAGCTTACACATCAATGCTTGTTCGTGATTTTGTAATCGAAAAAAACAAAATTTACCTTTTCTTTTGAACAAACCACGTATTTAGAATTTAATCGAACTACAATTATTGCAAATGAATGAAAATTTTTGTCGTTTTCAAGTTCACTGTTAATTTATCGAAATAATATGAAAAATTACTTTTTATTTTATAATAGAGGAAAAAAGAACAATTAATCTCTAACATCAGTTGAGTAGAACACGTATTTGCAATCTTTTTCTATGTCACTACACACGTCATCAGTACCCTTTGTGTCAACAGGGACCTAGTTGTAAATTCATTAATATCATCAATTTAACCCGACAGAGATCAGGAAAATGCTTCGAGAATAATTTTTACTGTCCATATACTATTAACGAAGGTTGCTTGCTTATTTCGTAAATTTCAAAGAGCCTATTTCACCAATTCTATTTAAATATCAATTCATATTTAAATGTCGATTTTCATTTTCATCTAGATATACTCATTGAATATTTAAATACTGTTTAAGTAGCCAGCACTGTGCATTTAAATATTGATTTTGCAACAGCATGAAACAGCTTTTAAACAGCTTTTAAACAGCTTTTTAAAAAGCTGTAAGTTGACGCTATCATATTATATATCAGAGCGTTACCATACTTTCTTGTGTTTCATTATTTCAGTTGGTGAAAATAAAATTTTTTTAAACATACTTTAAATAAAGATCATTAATTAAATTAAATTGTGTTTAAATATGTTTGGTGAAAGAGACCCTGAGAGCTCTAACTTCGGAGATTGTATTTCTAATCAATATAGTGCTGTACAACATTGATTATATAATTTTTATTCAAACTGATTTATTTAAAATGTTTTAATTTAAATAACAAATTTTTATTATTCTACTTTATATTATTTAAAATACTTCTTTTATTGAACTCACTCAATCATTTTTAATGCCCCACAGTTTGTTTTCCATGTTGAGATTTTTCTTCAACATTCAAAATATATGTATGCAGCATTTAAATCACTACATTTCCATTTTGTAGTGCCTACTTTAAGGCTTATGTATATGAATGTGATTTGATATGTACTTGCGCAACCTTTATGCTGTTTTTTTTTTTGCATTAATATTGTAGATATACATATATTTCATAAGACTCGTAAGTACCTATAATGTACATTCAATTGTATACCGTATTATGTCGTATTGCATTAATGGAACGTGTCTGCATTTTAATACATACATGTGTGTATGCACATAACTACATACATACATATATTGTACAAAAACATGTGAACAATTTCTCTTATTCTGTTACACAAATTCAAAATAACTTTACAGGTGAGAGTGTGTGTCAGTATGTATATTTGCACGCAATCAGTAGTAAAATGCCAACCTATATAACGGGATTATAATATAAATCATTGCCTACTTTATGGCTGCTATTCCTACAAATACTCGTACAAATGTTTCGAATTTATACATGTATGTATAGATTTTAAATTTGAAGAGGAAAAATGTTACATTTTTATACTTATTACAGGACTGAATAAAGGCCAGCCAGTAGTATTTCCAACAATAAAAAAGTTATTTTTCACATTAAAAAGGATTTTAAAAAAAAAGCTTATATTAGCACACACATATTGAAAGAAAAAAAATGTCCTTTAAAAATACACATATGTATGTGTATATTTAAAAATCGTTTATACTCGTAACTTGTAACATGTTTTTACTTGAGGGAGATTTAAATTTATTACAAAGAATTCTTAATTTATTAAGTAAATGTTTGCAAATTTATGGCCAATAAATTTTTAAAGCATAACTTGGGGATGTGTTCAAATCAAAGCGACTTTGCAAAAGAAAATACAATTCACATTTTTAGCAAAAATATTTGACAATTTTGAGAGAAGATTATTTTGCCATAAAAAAGGAAGTTGTTAATTTTCTTAGAAAGGGATTATTGGTAATACAATTATGAACAATTATATATCACGAATAATAATAGCAAATTATTTATAATGCACTTTAATAGAGGAAGGAATTTGTAACTATTTAATTTGAAAAGTTTTTCAGAGAACTGCTGTTATCATTTGTCTAATTGATATCTTTTGTTGTCTTTCTTTTTGTTATAAATTGCATTCAATTACATATTTGAAAGATTGTGTTTCCAGTTATACAGCAGTACCTGACCGTAGACCCTAACCTAATGGTATTCTAAAAAAAGGATGTGCAAAGGCAACGTTACACCACAACCTTCATGACCCAAGAATCATACACACAGAGCTGTTTCATGAGTTGCCTTTCATTCATAATTTCTTGGCATTATAAAAACCCTTGCTGAGTGGTCAGGGTCTGTTTTTATCCCTGATATTTACACTTCTATTACTTTTTATTTAATAGATCGAAATGGTTTCATCATTTTCATAACTTATACATTATTTATATTAGCATGTTCATAGTATAATTCAATGAACCTCCCATCCAAATCATGGTATGAGGATTCCAAAATAAAGCCTAATTCGATCTGTTATTGAATCACAGCACCTACGAGACCAACTCTATATCGTGTATCAGCAGATCCGTAAGGATTCCATTGATAAGTCCCGTGATCCCCATAGTGTCACAGTTATAGTCCTTGATTAGACTTCGGAAGCGAAATGAAAAACGAGAAAGCTTCCTACAATGCGAAAATCCAAAGGAATTCCAGGCAATGAGAGAACTTTAGCTGGGTGACTGCGGCTTTGCAACAGACAAACACTCCAATGAGGACTTCCTGCAGGGCAACCAAATTTGTAGACATTTAAGTCATATATATATATATACTTAACAACTAACAAAGGGCATCCGATATATTCAAAGTAAGTAAGTAATAATTTGATAACTTATCCTATACTTACGAATTAAACAACGTATTCAATGAAGACACTTCCTTAATAAAACATACTCGCCCCTATTCCACTGATACCAGAGATAAGGAGGTTCTATATGAGTTCTACGTATATAGACTCTGTGTCAGTTGTTGTCGGAAGGTTTCAGTGGCGAAGGCATAGTCACTGGTCACTGAACAGTAACGGCTTCAGCTGTATCCAATCCACAGGCTCATAAGAACGCCCTCCTTCGTCCGTATTGTGTAGCACTGGCGAAGTAAAATAATTAATAAAAATGGCTACAAAAAATTAAACTTCAAAATAAAAAAAATAAAAAAAAAAAAAAAAAAAAAAAAAAAAAAAAAAAAATTCGTATTCTGGACATCATAGACGCTACAACACTGCTATGAAAATAAAGAACGTACAAAAAGCAGAGTTGTAAGATAGTGAAGTCATAACTCCTGTCATTTCCCCTACTATCCCTTTCCTCTAGTTCCAACACAATGCACCGCATATGTAGGAGTCAACTCCTGAGTGCTGGTCCAACATAAAAAAATAAGGTGTAATTAACAAATTATTCGTATACCCGAACTAATCTGCTGATCTTCTTATACGGTAAATATTTGACAGGAAGAATAGTATTCCACTAACCAAGATTAAACAGGGCATCGTATTCCGTAGAACACTGCCTTGTAAAACATACTTCCACTAAATTGTGCTTTGATTACAAAGAATATAAGGCTTACCCAACAAATTTTGCCAAACCCAAGCTATGGCCCGCGGGGCCACTACACCCGTGAGCCATAGCAATGAAAATGATCTTGCTGGAATGTATTTGAAAGCAATGTATTTGCCACGCCTCAAAAATATGATATTTTATGTGGTTTGCGCCCAACTGATAGAGAGAGGATGCATGTTTTGACATGTGCCGATATTTTATATGATGCTCTTATGGCTTTAAGTAGTAGTTGGAAAAATTTATCGAAATTGCCTTCAAAAGAAACAGTATTATCGTATTTGATTGTCAAATCTAAACCAACCTTTCTTAATGTCATAATTAACATGTTAACAAAATATTTGTTTATCAGGACTATGATACTGGCACCATCAAGCAAACAGCAACTGCGAAAGATGAAGGCTAAAATTCAGCGTAAGGCACTACCAAAAAGTGTTCAATGTTCCTTCGGACGGGAGGGGGAGGGGCGCACATTAAAAATTTTAAGTATTACAACTTGAATCCTAGAAAGTACAAAAAGGGCGAAATTTAATACTTTCCAAGACGTGATGGGACGTTTGTTGCAGGCATGAAAATTTGATCTTCTAAGCCCGCATCAGTGTTGATTTGGGAAGCGATGCCACCCAGCGAGAACTCAATACACTGATTCGTTGGCCAGGACGTAAATAAAAAAATATAACGTGAAACTTAAGTTATGATTTGTTAAGCTGGGTACGTATGAACAATTGGAGATGCCTATAAACCTCGACACCACACCACGAAACTTAACGTTTTTCAATATATATTTCGTCACAATAACGAAATAAAGATACTGCGACCTAAGATATAAATTGTGTCCGCAGCCACGTGTCAGAGCATCTCATGCAGACCTGCCGTCCTAAGGAATATTAGGATTGCCTTCTGTTCCCTCATTGGCAGTTCGCAATTCTAATATATAATGTGGTAAAAAGCCTCTCAGTCCGCCTGAATGTGCTCCGCAGACTCCTCCCCTTATTCACAAGATCTGCATCGACTTACTGCCCATGCCAAGTCTGTTGACCATGACCCCTAAGCCGGCCGGTGAGTATACGTAAGTTATTCTTGCTCAAAGACATGAGAGCTTCAAAACGATCCCGGTTGTACGTGCCTATAAACCGCTGCGTTTGTCTCAGTCCAGAGCTGTTCCCTGACATTTCTTATCTGCATCCGTAAATCATCTCGAATCGCGTTCGGTCCAATCTGCAAAACGGCTCCGGTCCCCTCCAGCCCAACCCGTCTGCCCACTCGTTGTACAATTGATGCAGTTAACTTTTAACCAGTTTTTTTTTAAACAATTAAAAGCCACAATTTTAAATGATCTCTACTTTCAAATAAACTAATAATAAATCACTAAATTCTTTTATTTATTGTTAAATGCAGATGACCACAAAAGTCCTCGTCAAAGTATTTATTTCAAATGGTCAACAAAAAATCTAATTTAAGCACTTAATGCTTTATTTATTTACACCTCCTACAATATAAACCACAATTACAAGTTTGTTTTATTTTTTTTTCTCTGTTTTGCATAAATTGTGACATTGAAATAAGAGAAGGCAAGCGAGAGATGATAAAGTCACTACAATTTGCATTGCAAAAGTACTGCAGTAGTACAATAACATGTTCATTACAATATGAAATGTTGTAATTGCATACATATGTATGCATGTTTTACATCGTCAATGTCGATTTTCATATTCATCACTTCAAATAAATTATTTTATCAGGAATTTTGCAGCCATGTGTAACCATTTATTTGTGAATGAGTTATTGCACGTGTCCATCCTAATTGCAATAATGCAATGAGATATATTTGCAAAGAAAACTACTATTCGCTAGTAATTGAGGAAAATCCAAATTTCTCAGGTTCTAAGAATTTGGCGATTATAATCAGAATTTTTAATCATAATGGTTTTTCCAATTGGCTTCAATTGAGGATTCTACTGCACGTGGAATATTTAACGCTAAAATATTCCATTGGAAAACAACGCATAAATGTAATGTTATGGCAGGGTCTACCAACAGTGTTCAAGGTAAACTTTAAGGTTATTATTCATGAATGAAAAAAACCATTTTGTTTTCATTTGATCACATGTGAAAAGCAACGAATAAAATAAATCTACTCATAAATAAACGAAAAGTCAAAATATTTTCTAGTCGCTCATACATAAAAAGCAGCAGTAAAACGTTCTTATTCGTATTCATATACGAACTGTGAGAGAACATTTCGTTACTTTGGTTTTTAGTACAATTGGGATCAAAATAGAACATTTTTATTCCTCTAAGTACAATTTTGAAAGTGTCAAATATCAACACTAAGACAACTGAGATACAAAAATTAGAAAGAAATAGAGAGAGAGAGAGAGACTCCATAAATAAATACAGTTTCAACAACAACAAAATTATATTGCATAACTGCAAGGCTTTCGTATAGAAACTTTTCTCTACCATCCTTTATAAAAGTTGTGGGATGTAGAAATTAATACTAAAAACTTTTCAAAGATGAAGGCTTTAAATGAAAGCCTGTAAGACATTTAGTCAAGCACGAGGGCAATTGTAGGAAAAAAAGTTTTATTATTAAAAAAAAATAAAAAGAATATGCATCTAATGTTTAACCATATTCTTTATATTAATTCTATGATATCCACACCAACAGCCAGCACGAGGCCAAGTAGAACAAGCTTAAAGGGAGCGAAAAGACGAATGCTGCAGACGCCAATGACTACTGAATAGAATCTTCAAGCTGTTGTGTAACATACAGAAAGATGCAACGACAACAAACGTCAGCATGGTATTTACAGCTCAACGACTTAGTCTAACGAGTGTTTGGTCAAAGATTTACAGCCCAAGTCTATACAAGCAATAACAAAAACAAACAAACTGGCTGCCTCAAAGGCAAAATCAACAACTGTCACCAGACGTTTACTAATACTAAGAAAATCGAAATTAAAAAAAAAGCGAATTGTTGGAGAACACTGTTTTATCGCTTAAAAGTGGATTTGTTGAAGTGTTATATAATACAGTGGTTACTGTAAAAGAAATTCTTAATTTCCAGCAGATTTACTTACAATTTTTTAAAAATCAATATTCTATAAAAAAAAAAATTTTGGCGACCTTCTAAATAGGCTATAAAAAGGTATTTTTTTATTTTGGACCAGCATACAGCATTGTATTGGAACAAGATAGTGAGAGCGTTGGCAGCTGGTGAAGCTTCATTCTCTTACAACTCTGCTTTTGCACGCTTTTTGTTTATAGCAGTGTTGCAGCGCCTCTGATGTCAAGGAGACGTATTAAATTTTGAAGCTTTGCTTTGTTATTGACAGAAATCCATGTTTGTTTTTGACGTTAAGAAGGTTTTGATATTCGTAGTAAAAAATTATTTAAAAAACCGGTTTTTTTTAAATTGCAATAACTTTCGAATGCGGCACATCTCGTCCCATTGGCCCGTTCTAAAGTTATGAGATGTTTGCATATACACTCATACATATGCACGGAAATAATCAGAATCTGCTGCCAGGACCTCAAAACGTCCAAATGTTATGAATATAATTGTTTTCTATCTAAGACCAACACTCAGTGCATGACCCCTACACATGCGATGCTTTGTTTTGCAACTAGGAAATGGGTTTATTGGAAGGAGGATAGAGGGAGTAGTATTCATGGACATTTGATTTTAATTTTCCCACGTCAAAAGTGACAGGAAAGAGGGAGTTTGTTCGGCCAAAAGACGAATTTTCTCTGTAATGCGTAGTGTGATTCGCTGCCAAATCGACCAGAAATGCCAAAAACATCAAACCTTCTGATTTCTCAATATTTGTGCCACCCATACTTACAGGTGAAGCATCGTGATGGAACATGCGTCGGTGTGTAAGCATGCAGCATTGGTTCTTTTGAGCGTTGAAATCGACCGTGTTGCAATATTTTTTGGGAGGTCACTATTCAATGACTCACTCATATTCTGCCTCAGCGCCACATTCATAGTCGATGTTGGCCAATGACCAAATGAATATGAATGACAAATGCTGCTGTCATCAGCAAAAGAGTGGATATCGATTGTCACTGTTGGAAATACGCTGGAAGAGAATTTGTTGCTTTTCAACGGAGCCCTAGAATTTAACGTCTAGTTATTAAAAACGTATTGTCCAACGTTAGACATGTTGTCAGTATCGTTCAACTTTAAGTGTAGGTTATTTTAAAACATAAAACTTACAGCAATTCAGTCTGCTGTTGCGGCTTTTGTTTTATATGTAAATAATGCCAAGTTTACGTTTGTAACGTAAAAATCTATTTTCTGTAGATTTTCTAAGTGACAATTTCAACGATACGATTTTAGTAAACAGCAACAGCAGTATTACTTATGTTACAGCTTTTGCCAGCTGATCGCCGCGAACGTGTTACGTTTTTACTAACTGCGGCTTTAGTATTCAGCTGAACTCACTGCCTGTATGCCAACACACGAAAAATATTTAAAAATTAAAAAAAAAACAAAAACAAATTTAAATAATGTGACGCAAGGGAAAATAATTTAAGATACAGTACAAGGTTGTTTTTCGCGACCACCTATTATCGCGACGGCACTGTTTTCGCAGCAGCTTAATTTTTTGCACTGCAGGTTCTATAACCACGACAGTTGTTAAAAAAAGGCTCTATTTTCGCAATTTTTTTTATCGGGAGATGCCACCTACACATACGATGCATTGTGCTGGAACTAGAGGATGGGCACCATAGTTGTAGAAAATTAAAGGAGGTGAAGTTTCACTATCTTACAATTGTGCTTTTGCTTTTTCTTTGTTTTCTTTATAACAGTGTTGAAGCGTCTCTGATGTCAAGTAAACGTATTAAATGTTGAAGTGTTTCGTTTTTTATAGTCATTTTTAGAACTTATTTCACTTCGCCGGTGAATCACAATACCGCCGAAGAATCAGTGAATTGGTTACAGCTGAAACCGCTCCTGTTCAATGGCCAGTAACTATGCCTTCGCCACTGAAACCTTCCGACAGCAACTGACAACACAAAGACACACTAATGCACATCAAAAAAAAGTGCGAAATGTTTTTATGAGTCCGAAACTGGGGTTGAACCCAAGTAATTTTTTGGTTCTGTAGTCAACGTGGAAACGACTTCAGCCATTGCCACCCTTTATTCGTATGTAGATATATAAAATAGTTGTCATGAAAATAATATTAAAGCCGATGATCATATTAGATCGGTTGACATATGTATAGAATGGGCTTTAGAAAATGAAATGCCCACAACTGCATTGTATGAACTGCGCGATTCAGCCGTTATTTTAAAGAATAATTTGCCAAAAAGGCAACTTAAAAGTTTTCAACTTTTTGAAAATCTAACTAAAATGTAAATTTATCAGAAATATATGAATAAAAAATTTTTGTTAGAAACAATTGAAGCACAGCCGCGAATAACGTTGCAAGTGTCAAAATATTAATTTTTCAGAAGAGCAAAAAAACTTATTTTAAGTGTGCGTTATATTTTTTACGATTTTATTTTATTTTGTCTATTGAAAAATAATAATAATAAAAACTTTTTTGCAAAAAATTAAGAAACTTGTACTTCGAAAGTAAAAATGTAAATTTACTACTCTTATTATTTTACAGGTACAACAACAATCAAAAATCATTGTACATTGTCAAAATAATTCAAAACATATGACTTCAAATAAATATATGACTAAAAATAGTCGGCCAGCTGTGCTAGTGGCTTCACCTGTTATGAATTCGCGTCGGTAGCTAATAAAAATATGCTCAATCGAATTTCCGTTAAAGTGAGGATTTCTTATACCATGTTTCGACTGTATTTATATCTTTTTCTGTCAATTATTTTGAATCTGACTGGACGCGCGGAATTGCTAATAATATATTTTGAATGGCATATCGTCACTGTGACACAGTCAATATTTCAACTTAAATTTTTTTTATAGATTCTTTTTTGAAAACGAATAATGAATATATATTACGAAATTAAAAAAAGTATTCAGTTAATATTTCGCAGCAATAGAAGAAAATATATTTGAATTGTTAGCGATCTAGTTCTTAATAGAAATAACATTTGTCAGTAGAAATCTTGTTTTACTCATATAAAATTTTGAGTGTACCACTGACTGCTCAGCCATTTAAACTTAAAGAATCTAAAAATGATTCTGTGTAAAAAATATTCTGCGTGAAAAAGTGAAATTAAAAGGCTTAAAATTGTTTGATAAGATATTAATGATTCTTTTTTCTTCTAACACAGTTTTTGAATAAATCTACAGCATTGAAATATTGCATAAATAAAAAAAAATATCAAACATACTTTCTATATGGTTTCATATTTTTTTCTTTCTGAATTTTAATTAATGCATTATTGTAAATTTTACATTCAAAGAATTAAACTGGTTAAAAGAACCAATAAAGTAGAGCTTTATCTCTGTGTTACTTTCACTTTTCTTTTCACTGAATTGTGTAGCAATATTTCAAATATTAAACTTTTAAATATTTTTAGTTGTATTTATATGGTTGTCAGATACGAAAATTCCAATAACTCGACAATGGAATTTATAAAAGGTTTAAAAATTTAATTTTGAATGGAAATTTGTTTATTAAAGCTTTTATTAATCACAAATATTTTTTTTTTGAATACTGCAGTTAGGTCTAAAAAGTAATATTTTATTTGCAGTTTTTCATTACAATAATAAAAAGAACTATGAAGAAAGAAATAATAAGATTTTAGCTTTGTGGCTGGTAGTTTTTAAAACGTTCTTCCGTGTTCACAACAGAATAAAAGTTGGCATTTGAAATATTATAAAATTAAATTTTTTGCAATTAAAATAAAATTTGCAATCACAACCCTATTTAACAAAAATTTAGATAATTAATAACCTGTTTTGTACTTAAAACGTTTTTCCACTATACCAGCTCTGGAGCATTTTTTTGAGGTACGCTCTGGTTTTGTATTGTTTTTGTATTCCTCTCCACTATTTCTTAACGTTTTATTTTGATTTTCTATGCAATTTTCCGCATTAACTTTTCCTTTTTGTACTTCTCTTACACTTCTCAATCGCTTTATACAATTCCGTTCGGATCATTTTGTTATTAACAACGTTCTTCCACTGGCTGACTCATTGTAATTGCATTTGAACGGCGATAAGGTGAATAATTTTGGTTGATTTGATGTTTGAGAGATGTAAGAGAGTAAAGTTAATGGTAATATGCAAAAAAAAACAGATATTGCAAAATTTGTAACGTTATTCGCGGTTGTGCTTCAATTACATAACATATTTTGAAGAAATTTTTGGGTCCAGTTATGGCGAAAATTCAGTTTTGGTTTTTAATCAGTCACGAAGACCGAGCGTGTAGTCTATTATTTGCTGCTCCACTGTTACCAATTAAATATTGTATAGAATAAATAATTTCTTCCTTGTGAAGAAGACTGATTTACAATTAATTTTCATTTAATAAACATTCTCTCCATCCCTGCCACTGTTATTGCTCAGCCGCTTTACTTACTTTATTTAATATGAAGGCAAATATTTAACAAAGTTTTCAAAACACACAAAAATACAACAAACTTTTGCATACGTACACGCACACATAGGAACAAAATTCATATTTTAATTCTTAGAAAGTAAAACAAATTTGCATAAAAATACCAACTGAGTGATGCCTGCAACCAGTAGAGAATTTTTGTGGCCGAGTAGAGTTCAAACTGCGTTTATTGTTTTCTAACATTCAAACATTAGATTTGTTGATGTAGATGTGGCTGGATGGGTTAGTTGGCTGACTGGTTAGCTGGCAGTTTGTTTGCTTGTGCTCGAAACTCGACTCGTTTATAGGAATTTTCATGTAAAATTTTAATGTTGAAAATGCGTACGTATATATGCACGTGTGTTTGTATGTGCATACGATCAAATGTATGGTGTTGAACCACAACGCTACTGGCGTTTTGCAAACTCCATCCAACACAAGCACACACTTGTGCACATATGAAGATACATTCCTATACTCATACACGCATTCATATTCATATATTTTACTCTTAACTCGCTCATTTATTTGCCCGTTCTCTTGCATACCAGTACGTGTTGCGAAACTTGATTATTTATTATTGCATAGTTTTAGGCTGTTTTATTCGGTTGGTATAAAAATATACATTTTCTTTTGAAAATTAAAAGGACAAATAAAATAACAAACAACCAAAATTTAAGAAATGCAATGAAATAACAATGCATACTGTTTGGTTTTTTAATTTCAATTATAATGAAAAGTACATACGTAAGAATTTTTAATACAAAAACATTATAAATAAACAAACAATGGCATTAATTTACTTATGCTAAAATTATGTTGAAAGTTGCTGGTATGTTATAATGCTAAATGGGTGATAGTTTATTTGCATTACAAATGAAATTAATTAAATGTTGAGCGAATTATTTCTATAAAAGATTTATATATAAAACAATTCTTGAAAAGCAAAATTTTTCCAAAGAATTTGCAATAAAGCTGATGCTGGAAGAAGTTAAAGCGAAAGTAATACTAATTCACATTAAGATGTGAGGTTAGGTTTTTGATTTATCTTGGACCAGCATTGATGAGATGACCCCTACACATGCGGTGCATTGTGCTGGAACTAGAGGAGAGGAATAGTTAGAGAAATGATAGACGGTGAAGCTTCACTATGTTACAACACAGCTATTACACGTTATTTGTTTTTTATAGCAGCGTTGTAGCGTCTCTGATGAAGCTTCGCTTTTAGTAGCCATTTTTAGTAATTATTTTACTTCGGTACAGCTGAAGCCGTTACTGTTCAGTGACCAGTGACTGTGCCTTCGCCACTGAAACCTTCCGACAACAACTGACACAAATGCACATCAGCAAAAATGCAAGATGTTTTTATGAGTCTGAAACTGGGGTTGAACTTAGGAATTTTTTTGTTTTGTAGCCAAAGTGCAAACTGCTTCGACCATCGCCACTTAGGTTAGCTTAAAATAAAGCTGAGTAAAAGTGGTAGACTCAAGTAGAACCAAACAAGCCATATTGCCACCTTAGCCTTTTCAAACCAACGCCGCAGCTATACTTCACGTATAAGTATAAGTATAAGTATAAGTATAAGTATATCAAGTCCAACCAAACTGTCTACCCCAAAAATTCTCAGCATTGAGCTACCTAGACTCGGGTCACATCAAGGGAATTATACTTAATTGATTTTAAAAATAAATGAATTTTTCCATTTTATTACCCACAAAGCAAAACATTGCACATTTAGGAACAAATGCGCACAAAAATGCTGCCGAAATGCACTAAAGTAAGGGAATGTTTATAGCAGTGTGAATATTAAAAAAAAATGTATTCTTGTGCGTTTGTCTTTTTCTATATTTAACGTATTGCTTCTAATCGCCTCATCGCGAACAGAAATCGTGCATTATAAAAGCGCAATTGCAAGTGATTACATTATGTTGTCTCCCTTACCAAATTGTTTCCAGGCAAGCACTAATTTTTGCTGGCAAAAAGGAACTTTATAAAATAAAAACCATGTAGGATGGGAGCAAACGCATTGCAAATATTATTTTTTACTCTCCTAAAAGTATACTTTTATTTTTTACGAAATCCAAGCTAGTAGGAAACAAATTTTCTTAAATTCAGCTTTAAAATGGAAAGTAATTCTTATTAATTAGTTAGTTAGTTAATTTTATTGAGACTACTTTGTTTTCAAATTTCAAGTTTTACAAACATATATTATTATAAAGAAAATTTAAAGCTATGACGTATTATTTTAATAACAATTTACTAAATATTAATTTGATTATACAAAATGCAGCAAAAGTTAGAAGTATTAATTACATAAAATTAACAAATTAATCAGATCAGTGCTTGCTCTTGGCACTTACCAAAATTAATAGAGTTATATTCACTAAAAGTAAATTTAAAAAAAAAGAAAGAAACTTGAAACTTGAAACTAAATGAAACTCTTAAAACTACAACTTAAAATTAATTACAAAAAAAATTTATAATTATTTACAAAAAAAAAAATATAATAAATAAGTAAATAAAAAATTATTACTCCATGTGAATGCCGGGAGTAGAACTTAAATAAAAGTTTTGACCAGGAAAACTATTGAGATGTTCCTGATATATGCCAATAGATGAAATGTTTCAAGTGTTTTATCAACTAAACCTACGTTCACTAGATAAAATATCACGCATGTCACTGCCGTCACAAGATGAAAGTCTATCAATAAATTGTCTCATTAAATCGAGAGCATAGAAAGAAATCGCAGATAATTTAGCCTTTTCATAAATATATTCATTTGAGAATCTTCTATTAAAAAATTTCTAATTTTTCTCAATACATTTTCGAACAATATAACATTCGAATATTTCCATTCTTTTCATTGCAGTTTTGAAATACTAAACCATATTGGAAGCGCATAAAAAAGAATTGGCCGAATTATATAAAATTATTGGTAAGAATTTACTATTAAAAAGTTTTGAAAATACCCCTTTTACCAAATTAGCTTTCTTGAAGGTACATAAAACATGATTGTTAAATTTATTAAGTTTATCAAAATTAACTCCAAGGTATTTCAAACTGTCATAAAGTTTTATTTCAATGTCAATTTTAGTTTTTTATTTTTTGGTACAACAGTATATTTACATTTTCCAGAAGCATTACGCAAACAGATTGGTTTGCTTTTAACAGTATTTATTTTTATACCCCAATTGTAATACAATTCATCAGCTTTTATCAGATGTGAAGAAACCCATGAACATCATGAGCATATATAAGTGAGTCATCATATATTAAAGCTTTGGAATTGTAAAGTTCATGTGGTGGAAACTAATTCTATTGCGACAAAATTTTAATGGACACAAAATCACATTAAATCGTATTTATGATTGGAATTTCAAATAACATATTTCTTTTGAAACCTTCTTATCAAAATCACTTTTTCAAAGATTTTAAAAAGAATTAAATAAATAAAAATATGTAATTTTATTAAAGTAATGTTGAAAAGATTAGTAATTTGTATATGATATTAAGTCAGACCTATCACAGCAATCAATTTAACATTTTTGCATTTTTGAAAATATGAACAGAAGGTATTCTTAAGGGCTTTGAAGTTGTTTGTGAAGCGAAATTTAATTCGAAATATAGTTTGTCATACAAGTTTGTTTGTTTGCTGAATTAAATTCAAATCAAGTCGAACGTGTGACACTCCTGATTATCTACTTTTAAACGAGACCTCAATTTTGCAAATGATGTGCCGCTAAATGTTTCGAACCAATTTATATTTGAGCAACACCCACCCCACAGTCTGCCATATACGTATGTATAGAGTCATATGAAATTGCAAACTTCCAACCACTTCAGCAAGGAAAATATGAAATAAATAATTTTGTCAACTACTTGTACTCGTACAAGTTCTTCTTTAAATTAACATAGTTAAAGGAGTTCTTTCCTTATTTGCCACAAAATGAGGCCAAAAGAAAAAAGCAATCCACTCTTTCTGGTAAACACAGAAAATTGACTTCGTTATGTGGTAAAAAGCAAGAAAGAAAGATGGATGGCACAGATATTTGGCTGGATTTATATGAATATTTCGATGAATATGTGGACATTTTTTTTGTTGTTTTGTTAGAGCAAACGTGCATAAATTGTGAAAAAGTTGTAATCATAGTTTCTGCTGCTGCATAGTATGGAGATGTGTTTAAAACGGCAGAAAACTGTGCTTTTCTCATCGGTTCTGTTTTTTTCTTCCACACAGATTTTCAAGTTTAATAGCGAAAAAATACATATATATGTACATACATACACATATATCTTGTTTGGTTAAGGATTATATGAAGTCAAAATGGAAAAAATGAAAAGCTGTACATGTCAGGGAGCGCTTAACTCATTCCTTTGTATGCAAATTTCGTATTTTTTTTTTTGATTTTTAAGGAAAAAAATTATTTTTGAAGTATTGTTCGGTGTGAATATGAATTTATTTTAGTTTTATAAACGTATAGGCACATACATACAATTAATGAGGAAATTTACTAGGAATCGCCTAAAAGCAGGCCATGAATATATGACTTCTAAAAAAATGTGGCGTCTAGCGTTTTAAGAACCTAAAAGCAGACTAACAAAAACGATACTAAACAAATTATAGATAATATGCAACATGTTTATTTCTTTTTTTTTTTATTTATTCATAATATAATACAATAATATAAGCCTTCATGTGGCCAAAAATATTAGAAAGGATTTGAATTAATACGCATAGCGTAAAATGTATTCAAGTAAAACCATAGTAAATATGTAAAAAAATATTAATGTCAAAATCTCAACAACACTTAAAAAAATATAATTATAGAAAATCAAAAGAAAAAGAATCGGGACCAACCTTACGATGAACAAAATATAGATACATACAAATGAAATACAATATTACTTGTAGTTTGAGTTTTCTTCATAAACCGGTTTTTACTTTGTGTAAAATTGAACTTAGGTACTAACAGTGTGAATCTTAAAACTAGTCTAGAATTATCTTATCTACGATGATTCATGCATGGCCTTTGTGCATGCATGATCTTTATACATGTGTGATCTTTGTTACGAATTTTGCTTATCACTAAATGTGTATTACTCATGCAATCCTTGTTATATGTTTTGCTTATCACTAAATGTGTAATGGGAAGTATTACTCATGCAATCCTTGTTACATGTTTTGCTTATCACTAAATATGAAATGGGAAGTATTACTCATAGTATACTAGGTAACTTATGGTATATTAGGTGTGTGTATGTCACTTACATATATGTATATAGAATTATCATCAAACATTACGATTATAGTATTCAATCAGTTTCTTCTTCCATACCATCGAGGAAAAACAAAATATCCTCAAGCCATTAGGCAAACTATTCCATGAACGAGCAATCCTTACCAAAAAAAATTTCTTTCAAAGAGTAATCTATTAACACCGGGTATAAGCACCTGCGTATTTCTAGAGCAATGGCTGAATCTTATACGACTTAACAAAAAGGATGGAGTAGCCCTTTTAACAATAGTGTAGACCTTTAATAGTAATCTCACTGTCATAAAGTCCTGGAATAATCATTTCAGAAATTGAGAGATGATATCTTCTAAGCCGAAAAACAAATCGTATTATCCTGTTTACCAAGAGCTGTATAATACGGCCATTTCTCAAAGTTGTGCATCAGAAAACTTGAAAGCGATATAAAATCTTTGATATCAATATAGCATGAGCGACACTATAGTGAACGTGAAATGGCATATAAATATTAAGAGAGTGCAACTGACGGATTGTAAGGTTTACCTTAGAGCTGATTATATTTAAACGATCGGAATAAGTAAACATACTGTCCAAACAGACACCCAATATCCTCATTTTATCAACACATTCTATTTCAGATTTATCTACCATCACACTAATATTTTCAGTGGTTGACAGAGCAATCTTCATAACCTTTGTCTTAGACGAATTTATTAAAAAATTGTGTGACCCCATCGAGGTTTAACAAGTAATAGAAAAAATGTTTATATAAAAATTTTTTATTATTTAATTCAATTATGTAACTATTTTTTCATTTATTCAACGTGAGTCAAAATTAATTTAATAAAAAATTAAGAGATAATAATAAAGGAATTTTCTAGCGTTTTTCAGAAATTTGGTTAAAGCTCTACTAACGATTTCCGTATTAGCACCAAAGGAAATATACATATAGACCAGCTAAACCATATAACAAATATGATATATAATCGCAATTTTTTTATTATATTTTTTAATGTGCTTTAGGTCTTTTTTTTTTTGTAAAAGAACAATTTTATTTAATAATAATTTTCATGTTATAGCGAAAAAAAAAGAGATTGAAACAGTCAACGAATCAAACAGTCAATCAACCAATTGGCTGGGGCCCTTAGCTATATAATTCATTATATACACAATAAAAAACATTTGATGAAATAAAGAAAACTCTTCTTAATAACATCATTTTGTTGAATTAAGCAAAATATTTATTAGTATATATAATATAGAAGAATTACAATAACAATTTTATTTATTTATTTACATAAAATTAAATCATCTCGATTACAGCTTGAACATTATTTCTGCAATTCGAATTTGGTTCAGAATACTGAAATAGCGGAACTCAAATAAGAAAAACTTCGTGAGTAAAAAAATAACCATTTCACACTATAAAAAATAATGACTTCTCGAGAATGGATTATTTTAGTCTCACGCCTCGTTAAAATAATTTAGTTAGTAAGTAATTCAATTGAGAAGTGATTCCACCAAAAAAGCTTAATTCCAAACTCGATTATTTTTTTTAGGGCCATTATTACAACTAAGCAATAAAGTTACTAAAAGCTAAAATTAACTTTAGGTAAAATGAATAATAAAGTGACCTTTAACTTGTTTTCATTATTACAACTGTGCGATAAAATAAAATTAATATTTGTAAAAATATGGCAGTACCAGAGTAAATACCGACTACTTTTGACAAACAAAAAAAGCTACTGGCAACGACAAAATTTTATTTTATTCTTTATTTAAAAATTAATTTGTATACGTTTATACTTTCCATGTTGCCATATTTAAAGTGCATAAAATATGGCAGCTTCAAATGCTTTAGTCCACTTTAAAAGTTACATGTAGGATGAACTTTCCGTTAGCTTATCGGTCACATTAGGTTAAACTCAACTTGTAATAACGAAAAACTAATTATTTGTCCGATAGCATCCCAACTTTAGCTATCGGCAAGTTAGAATAATGGGCCTTAAAATTTTTTGCTGGTAGTTAAATACGAGGTCTGTTCAAAAGAAAAGGTGAATTTTGTTTTCTTCGATTACATCATAAGTTCTTACCAAAAGGTCGTACGATCAATAAAAAATACTACAAGGAAGTTATGCAACATTTGCGTGAATCAATACGGAATTGTGGAAAAATAATCATGGATTCTGCATCACGATAATGTATCAGCTCACACATCAATGCTTGTTCACGATTTTTTTGGCCAAAAACAACACCCTAATCATGCCTCAACCACCTTATTCACCAGATCTGGCTCCCTGCAACTTTTTCCTATTCCCAAAACTGAAGAGAGTAATGAAAGGAAAGCGCTTTGCCACAATTAATGAGATAAAATACAAATCGAAGAACAAGCTGATGGCCATAACGAAAAGTGCATTCAGACGTGCTTCTAGGATTGGAAAAATCGCTGGCATAAGTGCATTTTATCTGAGGGGGATTATTTTGCAGGGGACAAAATAGATATTGATGAATAAATAAATACTTTTCAAATACTTTCAAAATTCACCTTTTCTTTTGAACAGACCTCGTAAATGGATGAACGAACATTAACAATGATACTGGCAAAATATTAATATGTTATAAAATTAATATTTTGGCACACACAACAAGCTAAACACTTTGTAATATTTTAAAATTTAGTTAATACCTTTTAATTCAATATTCCTTTTGAGTTATTTCAACACAAATTTCTTTTCTTTTGATTTAATTAATTTAAAGGTGCAGTTTTTCACACTGCAAAAACAACTGTTCACTCGCTTTCTTTTTTTGAGCTGAACTTAAAGAGTTCAGTTGGAATAAAACAAAAACAACTATAAATTTTCAAACCTTGTTTGTATAAGAAATAGTGATGCCACATTTGGTGACAAACATTTGACTTTGATTTTTTTATATTTGACAAATGGGATCGACCACAGTGCACCTCCCCGTTTTATAGCGACTTGTTGTTCTTTGCAAGAGCGTATAACTAAATACAATTACTTTAATTCTTTAAGTTTTATACACATTTTTGAAACTCTGTGTATTTTTCTTTAAGCAATTTAATTTTCCAAATTTGAGTGTTCGAGAAAATATTTATAAATTTTAATTCATTTAATTAATTCATTCAATTAACGAATTCGTTTATGGATATGTGTTTCATTTATTTTACAAAGAGATCAATTTTATTAAAAATCATAACGTTTATTTTTCATTTACGAATAACACAAGAAATCCTTTTTAAAGCATTTATTTATTTTCCTTTAATGATTTGCAAAATCCTGGCAATTGCAACAATGAAATTAACAAACATTTCTACTCAATTGACTTTATGTGTTTCAGTTTTCTATTCAGTTTCCTTTTTTTTCTTTGTGATATTGTTCACTCATATTCATGAGAAAAAGATGCAGCAGATTTGAGCGCATAAAAGTAAATAATGTACCAGTTTTATAAAAGAATATTTAGTAAGTGGTTGCTTAAGTATTAAATTCAATTACAGCTTTTGCTGTTTCTGCATTACATATTTTATGTTGTAAAAAGAGTTTGTGAAAAAATCGAATATAAGCTAAAAAAAAACACACACACACACACAGAGGATTATTTAAGCCATGATGCAACAAATATGGCTGACAATGCGAAAATAATATCGTAAAACATACAGAAATTGCTAGTAATGCTGTTGGCGATGATGACGACGATTTCTGCAATAATAATGCTGTTAAATATAATTTAAAATAAATGAAAGGAAAAACTCAAGTCCTTTTGAAATTTATTTTTATTTTATAATACTTTTGTAATTTTTATTCTTCTTTTATTGTTTAATGGTCAAAGATGTGGTTTAAGTTTGCTCCTTTCTTTCGGTCAATTTTATATTTCCAATGAGAAACGTGCTTAAGCTTGGAAACTGACCGTAATATGAGTAGAAAAAAAGAAACCCAAGCAGAGTATTCGAGAGGAAAACCAAAAAAAAACATCTTTTTGTTTCTAATGGTTTAAAGGAAAGAAAACTGCAAAAAGCTGATTGATTTTTTTTTATAAAACAGAAAAACAAATTTAAGAATTGCGTTTTCATTTTTGTTCATTGTAAATGGGAATTCTATGCTTAATCAATGCAATTTAAACCAGGTTATATTGAGTTAAATAGCAACTCAATTGCCAGCCAAAGTAAATAAAACCTCGGGGAGTAAATCTTAGGGAAACATAAACACAGACTAAATTAAACAAATACTACTTCAAAAATTAACTAACAAAAACTTATAATAGCATACCCGGCCAACAAAAATTGAATGCGTTCACTATGAATTGATATTTGCATGACTTCTTTATTTATATGAATTGTGGTTGACGATGGCTGAAGTAGTCTGCACGTTGACTACAAAACCAAAATGTCCTGGATACGAATCCAGTTTCAGACTAAGGCATAAAAATATTTCGCATTGTTTCTGATGTGCATTCGTGTCAGCTGTTGTCAGAAGGTTTCAGTGGCGAAGGTATAGTCACTGGTCACTGAACAGTACCGGCTAGCGATGTAACCAATCGACAGAAACATTAAAGCACACTCCTTCGTAGCTATTGTGTAGCCCCAGTAAGACAATGTCTGTTATAATGTCAAAGGAGGGGGTGTCTTGATTGCGGTTTCCATCCATCTGGCATCTCAGTTCTTTATTAATGAATCTGCTATGGATATTGAATTCATTGGTGTCATTGTTAAATTAAAACAAAAACAACTCTTAATTACATGTTCATATATACTTCCAAATTCACCTGAAATTGTATACAGGAAAAATGCCGATGCTATTAAAAATATAGCAAGTTCTGCTTCTCAAAAGGATACTATCATTGCTATGACTGACTTTAATATGCCAGCTGTAGCGTGGAATTTTTCACATAATGATGGTTACTTTATTCCGAATATGCCAACCACGAGAATTTATTATAGTGGGCTTGTAAATGATCTCTTGGATATAAATCTTTATCAATTAAATGGTATTCTAAACGACAACCTTAAAATATTAGATTTAGTTTTTGCCAATGAATGTATCGACATCACGGTTACTCGTTGTGACCCAATATCCCGACCTGAAGACTCTCATCATCCGTCAAGTGAAATTAATCTTTACACGTATTTGGACTCTGCTGTGTCAAAATTTAAGAAGGAAGAAAAGAAATTTTGTTTTAAGAAAACCAATTACGATCTGTTAAACCAGCTTTTGTCTAGTACTAACTGGCAAAATATATTTTTGTGCTTTAGCAGAATCTGTAGTCCCAAGGATATTGATACTATGGTTGAAATATTTTACAATAAGGTGTATGGGTTTATGGAACAGTGTATTCCCAAAATCATGGCTGCAAATTTTTCGGATCCACCATGGAATACAAAATATTTGTCATCAATTAAGAACAAAACGAATAAACTTTACAAAAAATATAAATTATCTGGATCCCGTATTGACTATATTACTAATTACTCTGCAATTCGTGCTCAATACAATTTGTTAAATCATCTTGTTACACACAATACTTAAATAAAATTCGAAATAATTTGAAATATAATCCAAGTTCTTTCTAGACTTTTGTCAACTCTAAAAGACGTTCAATAGCTTTTCCTTCTCTAATGAAGTATAAGGAGTATGAATCTGATGATGAT
Source organism: Dexiosoma caninum (assembly GCA_963924685.1). Taxonomy (NCBI): domain Eukaryota; kingdom Metazoa; phylum Arthropoda; class Insecta; order Diptera; family Tachinidae; genus Dexiosoma; species Dexiosoma caninum. The sequence continues at coordinate 23,016,719 of OZ004727.1, read as the reverse complement.
CGGACAATAAGTAACCTTTTTGCTGATTTTTTCTCTACCACATATTCTGATGTTGCATACGATATTTCATGACTGTGTTCTACAGAACTGATTAACTCCAGTATGTCAATACCACCTCTTGATGAAGTAACTGTTGTTAATAGTTTGAAAAAGCTGAAATTTTCGTACAAATGTGGCCCTGACGGGATTCCGAGCTCATTACTTTTAAATTGTGCAGAAGCTTTTACAAAACCCTTGACATATGTATTCAACTCTTCAATCAAATCTGGATATTTTCCTACATTGCGGAAGGAATCATTTATTATTCCACTATTTAAAGCTGGATGCAAAAATAATATTGATAACTATAGAGCAATTGCTAAGCTTAGCACAATACCAAAATTATTTGAGAAAATTATTACTGATCATCTTAGCCACCAAGTTTCATCAATTCTATCTCCGATTCAACATGGTTTTAAAAGTGGTTGCTCAACTGTGACAAATCTCCTGCATTTAACCACGTTAGTAAATAGGGGATTTGTTCAACAAAAACAAACTGATGTTATTTACACCGATTTCAGCAAAGCTTTTGACAAGGTCAATAACAAACTTCTTAGTGAAAAACTTGATATGATGGGATTTACGCACAATTTTTTGCTTAAAATGGATTTTTTCGTATTTGACTAATAGAATGCAAAAAGTTCTTTTCAAGGGGCTACTGTCTAAGCCAATTGATGTTATATCTGGTGTGCCGCAAGGAAGTCATCTCGGACCATTGTTGTTTTCTCTGTTTATTAATGACCTGCCAAAAACTATAAAATATTCTAATATTCTTATGTACGCTGACGACGTCAAAATATTTTTAACTTTAAATCATCAATCTGGCCATTACCTTTTACAACACGACCTTGATGCTTTTAGTGCTTGGTGCAATGTTAACCTTATGGAATTAAATTACAAAAAATGTAACTACATTTGTTTTTATCGTAGATCTCACTTTATTGTGAACTATGTTTTAAATGGTCACATGCTGAACAAAGTGGATGCCATCTTAGATTTTGGAATTTTACTTGATCCCAAATTGAATTTTATTCAACATATATCTTCAACCGCAAATAAAGCTCGTGCTGTTTTAGGGTTTATAAAGCGTTGGGCTAGAGAATTTGATGACCCGTATGTAACTAAGCAACTATACACTTCTCTGGTAAGACCCATCCTGGAATATGGTTCAGTTATATGGGACCCTTCGTATGACGTTCATAATAGTACTATTGAATCTGTACAGAAACAGTTCTTGTTGTTTTGCCTTCGTGGACTAGGATGGAATATGCTTAATCTCCCGCCATACACTAGTAGATTGGCATTAATCAAGTTACCAACTCTTAAAAGTCGTAGGAAAATGTTAAATGTCACGTTTGTACTTAATGTAATAAAAGGAAATGTTTGTTCTGACTTCCTAATAAGTAATATATCTTTTAATATTCCATCACGGCCTATTAGAAATTTTTATCCATTGTCTATTCGAGTATTCAGGGTTAATTATGCTAATTTTGATCTTTTAACTAGAATTTGTGCTGATTGTAATAAATTTTATCAACACATTGATTTTTATTTAATGTTAATATTGTAAAACGTAATATTATTTTGTTTTTGAATACTTAGTAATGTAAATTTTATGTAGTATGCATTGTTTCTTCTTTTTTTTTTGTTATTCATGGTCTGTAAGGATTATATATCCATAGACTTTAAATAAATAAATAAATAAATAAATTACTCGATACAAAGGTAAACTATGTTGGAATTTGACAAAGAAAATCCAGCGCGTGTTATTGATGATTTAAAATTGTCAGTATTTTTCACAATGAATCATCATGACGTTCGCCAGCGGGCACTTACGTACGTACATACATGCATATGAATGTGTGTGTAAATGAAAAATTTTCACTAGAACGTAATTAATTTTATCTGGGATTGAAAGAAAAATATTCTTCAGAAATGTCCACTTAACCTTTAAAATGAGATAAAGATTTCTTTTATCTTTTTCACTCTCACGGACACAAATACATATGCATGTACGTACTCAACATCTATCCCTTGCACACGCCACTAATGTAACATATAAAAAGAAAATTCTGATTTTTAGAATTGTGTGGATAACGAGTGCAAAATACGTTAAATTTTGGTGTTGTGTGCAAACATTAGCGTCTACATATCTAAATATGTACATACATACATAAATGTTTTCGTATTGTTGTTTGAAGTGCACACGGCCCTAGTATTGCACTATGAATTTGGAAAACTCTTGCCAGATTTTCACAACTATAAAAGCCCTTACAAACGCAATATAGATATCAGTCAGTAACAAAGGTTACATTAGCAACAATTTGAATATCAATTTTCTTTGTAAGAATACTTCACAACAAACTATCAACAAGATGCCTTGCCCCTGTGGAACTGGTAAGTTTGGAAAAATACTTATGTATATCCGCATATAAAGTGAAAAGAGAAAAATTCTTATAATGAAATCCTTTTTCAACAATTTCAGGTTGCAAATGCACTTCTGAATGCAAAAGTTGCAATTGCTCTTGCGGTCCTTCCTGCAAATGCGGTACCAAAAACTGAACCTTTTGAATAATTTCAATGATCCTGAAGAATTACATTAAGATTTTACAACTATATTCATAGTTATGGACGAAATAAAATAAAACTACAGATGTACATACATATACATATGTATGTATGTACATATGTACATATATAAAAACAAATTTTTCTTGTTTAAGTGTTTTTATTTAAAGTCTGTGTTCACAAAATGCGACTTTTGTTGATCAGAGAGCTACTTCTCCGGCTAGGGCGACAAGGGGAATAGGAACGAGTACTCTGTACTGTCAATACGTTTTGCTTTCTCATTCTTAACGCACACATGCATACACCAAACAATAACCTTGCATTGTGTGGACGCGGAAGATAGTTGAACGAAGAATAAATAAAAATCTTATCAATTAAACTACAGTGCGAGCTCGATTTGTGCAACCACCGATTATCGCAACACCCCGATTAGCGCAACAGGCATTTTTTTACATTACAGTCTTTATAAGTGCAACTTTTTTCAAAAAACAGTCTCGATAAGTGCAACTTTTTCTGTTTTATTAAATTTTAAGCGTTTTTCTCTCTGAATTTATTTCTTCAGAAACGTAGTTTTAACAAGTACTTAAGATATCAGCAAAGAACCCTTCTTAAAAATGTTTTCCACATGTCAGTGGTGGTACTTTTTTTTTATTTATTTTATGCTCTTTACTTTTTTGTGCTCACGCAGGAGCGGCGCTTAAACAGTTTTCATAATCTCAATCTTTGCAATGCGTTGCACGTTTAAAGTTTTACATGAGTTAAGTGAAGATCATTGTTAAGTACACATCATTTAAAAAATATGGGAGTAGTAAAAAAAAGTGATTAAGCTAACAATTAAACAAAAATTAGAAATTTTGAGCAAATTGCAAAATGGTGAATCTGTTAAAAAGATTTGTATTGATTACAAAGTTAACAAGTCCGCAGTCAGCAGAATCAAAAAAAAAAATGAGCTTGCGATACGAACTGACTTCAATTACACCATATTTCGAATTTGTTACAGGATATTTTACCGGATATGAACTTGACAGATGGTGAAATCGGTGAATGGATCAGAGAAGACTATACAGATGAGCCCGAAGCTATAGATCTTTCAGACGAAGAAATTGCAGAGAATGTACAAATTGAAAAAACACAAAAAGTTAAATTAGATGATGCCATTAAAGCCCTTGACATTTGTATGGAGTGGGCAACAGAAAATTATATTCCTTATGAAAAATTAATTGCTCTTCAAGAAATGAAGGAAGCTGCGATTTCCCAAAAGGTTAAAACGTATAAAATATGAAGTTCATTTTTATTTTTTGTTTTGCTTTTTATTTAAGTATGTACTTATGTATAAAACATTAATTTTATGCTTAATTTATGTTAAAGTAATAAAAATTAATGAATTTAAGTTAAATAATGGTGTGTTTTTATATTAAATTTTTAGTGGTCGGTTATTGCAACTTTTCGGTAAAAGCAACAACCCCGATTTCCTTTCGGTTGCGCATACCGAGCTCGTACTGTATCATACTCTGAACACAGACTAATGGAATGTGGAAAGGAGTTTGGCTATTCCGTAATGTTCGTTTTATTTGTAAATTTTTTTTTGGCAAACGATACTTTCAAAAACCATGTTTCTCAGATCCAAAAAGATGAAAATAAAATGTTATTCGGAGAAAAGCTTTAAAATAAGTATCTACAATGGTATGATTTTCAATAAATAATGAATAAAATATAGTATTTTTAAAATTAATTTTTTAACTTTCCGCTATCGCACATTACTGATGTTACACCAGTATTCGAAAATCGAGTTTTTGAACATATATACAGTCGAATCTCCCTCAATGGACACTTCCCATAAGCGGACACCCCCTTTAGACGGACATTGTTGGCAGGTCCCGGTAGTGCTCCATAAGAAAAGTATTGCAATCGCTCCCTCTGGAACCGACGCTCTCATGACCAGACACACGAGTGATGAAAAAAATTCTCTTGAACGAACATTTTGTTTGTTTTTGTCCGATTTTAGCATGTCATAATAGACAAATAAACTTGTCCAAACTCTTTACAATTGCTCGTCCCAAAAACAAGGCTCGGTTTGTTATATTTACTACATCACATAACATAGTGAAATGAAATATCTGATGACCAAACATATGAAATTGGACCTTTAGATCTGGCTAATGCGCAAGATCTTATAGCGTTTGTGAAATGCCAAGGTGATAGAGAAGCTATGAATATACTTCCATCGTTTGACTTTAATTTTCAAGATTTTACTGCGAAGACTAAAACAACCCAACCTAGAATGCAGAAATATTTATTGTAAATTAATTACTGAAAATGGTTACTAAAATTAAGATTCAAAATTGAATACAACTCCTTGACATCAAAGGCGCTGCAACAGTGTTATAAAAGAGAAAATGAGCAAAAGCAGAGTTGCATGATAGTGAAACTGTCAACTCTCTCACTATCACTGTCCTCTAGTTCCAGCATAATGCAATGCATGTAAGACTACTTCACCGCCATCGCGCCTCTACAATATAGACATTTTTGTGTGTTCTCGATATCACAGTTTGAAATTTTATGTTTTATTACCCCACGTCTATACTTCCAATGTCACTTATAATGTGTAAACCGACCACTAGACGACACACTTTGTTTAACCGCCGCCGCTGACAATTACTAAGCTCTATCCGATTATAAAGCCGCCACCGAGTATTTTCGGTGATAGCTGCCGCCGACCACCATTATATATTGGCTTTGCCCTCTACTTTGTACACGAGTGGCGAATTAAACTGCAAGAATTTTTCTTATATAAAATTAATTTCATACTACACATTTTATAATGAACCCAGGCACTTTTGTCATCGAAATGATTTTCATTACATTTTTGGTAATTGCTAATCCATTCGTCTTAACGTTGTCTTGATTTTTACTGCATTTTTAACTTGCATACCTTAAAGCACAACGTTCCATTTAAACATTTTACTAACATGTAAATCATACTTTCTTGTAGCATTGAAAAAATGTATTTTTAAAAGCATTTTAATGTTTGGAAATTCAATATGAATTCATACCGAAAAATACAACTTTTTTATGTGAAGGAAAATTTCGTTCGAATAATTGAATAGAAAACGAAAAGAAATCTTAAAAAAAAAGGAAAGGAATTTGCCATTGACATTCAGATGAACGGGAAGTTTCTTTTGTAATTGTAATGACCTTGTAATTACTTCAGATTCTGATTTCTTTGTTTTATATTATTGGATTTTACATACCTTAAGGCAAGTAATATAATATATGTATATGTGTATATATATAGTATATTTTATCTAATAGATTATGTAAACTTGCCTTTAATAAGAGTTAATTTTTGCTCAATTCTTAAAGGTAGATAACAAAAGCAAAATAAAAAAACTCTTAGAAATTCAATATGATTTCATTCAATTTCATTCATTTGTATTAGATTTTTTGTGCAATTATGTATCTTTAACCAGTGTTATCTGTAATAAAACAAAAATCTTACATCTACATCTACAATTTTCTGTTCTGTTAATTTTCTTTCAATGTAACTTAAGGCTTTTATCAATACATATGACAATATGTTTTATTTCCCGGTTTCTATTCATAATTCATAAAAACCACTTATGTTATAATTTTATTTCCATTAATATAAGAAAAGTTTTGCGGTCAGACTAGTTAATTGTACTTCGTAAATTGTTAATAACACGATTAAAAAAAAATAACCACATAAGTAAGCATATGTGAGTAGTTACATTCCGCTGTGCTGAATGTATTTTATATACATATAAAAAAAGGCGGTTTTAAGTCGGCTTTAATTTTTATTTTATTAAATTGTACATACATATATTTTATATTAATAACTACTTATTTGTGTACTTCTTGCCGCTGTTGTTTGACGACTGGCTTTATTGTTCTCTTTTTCGTTCTTAATTATCTCCTCTCTCTCATCGCTGACTGCGTGTTAGTATTCTGTTTGTCTGTTTTCTGTCTTTGACTGACTTTGGACGAGAAAACATTTAAAAGAAAAACATCTGGAAAATCTTTACAGACAGACTAACCTAAATTACGACGCAAAACGCTGTCTGGCCGACTTTATTTCTCATGCCCATACAAAATGTATGAGGGTGTCGATGGCACGATGGATGGTAGTCTGCACGTTGACTACGAATCGAAAAACAGACCTCGGTTCAACCCCAGTTTCAGACTAAAATTTTAAATAAATAATAAACATCTCGCATTTTTCTTATGTGCATTAGTGTGCCATTGTTTGTCAGTTGTTGTCGGAAGGTTTCAGTGGCGAAGGCATAGCCACTGGTCACTGAACAATACCGGCTTCAGCTGATAGCAATCCACAATCACATCAGAACGCCCTCCTTCGTCGGTATTGTGTAGCACCGGCGAAGTAAAATAATAATAAAAAAAATGGCTACTAAACCGAAGCTTCAGCACTGCTACGAGTATAAACAAAGAACGTGCGAAAGCAGAGCTGCAAAATAATTAATTAAGCTTCACCTCCTGTAGTTTCTCCTACAATCCCTTTCCTATAGATCCAGCACAATGCTTCGCATGTGTAGGAGTCATCTCCTGAGTGCTGGTCCCAGTTAAAAAAAATATCTTTTGTTTCAAAGTAAAAACCATTCATTGCCCATTTAATTACTTAAGCAAGAAGAGATAATATTTAATTCAATTTAATTGCAAAATATTATATTGGTCAGGCGATAGCCCTTACATATGCACTTCATTGCACTGGAACTAGTTCGAAAGGTATAGTGTAGAAAAGAGGCAGGTGGTGGTGAAAGCAATAATGCTTAATTTGTGCACAACTCTGCAGTTGCTTGTTTTTTTTTTATCTTGGACCAGCACTCATGGAATGACCCCTACACATGCGGAGCATTGTGCTGGAACTAGAGGAAAGGGATAGTAGGAGAAATGGTAGGAGAGCTCCGCTTTTGCAAGTTTCTTTGTTTTCTATAGCAGTGTTGTAGCGCCTCTGCCGTCAATGAGTCGTATTAAATTTTGAAGCTTCGTTTTAGCAGCCTTCTTTAGTAATTATTTTATTTCATTGGTGCTACACAATACCGAGGAAGGAGGGCGTTCTGATGTGCATGTGGATTGGTTACGGCTGAAGTCGTTACTGTTCAGTGACCAGTGACTATGCGTTCACCACTGAAACCTTCCGACAACAACTGACACAAAGACACACGAATGCACCTCAGAAAATATATGTGATGTTTTTATGAATCTGAAATAGGGGTTGAACACAGAAAATTTTTGGTTTTGTTGTCAACGTGCAGACTACTTTGACCATCGCCACCCTCAAATTGTTGTATATTTTTGCAATAAAATAATTGTAAGTTATGCCTGCCAAAGCATTTATTTAGTATTCACAATACTTTACTAGTTATTGAACTGCAAGAGATAAAAGACGATGGTTTTCTATAAGATCACAAAATATACTTCCTGATCCTTTTTATTATTTACTTACAATATGCATTATATATATATATATATATATATATATATATATATATATATATATATGCTTTAATTGAATTTTCAATATAAACTTATCATATTTTCAATATAAATTGAACTAAAATGGAATACTCATATGACGAATCTACTAAAGGGAAGGGGGTGGATTGAGAAAATGTTATAATATGACATGAGACCGTGTGAATTTCTCATCATATCAAATTAAAACCGTGCCCTACACATGCGATGCATTATGCTAGAACTACGAAATGGTGTTATGGGAAGGAGGATAAATGGAGTAGCGTTATGGACATGTATCACGTCAACGTTGACAGGAAGGACCCCTGTAAGGAGTTTATTTCACATACTTCGGCCGAAAAAAGAGTTCTCTCTGTAATACATAGTGCGATTCGCTGCCATATCGACCACAAATAAATGTTCGTTTAATGATGAACGCGTTGTGCGTAGAAAAGAACGGGTTTCGGGAACAAGTTCCCTGTTTTCATTTGAACACATCCCATTCTACTCGTAGTATCGTTAGAACAAGGAAACGCACCGCACGTTGCGACGATGCTCAAGAGAGTCTATAGAATTAGCTGCGCTACCGTCCCTCTCCTATACTCGGAAGAGTAACTTCAACATAGGCTTTGAAGCAACGGCCCATACATGAGAGTTATATTCCATTTACGGTCGGATGTAAGCTGTATAATTAGAAAGGTGATCAGAAGGGGTGAAGTATGTCTTGCACCATCTTTTGAAAAACCGAGTTTCTTGAATGCTTCCTTTGAGTCCTGAAAGATGTGCTCAATCCATCGAACATCGCACTGAATCTTCTTACCATGAAGATCAAGAGCTTCTGATTCTTCTATATTTTTACCACCCATTCTTACAGCGTAATCGGCCATGCGTCGATATGTAAGCATGCAGCTTTGGGTTTTTTTTGAGCGTTGAAAACTACCCTGTTTGCGTGACACCATTGCGATATTTTTGTGAGGTCACTATTCAATGAATCACTCATATTCTGTCTCAGCGTTGCGATCATACTCGAAGTTGGCTTACGACCAAATGAATATGAGTGACGAATACCGCTGGCATCTGCAAAAGAGTGGATAGGGTTGGAATTTTGACATAGAAGGTCATTACGAAAGATAAGATATAAGGTAGGAGAAAGAATGAAGTCTTGTGTACTACTGAATTAATCTTGAACTCATTAGATGAGATCCCGTTTATAAGAACTATTATAGCGCGACCCCTGAGAAAGCTCGATATAAACCGACACCAAAAGCAATAAGTTTGAAAAAAAGTGCTCCATGCTACACTCTGTCAAATGCTTTAGAAATATCTAGAGCCATCACCTTACTTTCGCCAAAAAGATGCATGAATCGGTACCATTTTTCCGAGGAAAATACCAATAATTCCTACGAGGAACGTCCTCCATGGAAACCATTTTGCTGGTCGTTAAGTAAGCTATTGGACTTCGCCAGTTGCATATGCCAGTTTAGCATATGCTCCATTACCTGGTTGCAGAGTTCACACGCCAACTACTTAACAATCAGGCTGTAAAATTTATTAAAGAAAACAATTAAAATTTTCAAAGTTTTTCGAAATTCGTAAAGAGGGTGGCGGTGGCTGAAGTAGTCTGCACGTTGACTATAAAACCAAAAATTCGGTGTGCGACTCCAGTTTCAGACTAAATCATTAAAATATTTCGCTTTTTTCTTTCCTTTGCCTATCCCTCCACTCCCTATTAACTGTCTCTTATCATTTTTCTCCAATTCCAACACAATGCATCGCATGTATGGCAGTCATCCCCCGAGTGCTGATCCAAGATAAAAAATAAATAAAAATATTACGAAATGGGTTTGTAGTCACGACAATTCAGTCGCTGCTTTTTTTGAAGGATTAAAATTATATACAGTGAAACCTCTCCAAACGGATACCTCCCATAACCGGACAAACTTTGTAGAACCGAGATTTTCATCAGTTTTTCAGTACAAAATGTATTCTCATAACCGAACACTCTATTAACCGGACGCAGACTCAAAATTTTAAAAAATTGTGCGCAAAAATCCTCTCATAAGCGGTCAGAAGCGTTAATTGTAATTAATTCGCCTGGACTGAAACTCACCAACAATAGAAGTATTTCTTCATTTGTCAACTTTGAATCATATTTGTGTTAATGCCATTGAAATTTCTGTTTACCCTGGTAACACGAATGTACATACTCATGTGTTGAGGATGGCATAGAAATTGCTGTTTATTTGAAGAAATTGCTTGCTTAGCTCGTGTTGTCACCTTGAGAGTCAGAAAATGGCACAGAAAAAAAAATATTTTATCAATTAAAGAAAAAGTGGAAATTACATGTACCTGATTCCTTAACCTATTAACGCCCAACTTTTAAAAATTAACAATAAAAAGTTTTTTTTTAGTGAAACGTTTTTAATTGAAGTAAAATAATACGAAAATACAAAAATTTATTCATTTTTTATGAAAATAACGTAAATATAAACTGTCCTAAATATAGGACACTGGCACTTACACATATCAACCGTACTATAGGTGAAATCAAGACGCAGATTATTTTTTGTGGTAAGGAATGAAGAATTCCTTGCAGAGTGTCACATCACATTTGATGCAAAATGAAAGAGGTTTGGATGAACAGTTTTTTCCTTGACATCTTCGCTGTTTCTCTCTTTTTTCCATAAAATGACCATGGTTGTCATATCTTACATCTTTGAAAACTTTTGTTGCAGACGTTCTCGGCCTACCGATAAATGGTTTTTGAATTATTTTCATGTATGGTACGGCAACAGATCGACTGTACTCTAGCAAACTCAAATCAATATCGTTAACTAGCTTGTAAACGAGCCATGAGTTTACCATGGCCATATCAATACACCTAATAAATAGAGGCCAGTACCATTTCTTGGCTCTAATATTTGTTGCATACTTGCCCACCAACCAGTCGTGTTGATCCACTCCACCCATGTAAGAGTTGTAATTCTTCAACAAAAGCGGTTGTGGTATGCTTCGCTTTTCTTTAGCCTTTCGATCCCGCCTGCCTGCTTTATGGAGAGGTTCTACTGAATCAAAATTGGTGGCAATTGTAACGCACTTGTTATCATTCCATTTCACAATAAGTATTTCTGCATTTGTATCGAATCTGTAATCATACGAGTCTCGTTCTTCTTTTCCAAGAGATTTGGAATCTTTTAAAGGGCATGAAGATAATCTATTCTCCCTTAAAGTTCCAGTCGCACGGAATCCTAGCTGTTGTAGATGAATGAGTAAGTCTCTACTTGTAAACAAGTTGTCGAAATATATCTGATGACTTGTGGGTTCTGATACACAATCTAACATATCAAGTACTACCCTGGATCCTAAGACCAAATCTTCACGATCATTTTTTGCAATTGATTTTCCAGTATACAGGTCAAAGTTATAGCAATATCCACTAACGCCACAAAGAGCCCACAATTTATAGCCAAATCTAATAGGCTTTCCACGTATAAATTGCTTTAGGCCATGATGTCCAAAATATTTGACAATCATTTCGTCGATTGCTAATTCTTTCTCAAATACGTGAAACGAAAAGTTTATCATTTTTCGCAAAGGTCTAACTTTGAATCCTCTATCATCCTTGTCTATTACCAAGTTATCGGCAAAATGTATATATTTTTTTATTTTTAAATATTCATTTCTGGAGATACAGGCCTTGACAATATTTATACCAAGATCCTCTTCCTCGCTCCAATAATTTCTCTAAGATGGCAATTGATGATATCCGCTGAACAACAAAATACCCACAAACGATTTTAGTTTGTCTATTGTGACGGTGAAATCTTGATCGTTTTTGCGATTGCTTGTAGATTTGATAACGCGAAGTACCAGTGTCATATAAATAGGACAGCAATAATAGACCATCTATATTGTGAAGTTTCTAAATATTTTTTTTTAAATAACTGTGGCAACAGCTTTGGTGACCTCTTTTTCGAGTGAATAGTATAGTAAATGTTCGTTAAACCTTTTTTTATATGATTTACAAACATATATATAACGTTATAAAAACGTCGTTTTGGGATTAAACGTAAGGATTAAAAAAAACTTTTCAATGGTACAAACTATATATGGTCAAACACGTCTTAAAAGGCTTAATGGGATTCCACCTATCTATAAAAAAAACTATTTTGAAAATACAAGTTATATACAGAACAAAAAAACACCTGTTTTTGTACTGTCCTATAAATAGGACGCTGGGGTATAATGGGTTAAATACGAATTAAACGAAATTCCGGTTTGAAGTATTTCACCGATTTAATCGTATTTGAAAACATTCAAAATCATTTTGAAATTCAAAGGCTCGAATTGAACCAATCTAAGTTAAAGCAATCTATACTGAATAAATTTGTTCAATCACAAATCAATAGTTTAGCATTACAACATAAATAAAATATTTAAATTTCTTCCTCACCCGTACTGAAAACAGAAGCTTTGTCCTTTGGGAATATATGAAGTATGACCTTTACTAGAAACAAAAAAAAACAACAAAGCTAGCCTTTTTTAATAGTATGTAGACAATAACGATTATTCTCGAATACATTTTCCTAAGCTCTGACGGGTTAAATAGATGATATTAATGACTTTACAACTGCCTCCTTGTTGACACAAAGATTATTGATGACATGCGTAGTGGCATAGAAAATGCGTATTATACTCAACTGGTGTTGGAGATTAACTGTTCTTTTTTCCCTTATTCAAATCAGGAATGTAATTACTTCACAATATTGTGATAAATTGACTGTGAACTTGAACACGACAAAAATTTCATTAATATGTAATAACTACAGTTTGACTAAATTCTATTCTGGTAATATTTAAAAGAACAAATGTATACCTCTTATAAGCGGACACCAGTCATAACCGTACAAAAATTCTACGATAGCGAGTGTTCGGTTATGAGAGGTTTCACTGTATTTGAAATATTAAATTCTGCAAAAAACTTCAAAAAAAAAATTAGCCCGTAATATCAGTGAATTAGTAAAATTATTGAAAGTTATTTCTGTGATAATTAATTTAAAAACTCGTTATTAAAATTCTTTATCGTTTATCGCTTCCAATCATTCAATGCAGTGAATAATATCACATATCAAAGGTCACATTTCCCCACCGAGCAACGAACTTGTACTGGTATGAAAATATTTAAATTTTTTCTTCATTAAACCAAAGATAAATCATTTAAATAATACAAATAAGTAATCAATACATACAAGTAATTTGCAGCAAAATCAATAAATAATGGAGATTTATTTTAAAGATTATTTTTCTGCTATTAAATTGTAATATTTTCATATTTTGCTGTTAATTAAATGGATATTTATTTATTTATTTACATAAATATCAATATTATGCAGTTTTTGACAATTTCTCTCATTTTCCTCTTAATTACCAAACAATATTTCGTTTGTTAAGTTGTTTTTTAACTTTGACGTCTTCTTAAAAAACTTAAAATGTTTATAAGGTTATTATGTTTTTAAGGGGCAAATAGCAAAATAAATATTTTTAGAAAAGTTAGTTAAAATGTTAATTTATTTTTCATATACTCACAGTTGCCCTACATTAAGAACTGGGCCATTATTAGCATATGGATTATTTGTACAGAGTAGTGAAATTGTGCATGTCAATTTGTAATATTCGCGAATACGAATACCTACGCCAATATATTCCGAATACGAGTGCGAATGTTCAATCTGAAATTGAGCGCTACACGACATTTTAAATTTGATTGAAAAAATCTACCCTGTGCGTCATTAACAATGGCTGATTTTGAAATTATCTAATTCGCATATTAATGCCACTACCAAACACCGCTCAGCTTCGTTTCTCATCTTTTAGTCATCTTACTTACTCATCTTTTAAATCGATAAACTATCGCTGAATATTTACGGGAAAAAGAATGGGAACAGACGTCGAGCCACTGACATGCTGGAAAGTAAATAAGGAAAATACGAGCTTCTCTAACGTTTAGCCAAGAAATAGTTAGTGACACACTACCAACGTCTCTTCAGAGCGAGTGAATGCTATTTACACACCATATCGTAATAGAAGAAGACAAAGGCTTCAAAATGTCTATTTCTGAAGTTGAAGACTCCTCTACTGAGATTTGATTAATAAGAAATTAACATTTTTGTTGCGCAAAATGTTCGCAAAATAAATTTTCCAGAAATGGGCCTCATCGGTTAAGAAGATTTTTGGCGCGGTACGTTGAACGAACTCAACAAGCATTTTGATTAAACAATTTTACTACTTGAATGTAGTAATTTGGCAAAATAGGCTGAATAAACGACAACTAATTTGAGCGATATAGCTGCAACAAGAGGGCTGTTGTCAATTGTCAAAGTTCGGAAGTTAATGTCGGAAGACCCTTTACCTTTTATAAATCAAAAAAAATTGTATGAATACGGCAGTAAATATTTGGCTGTCTTTTTCCTTTTATCTTGGACCAGCACTCAGGAGATGACCCCTATACATGGGATGTCTTGTACTAGAGGAAAGGGATTGTAGCAGAAATAAGAGGAGGTGAAGCTTCACTATCTTACAATTTTTTTTTTGTTTATAGCAGTGTTTCAGCGCCTCTAATGACAAGGAGTCGTATTAAATTTTTGAAGCTTCGTTTGGGTAGCCATTTTTAGTAGTTGTCTTACTTCGCTGGTGCTGCAAAATATCGACGAAGTAGGGCGTTCTTATGTACCTGTGGATTAGATACAGCTGAAGCCGTTACTATTCAGTAACCAGTGACTATGCCCTCGCCACTGAATCCTTCCGACAACAACTGACACAGATGCACATCAGCAAAAATGCGAGATGTTTTCTTACGAGTCTGAAACTGGGGTTGAATGGTTTAGTAGTCAACGTGTACGCTACTTCAACCATCGCCACCCATCATTCTATTTAAAGTATTAGAACAAAAATTATAAAGAATATTATTTTATTCTATAGGAGGATTTAACAACGAAATTAAATTTTTGGCTTCTATTTGAAAAGCATGTGACTCTCGTTTACGTCCAACGAATTATATTCCAAGTCACTCCTTAACAAAATTACCTCTGTAAAGTTACAAGTGAAACAAACCTTTCTTACTTTTATTTTGTTCATGACGTACTTGTTCAGTTAAGTTGATTTTACGTTTGTTTTTTATTTTTCTTTCTCTTCTGACATTGAAAAGTTTTCGCTTTGTTGTACAATATTTCTGGTATTAAAATTATGCAGAACATAATAAACAGAAATAAATTTAAATATTTTTAATAATATTTGTGTCTCAAGGGCCGCTATAAAATAAATATATTTTTAAAGCCTTTAGCAGTAAAATTAATTGTTCAACATTTTGTAAAAGAACATTTTTAAGCTTTCCGTCTGTTTTTCTTTTTTATTTTATTTATTTTTTTTATTGAATGCGTAATGAAAATAAATTCAAAAATGCGGTTTCATGCTCTTTAAACAACGTTTTAACATGTTACAGGAGCAACGAATGTTATTGTGTAATTTTCGGCTTAAAGCTTTAAATTTAATGTTGTGCTTATGAAATGTTAATAAGAAAAATCACAAAAGCATTGTTCATATTGTGCGAAAATATTATCGTTATTGCATTCTTTATACTGGGTGTCATGAAATGAACACAATATTTTTCGTTTTCAAAAGGGAAATTAAATAAAACACACATAATGCAACGATTACGACGAGATTTTTGTAATGCTGGGATCTTGACATTATTAATATGAAAAACAATATCATTTAACTGACCGGACCCCTCTAGATTCGTTTTAGCAGTCGATCCTTTTGAGATAGTTTTCTTACATTTCGGCCTGTATCTCGTCGATAACTTGACGATTGTTGGGTTTCAAATGCTCCAACGTTATGGAATTGATATGGTCTTTGACGTACTCCCTCAAAAAAGTCTAACGGCGTCAAATCGCATGACATTTGTGGCCCATTGACGTCACAACAACGTGAAATTATGTGTTCCGGAAACTTCTCGTGCAATGAAGCCAAATTCGACGTCAGTGTTGTGTGGCTCGTGGTACCATCTTCTTAAAACCACATATCGTTCATTTCACAATCTTTAATTTAAAAAAATCGGTTGTCATACGGCCATGGCCCTATGAATTGACGGTTATAGTTCCGCCACACCTTCGCTAACAGGAACAATATTTTGGACTATACGTTGCTGATGCACGGACATGACCATGTCTGTAACACTTCCAGTCTCTTAAAATTTATTTATAATCTTGCCAATTCTTTCATCACGCCGTAATGATCAAAAAGTGGCCACGGTTAAACCACGACATTTGTACAATAAATTTTAATTATTTTTACGCGTTATTCGCTTGTTGAACGATTTATATTCGTAAATGGCACTACCGATGAGAGATATTTAACAGCTGACAGTCTTGCCAGACCGTCGATTTTAAAACCACTAAATAGTTAACGTAATATATTGGCACTTCAACCTTCAATTCGATATATAATTGAATTGTCAGATATGTTTCTGGTGTTCAAATCACAGCGTTCACGTTTCTAATTATAGCGTTGCCTTCCTCAAATGCTTCCTCCTAAATTTTGCTAAAACTAACAATCTAGTCGCACTTTCAGTTCTCGCCTTCTACTAGAAATCCACTTCTAATTTTGCCAATCATAAATAATTCTACATGCGGAAAGCCGTTTGCAAACAAGGCTTGTAGAATAAGCTGAACAACTCTACAAATACTTTTAATGTTAATCTGCTTTAATTGAGGCTCCGCCATTTATGATTTATTGCTGTTTTTTATTACTTATATATTTCGAATAATTTACTGAATTGCATAAATAAATAAATAAATAAAAATAAATAAATACGAGAATGGCGATGGCTAAAGTAGTTAGCACGTTGACTACAAAACCAATGAGACCGAGTTCGATCGCAGTTGGCATTTTTCTGATGGGCATTATTGTGCCTTTGCGTCAGTTGTTGCCGGAAGGTTTATGTGTGAAAAGCATAGTCACTGATCACGGAACCCTGCGGGCTACAACCTGATGCCAATGAACAGGCACATCAGGGCGTCCGCTTTCGTCGGTATTTGTGTATAATAAAAATTGCCATTAAAATACAGCTTCAAAATAGAACACAGCTCTTTAACATCAGAGGCGCTGCATCAGTTATATAAACAAAAAAGCTGCAGAAGCAGAGTCGTAAGATAGTAAGCTGGTCTCTGTCCATCTTTATCACTATTTCTTTCCTATAGAAGGTAATACCAAGTAGTAGGCAATTATTGACTGAATGTTAGTCCTTTTTAAATAAATTGAAATTGTTTTACGAACCTAAAGACTGACTTTTATTCCATATACTATATAAATTCATTGATTTAATGAAACGCTTTCATTGATGTAATAAAAATTGTTTATTGACTTCGTAATTATGTTTATTGTTATTATATGAGTTACTTATGTTTGTTGTTTGGTTAAGTTGGCTTAATTCTTAAGCTCCATTCTTTCTCCTACCCTATTTCTTATTTTTCTTAATGACCTTCTATGTCATACTTCAAACCCTATCCACTCTTTCGCAGATGACAGCAGTATCTGCCATTCATATTCATTTGATCGTAGGCCGACATCAACTATGATCGCGGCGACGCGGCAGAATATGAATGATTCGCTAACAGGTGACCTCACGAGAATATTGGAATGGGGTCACGCGAACAGGGGCGATTTCAATTCCCAAAAGACCCAATGCTGCATGCTAACACACCGCCGTATGCACGATCACGCTGCCTCATCTGTAAAAATGGGTGGCATAAACATTGAGGAATCAGAAGCTCTTGATGTTCTTGGCATGAAAATTCAGTGTGATGTCCGATGGACTGAGCACATTTTTGAGGTCTCAAAGGAAGCATTCAAGTGCCTAGGCTTTTTAAGGCGGTGTAAGACATACTTCACCCCATCTGATCTCCTCACTATTTATACCGCCTACATCCGACCGAAAATGGAATACAACTCTCATGTGTGGGCCGGTGCTCCAAAGACTATTTTGAAGTTACTCGACCGTGTACAAGAAAGGGCGAAGAATATAATTTCCTGCACTCAGGGGATGACCCCTACACATGCGATGCATTGTGCTGGAACTAGAAGAGAGGGATAGTTAGAGTAACGACAGGAGGTGAAGCTTCATTATCTTACAACACTGCTTTTGCACGTTATTTGTTTTTTTTTATAGCAGTGTTGTAGCGTCTCTGATGTCAAGGAGACTTATTAAATTTTGAAGCTTTGTTTTTAGTAGCCATTTTTAGTAATTGTTTTACTTCTTCGGTGCTACCGAAGGACGACGAAAGAGGGCGTTCCGATGTGCCTGTGTATTGGTTACAGCTGATGCCTTCGCCTCTGAAGCCTGAAGGCACACAAATGCACATCAGAAAAAAATTCGAGATTTTTTTATGAGTCTGAAACTGTGGTTGAACCCAGGATAGTTTTTCGTTTTGTAGTCAACGTGCAGACTACTTCGACCATCGCCACCCTCAAGTTTACTAACATATCGAACTGATGTGTAGGAAAGTCACATGTATGAAGGTGGGAATGAAGAATGTTACATTGTATTCCTGACACCTTTATATAGTGAATATGAATATGTTATCCTGGGGCCAATTCGCCGCGTTCGTGATCGAATGAGCTTTCGTATCGAATAACATTTCATGACATATCGAATAGCCAGATCGAGGCATTCGATAGCGTTTGAATCGAAATTTGTTTTAAAATGTAAAAGATTTATGGGACACATAGAATAAAACCGTATGGTTACAATCTTTATATATAAAAATTACATGTGTGTATCTACTATGTATGTGTGCTTCTTGAAATTTTCACAGTATCCCTGGTATGTGGAATGAACTATATAAAATTGAAAAATTCCAACTGGGCGTTGATACGGCCATAAAAAGTAAATATTTATTTTTGTATATCTTGCGAACGGTTGGAGTCTAAGTTTCTGAATATGGTTCGAATGACTTTGTACTTAAAACAAATCATCAGTAAAAAACTGGGAGGGATTGGACAAGTAGCCGTGGTACCTCCTATACAAACAAACAATTCAAAATCGACTTTTTGATTGATTATGACATATTTTGGCTAATTTGTCTTAATGAAAATTTTTGATGTTAGTAATTTTTTTTTTTTTTTTTTTTTTTTTTTTATCTAGGACCAGCACTCAGGAGATGACTCCTACACATGCGAAGCATTGCGCTGGGAACTATAGGAAAGGGATAGTAGGAGAAACAACAGGAGGTGAAGCTTGATTAATTATTTTGCAGCTCTGCTTTCGCACGTTCTTTAGTTTTTTTTTTTTTTTTTTTTTATACTCGTAGCAGTGCTGAAGCTTCGGTTTAGTAGCCATTTTTATTATTATTTTACTTCGCCGGTGGTACACAATACCGACGAAGGAGGGCGTTCTGATGTGATTGTGGATTGCTATCAGCTGAAGCCGGTATTGTTCAGTGACCAGTGACCAGTGACTATGCCTTCGCCACTGAAACCTTCCGACAACAACTAACACACAAAGACACACTAATGCACATCAGAAAAATGCGAGATGTTTATTTTTATTTTAAAATTTTTTTTGTCTCAAACTGGGGTTGAACCCAGGTCTGTTTTTTGGTTGTGTAGTCAACGTGCACTCTACCATCCATCGTGCCATCGCCATCCTATTTATTTATGTATGTACTTACATGTTTAATAAAAAAAAATATGACTGAATAATAAAATAAAATTTTTCTTTCTTAATTAGCAAACAAAAAACTAGTTTACGACAGCTTTTAGTCTATCGAATGACATTTCGAGAGAATATACTCGTTCGACTGCTCGTTATCGAATGCCACGATCTGAATTTTCGATACGTCTTATTCGATAACGAATATGACGATCTCAAAAAGTAAAATTTCGATCAAATTCATTCGATCACGAATGCGACGATTTGGGCCCTGCTGTTAAGGATAAAAGAAAATTAAAGACATTAAATTTTTTTAACCATATTTATTATGCAAATTAAGTGCATAAAGATACAAAAAATATATATATTGGCCAAAAATAGTGAAAAAGAAAATTAATTTAAACAATGTAAAGATTTTCAAAAATATGAGAAAAATTTAAATTGAGAGGAATCGTCTATACAATCAAATCTTTGATTGTGGTAATGGAAATCTTTATAAATATTCTATTAATGCAGAACATATATAGAATGCGTTTCATAGCCTCTTTGAATGATTTTAATATCAGTGTTGTCTGTAATATAAATAAAAACAAAATTATTACACTTAAGCCCCAACTTGCGCAGCTATATTTTGTATTTTAAGAAACCAGTGTTACTTCTATATAATATATAGAATAAATAAAAAATAATATATTCCTTAAAAACAAATATATTCCTTACCATCGTGTACTTCAAAGGGTTCTTTAAGAACATCTAGATAATAAATTAAAAAAAAAAAAAAAAATTCTTGATGAGTGCCCTAATTACAAGTCATCCAGAACACGCATTTTCGGATTTAATATGACAACTGATCTTCTTGACACATGTGTGATAAAACTATTAAATTAATATATAAATTTCTAACTACAAATTCTTTACAAAACTCTATTTAAATGTATATGCAGGGTGTCTGGTGGCAAATTTATATTTTTAAATACGATTATTTTAAAAAGTAATAAACAGTGCGGAAGGAGGTTGGCGCCGTTCGAATTATCGATTGTGCGGATTAGTCAGTGACGATGTCACAGTGGTCGAGTGAGCATCGCGCGTTCGCTGTGGATACATTTTTTAAGAGTAATGATTCTTACGTAATTGCTCGTCGACAATTTTGTTCAAAGTTCGGTATTCGGCGAATAAGTGATGGACCGAGTGTAAATTTAATTCGTTCGTCGGTGCAGAGATTCGTCGCACCTGCTGCGGCTATGAATGCCCCACGGCCAGGGCCCAGTCGATCTTCAAGGACTCCCGAAAACATTTAACTAATTGAAAGCAATTTACGTGAAAATCCGCGACTTTCAATACGGAAAGGACCAGCCTCACTGCGACTTCCAAGAGCAATTATTCATGAAATTTTTAAAAAGGATCTGAAGGATCTGGGTGACATACTCTTTAAAAAATGAAATCCGCATTTCCATTCTATCGTTAAATGCTCTTAATAAAACTTTGTGTCAATTATTACGTTTTTTATTTAAGTTTCAAAATATAAATCTGCTAGCAGACAAACATAGAATCGAAAGCCCCAGACGCTAGTACTCTTTTTTATTGTTATTAGTTATTATAATTCTATTATTTTTATTAATATTAAATAAAATAAAAAAAATAATTTAAAAATTATCTAAAATGTTCGTGTTAAAATTTTATAAAATTTATTTTTTTATATCCTTTTCATTTCATAATTTCAAACAAATGAATATTAAATGTTAAAAACTACACTAAAATTTGAAAACAGTCTTCACAAAACAAGCGCAGCATATTTCCCAATTGCACAATGGCGTCTAAATAAACGTATTTCATATTTTAAATCCTAAGAAGCAGTCGCTTTGTATTTTGCTTTAAAATAATTATATTTTTGCAAATGCATTTCCGGTTTCACTGGGATTGTCCAGTATAACTGAAATGCAACAAAAAAATCTTCGAAAAAGTCAACAAACCCATTTGAAAATTTATGGTGTGTATAAAAATCGACGCTTCCGTTTCATTGAATTTTAAACAAATGACATTTAAATGCCATACTCTTAAATATAAATTACACATTTGCATTAACACAATTACATACAAATGCACATACATCCAAGCACACACAGCATACTTACAGAGACATGAAACGCAAAAAATAAGTTCACTGCAGTCGAAAGCTTATTGTTAAGTATTTTATTTAATCTACAGCTTTGGCTGATAATTTTTATCGCTTACCAAAACAATTATCAAAAAGATTGTTAATACAATGACAACAATAACGAAAACAAAAACAATAACATTTTTTAAACTTTTTATTACGTAAAAAAAAAAACTTATCGAAAAACTAACGGTCATAAAAGTTTATGAGCTGCTAAATCATAGTTAAAAAAAAATTCATTTTTTATGCCATTTCCTTTTTTCTTTTTGTTGGATTTAAACTCGTAATAGCCAAAAGAGTTTGTTTGGCGAAATAAAAACTTCACATGATGCGCTTATAATAAATAATGGATGTCGCAAAATTAACGCAAGATTTCAAATTTTGCCACTGTCGTCGCCAGTCTTATTTTTTTATTACTTTTGAAATTTTTAATAATTTAATTTTATATTTCCACACCCTACTGCAAGTATAGCGGCATATATGGGGTTTTTCATTATGCGCTTCCCATCATTAAATTTAAATAAAACAAAGTGTATGTCAGGTATGATCGTAATTTGTTAGTCGGTTGAAACACCAATTGATGCCATTCTGTGTGGAATATAATATCGTTCATGTGTCCGCCACGGCTTCTTTAGGTGGAGCGCATCCGAAATATCCAATTTCCCATGACTCTGGCGCATAAATCAGGCTGAATTTTCCGATGTCTTTGAAGACTTTGGGACATATTCACATACAACTGCGACTTAAGAAACCCCCACAAGAAAAACATTAACTGTGACAAATCGCAGTATGTCGGTGCCCATTTCGCATCACTTTCATTGGAAGTGATCATGCCCTCAAAGCACTCGTGCAGAATATTCAATGTGGCATGAACTGTGTGGATTGTAGCGCCCTGCTGTAGAAACCACATGTAGTTGCTGTCCAGTGCATCCAATTCATCTCAAAATAAGTAGGAAATCATCGACATATAACGATCGCCTTTGACAGTAATGGCCAACGATGTACCTATTACGCCGCTACCCAAAAATTTACAACAAACAGTGACTCTCAAAAAATCCATTGGACGCTCTTGGATCTCGTGTGGTTTGGCATTGTCCCAAATTCGACTATTTTGGTGGCGTACGTACCCATTCATCCAGAAATGGGCCTCATCGCTGAAGATGATTTTTCGCGCGGTACGTTGAACCAGCAGAGAACACAATAATTTTGATAAAAATAAAAAGTTTTATTATTTGCACGTATTTTTGAATGCTATATCCCTCCATTAGCATTTGGCTTCAACAAGATGGCCGTTATCAACTGTTAAAGTTCAGAAGTCCCTTTATTAGCAATATTTTCATTGAATAAAATCAAAAAAAAAAATTTTTAGATTTTTTATTTGTTTCACACATTCGTTTTATTTTTTTTTATCTTGGATCAGCACTCAGGGGATGACCCCCACACATGCGATGCATTGTTCTGGAACTAGGACATTAATTAGGTTATGGGAAGGAGGGTAGACGGAGTAGTGTTTGTGGACGTTTGATTTAAATTGTCCCACGTCAAAAGTGACAGGAAAGACCTCGGCAGGGAGTTTGTTCCACATATCCGATGTTCGGCCGAAAAATGAGTTCTCCCTGTAATGCGTAGTGCGGTTAGCTGCCAAGTTGACCACAAATGGATGTCCTCTTAATGATGAACGCGTCGTGCACGTGAATGACCGGGTTTCGGGAACAAGTTCCCTGATTTCATTAGAATACATCCCATTATAGTAACGATAGAACAACAACAAAATGCATATCGTGAAAATCACATGAGGCACATTTTCACTTCAGTGGATTCGTCAATAAGCAGATTTGCCGCATTTGGGCGAATGATAATCCAAGAGTGATTATCGGAAAACCGATACACCCACAAAGAGTAACTGTTTGGAGCGGTTTATGGGCTGGCGGCATCATCGGGCCGTATTTTTTGCAAAATGAGGCCGGTCAGGCAGGTACTATGAATGGTGTTCTGATTTGAACGCCCATTTTCATAATAAGCCTGAATAACTTTAACGCGTTGCTCGATTGTGTATCTTTCCATGGTTCAAATTGAGTTAGTCTGAAATTGAGAAATGTCAAATGAAACGCAGAAAAAAACTTGACGTTTAGGTGTGGTTCGCATTCAACGCCGGCCTTTAAAATTTAACCACTCTTTATATTTTTTTTTCGGAAAAACGCACATTTTTGAAATTACTATTATATATATATATATATATCGACCCCTGTGCGCGAAATTATCGTATGTTACAAAAAGTAAAATTTACAGAGAGCGTTTTTATTTATTTTTTTTTTATTTTCCTGGCAGCATTAGCTGTTACATACGATAAAATGTACATAGTGTTATCTTCATAACTACACCAACAATCGCTATAATATTTGATCGAGAGATGAATTAATGGATTTAAAACAAATTTGCATAAAAAAGGCGATTTCGAAAAAAGTGTAACATACGATAATTTCGCGCACAAGGGTCGATATATATATACAAAGATATTCCCAAAGTAAATTCATTTATTATATGTATAGTATATAATTTTAAGAAAAAAAAATCGTTTTTTTTTCAATGAAACATTTACGAATTGTAGTATAAAAAAGAATAATATGTGTATTTAAGAATTTAGTAATTGTATACGAATATTATTTTTATCTGTGTACATCATGCAAAATATTTTTATGGTATTTAAGGATATTCACATTTGGGTAAATATAAGAATTTCAGATGGAATTTAAAAAAATTGTCCATGGTACTTCTAAACTACGGTGAGAAATTTTGTTCACCCAAGAGAGGTGTAAATTTATAGAATTTGTCCGCGAGTAAAGCTTCCTCAATACTAGTGCTATAAAAAATTATATTTTTTTTGCTTCATTTAGTACATCAAGCATTCAGAAAATCCGTTAGTTTTTTTATACAACATTTCGTAAGGCTTTAAAGATTTAATTTATAAAGATTTTCTTTTGAACCGCACAACAAAATTCATTCCATTCCATAATGTTGCATTGAAAATATTAAAAGCAAAAGAATGCCATTCAAGAATAAAATAAACGTAGAAGAAAGTTAATACAAAAATAATCCCAGACTGCAGCAAAATTTTTGTTTCTCTTTTAATCGCAAATTATTTGTTCATGTCTTGAAAGTACATAAAAACTGTCAGAGATTTTAGCACACGCGAAATAATAATGTTAGGAAATATATTAAGTTCCCCTTTTCCCACTTTCTTGTTCCTTAAAATGTCAGCAAGAAAAAAAAATGTAGTTGTGACTGTTTGTTTAAAAATTATGCGCTGCTGCTTTATGGTTGTTGTTTGTTTTTTTTTTTTTGTTTTTATAGGGGTTTATTCGCCTTTGGCCGCCAAAGCCATCGTTATAAGAAAACTGTAATTATGTTGAATGGAACAACAATGCGCATTAATACAACAAATGATTGCATGTTGTGACTTTTGTGGTGCGTGCAATGAACAGCTTCCGCTTTATAATATAATAAAAGTAAAAGAGGAATAACAAATAATGTTTTTTTTTTTTATTAAAATTATGAATTTTTTAAAAATTTATTTCATGGGAAAACATTTTAGTCCATGGCTTCAGCAGTTGTGAATAACATACATTCTTCTTTATATGTGTGTGAGTGTGTGTACGTATGTACATTAAGTTATTTTTTTATAAATAACATGCTTTATTGTTTTAAATTTCTTTAATCAGTTATAATGCACGAAAGCTATTAAGAAAATTTAAAATCGTAGCGTATGATTAATATTACTGAAACCATTGAATTAATTTAAATTGATCATACGACACCAGTATCAAACTTTGTATCAACTACATAGTGATGTTAAGAATATCAATTTTTAATTTTCAGGAATACCCGATATTTCAAATTTAATTGAATTTAATTGAAAAAATCTTCCCTATGCCTTAGTAAAAATAAAATTTAAAAAAAAAACTATCACACTACTATAAGGTTTTATTATATTACAACACTAGCAGATACGTGGCGTGTGCTACAACCCTTAAAATAGTTGTATTTAAATTTCCAAATGGCACCAAAATATTGTAAATAAATAAATCCATATACGTAATGCTATATATAGTATATGAATGACAGAAAATGGTTGTATGTATGCAACCAACCAGCTTTCGTGCATATGGGATACAAGGGTTTTTGTGTTCCATAGATAACGGGTGTTTTTTTTTTTAGCTGCATGAGAACTTGAAATGATAATACAAGACATAAATATTATTGCAATCAAAATTTTATATTACAATCTGGTAGATAACTTCGTGGTATTTAGTTTTTAAATATGATTTCCGTCATATGTAATTCGCGGGTACAAGTTACATGGTCCATTCGAGCAGCTCCAGTTTTGACTACTTCTTAAACTAAATGTGGCAGTATGACGTCAATGGCGACTTGTATATTGGCTTCCAATGCTACAAGAGTTGCTAGTTTATTGGCATAAACCAATGACAAAACATAGCCCCATAAAAATTAATCCAGAGGCGTTAAATAGCATGAACGAGGGCCACGGAATAGGCCCGCTTCTGGAATTAAAGCTGTCACCAAATTGGTTTTGCAATAAATCGATTGTTAAGCGCGTACGTGCACTTTTTTGTTAATGTTTTTTACATAAGAACCGAAATTAACTAAATATTATTAAATATTTTCTTTTTTATTTTCAATTTAAATTTTTATTAGAATTTTTAAATTAAATTAAATTAGCAATTAACCATCAAAAGAAAGGCAAAAATCTTACCTTAATCAGTGTCACTCTTACGACGTGAATTATTCAAATATAATCAAAACAATATTTTTAATACAATTGTGCTAAAACTGGACTGTAAGCTTTTGCTTTACAAAGCAATTTTAAAACCAATATGGAGCTATGGTATCCAGCTATGGGGCACTGCCTCAGCTTCCAATATAGAAAAAATTCAAAGGTATCAAAACAAAACACTGAGAATGATAACAGATGCGCCGTGGTATATAAAAAATTCTAACATACACAAGGATTTAAATATTCCGACAGTCAAACAAGAGATAACAACATACGCAACGTCATACCTAACCAAACTCCAAGATCATCCAAATATACTAGCCCGAAATATTTTAAGCGAAAGAGGGTTCATTCGACTGAAAAGAAGGTATACTCTTTCCCTAGCCCGAACGTAGTAGACGCGGAAATAAAACTATACGAGCAATAAATAATTTTGTACAGCTAGGCTGTACTTAATAATAATTAGCAATTAGTTCTTAAGATTTGAATACTTATTGTTAGTTCAATTGATTTTGAAGA
Source organism: Dexiosoma caninum (assembly GCA_963924685.1). Lineage (NCBI taxonomy): Eukaryota > Metazoa > Arthropoda > Insecta > Diptera > Tachinidae > Dexiosoma > Dexiosoma caninum. The sequence goes on along the minus strand of OZ004727.1, from coordinate 22,989,449 downwards.
TTCAATAAATAATATATATTGTGTAAAAAAAAAAAAAAAAAAAAAAAAATTTTCTCCCTTTTGTTTTATAAATATATCCAGTATATAGTACATATCGCTCATTTGCTCAACACACAACGGTATTGCTCAAAACAGCTGGTTTTGTTAGAAGATGCTTAAGTTTTTCAATTTACATACATAAATGTACCGCCATCCGTCACAGGATGAGTTCATCACCTATGTTTTTAAATTAATTTTACACAAAATAAAAAGTGATATGACCAATTAGTTTCTATTATTAACTGAAAAATAGCATTTTAAGGTAGTCTGGATTAAGGAGCCGACAGCTGTGACTTCTCTAAAAAACTTTCGTCGACAATTAATATGTTATCGGCCGATCATGCTGTAAGTCCTGGAAAGTATTACAAGATTTTTCACATACTGTAAACATCAGCTCGTTCTCATTTAAAACATTCAGTGTAACTTTTTTTTCTATGCGACTACAAAAGGCCAGACAAAAAGGTTAAACAAATTACGGGACTCCAATGCTGGAGTTCATGACTAATGACGGCCCATACAGAATTAAAAGATCGCCTATGGATAGTAGTAGGAAGGTATCTGGAGAGGATCAGATAGCAGAGCATTACCGTTATCAATTTTCTGCATTTGGTTGCATTCGACATGAGCTGTTACAAAACTGTGCTACGTTTTCTCACGTAAACAAGATGTCTCTGTGAAACGACATAGAAACAAGTCACTTTCTTTTATACTCGTAACACATAAAACATGTCAAACCATGCATTGGTCTAGATTATCATTGTTATTCTTACTTTTAATATTTGCAAAAGCAATTATTAATTTTGTAGTTATAATTCACACCAAACATTTAACTTTAATTTAATTTTTGTCTAATTTATGCAAATAAATTATTCATATTTTTTCTAAATGACTTTTACACGCAAATCATTTCGAGGTTAAAAGGTTTTTAATTGTATTTGCCATCTATTCATGCCTGCTTGACCAAACATTCACTTATAAACGAAATTAAGAAATGAAAAATTTCAGGAGAAGAAGCAGCAGCTGAATGCGGCACTGCTCTCGTGACAATCTTCATATGAAAACGTATGAATTGGAATTACGTTAACATCCAAAAGGCGTGTACTGTGGATTGGTGCTGGACACTAATCGGAAAGTCATTATATGTAGCTCGGTCAATGAACTTACACTGATGTGGATTAGGGGGAACGAGGCGGCAGATGAACTTGCGAGAGAGGCATCCACAGCGGCCTTCTGTGGACCGAACCGCAGATTTTTTTTTTTTTTTTTTTTTTTTTTATCTAGGACCACCACTCAGGAGATGACTCCTACACATGCGAAGCATTGTGCTGGGAACTATAGGAAAGGGATAGTAGAAGAAACGACAGGAGGTGAAGCTTAATTAAGTATTTTGCAGCTCTGCTTTCGCACGTTCTTTTGTTTTTATACTCGTAGCAGTGCTGAAGCTTCGGTTTAGTAGCTATTTTTATTATTATTTTACTTCGCCGGTGCTACACAATACCGACGAAGGAGGGCGTTCTGATGTGATTGTGGATTGCTATCAGCTGAAGCCGGTATTGTTCAGTGACCAGTGACTATGCCTTCGCCACTGAAACCTTCCGACAACAACTGACACACAAAAACACACTAATGCACATCGGAAAAATGCGAGATGTTTATTTTTATTTAAAAATTTTTTTGTCTGAAACTGGGGTTGAACCAGTTGGTTGTGTAGTCAACGTGCAGACTACCATCCATCGTGCCATCGCCACCCTCCGCTGGGGGATGGTATGACCAGGGTTGCGATCAGGCGGTGGTAGGACTGCCGGAGTATGACTAATGTACCTTGCACTGGATCACGGGGCTATAGTATTGGGGTAGTTGAGAATGACATCTGAAGATTGTGTCTGGAGAAAGCTGAGACAGCACACACATTATTTGCGAATGTCGATCTCCGGCCTATGCTAAACTAAGTACAATGGGCCGTAACATTCTCGAGGGCACTGCAAGAGGCAATTTAGTCTGACGCAGAGTGGTGATGGTGTCTGCCCTATCCGCACTGGATTGATAAGACCCAAAATACAGATGACTAAATTTGAGCCCCGATATTTTAAGATGGTTCAAGAAATACTTCACTCCATTAGATATCCTTACTGCACACACTCGTACATATGTACATTCCACCTAAGTATATCCGACAAAAGATGGAATATAACTCTTATGTATGGTCCCGCGCCTACAAGAGATGGCGCAGTAGTTTATCGGGTATACAAATCTATTGGATCACTGGAGCATTGTCGCAATGTGTCTTATCGTTACTACAATCCAATGTGCACTAATGAAAGAAAGTAATTCATTCACGAAGCTCGATCATTATTGCTGCCAGTGAAACGCCTTAAGGTCTAGTTAGTAAAAACGTATCGTCCAACGTTAGACTTATCCAGTATCGTTCAACTTTAGGTGTTGGTTATTAAAAACTTAAAACTTCCAACTTGAAGCCTCAATTAGTAAAAACGTAACACGTTCGCGGCGATCAGCTGGTAGAAGCTGTAACATAAGTAATGCTCGTTGCTGTTTAATGAAATCGTTTCGTTGAAATGGTCACTTAGAAAGTCTACAGAAAATAGATTTTTACGTTGCAAACGTAAACTTGGCTTGGTTTTTAATGACCGACACTTAAAATTGACCGATACTGATAACATGTTTAACGTTGGACAATACGTTTTTACTAACTGGACCTTTGCAGAGAAATTTGTTTCTTCAATCGCACAGTGGATAAAATTATATGCTGCGTAAAGCGTCATAAACTGAATCAAAATAAATACATTCCATTCGCAAAATATTCACTAAATGTTTTTAGAAAATTGTTGTCTGAAAGAGCTTTTAAAAAAATTGTCTCCCTCTTATTTTATTTTGTAAAAACGAAAGGGAAGGAACTTTGCAAACGAAAAGTTAAAGAAAATGATGGGAAGTTTCTAGCTGTAGCTTATGAATTAGCTGTGCATCAGAATTTGCTTTGGATTCGCAATTGCAGTCATATGCCAACTTTCAAAATCGATAGTCTTTCTCAAAACAATTGCCAGCTAAACATTTTTACAGTAATTTTTTAATTCCTTATCATGATGGTCAACTGGGTATCTGCAATTGTATTTCCATATTCCATATTCTACTATTTAACATCTCACATACTTAAATATGTATGTATGTGTATAGACATTTATATACAGATATATATATATATTAGGGTGGGGCGATTTGAAAATCTTAATGGGCGCTTCGCGTTTCTGATTCTTGGGATTGTACTAAGCAAAAAAGGGCACTAGACCATACGTCTACGGTGAAAATCGAGCTGGCGCATTTTGACTTGATCAGAAAAATTGCACTTTCACAAGACCAAAATTGCCTGAAGGAGCGTTCCAATGCTTTTGCGATGTACTAGAAAGTTCTTAACTATTGTCTTGGCTACAATTTTTGTCTGAGTATTGGATCGAAAATCTCAATGGTTTGGCTGTTATAGGCCAAAATATCCAAAAAAACGTGACAAAAGTCTGATCAAGTCAAAATGCGCCAGCTCGATTTTCACCGTAGACGTATGGTCAAGTGGACTTTTTTGCTTAGTACAATCCCAAGAATCAGAAACGCGAAGCGCCCATTAAGATTTTTTTCCTTCCATACTAATCGCCCCACACTAATATATATGTATATATATTCTTTTCTGTATTATATTATGACCGTGTCATTGTCATGTCATACAATCGGCTACAATTATTTATTAAAGACAATTTATTTCTGCTGTTAATTTAATGTTCAGTCATGTCGATATGAAATGTTTCGCAAGTGAAACACTCAACACATACACATACAGACATTACCATTCAACAGCAAATATTATGAGCAATCAAGCACGAAAACTATTTGATGAAATTGAATTTTCAATGACATATAAAACGGATGTTTATAAAAGTCCAGTCAACAGTGTGATAAGTGATTTGGCATCAATAATTTTTTGGTTATTCGTTGTGAAAGCAAAAATTATAACAGGGGTAAATAGAGAGCAACAAAGAAAAAGAAACATTCAATAAGCGAAATCTGTTTAGTCGTACACAATTTGAACGTGACTGTTGTGAATTGGAAGTTATTTTTCGTTGGGAAATTTAATAAAATTATAAACCTTTTCCAAGCTTTAAGTGGACAGTTTAAGGGTAATTAATTCCGAAAGTAATTAAAAATCATTCACTAGAATGATTTTTATTTTTTTTTTTAAACAAATAACATATCGTTAGCTTAATATACTCGTTGAAAAAGTCTAACTCACTTATTGTTTGAAATCGAAAATATTGATAGTGTAAAGCATTGTATTTTATAATTAAAACATAAGCGAAGTATCGCTTTGTAGTGTTCCAAATATAAAATACTGGTGTACTTTTGTGATCAGAGTAAAATTAATGATGTTTTATTTAATTCTTATTCAGCTGATATACTACTTAAGTCTTAACTTATTCCAGCTTATTGTCAAGTTACATTTATTTCTTTCGGTATCATGAAATTACAAGGAAATTCAAATAACATTTATTTATTGACCAGTTTTTCAATAGTGCAAAGAATGTGCACTCAAATCAATATGACACTCAAATAAAACATTTGGTCATCTTATGTTATTATTGATATTGTGTCCATTTGCATTGCCAGCATAGTACACTTGTGAGTTGTGTGAAATACACTTCATGTGAGGTACACTACAATAAAAAAAAACTGCTGTGTTATAATTGATAATTTAGTGAGAAAACAAAACTACATTACTTTAATGCTGATGATCTCGGTAGTTAGTTCATAGACCACATGAACCATGCTACATATTTTTCTTTTTTTTATCTGGGACCAGCACTCAGGAGATGACTCCTACACATGCGAAGCATTGTGCTGGAACTATAGGAAAGGGATAGTAGGAGAAATGACAGGAGGTGAAGCTTAATTAATTATTTTGCAGCTCTGCTTTTGCACGTTCTTTGTTTTTATACTCGTAGCAGTGCTGAAGCTTCGGTTCAGTAGCCATTTTTATTATTATTTTCCTTCGCCGATGCTACACTCAGGCAATGATTGCCTACTACTAGGTGTTAACTTCTAGGAAAGGAATAGTAATAGAGATTACAGGTGATGAAGAGATAGATATAAGAAGGCTTCTAAGTGATAATTGTTTTATTTATTTTGTTTTTTTTTTGAGAATGTGTAAAGCAGTGTGTCTTCGTCATTGCTGTTCTGTTGACACATTTTTTTTAGCTACATTAGAGCCATTACTTTATTATTTATTGTTTTATGATTTACAAATTTAAAATTGGGGGTACCGAAAGTTCCTCGATTTAACACTTGACAAGACCAAGAACTGTTCTGTTACGTCAGCGAGGATTCAGGCAGAAGTATATGTCAGTTGTATCCAGCTTAACTAACACTGTACAACAAATGGAAATTTTTTTAATATAACAAGGTTCTGCCAACTAATTATAATAGAGGGGCTTAAAGAAAATATACGTGTATCGGCGTTTTAAAATCTTACATCTGTAACTCGTTTTACTGCTGCTTTAAATTTCTATTCTTTTACTTTACTTCTGTTCACTACTATACCGACATAGAAAATCGTGTGATACTTACGTGTTTACAATTTTTATTTCAAACATTACAAGCAACATTTTGTTGGTATATATTAACCCTCTACCTCTTCCCAAAATGGGTCTTTTTTGTTCTTTTTTTTTTTCTTAAGTTTGTGAAAAATGTCAAAAAACACCTTTACGTCAGTAATACACACAGTGTAACCTCAGTTAACACAACCAATAGAAATTTGGGGCTGTGGCGAAAACACAGTCAAAAATGTCTATGCCTGTTTTTCGATCAAAAATATTATTTAAAACCAAATAAAACGTTCATTAAAAACAAAAGTTAACTTTCAAAAAGAAAAAACAATTTAAAATAAAGAATAGAAACAAAAATATATTTAAATGAATAAAAAATACACATTCTATATAAATTTGTACTTGGTTTCAAGTTGAAGATTCATGTTTTTCACGGAAAAAAAACAATTTTCGACTGTGTTTTTTTAGAAGTTTTTTTTTTATTTATATAAAACTTAACTTTGTTTGTTAAGTTGCGTTAGTTGAGGTTTTGACTTTTAAAAAGTTGCGTTAACAGAGTCCATGCAATGTTAAGAATTTGGGTATTGGCATTATCGAGGAGTTGTGTTTATCGAGGGTTGCGTTAACCGTAGTTACACTGCAATTAGTTGAAAAATTTTACGAAAATGTTTACCATGAAATTTTATTTATGAAAGTATCCGAACTCACTTAAGACCAAAATTCAAGTTTAACAACAGAAATAAGCAAAAACTTAATATGCGCTACAGCCAAGCAAAATTCGTTGATGTTTAGCTGATTTATTTTTCGAAACAAAAAAGGACAACGACAACGAATCGACATTTCGGCATCTTGTTCAATACACGCGTTACAGCAGCAATATCTTTGTCTTGTTGATGGTTTTGAATCGAGAAGAGTAAAATTAGTGCTCGAAAACGATCAATAACTGCACGAATTATGTTGACCGTAAAATGGACAAAGTGCTCTATAAACTTCTCGCACAGATTTATTTATTTTTTTGAAAAGTAGTTTCCCATAATTAGTAAGCGTTTTTCTGGCGTTAAGCGCCCAATCTTACTGAACAGAAATGTCAACATAGTTTGACATTCACAGCTGTCAAACCACAGTGATCGATATGAATAATTCTTGTGCAGCTAAAAACCACCCGATATAAATGTATATATTTTACTGAAAATGTCATGGCTTCCAAAAGAATTGCTTAATTTTCATTGTGCATCGTAATAAATTCAACATTTTTAAAAGCTTCACATTAAACATTTTTGCGAACTTTATAAATTAATCTTATGCGGCGTAAAGTGAATTATTTTTGTATTTAATAAACAATTTGTTTAAAATCCAGTTACACAACGTAGGACGCCTTTGGATGACACTTTTTACCATAGTATTTCACAGTTTTGCCACACTATCTGCATTATTCTCGTCCTATTTTGTCCACATACTATAAGTTTTCGTTTAATAAATCATTTAGTCTCTGCTACAAACAACATTTTCATTATCAAATCACTAACGAACGATTTATAAATTACTGAGTGAGCAAAGTGAACGAAGTAAAATAATACAGTTTTTGAATCCACGCATATGTACAGGGTGTGCCAAAAGTCATGCCTGTGTGTAAAAATTTATTAACTTTTTTGTTTATTATTATTTTTTATTGTTTTTTTTTTAGATTTTATTCATCGAACCGTGTTACGCCACCATGCAAAATTTAATGACCAAGCAAGGAACCAAAGTGGTAGAATTTTACTTTTCCAATGGGCATTCAATTTCACTGACGCAACGAGCATATCGAATTTTTTTTTTTTTTTATCTAGGACCAGCACTCAGTTGATGCCTCCTACACATGCAAAGCATTGTGCTGGAACTATAGGAAAGGAATAGTAGGAGAAACGACAGGAGGTGAAGCTTAAATAATTATTTTACAGCTCTGCTTTCGCACGTTCTTTGTTTTTTTTATACTCGTAGCAGTGTTGAAGGTTCGGTTTAGCAGCCAATTTTTTTATTATTATTTTACTTCGCCGGTACCACACAATACAGACGAAGGAGGGCGTTCTGATGTGATTGTGAATTGCTATCAGCTGAAGCCGGTATTGTTCAGTGACCAGTGACTATGCCTTAGCCACTGAAACCTTCCGACAACAACTGACACACAAAGACACACTAATGCACATCAGAAAAATGCGAGATGTTTTTTTTTATATAATTTTAGTCAGAAACTGGTGTTGAACCCAGGACTGTTTTTGGTTTTGTAGTCAATGTGCAGACTACCATCCATCTACCCATCGCCACCCTCACCACCCCTCTTCGAGAATGAAGTTGGTAATGCAGTGACGGTGAATGGGGACAGGTATCGTACTCTGATTAATAATTTTGTACGCCCTGTGGCAGTCTGCAAGTGGTTACAGCAAGATGGAGCAACAGCACACAGCGCCCGTCCTACAATTAGTCTTTTAAATGAAATTTTTGAAGACCGAATTATTTCAAGAAATTCAGAATTCAATTTTCCAGCACGTTCACCAGACTTAACTGCCCCTGATTATTTTCTATGCAGTTCTCTCAATTAACGAGTGTATGTTAACAAGCCCCAAACTATAGAGCAGCTAAAGCACAACATTGAAGCTGAGATCAGGGCAATAGAGCGTGAAACTTTGAGGGCAGTTATGCAAAACGTCTGTTTAAGAGCCCAATTGTGCATCGATGAAAATAGTGGTCTTCTCTTCGATATTATTTTTCATAATTAAAATTTAGATCGTTAATATTATACTTAAAAAAAAAATAAAAAATAATAATAAACAAAAAATGATTCAATGTTTACACGCAGGCATGACTTTTGGCCCACCCTGTACATGCTATGCTCTTAGATATACATATGTATGCATATGTATGAGCGCCTGGAGTAATAAAATCGACATGTATTATATTTATCAAAAATCTAAAACAACGCTGCAAAACTCATGGCTAAATGCTGGATATTCTGAAACAGAGCCATTAAGTATAGAGGCCGAAGCAACAACAATGACAACAACAACAACAATTACGCAGGCAAAAACTAAATTGAGAAAAACCACAAGAGCCATTATCACTTTTATAGCGGCCTATTTTGAGGACAGCAACATACATGGACTGCAATATGTCGTCAAGGGAGGTCTAACAACAATTGAAAAGTAAGTAGACGCACACCAACTGAAACAAGCACATTGTAATGATAGAGTATGAAAAAGGGAGAGGGAGAGGGAGGGAGAGACAGACACTAAATTAAATACCACTGTTTAGTGTGAGGCATATTTCTGTAGACCTCATATAGAGACACATGCACACCCACACACACGCACACTCGCACACAATTACTTAATTCTAATTTAAACATTTTTGTTTTCCTGTTGCTGCTTACCTTGCATCCATCCCGTTATGATACTCGGACACACAACATTTAAAAGCTGCCTTTGGTTGGCGCTCGTAATTATATCGCTGTATTTTTGTGTGGAAATTGGTTTGCAATCTGTTGATCGTTATTATACCAAAAGCACAGTTGTTGGCCTCGAGCGAGATTTCTACTATTGGAATACAACAATGCCGAGTGTTACCATTTGTCCATTACAACGTTTGAATAAGGAGTTATTCAATGAATATTGCCGGTGGGTAAATTGTTTTAGTTTTTTCACTCTATAATTAAATTTGTTTCAAAAGCTAAAGAGTAGCGCATATTATCATCTAACTATACTGTAAACATAGAAATATTTATAAACGAAATATTATTGACTGACTTATCATTACCGAGCCTAAACGATAGAAGTTGTAGTCTTGAAATTCGCTACGTGCACACCTTGCGTGCGTGTAGACTTATTAAGCAGGGAGTTTTTTTTCAAGTTAATACCTCTGTAAACATTAAAGGTAGAAATTAAATTCAAACTACAGAGATATTAATAAAGGGCGTCTCACCAAGAATGTACACTTTCATTTTAAAATAAAAACACGTATTTTTTTAGATACTCGTAGTTGTGATTTATTTATTGGATTGTAAAGAAGACATATTCCGAATGAAATATCCGTCAAATGAACACCACGGCTCTGATGCCAGGCCATTATTCTTTTTGTGAAATTTTCCAGGATTTTTTCACAGAGAAGTGGCTGTATATTTTTTTTTTATCTGGGACTCAGGAGATGACTCCTACACATGCGATGCATAGTGCTGGAACTAAACTATAGAAAAGGGATAGTTAGAGAAACGCCAGGAGGTTAAGCTTAATTAATTATTTCACAGCTCTGCTTTTGCACGTTCTTTGTTTAAAGCACCGCTGAAGCTTCGGTTTAGCAGCCAATTTTTTTATTATTATTCTACATCGCCGGTGTTACACAATACCGACGAAAGAGGGCGTTCTGATGTGATTGTGGATTGTTATCCGCTGAAGCCGGTATTGTTCAGTGACCAGTGACTATGCCTTCGCCACTAAAACCTTCCGACAACTACTGACACACAAAGACACACTAATGCACATATTGAATCGATGACACGTTGAATCTCGGATTTGACCACAGAAATTGTTTTTGGTTTATTCGCATAAACCTAAGGTTTCACAAAACGATAAAGACCAACATCGCGCGGACGTTACATCGCATGATTTTGGTGGTTAATTGACATCAGAATTTCTGGAGATAATTTGTTCTGGAAATCGTTGTTGCAAGAAATCGATTGTATTATGCAAATTGTGGCATGTGGTGTCGTCTTGCTCAAACCACTTGTTGTCCAGATTCATGCCGTCCAGTTGAGGCCACAAGAACTCCGTCATCATGTTCCTGTAACGAATGTCGTTGACAATCATAGTAATTTCGGGCTTTCAGCAACACTATCGTTTACACTAGCCATGTTTTCAAGAGACTGACGGATAGGTTGACGCATAGGAGTCACAGTTGTTAACCGACCGAGTTTCTTCAAATTTTTCAAACACTCTTCGAATGAGTGCACTTTCACGACTTGAAATTCTTCGAAGTTTGCGAGTGGTCTCAGCATAACTTTCTAATTTTTTTTTAATTAATTTTCACAATTATAACATCGTGTTCTTGCGTAAAGCGGTCCAATTTTAATAATCGGAATAAACATATGTGACAGCTGCCTAATTTTAGAGTTGCTACTTCCACAAAAAAAAATTACACCAAATTTATAAATATATATTAAATAAAAGAAAAACAAGTGTTCCTAACTTTTACAAATGTAGGAAAGTAGTAGAGAAGAAATATAATTTTTATTCTTCCATTCTTTAATTCGAATATACATACAGTCGAACTTCTCTATAGCGAACTTCTCTATACCGAAATCTTCTCTATAACAAATGAAATTCGTGAACACAACATTTTTGTGAGTATTTTCATACATTTTGATCTCCCTATAACGAACTTCCCTATAGCGAAGTTCTCTCTGTAACGTACAATTTTTTAAAACCTAAATAGAATTTTTCATACTAACTAATCTCTCTATTGCGAAGTTTTTAGCAATCGATTTTTTGCATCAATTTATATGTATGTATTAATAAAAAAAAAATTAATGTGTTCATGTAAAAATAATTTTTTTTGTCTTAATAAATATATTTTCTACATAAAAAAAATGTAGTCAAAATTTTCTGCAGTTTCTCTATAACGTAGAAATTTGACGGTCCGCAACTGCTACGTTATAGAGAAGTTCGACTGTACATACAATCAAATAATAAAATGTTTACTGTATAAGGAAAATTTGTAAAGAAGCTATTTGGTTTGTGTTGTTTGTATATTTCGTAATTCTCAAATATTTGGGAGTTCTTGTATAAACATGTGACATTTCTTAGCTTCTTTCTAGAATTTGGTTGAAGGTCTACTGAAGATTTGATATTAGCACCAAATTAAATGCTGCATATAGACCAGCTAAACCATAATCGTAATGGATTTTGACTAACGTTGAATAATTGAAAGAATAATTACATAATTGTATTGAAAGATTTAATTTTTCCTTTTGCCTTTTAAATGTCAACCAAAGTGTCGACTAATTGTGTACGAAAGATTTAGAAAAATTAAATAGATTTAAAATCAAATAATAAAATCTTTGTTGTATAAAGAAAATTTTTAAAGAAGCTAATTGATTTATTTTGTTTGTATATTTAGTAATTCTCAAATATCTTTTGGCAGTTCTTGTATAACAAATATAGTTTTCAAAAAAAAAAAAAAATACCGCAATTAACAAAATACACAGTACTAAAACATTTAATACAATATTGAGATCAACTAAACATTTTGAGTATTACGAAATAGTCGCAGCCAAATTAAACACAACCTTAAACTATATACTCCAATTAATGCATCTAAAAATATTTGGTGCTTGCATTTGATTGACAAATAATGTAAAACTCTAAAATACTTTAACACGAATTTTCAAAACATGTGTGAAAAGCTACTTTTGCAAAATGTGTAGTTGTTTAATTCAGAACAGAATTAACCGACACAAATTATTTAAAAAAAAAAATGCTAGTACCATCGGCCTTCATTTCCATCTTTTAAACTTTAATAAAATATACACCAACAATTAAATTAAAATTGTTCCACGTTTGTTTAATCTCACTTAAATTGATTATATTATAAAAGTGCCATTAGAAATACCCAAAACAAAATTTAATGTATTCAGCGACTATTTATTGATCTACAGTAACAGTTTTTAAATATACGTTTTAAAATCGAGTAGATAAGTCCGGTCGAAATTAAATCGAATGTACTATCTTCCTAATAAATAACTGAAGAAACATAAGAAAACAATTACCAGTTTTTACTTGAAGTCTTTCTTTTATTAAATTAAGTTAAATTATATAGTCTGTAATATATTTTAATACAAAATAATCAATTTAAAAAACACTCCAATATTTCTCCATGTTCTTGTTAAAGTATGCAGATAAAGTAGATGGATGAATTTTCACTAAATTAATTAGATCATATCATTAAAAAATCACTTTTAAATAAGAATAAACATTATTTTGAACAAATTTTCAGTAGCTTTATTGACGTTTAAAAAATCTTATCCGAAAGCAAGTTCGAATGTTGGAAATCGTCTGATTTTTAGAACACCAAATTAGCAATTATTCGGTTTTGAGAAATCACTCGTTTTTAAATCGATTCGGTTTACAAAACAGGGGGGATAAGTTTTTTACTTTTGTCGTATGGGAGTCACCACTGTGCGATGGAATGCTTGGTACTTTTTTAAAAAAAGATGTTTGTACTTTTTGTAAAAGGTACTGCATTAACTCTTAAAGAAAAACCTTTTTTAAAATATTATTTATTTAAAAGACTTTTTTAATAAAAAAAAGTGCGTGTCTGAAATATACTTTTTGAATGCTGTGTGACGCACTGTTATAAATTATATTTTAAATTGTTCTAAATAGATTTTTTAACAAGTATGTACTTTCTCTGAAAATAATATCCATGGACGAATGTAACAATACGAAAAATTACAAAGTTATTTTATTAAAATGGTTGGGTATTCTGTTCGGGCAACAATCCGCGAACTATTCCGATTTTAAGGGCGTTATATATGTACTACTTTAAAGGCGTTTCGCAGTCTGCTGGATAAATTTGAGTCCACCAAGACGAAGGTACTATGTACCATAGAGCTCATGTTACATTGGACATTATGCACAAGCGAGTAATGTAAAACTGTATATTTCAGATTCCCCTCAGAGTAAAAAATTTCGTTCACTTCTCACATACATTACGTTTTACGCAATTTTAAAAATAAGCAGCGCTTAAAGGAATTTAATTTTCAATAAAAATTAATTTAAAATATGCCTCCGTAGTCTAGTGCATGAGCATTAGTCTTATCAATATGGAGGTACGTGTTCGATTCCCGCTTAGACCCTGGCTGTTTTTACAGACAATTCAAATTTTTTTTTTATCTTGGACCAGCACTCAGGAGAAGACATCTACAGATGCGATGCATTGTGCTGGAGCTAGATGAAAGGGATAGTTAGAGAAATGATAAGAGGTGAAGCTTCACTATCTTACAACACTGCTTTTGGCACGTTTTTTTTTGTTTAGCAGTGTTTCAGCGCCTCTGATGTCAAAGAGACATATTAATTTTTTAAAGTAGTTGTTTTACGTTGTGACGAAGTAGGACGTCCTGATGTGCCTGTGTATTGGATACAGCTGAAGCCGTTGCTGGTTAGTGACTGTGCCTTCGCTACTGAAACCTGGCGACAACAACTGACACAAAGTCACACACAAATGCACATCAGAAAAAATCAGAGATGTTTTTATGATTCTGAAACGGGTTGAACGCAGGAAAATTTTTTTGTAGTCAACGTGCAGCCTACTTCGATCATTGCCACCCTCTTTTGAGGGAGGAAGAGTTTTTTTTTAATTACCAGTTTTTGTACAACAAAATATGGCAGCACTGGTTGCAATACACAAGAAACAAAAACTGACCTGTTACATATCGAGCCTTTGGTGCAATACCGTCGTAATTCAAAAAGTCGTGAACTGAGAGAAATGCATTTGAAGTTTTGAGCCATCTTTTTGATAGTATTTTCGTTTACTAAAGTTATTTTCTTTACAAGTTTTTAAATAAAGAGGCATGTTTTGTAATGTTTTCTGTTTGTAAACTTCTTGTCATAAAGGAAATATTTCATTAATGCAAATAAATATTGTTGGAAATAGCTGGAGGCAATAAAGAAATTTGTAGCTGTAGAATCTGAACAGTTAGAGATAGAGCCATAATATCCTTTAGATATATATTTCCGCAAAGATCATTTCTGCATACCCAGCTCAAAAAATTCAAATTTTGAGTTACTACGGTATTGCACCAACGGCTCGATATGTTATTCCGGGTTTTAATAAAATATAAGATAAATAAAATATAATAAATAGGACAAATGTTTAATTTCCGTTCAGAATATAAACAAAATATTGTTATTTCCATATCGTTGCAGATTTCGAAGTGTTATTTTTTGTAAATAACTCGATCATTTCCGATTAATATTTACGAAAACATACCTGTCACGAAACTAATTTCTTGGTTGTTAAAAGGCAAGCATTCGACTTTGTCCATAATATGCAGTAATATTTTTTTTTCTTTATATAAAATGGACATTTGGTAAAAGAGACCATGCCCATATTTACTGAAATGAATTTCAATATCGTCAAGACGATATTCCAACAATTACTATTGTTCTCGCTCTCTTGTATATGACTGGGGCACTGTTTATCGTACCAAAATTAATCGTTAATTTTTTTATTTCACCATATTAAATGAAAATTAATGTAATGTAAGATATTTATTCGAAATTAATTCCTCCTTCGTCTTACTTACAGTGGCCATAATCTCTCGCCTGAAGACCAACGGGATTTCTTTCTATTCCTGGAAAAATTAGCCAACTCTACGTATTCTAATTTCCAAGATATACCCAATAACAAATCAATCGATTTGATTTTAGATCGTTTAAAAATAAAACCCGATAAGTATATGCAGCTTATTTACAATATTACCGCGGATACAACCGTCAAATATAAAAGGGATTTAAAGGATTTAACATATAAAATTCGAAGTAGTTCAGGAGAACTTTTCATTGAAACACGACAGATTTTAACCGAATATGGTCTTTGCTATATGACAAATACAATGTTGTCGGAAAAACTCACTTCTTCTTATATGATTTGGGGTGCATATCCGGTAAATGAATTGGCCGGACAGAAATCCAATCTGAAGGTGAAGCAGAGTAGTTATTTTGACAGCGATGTTAGTTACAATTTCTTGGGGTTTAATCATTCACCCATAGACGTGAGTTGGTTAGGGGCTGATGAAAGTTATGATAATATAACATTTACTTTGAATTTCATTAAAGGGATTTTTGCACAGTTCCTTTGAAACCATGCAATTAGATCGCAATTTGGGCTTTACCAATGAATCTCTGCAAGTGGATGTCGATTGTATTGAGATCATAGCTGAAGAGGGGTTTGAAAAGTATTTGTCCATTAAAAATTGTTCATATATTTTTTCTGTCTTTGCGCGAATTGAATTATTTTTATGATTTTTTTCTATAGACATGCTAGTGTGGATCAACGTAAATGCCGCTTTCAATACGAAAGTAATTTAACGCATTTCCCTGTTTATACGCGCAATATTTGCTATCAAGAGTGTCGCTTAAATTTGGTTTATACGACTTGTAAATGTATACCACATTTTTATCCAAATCGCAGTGAGTAGAACCAAAAACTAAAAAAGTTTAAAGTTTAAGTTTATTTGTCTGCTGTCGTTGTTCCAGTAAAAGATCCCAAAACTGTGTGCGATTATAAAATATTGCGTGAATGCTTTGTACAAAATGCACGTAAGTATAGAATGATCGATTTCAAGTCCTAAAGTTTTTAACTATTTTTCCCACCATATTTAGATTTGTTTATAAAATTATATAAAGTGGACAAATATGGCAAGAAGCAAACGATGCCTTGTTATTGTGCACAAAATTGCCAGGATGCTATTGTTAATAAGAGGGCTAAATTTGTAAGAAAAAAGGAGACAGATTCTTGATGAATCATTTTTTGATTAAAACCTTTCAACTTTTGTTTCAGCAACTACAGAAAGCTAACGCCTTAGTGGGTGGCAATAGCTTAATGTTTTCCCTTATCAATTTGCCTACATATCGCTTGAAGCGACAAATTATATTTTCTTTTACCGACTTATTGGGTTCGTAGACGTTTTATACCGTAATAACACCTCGGTCCATGATCTAAATACATATATAAGGTCTACTTGACAGTTCAAATTATTTTTACTGTGACGTCATCGTCGAGATTTGTTTTTAATATGTATGGGGTTTGTTTTTTTTTTTTAAATTTTTTGCAAATATAAAGGTAAAATAAATAAAACAAATTAAATTGTTATGTTATAGTCTTTTTTAATTTTCTTTTTTCATTTTTTTCTTGTATTAATATTTTGTTTAAATTTCTTATTCAAAAATATAAACGACTTTTAAAAAATAACGATTTTACATT
Organism: Dexiosoma caninum; assembly: GCA_963924685.1. Taxonomy (NCBI): domain Eukaryota; kingdom Metazoa; phylum Arthropoda; class Insecta; order Diptera; family Tachinidae; genus Dexiosoma; species Dexiosoma caninum. The sequence goes on along the minus strand of OZ004727.1, from coordinate 22,972,800 downwards.
TTCAGGCACATCTATGTTATCACATTTAATGTTATGGTATTTTAAATAATTATTTCGAAGACTTAAAGTATTATTATTAATTTTCTTAAATATATTTTCTAATTTTAATATGTTTCCGATAAATTCTTGGCATGGTTTATAGAACCCTCTGTTTGAACTGCAACTGACTTATTTGGATTTTCATTTTCAATATTTTCAATGCTTTCTTCTTGTAATTTCTGCAGACTATAAATAATTGTAAATATTATTTCATTAAAAAAAGTGGATTTTAAAAAAATTGTATTTACTAATAATAACACTAATTATTTTAAATCAAATAACTAATTATTTTAAAATAAATAATGAATTAAAGTAAATTAACACTAATTTACTTTAAATCAAATTCACCAATTGCTTCCTTTACAATTTGTTTGTTTGCTCTTTTTACGTATCGTTTCGATCTTTCGACTGCTAAAATGCTGTTTACATGGATATTTAAAGATGGGACAGCCTTCGCATTTAACAATCTTTTTCTTATTGGCGTGTTCAATAATATATCCTTTAAACGTCAATCATTATTCGTAAAATGTCTAGAACAAATTGTTCCAGATTTTCAATTAACATTTTTTTTACCGCATGCATTGATCCACACTTTCTTTATTTCTGGATCTTTTGGAAACGTAAAATATTTTAGATTTTTATCATCCTGCTTCGAGCTTTTACAATCTTTTACCACACAGTATTTCATTGTCCAAATAAATTTTATCACTTTCTACACAAATTGTTTATTAAAAACTCTTTTTTTTTGCTCTAACTCAGTTCACATTTATTTTTAATTAATTGTCAATAAAATAATCCTTTAATTTTCTTAATAAATATGTAATAATAATAATTTTAATCACTAGCTTTTAAATTTCCATTTAACCACAACAAAACATTTCCCGACGATGACGTCAAATTAAAAAAAAATGGCAGCTGTCATTCAATATCAAGCAGACCTTATATATTTAGATCATGACCTCGGTCATATAATTCATAAGTGCACACACACACATACATATTTATATGGAAACGAAAATATTCATTTATAAAAACTTCAAGCAAGAAATGTGATCGCACTTGCGATACTCCATTGCATTCCGCTCATCATGCCATTTAATACAGTTGCAGAAAGTGTGTTCTGCATCATCAACTGTTATACCGCAGTAAACGCGACCGTTACGATCCGTTCTGCCGATGCGGTATAGCTACTTCCAGAAGTACCCGTGGCCCGAGAGGAATTGTGTCAGGAAGTAATAAATCTTCAAAAATATAGGAGTATTAATTCAGAAAATACAGCATTATCTTATCATTGTTCTAATTCAAACCATTATCCAAAAAATAATATCACCGTTTTGAACGCAGAACTTAATTATAAAAGTAGATTATAAATATTTCAACATATCGCAGAGTGAATTTTAAGGCAGATACGTTTAATGTTGCACAGAATTAGTCTGCACGTTGGTCGAAGTAGTCTGCACGTTGACTACAAAACAAAAAATTTTCCTGAGTTCAACCCCAGTTTCAGACTCATAAAAACATCTCGAATTTTTTCTGATGTGCATTTGTGTGTCTTTGTGTCTGTTGTTGTCGGATGGTTTCAGTAGCGAAGGCATAGTCACTTGTCACTGAAAAGTGACGGCTTCATGTTTACCCAATCCACAGGCACATCAGAACGCCCTCCTTCGTCGCTATTGTGTAGCACCGGCGAAGTAAAATAATTACTAAAAATGGCTACGAAAAACGAAGCTTTAAAATTTAATACGTCTCCTTGACATCAGAGACGCTACAACACTACTGTAAAAAACAAATAACGTGCAAAAGGCAGTGTTGTAAGATAGTGAAGCTTCACCTCCTGTCAATTCGTCCAGGTCATCTCCTGGGTGCTGGTCCAAGATAAAAAAAAATATATATATAAAAGAACGGAAAATAGAATTAGACTAAAAATATGTTCTCATTTTATAAATTGATGGTGGAGATGCTCGAACTAGTCTGCACATGGATTACAAAACGGAAAATTTTGCCTTGGTTCAACCTCAGTTTCAGACTCATAAAAACATCTCGTTTTTTTTTATTGGTACATGAGAACTGCTGAATAAATTTTTTCTCAACTTTCGTATCACTGTGTTATGTATTGAGAGTTGAAAAATTACAAAGTGAAGTAAATCGATACTGGAAATACTCGTATGCAAATCACTCAATCATTTATTAAACGTTTTCAAAGCATTTTCTAACTTATTTTAATAATCTTGTTTCTCTTCAGTTTCCATTGGCGGCAATGCTGGTCTATTTCTGGGCTTTAGCGTCTTGTGTTTGCTGGAAGTGATATATTATTTTACTTTACGATTCTTTTTTTACATGGTCAAAGCGTGCTCGCGAAAGAAATTCAAAAATGTGCTGGATCTATGAACCGAAATGCATAATTAAAAAATAAATAAATAGAGTAAAACCTTGATTATCCGGACATTGCTAATCAGGATTATTCGGTAATCCGGACAGCATTTTTTATTACATTGCGTACTCTACACTCCGGTTGGATTGCAACTTTATAATCCGGATTTCATGCAAGCTGTTGTGTAATGTTAAGCTCTATTATATATATAATCCTAATTTCAAAGTTGTGCTTTTTCCCGAAAAAAAATATATATATGTATGTATATATGAAATGTATTATTACATACTTTATGATATTCTTATAAAGTATTTTTTATAAAAGCAAACTTGAGTAAACTAATTTGACTTAATTAAATGTGTGAACAGAAAATTAACTTGCTTAAATTATATCAATTAAAAATGCATGTCTGAAGTGTAAGAATGCAGGTCTCAACATATCTATCTATTTATATAAAAAGAAGTGTACACTTTGAGTTCACCACTAACTGCGGAAACGAGTCGACCGATTTCAGTGTACGTTGGCATGGTCTGTAGATGGTTTATGTGACGTTTGCAGGAAATAGGACCATTGGTACCGGAGATATGGAGCTGAAAGAGCTATCGAGCTGAAATTTTCAAGACAGGGTTTGGACCCTCGGGAATTGGACAGCAGGGTTGCCATATGTGGCAAAACATTTTTATATTTTTAACTGATTCTTTTGCAATTTTGCGTACAAATTGGATCCCGTATCTAGATATAGAAGCGTTTTTTTCACTAAGTGCACAACAGTATTGCCAGGTGCGGGAAATTTTTTTGAATGATTGTTTTGAATATCAAACCCATTTGCATAAAATTTAAAACGTTGCTAGATCAGAGTCTAAAACAACACGTACGTAATATATTTTTTAAGAAATAGTACCATGAGGGGACTTATGGGGTAATATCTGCCTCTCGTATGCTATCTGAACGACTTTTATGAAATTTAAAACATGGATATATCTGAGTCGAAAATAACTCACAGGATATACGTAAAAAATAGGACCAGAAGAAGACGTAGGGGGAAATATATTACTTACCGAAACTCTACAACTATCTATATAATTAAAACTTATATGATGTTCGTTGCTAAGCGCATCATGTCAGAACTGCTGGATCGATTTCCATAATTTTTCTGGATATTGTTTGAAATATTTTGAGGATAGGCAAGAAAAGTTGGGCGCGAGCGAAGCCGCGGGTAAATGCTAGTATTATATAAAACAGGTTACTGAGGTGATAAATTTGGCATGCTGTTAATTATAACTTTAAGTAATTAGCATTTATAGTTGGGAAGCATTAAAACCTCTGAAATTAGAATAAATTTTTGAATATGGCAGAATTTTTTTTTTAAATTAAAATTTCTATAATTGTGCCAACTAGAATACATTTCTTCAAAAGACTTCTCAAAATGAACCGAAGAATTCTGTGCCGAAGATATGAGTAACTTATCACCATCGTGCAAACACTCAAAATTTATGAAAATTTTATTTTTATTAAATTCTACTATAGACTTACTTTTCTTAATTTGTTTTAATAAAAACGCAAACATCATCAGTTCGTTGGTATTATGTAAAAAGGACCTGACTCGCTTTTATTTTGAAATTTACCTCTTTAGTGATTCTCTTTCACGAAAATGTAATTCAATAGCCACAAAAAGAACGGCTTTAGAAGCGTTTCCATTTTAATTATGGCATTGTAATAACAACAGTTTCTATTATGTTTTCTTCGTCTCCTATAGTCACAATTATGTTAGTTAGGGCGTTTGTACATGAGACCAACGAGTTGTATCAATTATTACTTTAACTAAAGATTCAAAAGTTGATTTTCTTTATTTTTATTAAATTACATAGAGATATTTCACTAAAAATGTATAGCATGATTGATGTATGTATGTATGTATGTGTTTCGTTAAATCTTTTTGATTTCCTTGATTAACGGGAAGAAGCATAATATATATTCGTATAATATAAGACAGAAAAAAGTATATAACACGTATCAATGAGTATCTATCAGTAATGAAAAAAAATTCGGAACAAGTATAAAGAACAATTAATTGCAAATAAAATAAATTATACAGAAATTAAAATCTAAAACAGCTAAAACAATAACAACGCATTCGAACTTTAAAATCATAAAAAAATGTTAATATTTGATTTATTAATTATACAAAAAATGCTCTACAACAAATGCTTTTGTTTTTCAATTATTAATTTTTCAATAATATTCCCTAGTTATTAAAGTAATTTATGCTTTGTATTCTTAAAAAAAAGGAAATAGCCAATTACTGAGTGTAGAAGAGAGTTATAGAAAAATACAAATTATTTCTTTTTTTTTGTCACAAATAATAATATAATAATAAATGTACATAATATTCAACTCGTCAAGCTTTCCTTTTTTTTTAATTTCTACAAAATATTTATTAACTATAATGCGTTTTTCACATTTCGAGCAGTCAATTGGTTCATTAAATTGAAATATCGTATTTGAAAAGCTTATAATATTTTTATGATTTCTATACAAATTTTTTAGACGAGTTGACTTTTCGAACTATGGAAACCGCTTCTAAATAGTTTTGTGATTGGTTAAGTTTTTTTCTTAAAATGATTTGAATTTAATTCGTAAATTTAAACTTTTCATTTCACATTTTGCACTTCACTTGAGCTGATGATTTCATAATCTTTGTTATCCGATTCAGATTCCGACTGATTTTGTGAACTGCAATAAAGAAAAAAGGAAGAGATATTAAAAGAAATATAAAATAAGTTTCAGTTGCATACTTAAAACCATAAATTCATATTCCAAATCTTTAAATACAGTATTCAATATCGATCAAAAATTTTAATATAGTAGTTCAGTGGAATTCAAATAGAATCCTGACATTTTTTTAAAGAAATTTTACCAAATATGTACATGGTATAATAAAAGAAATATGTTCTTTAGCACTATTAATATAAAGCATGGTTTGACCAAACAATTATTATATTTTTGCTTTTTAATAAGGCCGTACATGAGACAGGGATGAATAAGATGCTTAGTATATGTGTTGAAATTTTTCAAAAAAGATATCCCAATTTACAATTTGAGATTGCAAAATTATGCAATTGCAAATATTTGATATCAATTGTGAATGGGTTTTATAGCTAAGTTTGCAATAATAGTTGAAAGACAAATAGTCACATTTATTCACAGATACCCACTTTTTCTTTCGTTTCTCCCTACACTTTTTTAACCGTTTAATATCCATATTTAAATTTTCTGTTTAATAATTATGACTAGTATGTTTTATATTTTGTTTATTTTTGGAAGCATAAATCGCCGTCAATAACGATCAGTCGGCAGAACATTTATAGACGGCAGCATCAACTCGGCCGTAGCTACATAATTTTTATTTTTCAATAGTTTTTCAATTTCTGTACTTGTGATCCAGATATCTCATAATATAATTGCTTCTGATGTCATTATGAGTATAATTTCCGAATTAAAATAATTATAAATTATTTATCAATGTTTGTTATATGGTTTATGTGCTCCATATGCACTATTTCATTTGGTGCTAATACCAAAATCCTCAGTAGATCGTTAACCAAATTCTTGAAAAAAGCTAAGAAATTTCACATGTTTATACAAGAACTCCCAAAAGATATTTGAGAATTATACATATACAAACAAAGCAAATCAAATAGCTTCTGTTTTTATCTGGGACCAGCACTCAGGAGATTACCCCTACACATGCGATGCATTGTGCTGGAACTATAGGAAAGGGATAGTTAGAGCAACGACAGAAGGTGAAGCTTAATTAGTGATTGTACAGCTCTGCTTTTTGCACGTTTGTTTTTTATAGGAGTGTTGAAGTTTCGGCTTAGTAGCCATTTTTATTCTTATTTTACTTCGCCGGTGCTACACAATACCGACGAAGGAGGGCGTTCTGATGCGATTGTGGATTGCTATCAGCTGAAGCTGGTATTGTTCTGTGACCAGTGACTATGCCTTCGCCACTGAAACCTTCCGACAACAACTGACACACAAAGGCACACTAATGCACATCAGCAAAATACGAGATGTACAATAACACCATTGGCAGATAAATATTTCTGTTGGCAACGCTGTCCTTAAATATTTACATACAATGTTAAACATCCGATTTGGAAACTTTTGCCATACAATAATCTGACAAACATGTGAACAAACAATTTTTGTTGACAGATAAATTTATTGTGTGGCAACGAAAGTGTACAGTTTTCTTACAATAGTCTGAACTAACAATTTACACTTCGGAGACAATTTTTCTTTGTGAGTGCATTGCCACCACATTGCCATATCCTACAATATTGTAAAATCTGACATTCGTGTGTACATAGCTTTACACTTTACAACCAAAAATGCATCCAGCACTTTAAAAAAGAAGAATAAAGTGGAAATATTTTTAATAAATAAAGTAGAAAGTGCTATGCACCTTTTGAGAGTCGAAATCACTGTTAGTGTATAAAAATGTCCATTTTCTATATTTTATAATCTGAAAAAAATATATAAACAAACAAGTTCTTTAATTTTTAAACCCTAAGTGAAGAAATGTTTGTTTTTGCAACTTTTCCTTGCGTGCACTTTTTTGTGCTGGATATACATTTTTGAGAACAAATTTTTATATTAACTCAACTACTGGGTTTTACTGGGAAAATAAACAAAGGTACCTATTTCAACATATATTATCAATTAAAATTTTTAAATTGTTAAATTTTTATTATTTAAAATTAATTTATTATTTAAAATTAATTATTAAAATTAAATTGTTAAATTTTTAAATTGTTAAATTGTTAAATTGTTAAAATATATTATCAATATAATTTTCAATCATTATTTTCCTTTAAATATGAAATAATAGATATTTATTGACATAAAACGAGTTAGGGCGGAATTAGCTAAAGACGAATAGTCAACAATACGTTTTGTATTTTAAAGTAGACAACTATAGAATACTATTTTATGTTAGCACAATAAAATAATTCAAATAATGAGTATAGAGCCCAAAAAAATCCAAATTATAGAGGGTCGGCGATCATGATGCCTGCCATTCAAAAAATGCAAATTACCGACGGAAATAAAATACAAGGATTTTTCAATTTATTGAATGTATTTCTAGGGACCTGGAAAACAATTCAAATTATCACTAAATTCAATTTCACCAGTTTCAAATTATCCAGTATCTACTGCATATGCGTATGTTTTTTGGGTAGACAGTTTCCTCAGTAAATTAAACATGCTTCTAAATTTACTGTATATGTGAAGGAATATGAAATAATCTAATTAAAACTAACTTCTTCAAATTATTTTTCTGGGTTAATATAAGCGCGCATATCTACATTCCTGCAGTTACTTGAATAGAAAAATGTTTCAAAGTTGAATTCAGCCATGCCATTTATACATACTGGATTAAATTAGTGCGTTTCACTGCCCTCAAAAATTCTTTAAGAAAAATTATTTTAATTTTACAATAGATGTTTAAACACTTTTATTATACACTACCGCAATCGTCGCAATATTACGGTAGTAGAAAGGATTACAAAAACCGTGTTTGTCACTTAATATATAGATTCTACTTTAGTACTTTTAATTCATTGTTCGCGCTTGTTACGTTTTTGCAAACTCTTCAAGACAACAGTAACTTTGTAGTAGTAGTGCTGAATTATTAAACTAACCACAAACGTTTGCAATGATTTTTGAATTTAAAGAATTCCAGGAACCGTGAACAGACAAAAATTTTACGCTTTTGTCTAGGATCAAATTATTGGCGACCTCAAACTTTACTTTCAGTTTTTTTATCTTACACCGCCACTCAGGGGATAACCCCTACACGTGCAATGCATTGTGCTGCAACTATCGGAACTCTTTTTTTATTCTGAGAGACAATTACATAAACTGTAATAGAAAAAGTACTGCCGATACCATCTAGTCAAATGATTTTATTTTAGTTTTATCCATAGTAATTTTATATGCAACAAGTATTGATAAAAATATATGTACTATATATTATTTTTTAGTGTTTAAACTTTCAAGTTATAATTCAATTATTTCAAAATAAAATTCATAAGCATTTTGCTAATTAATAAATTATTATTATATGAAGCAGCATAAAATTTGCAATTAAGAAATAATTATAATGATAATTAATACCTCCTCCAAGGACACTTTGACGTAATAAGTTTATTTTTAATATATTATTATAAATGTTGAATATTATTTTATAATAGTTAGCAAAAATAAATACATGCGTTTGAAAATTAAATCTTAAAAATTAACAATACAATGTTTGAAATAAATAGCTTTTAATGGAAAACAGATGTACTGTGAACAGAAAAATATAATTCACTAAATTAAGGAACTGTTAAATTCTTGATTTTCGTTCATAATAAAAGCTCACCGTTTAGCATCAGATTCTTGAATTGCTTCGTTGCCACTACTACTGCCGCTATGAGACTCATCCTCGGTATCGCCTTTATCATTGAAGCCACCAGCATTGCTACGTAATCTTAACTCTATATCGGCATCATGTTCTTTAATTTCTTCAATTTTTTCTGGTTCCAAAGGTACAGCATCGGCTGCCTCATCAATATCCTCCAAATCACTATCTTTGTCTTTCTTCTTCGATTTTGCTTTCGACTTTCTCGATTTCAGCGATGATTTTTCATCCGTGACATACTTGCTCTGAGAAAAATTATTTTTTGTTGAAAAATGTTTCTTTAGTGTAAATAAAAAAAAAACTTTGGCTTTTACCTCATATAAAGGCCAGAAAGAAGCAAAGAAGCCTACATCTTCTGTTAAATTCGGGAATATCCACAAATGCAATTTGCCACCAGTCACTGCCCACACTATGGTGAATATAATAAGACGTATTACCGTTAAAGCCAATATGAAAACTAAAAAGCCAGCTGCCACTAAAGAAAGATAGTAGACTCCTTTACGCAACATGGGAGGCCACAAGGGAAACATACAGATTGCTATGGCGCCCAATAACAATATTAAACCATAAATCCAATAGTGTATGGGTATGGGATCATAAATCCATACATAAGCTTCGGAGCCATCCACAAATACTTGTTCCGGATGCATATCCAGCCGAATTTTACGTTTCTTCTTCTCTTTCTTTTCACCAATGGCCGATGTCCCCCCAGCCTCATCACTAACACCATTATTACCGCTAGCTTCAGCCTCTACTTCTGTGTCTTTCTTATCATCTTTTTCTTTCTTTCCTGGCTTTTCCTTTATGCTGTCTTCCTTTTTATCTTCCTTTTTGGGGACCTTTCCTCCACGCAAATCATCTATGCTTATGGGTACTTTTTTAGCACGATGGAAAAACTTGTGCTCCAGCATAATATCTAAAAAGTCCACGGCTTGTTCGCGAGTCGTAAAGAGAGCAGTTTCACCTTCGGCGAATACAGATTTCATTAGAGCATCAATAGCTTTATTTGAAGTGAAATATTCAACATTGTGGCTTAAAAATTTCGTTTTCTTTGTCTTGATATTTTTTTTCAGCCACTTAGCGACCTTAATTTCATCTTTGGAAGGTTTTTCTACTTGTTCCTCACCAGGCCCTGTGTATTCCTGTTAGTAAAAACATTGTCATTATTAACTTAAAAAAAATTATTTTATAGTTTGGTAGCTTCAATCATTTTTGGCACTGCTATATTTTTAACTCGCCTTATACATACAAGTATGTAGTACATAAAAAAGTTTATAAATACAATTATTAAAGCAGAAATATTTGTAAAAATAAAGCAAAGTTGCCTTATGGCAACTCTACTCTGGCCACCAAAGTACTCCCCAAATTAAATTTGATTTTTTATAAATAATTTCTGGAATTGAAATAATTCCAGTAAGATTTCATTAATCATTAGTAAATCAGGCGTGAAGAATGAAGAAGATGTTGTTTTGCCTTCGTGGCTGATTCAATAATGAGGACAAACATTTTAAAAAGAAAATTAAAAAAAATTGTTAGATAAACCAAACAAATGCAAATTTCAAAGACTCGAATTCAATTTCAAGTTTTATTGCACAATGTAAATACAGTTTGCGCCAACTTCGACTGCCTGAAATTTAAATAACTTTTCGATTATTTGTTTTTTATTTTATTTTTTTCTTTAGATAATATAAAAAAATTTTATAAACAATTGTTAAAACTCGTAAGAAAATACCCTCAACATTTTAATACTGCAACAGCTTCCAGTATAAACATTATAAGAACCTTAATTACCCGTTTTGAGATCCAGGGTTTAGTAGGTAATGAACCACGAAGAACTGTTGCTCGCCCTGTGCGCACTTAATAGAGTTATCGGTCTACATTTTTTCGCAAATAATGCTGGAGAACGAGAAACCGTCTCCGGAACGGTATATCGGGCAATGTTGGAAAATGTTCTACTTCCGGCAGTTCTCAATAATCCTGACATATGGTTCCAGCAAAATGAATCTCGAGAGCATATCGCGAAGAAAACAATGGCGATTCTGCAAGAACTTTTTGATGACCGAATAATTTCAAAAAATACGGATTTTCCATGACCTCCTCGTTCACCAGATATGACGGCCCTTATATCTTTTTTGGGTTTTCTTGAAGGAGCGAATTTGCGTCAACAAACCACAAAACATCCAGCCAGCAGAATATTCGCACAAAAATTGCCGAATTGGAGCCAGAAACGTTGCGAAACGTAATGCAAAACCTCTTGAAAAGAGCCATTAACTGCCAACTTGAAAATGGAGGCGATTTAATGGACGTTTTAGTAGCACCAAATGAAATGTTACATATGGACCAGCTAAACCATATAACAAACATGGATAAATAATCGTAATTAATTTTGACTCACGTTGATTAAATAAAAAATAGTTACATAATTGCTTTAAAAAAAATAAAAAAAAAAATAAAAATCAAAAAGTTATAAGACTTTCAAATCACTCAGTCGAAGTAGACCCACCCTGTACCTATGAAACGCAGGATAAAATAAAATTACATGTCGAATTTTTTGCCTACAACGACAACGTGCATAAAAATTACGAATTGGACAAATTTTGTTTTCAAAATCGCTGATGGCGAGTAGTTAGCACATTGGTTCTGCAACCTGAAGGACCAGCGTTCGATTCTCAGCCCCGTCAAGTCAAAAAACAAAAGTTTTTTATGAATTTTGTGTGCTACAGCAGGCACCTTCGTCGGTATTTGAGCAACAAAGCAATACGTCGGCGAAATAATACAATAAATAAATCGGCCCCCCTTAGCTTAAAAATAATGCGTCAAAATGAACATCAGAGACGTCGCAACTTTGCTTTATAATTAAAACGTCACTGCAGAGTTGTACAATAATTAAGCTCTATCTTGCTACCACTTTCGTCACCTGTCTATTCTATTATATGATTTTAAGTTGAAAATTTACAAAAATATTAATTTTATCAAGCAAATTGAAAATGAACTTGATTTTAAAAATACGAAGTTTTTGTGAATTTCGTAAAATTTCTACAAGTAAAATATCGAAATCACACAATATTGACGTTTTTACAAAGTTCGAATTAATATCGAAAATTCGAATTAAACTCGGAAATTTAAATTAATTACCAAGTTTTGAAAACTGTGATTAATTTCGAGAATTCAATCAAGTTAATTTTGTAAATTGGAAAAAATTTCACAAAAAAAATTTAAATAACTAGTATAACGAGTATATATGTATATAACTAAAACGAATTACTGTATTACCATCTATAACAAACGCCAAGGTTTTTCTGATTCGACGTTTAATTTTTTTTAAATATTATAGCAGAACGAGGTGTTTTTTGAAGTTTTTAGTTTTCTAGTTTTTAGTATTACTAGCTTATATATTTATGCCACAGCTATGTTTAATAACAAACAATACTTATATGAAATTGTAAAAGGAATAAAAATAATTTATTTGTAGTGTTATATTGTGGTTGATATTAATTAAAATCTTCTTACTTCATTCAAGTCCTCATCATCACTCATTTTTAACGAAAAAATATAAAAAAGATGTTTTAAAAATTGATATTAAAACTCCCGCTACTTAGTATGTAGCTACAAGGCTAGAATATAAATTAATTTGAAAAAGTTTAATATGTTTGAAAGAAAAATTTCACAACTCTTATAATAATGTAAACTTTCAAGACACAAATACGAATTTCAAACACAAACAGAAGCAGAATTGACACGTTGTTTATTTTTAAGAACACAATTCAAATATAAAAATTTAATTTTAATATTTAAACAAATGTTTTAAATATTAAATAGCAATTTGGCAATAATAAAAATTTAATAACAAAGATATTAACCACTTCATCTTCGGGCACCACATTATAACCATCTTCCTCCAAAATTTCACCAGTTGACATTAGGAATAGCTTTTATAAAAGAATTTATTTAAAGAATACAGGCGAAGGAAATTTTGTAATACTTTGAATTCTTATTATTTGTTTTATTAAAAATTGTAATTCTATAAAAAGCAAATTCAATTTTAAAATATAAATGTTGATTGTAATAGTTGAAAGTAATCACTGAATCATAACTACTACCATATAATAAAGAAACCCCCCACTTTTCCACACATATATATAAATATATACATATTTATACATATACATATATCTATATATAACAAATAACTTATTACAACAAATAATTACTCTCTTATTAACTTTACTCTACAACAGCAATACAACGATAGAATTGAGACGCAAAATTAAATTATTGAAAACTTTCTCCAAAGAGAAAAAAACACATTTTATTTCAATTATTTGAAGCAACTATTTTTTTAGTGAAGAGTGTTTTTGTCAAAAGATCGCCAAATAACTAGTTGCCACAATAATATGAAATAACTAACCAGTATTTGTTACATTTAAAATACCAAATTTCCTTGTTACATTAAAAAAAGTTAAGTTTTAAAAACTGAAACCAAATTGGCGATATGGACGCATAATTTCATTTGCGGTTTTGCCGAACAAGTAGCTTAGCAATGTCAATATTTTGTTTAATATTGGCGAATACGAATATCTGCACCCATATTTAACGAAAACGAATACGAATATTCAAGCTGAAGTTTAGAGCCAGCCAATATTTCAAATTATTTAATTGAAAAAAAATCTCCCCTTTGCATCAATAACAATAACATTCAGATGGCTGAATTTGAGATTATTAACTAAGCACCTGAAAGCCACCGCTGAACATTTCCCATCTTAGTTTCCTTTAATTCGAAAAAACTAGAAATATAAAAACGAGGAATATTAAGTGGAAAAACGGGTGGCAAAGGCCGTCGACCCACTGACATGTTGGAAAGTAAATAAGGAAAATATGAGCTTCTTTTACGCATAGCCAGGCCTTTCACCTGTAGTGACATAGCCAACAAGTGTTCCGAACGAGCGAATGTTTAATGGTGCGGTGCTTATTTACAAACCGTATCGCAATAGGCTTGACAGAGAAAAGGTTTCAAACCATTTTAAATCTATATTTTTTACGTTTTTTTTTGTTATACTTTTTTTATCTTGAACCAGCACTCAGCAGATGACCCCTACACATGTGGTGCATTGTGCTGGTACTACAGGAAACGGATAGTAGGAGAACTGACAGAAGGTGAAGCTTCTGTATCTTACAACACTGTTTTTGCCCGTTATTTGTTTTTATAGCAGTGTTATAGCGTCTCTGATGTGAAGGAGACGTATTAAATTTTGAAGCTTCGTTTTTAGTAGCCATTTTTAGTAATTATTTTACTTCCCCGGTGCTACACAATACCACCGAAGGAGGGCGTTCTGATGTGCCTGTGGACAATTTTATATATTGAAAGTTTTCAAAAGGAGTCATTTCGTAGTATTCCGTCATGATGTAGACTATCAGTCCAGATGTAAGTTCTATACCTCTTGTCTTTCTGGTGGCAGTGGAGAGTAGATCAAAATGAATCGTGGTTTGTTGGGAAGTTTAAATCTTGAAAACTACTGGACCAAATTGAATACTTCCTTTTGTGGGTTTGTTCGTAATTGCTACAAGTCTAGGAAAAATTAAAACGAAAAAAAATAAGACCACGAGGAGAGATTGGGGCCAATTTCTGTATCTCCGAAACTATCTAACCGATTTTAATGAAATTTAAAAAATGGAAGAAAGTTGTGCTTCGTAATGTCAAAACTTCGCAATGATACGAGGCATGCTGTCAAAGGATTAATGGGCAATGTCATTGTAGCCACTATTTTTATTGGAAACTTTAAACGTGAAGATGTTTTGAGTTCACGCATTCCAATAATGCCATCCGATTTCTCGTTTGAATTCAAAAGTGTGCAATTTCTAGTGCGTGTTGCGTGCAAGGCCAGACTTTGGGAAATTGTGGAACTAACTTATAATTTCCAGTATAATTTCACGGGTCTTTACACGCTGTCACTTCACGTGTCGGCAAACCATCATTATTATTCATTTATTGGCAAAAAAATGGAAAAAGAGGTTCTGAGGGCAAGCAGTTACCGTGTTGGCTCTGCAAACCATAAGTGCACGGGTTATATCCCAGCCCAGTCAAGCAAAGAAAATATTTTTCTGAGTTTTCTATGTCTCAGCAATCTCCTTCGTCGGTATTTAAGCAATAAAATATCGGCGAAGTAAAATAATAAATAAAATGGCTCTCCTTAGTTTATAAATAATGCGTCAAAATTAACATCAGAGACGCCGCTTCTTTGCTTTATAATTAATACACAACTACAGATTTGTGCAAGAATTAAGCTCTATCTTTCTACCAGTCACCACCTGGTGTATGCTCTACACTTTCCCTCCCTCTCTCTCTCTATCTAGTTCCAATGCAATGCATTGCATGCGTAGGGGATTTCCCCGCAGCACTGGTTCAAGATAAAAAAAATTTTTTGTTTCTCATAGAGTATTACAATAAATATGTACATATAAAATGTGAATTCGAACTGTTTTGAGTTTTTAATTTTTTTTTTATTTTGCAAAGTGAAACGTCAGGGGTCCGCTACTATATAATAAAATGGAATGTGACTCCAGTTTGTTCTGTCTAACTCAAAATGCTTTAAAAAAATGTTGCTTTATATTGGTGATACGTTTTAGTATATAATCATAGTATACATAACTTGAGATTTTAATTATCTAATGGTTTTAAAGAAAATTTCTATATAGAATAAATATGTATGTATATATGTAATTCTTTTAGTTTTTTACCTCTTTTTTATAATAATTATTCATTAATTATTCAAGCCCTGAAGACTTTTTTCATATAAAAATCATCCGTTTTTATTGTAGCGCGCGTCACAAAACTTTGCGATTAATAATTGCGCAACAAGTACCTGTTAAAATTATGTTTTATACCATTCGAAAGTACACTACGTATAAGTTGACCGAAGATAAAATAATTTATTCTATTTTAATCCGAGAACGCGTACGACTGTAGTGTTCCCCACGCAGGATTTGTCCATATGGCAACATTTTTTTTATTTAAGAGTTTTAATTTCAAGAGAAAGCTTGTCATACACAGAGTGTACTAGAGCTGCATTTCGCTAAAGTTAAATTTTTTTTAACACGAAACCTGTTTTAAGTGACGTGTTCAAAAGCTTTTGTAGTCAGGTGAAGGTATGTTTTCAAAATAAACAAACAAACAGACAGAAGTACGTAAGTGTATCATCCAACAAAATACCACTGCATATGCATTTGAAAACCTTTTCACGTTTTAAAATACTTTTTCCATTTTCTTGCGCTACAAACAGTTATATGTGCATAATCAAAAAAAAAAATAAGGAGAAAAATGAGATCTTTAAATTGTATAAAGTTGGTATTACAAAAAAAAATTTGGTGTATTATTTTCTCTTAAAAAAAGAAAAGCAAATAAAATCGTTAATTTATACTTTTAGTTGCTGTTAGTGCTTCATTGTTATTGATCCTCAATTATTCATCAGTCACGAACACTGGAGAGAAGTATGTACATATTCTACCAAGTAGAGTATTCTATTTATAAATCGAGTTTTTCTATTATTTTACTTTTTTTTACTAAATAAATTAAATGTAGTACATATTTATAAATTCAGAAATGAAATTGTATATACATACATACATAAATATATTTGCAATACATATACATTTTAAATTGCCAGACAAGGGAAAAATTTAAATTATTTAAATTTTAATTTAGTATATAAGATATTATTATTTTTATATATACATATATATGTATATTTTTTTAATTAAAAATTACACTTCATAGGAGTAGAGAAAAATAAATATTTTGAGAGAAATTCTGTTATATTTAACAACCGGTAAATGAATTTAAAAAAATATGGGAGTTGGTTAAGCTTGCAGGCCATGCCCGAAATTTCGCTCTAAGCTTAACGCAAATACTTATCGAAAATCGATTGGACAAGAAACGGAGTAATTAAAAACAAACATATTTTTTTTTGCAAATTTTCGACACTGTTTTTCTAACCATTTTACCGATTTTGGTCAAATTTACGTCATTCGAAAAATTTCTTCAAGTCTTTAAAAACCAGTGAATATCTAAAAGGTATTTGACGACGACTTTTGGAGTTATTTGAGAAAAACGATTTTTTTTAATTATGTATTCGTTCAGTGATATCTCTGGAACGAATCATCCAATTTTAAGCAGCAGTCGACTTTTCTTTTTGAGGTTAACTCATTAGATTTTTAATTTGATCGGCTTAGTAGTTATTCTCCAAAGACGGCAAATAATATGTCCGCAAAATATGCGTGTTCTTCAGCATTTCAGTAATGATTTTTGTAGTGGTCCAACATTTTTGGGTGGTGAAGCTTAATTAATTATTTTACGGATCTGCTTTTTGCACGTTCTCTGTTTATAGCAGTGTTGAAGCTTCGGTTTTGTAGACATTTTTATTATTATTTTACTTCGCCGGTGCTACCCAATACCAACGAAAGAGTGCGTTCTGGTGTGATTGTGGATTGCTATCAGCTGAAGCCGGTATTGTTCAGTGACCAGAGACTATGCCTTCGCCACTGAAGCCCTACGACAACAACTGACACACAAAGACACACGAATGCACATCAGAAAAATGCGAGATGTTGTTTTTTTATAATTTTAATCTGAAACTGGTATTGAACCGAGGCTGTGTAACCGCGAATGAAAAAACAAAAGAAAATTCCAGATATTTTTCTTCCAAATGTGTTCTCGTCTAAACTCAGACATATAATCTACATTTTAATGCCGTTGACATTGTATCTTTTTTTCTTCCAATTTTTTTTGTGAAGTTTTGTAAACGTCACTTTTTTAAAATTTATTTAAATAAAAAATTACACTATTTCCAGACCAAGGATCAACTGATAACATACATAAAACTAAGGTACAAACTCACACACACACATCTATAAATACATTATACCATTTGTTACTATAGTAATTATTAACTATTTTCATCATACTCTTGTTATATATCGTCATATAAAACGTAAAACCATGTAACTACATTTTTTTAGATTTTGCAAAGAGGGGAAAAACTTAATAAAGTAGTTAAGTAAGCAACCGGAAAAAAAAGTTCCTTTAAAACTTGCACGAAATTAACAGAATCACTAATTTATAGTAAAATATAAAAACTTTGTACGCACGTGCATTTTCACATGGTACGCAATATTCAATAGAAAACCCAATTTTTAAATTTTTGTCACTTACATAGTTTTACGTTTCATATGACGATATATTTTTCATCGTTTTATAACTTCACACTTTATTTGTATATACTTATTTATTATAACTATTATATCTACGGCAACTCGATGACGCAAAGCAGTGAATCGGAAAAAAGGCAATGCCACAAAATACTAAAAAGATAAATATTCAGAAATATTTTTGTGAAAGTAAACCTTGTGTCGCTTTCCCCGGTAGTCTATTGAGTAGTGTGCTAGTTTCTCAGTGGGGGGGTTCTAGGTTCGATTCCTAAGAGAATCTGGTCTGTATAACTACAACACGTGAAAGATTTTTCACAACAGGTATCACCATGGGACCATAATAAATTGAACCCTGTGTGTTAGGACCTTTCTTTACCTTTACATCCAACAACCATTACTTTTCTCATCAGGGTAGTATGACAAATAGAATTAAATTTAAAAAGTATGGTCGCCTTTTATTGCAGTTTTTTAACTATTGCCTATCAAAAATAAACCTTAAATGTTTAATTTCCCATACATAATTCCTTCTTCCACTTCTCAGAAAACATAACCTTTGCGGGAGTCATACATATGTACATAATTTAAATATTTCTTGATTTTTTATACGAAATGTGTAAAAAATAAAATGTCGTTTCAAATTATAAATACTTGTGTATATTAAGCATTAAATATATACACCTATATAATAAATCACAGATTATTGCAAATAAAGTTTTAAATTAGATTTTGCTTCAGATGAACAACTTACTGAGGAGAACAAGAAAAAGTATCAAAAAAAAAGCAACAATCACAACAAAATTTAAGCGAAATCAAAACATAATTATTAGTTTTTCCTCTGGGATCGCATTACAAGTTTTATATTAAAAAAGTAATTAACGATATAATTTTTTTATTTTTAATTTGTTTAAAATGGGGACTTCAAAATTAAACATTTTCTAGCATCGTCATCACTTTTTTTCTTCTTTCTATGCACACAAAAACAATTTATTTATGATACCACTTGGAAATTGGGGAAATTTTTTCTCTAACACATTTTCCACATAATTTGAGATCATTATTTCGACATGATTATAAAATTTACCTTACGTTTACGGGATCTTTTCTTTTCGGACATGCTAAATTTCAAATATTTCACTTTTTATTTATTCAATTAAATCTGAATTATAGCATTAGTTTATCAAATATATAATCAAATCTTTTTTTTCTTTAGTTCCGTGTTTTATTATTTGGACAATTCCTCCCCAACTTCTATTTTGTTTTTTGCGTTTTTCAATTCACACTGTCAAAAGAGAAGTGAGCGAGAAATGTGGTATTAATTAAAAGAGGATGACTTAACTTGAAGTTACCAGATTAAATAATGCTCTATCAAATTCAGCAAATAAACAAGGCGAATTCATACCGGATGAACTTATCCGCCCAGCTGACCGACTATTTACTACTGTTTAATGTCAAATTGTATGAATTATTTTGAAAGTACACAATGATTTTTGTTGTTGTACTTCTGTGTTTATATGGTATCAATTGGCCTTGCAAATAACTTGGAAATATACTCTGCAGTTACACATGCCACAAGCAAACATATATTATCATCTAAAAATTCTTCGAAATACTCGAATCTATTGGTACTATGTTTTATATTTACACATTCCACTGTCACTTCATTTTAAAAATGTCGGTGATGCGTAAACTTCAAAAAATTTGTTTACTTCTAAAATAAAAAAAATAAATAATGAAATACCTTTTACTATCGAATCGTAATCAATTTCTTGTAATCATTAGCTTCCCTGATTTCCCCGTTCATCATATAAAAAAAATTTTTTAAGAACGGCAAACATTTGTTACTATTAATATTATTTTAATAATATTAACGCTTTATATTTAACAATTTTTCGAGTTTGATTATATTTACTGATATTTTAATCTGGCATCTTACGTGTAATGTAATACGGTAGCACTTAAAGTCGCCATCTAACATCAATTTTCTTTTCGTAAACAAAAGTCAGCTGCTATGATGTTTTTTCTTGAGTTTCTTAGCTATGTTTGAAAACACATATGTAACTTTAGTACAACATCGTATTATTCTATATAATAGTAAGCAATAAATCTACTATTTACTATAAGGCAAGGTCGCTTTGAAAAGTACAAAGGAAAAGTTACATAAACGGATGTTTGCTTTGAAAATACCGATTTTAAATATCCAGAATGTTTTAAGCATTTTACGACAAATGCATATTAAACGCATTGAGCTGTACAGGGTAAATATGATTGGCATATATGCATCCATACATATTTAAAAACATTGTTTACGCGCTTACAGAAGTGCTGTCATATACTAGGAGTTGAAGAATCTGCAGATCAAAATACTATTAGAAAAGCTTATATAGATTTGGTAAAAAAGGTGCATCCCGACTCGGGTTTGCCCGAAGCTTGTACAGAGCGTTTCCAAGAAGTGGATGAAGCTTTTAAGTTATTGCAGGAGAAATTTGCTAAAAATCGGCGCGGTATCTATGAAGATGAAGAAGAAGAGGTTCCAGATATTCGGCATACAGTCCCGCAGCATAGACAATACCTAAACTTTGATGGCGTTGGAGTGGGTAATCCATTTCAACGCCAAAAACAATATCAGCAAATAAAAGCCATGAAGGCGCAAGAAAGAGTTTTGAAACATCGTTTAGATAAGTCACAAGCAGGAGAAAAAACCGTGATGAAAAAAGGTACTTTTTTTAAAAACCATGCTATTAAAACAAAATATGGGTTTGATCGTTTGGTAGAAGATTACATACAAGAAGCCATGTCTAAAGGGGACTTTAATAATCTAAGTGGTGCCGGCAAACCTTTAACACTTGCCCAACAGCAAAATCCTTATTTAGATTTCACCACACATAAATTAAATAAAATTTTAATAGATAATGGCTTTACTCCCGAATGGATTACGCTGCAAAGGGATATACGTGAAGCATTGCAGCAACTCAGAAAAGACATAGCAGCTGAAAGAATTTATTTTGGAGAATACCCATTAGTCGAAACGGAATTAAAAAATTGGCAAATTATGTTACAGAAATACAAATACGAAGTACAGCAAATCAACAAAAATATTGATAAATATAACTTAATTGTACCTATTTTGGAAAATCAATTGTTCCGTATCAATGTAGAAGCATTGAGTGAAAAGATACTAAATGATCCAAAAATAGCCAAAAATCAAAAAAGACCTGAACTTATAGCAGCAAATAACACAAATTCCTCCAACCAACAGGGCAAATCAGATTTGTTATCTATTTTAGGTTCTTTGTTTTAATAGATACTGTATATAAAATATATAAAATTTTATTAAAACATTATAGTAAAATTATTTTAAATTAGTGATATGTTTGTTAGAAAATAATAAATATGTTTGGTTAGTTTTACAAATGCATTTATACAATCAAATTAATTTCATAAATATTTACAAAACACATTTTGTTCTTTTGTATTGAAAAAATCAATTAGGCAAATATAACTTTGCCCTCGTTACTTAAACGGGCTGCTCCTGTCGCTACTAAACGTAAAGCTTTAGGGAAAGCATAATATTCTGCAGTGTGTATGCGTTCACTAAGAGATTCTTCTGTGTCACCCTTTAAAACTGGCACTGCTGACTGCACTATTATACCACCAGTATCAACACCCTTGAATAATAAATAATTCATTACGTATTTCTTTTGTTTATCAGATTTATTGCTTACCTCATCTACAAAATGCACAGTACAGCCAGATTCCTTATCTCCTGCCTGCAAAGCTTTTTTCTGAACATGTAATCCCGGATATTTTGGCAGGAGAGATGGATGTATGTTCAGCAATTTTCCCTTCCATTGCTTAACAAAATTCTCACTAAGAATTCGCATGAAACCAGCCAAGCAAACAATGTCAATTTTAGCTTGTAGTATTATTTTTGTCATTTCGGAATCAAATTCTTCTCTTGATTTGAAATCTTTGTGATTTATCACAGCACAAGGTATTCCGGCATTTTTAGCTCTTTCCACACCCTTAACGTTTGCTTTGTTCGATATAACTAAAACAATGTCTGAATTCAAACATTGTGAAGAGTCTCGAGAAGCATTAATTAAAGCTTGAAGATTGGTGCCAGACCCCGAGATCAGAACCGCTACTCGTTTGCGAGAAGAATTCATAACACTCTTGCTTTTTTTTAAACAAATTTCAAAATTATCAATTTTAACTTGCGGCGCTGTAGCAGATTCTCTTTTTGTCACAAGGCCCACTGTAGAAGCACGTTCTGTGTATTGGATAAATTGTAAAACTTTTTGCTCATTTTTGGGATCTACCACTAAAACCATGCCCAACCCACAATTGTAAGTTCTTTGCATTTCAGTTGATTTTATATTTCCCGCATGCGCCAACCAAGCAAATACCGATGGAATAACAAAGTTTTCTGCATTAACTTGAACAGCTAAATCACTCCTCAGTATTCTGGGTATATTTTCTGTTAAACCTCCGCCAGTTATGTGCGCCATAGCTTTTACCAAACCTTGTTGAATAAGAGGCTGTAAAGCTTTTACATAAATTTTTGTAGGCCTGAGGAACTCTTCACCAAATGTCAAACCGCTGAAGGGAGCAACATCAGTAAATTTAACTCCGGCCAATTTCATAACAGCGTGAACCAAACTGAAACCATTACTGTGCACACCGGACGATGGTAGTCCGATGACAACATCACCAGGTGCTATTTTTTCTGTAAGCGGCAAAATTCGTTCATATTCAGCAATACCCAGAGAAAATCCCGCCAGATCATAAACATCTGATTTATAAAGCAATGGAACCTCTGCAATATGAGTTTCTATTAAACTAGCAAGCGCTTGTCGTGAACCCTCGGCAACACCATTCATTATTTCCGCAGCGTGCTCTTCCTTTAACTCGCCGCAGGCATAATAGCTACAGAAAGTAAGAGGTTCGGCACCATTACATAAAATGTCGTTAACGCACATTGCTACCAGGTCTATACCCACTGTAGAATGACGATCAATTTGCTGCGCTATTTTGATTTTAGTTCCCACACCATCTGTACCCATAATCAATATCGGATCTTTAAATCTTTTTGGAACTTCAGTTAATCTCCGGCCATTTTGAGTGAACAACAAACCCGATCTGTTTGCTGAGTTCACTAGCAAAGAACCCTGTAAATCATGATAGTTTGCTTCCAATAGCTCGTTCCTACCAAAATTAACCAATTTACTGGCATATTTTTCTAATGCGTCTTCAAAATTTTTAATTTCTATTTGATGTTTTTGCGTACAATTAGAAAGTTTCCTCTTAATTACACCCAAAACTTTGGCCCCTTTAATGAATTTCCAATCTGAGCAACTCTTCGGGACGACCAATACCATACCTATGCCACAGTTAAGTGTTTGCAGCAACGACTCAGGAGCAAGTTTTAGCCTCCCTGCTAACCAGCCAAAAACCTCGGGCACTTTTAAATCACCAAAATCTAAGCAAATCTCATATTTTGAAGGTAAAATGCGTGATACATCTGGTATTAAGCCTGAAGCAATATGAGCTATTGCCTTAACAACTTTCAGCCGCAAAAGTTTTAACACTTCTAAGACATATACCCGGGACTGCTGTGCTAAATTATAGCCTACAAGCGAGTTTATAATTAGAAACTATTTCTAATGCACGCATAACGAAATAGCTCGCTTACCTAAAGTTTTTGTAACATCACCAAATTCAGATTTCTTGTTAATATCAACATTTTGATTTTTCAAAGCTGTTAAAATGGAATTGAAGCCACTACAATGTAAACCAGAGGAAGGTAATGATATAAGCAAATCTCCTTCTTCGTACAACTCAAACTTGGGCAATTCCATGCCTTTTTCTACAAGACCCACGCAATAACCCGCCACGTCGTATTTACCGACCTCATAAACTGAAGGCATTTCAGCAGTTTCGCCACCTTTGGGAATTAAATTAAAAAAAATTATATTGTTAATTTTTTGTTTTGACAAATGCTTAAACCTCTGAACCGAAACAAGAATTTCTTTGGAAACAAAAATATACAATTAAGTTTTTGTTTACGAAAGAAAGTTTTCTTCCCATTTCGAATATTACTATTTTTACTAAAGAAAAATATTACTGGCAAAAGTATCGAAACAAAAACTCACCTACTAAAGCACATCTAGCATCCCGGCAACCTTCTGAAATGCCTTTAACAATTTGAGCCGCCAATGGCACTTGCAATTTACCACATGCTATATAATCTAGGAACGCCACTGGTTCAGCTCCAGATTCCAAAATATCGTTAGCACACATAGCAAATAAATCATAGCCCAATGTCTCATACAATTCCTGACTTAAGGCCAATTGAATTTTTGAACCCACACCATTTGTGGCCTCACAAATAACTGGATTCTCAAATGACAACTGCAAAGCAACAATACTTTTTGATTAACAAGAACATCCCCAATATGCAAACCATTACCTCTTTCAACCTAAAAAGGCCACCAAAACCACCCAAACCGCCTACAACGCCGGGCCTTTGGGTACCGCGCGATAAAGGCTTAATACGTTGTACTAGATCATCGCCTGCGTCTATATCAACACCACTATCCTTATAAGACAACGAAGGTTGAGACGCTTTTTGGCTAAACCGTACAAAGAAATGAAATACATTTTATTGTTATTATAAAAAGTTTAGAAAATGTTTATTGGTTAAATACAGTGCCGCCAAAAAATATAGCACAGTTAGAAGTTGCGTGATTTTCTACTAAATTCTTAGTATTATTTTCATTGCTCTTTGATGTAAAGGAGTGAGTATTCTGTTAAAAAATAATTTTTACTTTCACATAATTATAAAGGGTTCTTTTCATATGAATTGCACATAATAATAAAGAGTAAAATCAAATGATAAAAATTAACAGAAAAAATTGAGTTATTGCTCTAACCAACTTTAAACCTCCAACTCGAAACCAACTTTGGGTTTTAGTTAAGAAATCGGAGGGAGGGAATTCTTAAAAAACGACGTGAAAACCTGACCAACCTAATGATGCGCTGCTCTAAAGAAAAAAAAGACACATAACAAAATATTATGTATATATTGACACCATTTAGTTATATGTTTTACTCCGTTTGCTATTATATATCGAAAATAGTGTTACTTTTTGTCGTAAAAACTCTGTCCTTCGAACTTATTTTGTAAATTATTTCAATAAAGGTCGCCTAAGAAACAGAAATGTTCTTTGCCGTAGAAATATTTCTTTTACTGAGCACCCTTTAGACGGCATGTTTTTTACATCTGAATGAGCCAATTTACACTGGCACAATTTTTGTTCTTTCTAAAAAAACACTAGACTAATTCATGTGGCATAAAATGTATACGTATACATAGCTTTGTATGTGTTAGTATTTTACTTATTCATTTGATTTTTGTTTTTCGTTACACACATTTCGGAACATACCTGGCGGAAGTATGACGGGGTTAAATGACACGGAATTGGGAAGGAGGCATTCCAAAGTAATTTTTTTTTTTAATTTGTGACTAGTATAAAAGAAATTGAAGACTTATTTTTATAAAGTAAAACATATACTGGTATTTTTTTAACGTGGTAACGCTGGCTATGAGTTGATATCTATCAACAAAGTACTCATTGTGCCAATCTCATCCGTCGGTACGTTAATGTCATTAGAGAAAGTCAAATTATGACGGATTCTATGTGCCCCGGCCTTTAGGACTCTAAAAAAAAGAGAAACACAGAGCCTGTGTTTTCGTATATGTATATATATTAGTTTTATGCTGCTAATACGGTGTTGTAACTGGTTGAAAAATTATGCCAACCAAATTACCATTCCGTTCACCGCATTTGCCGGCAAGGTGCCATGTTATGCTAGCATAATTGTTATCGTCTGAATTGGCTCACTTGTCAAATTTTTCACCGCAAAATACGTACATGTCGTGTGAGTTCTTTAAAACAAATTTTAATTAGAGCGGATTCTATTTTCAAGTAAAATGAGTATATTTTATAAAACAAATTCTAAGTTCAGTGCTAGTTTTTTCACCGCAGTTGTACATATGTATTTTAAAATGAAATGCTATAGTTACAATTTAAAAGCCTTTTTGGCAATATCCGTACGGAATTGTGAACCAGCGCCAGAAAAAGTAATTCCCTGGCAAATGTTTGTAGCATCTAAGGCTGCTTGCTTTAAATTATTACGTAAAGTGACCGCTATTAATACGCGTCCACCATTGGTGATATATTTAGAAGCCTTATTAACGGCTACACCACTATGAAAAACAATCTGATCCTTGGAATTTGCAGGTACACCTGCAATTAGAAATTTGTTTACAAATTCCGCCTGGCGTTTTTAATATTTTTTTTACCTTCAATAACACATCCCTTAGTAGAACTTTCCGGATAGCCAGCACTAGCCATAATGACGCCAACAGCATTTAAGCCCACATGCCATTTCAATGAAATCTCATCTAGCTTATTATCGCAACAAGCTGACATAACTTCATATAAATCAGACTGTAATAAAGGCAAAATAACCTGTGTTTCTGGATCACCAAAACGGCAATTGAATTCTAAAGTCTTGGGTCCATCAGGAGTCAACATAAGACCAGCATATAAGACACCCCTATAATCAATACCCTCTTCTTTGAAACCATCTACAGCGCGCTGCAAAATTTTTTTTTTAACCAATTCCAATGTTTCGGATGATATCAACGGACAAGGACAGTAAGCACCCATACCACCAGTATTGGGACCGCGATCATTATCCAATAGTCTTTTGTGGTCTTGGGCAGGTAACATGGCTTGTACACTGTTGTTGTCAACAAATGCCAATACAGAGACTTCTTCACCTGTCAAAAGTTCTTCGATTACCAGAGTTTCACCAGCGGAACCAAATTTTTTTGCGCCTAAAATTTCATCTACTGCTGTGCAGGCTTCTGTGGTATTGCCAGCTACCACGACACCCTTGCCGGCAGCTAAACCTGCTGCTTTTATCACCAAGGCTTTGTAAGGAGCACTGGAAACAAAATAATTATTTGTTAATATTTTAGATACATGCATATGCACAATTGCACGTATTACATACATACATACATAATTAAAACAAAAACTTACTTTAAAATAAACTCTTTGGCCTTTTCACAGTCAACAAAGGTTTTGTAGCGTGCTGTGGGTATATCATGTCTTAACATAAAATCTTTGGCCCATTTCTTATCAGCCTCTATTTGAGCACCTTTTTGTCCGGGACCAAAACAGCGCACGCCAGCTTTCAATAATTCATCTCCCAAACCATTAGCCAAAGGGTCTTCTGGACCAACAATTACTAAATCGATGTTGTTAGTTTGGCACCATTTAGCAATGGCCTGTCAAAACAGAAATAAAAAGGCAAGAATATCGTTATATTACCGGCATTTCGATAAAAAAAAAGTTCAAGTTAACGCAAAAATTTAATATTAACTGAATTTATTTTGGGAATATCTCTTTATATATGAATCTAATTTCAAAAATTGTGCTTTTTCCCGAAAAAAAAAATATGTGAAATGTATTATTACATACTTTATGGTATTCTTATAACGTATTTTTTATAAAAGCAAACTATATAACTGAGGAGGAAAGCATATCCATATAAGTACTATTTCGCTAATGCTTACTTAGCTCATCAATGGATTTTTCCTAATTTCGGACTACAAATACAAGATTTTTATGTTCAAAATTAAACTAATCACGCGAGAATTAAAAGTTAAATACCGAACACAAGACCAAAAATATATAAACACAACCATAACAATCAATGAGTTTACTTTTCTTATTACACATGCATATTTCTATTTTTACATTTTTCTTCTCCTCTTTAAAAATTTTATGTTGTACGCAAATAAATAAATTTTATGAACGGAAAAAAGTTTCATACTACACCAAATAATTTCATACCAATAACTAATCACAATTTAATAATTTTCGATATTCATATACATACATATATCTTTTGGGTTAAATCTGGTAAAAACAAAATTTCTTTAATTTTTATATTTCTTTTTTTCTAAACATTTTGGTACTTTTAACGTATTTTAATAATAATATGGTATCAAAATTCCACTCACACTTTTTACGAAGTGTTTCCTAAAAAAATTACTTTGTTGAACAACACACTTATTCTTTCATTAAAAATATCTGATAGACTGTTCTTGAATTTTATAATTTTTGACTCTTCTCATTTCATACACAAATTACATATATTTTTTTCAATATCAAAATAACCACTACAAATTGTAGCAATATGCTAATGAATAATGCACACCGTGTGCTGTTCTTCTTTTTTAAATAAATTAAACTTTTAATAACGACTTGTTTTATAGTCTTAAGAGAAACTTAAGGAGAAACAAAATATTCAGCTTTAATTTAGATAAAAGTGATTAACATTGACATTGGCACGATCAAAAAATTCATATTTCATTCTCAAAAAAAAATAAAAAATTAATAATAATATTAAAGATTGTGACGACGATTATGATATAAAACAAGCAGATGTGGTTTTCTTGTGACCATAAAGGAATTATATTTATTACCGTTATGGAGTATTGCAATCATAAAATGTCTTTTTTTATATGCAAATTTTTGTGCGATTTTTTTTTACTTGAAAATAAACTCAAGAGAAATGAAATATTAACAAGTTTTGAAAACAATTTACTTTTAAGTAAAATTTTATTTAAGACCAGCAGATTTTTTTACTAAAATAATACGTCCTACCTAAAAATAATAAAGAATGAAAAATACATAAAAATATAGATTAAAATTTATGGGCAACATTGGGATTTAATGGATTTTTTAGGTTTTATAAATACCGCAAAATCGAAGAATTTAATCACAGTTGAAAGTTGTATATTGAATAAGAAGCAACAAAGAAAATAATATTTAAAAAATGAAAATCATCTTAGTAAGTGTTAAATAATATTAAAAATAAACACAAGTTATGCATGCTGGTGAAATTCCCATATTTAAATCTTCGTTTTTTATTTAGTGTTTAATTATTGTATTTATATTGGCCTTGAACTCAGCTTATTCGAAACGTTTCCAATACAGTAATCAGCCAAGCCATAATTCTCGTGCCAAGAAATCTGAACAATTATCAGAACTCGCCAATGTGAAACATAAGAAAAGCTTAACATCATCAACAGCGAGCGAAAGAGAGTCACAAATTCTACACAATAATGTGGAAATAAAAGGTGATGGCAGTTATCACTATGATTTCGAAACATCCAATGGCATTAAGCGGACTGAACAGGGTACAGTTGATGGCACCATGCATGGTACATCATCTTACATTTCTCCCGAGGGTATTGAAATTAAAACTACTTATGTAGCCGATGAAACTGGCTATCATCCAGTTGGCGATCATATTCCTCAAGTGCCCGATTATATTATACGTGCATTAGAATATATACGCAATCATCCTTATATCGAAAAGGACTATTACACAGGCGAAGTCAAAGAACCTTTACTTATTAATGACAAACCATTGACCTCCAGCATTAGCACTAAACGTAGTGCTAAAAGTAAATCCAACAAAAACACCAAGAAAAGCAGCCACAACTCGAAATATAATTTAAGATATTAATTTCATTACACATACATATGTACATAGAGAAGTATATATGTATGTATGGATGTATGTATAAGTATATAATAACAAATTATAAATCTATACATTGTTGATACTGAGATTAATTTGCACATGATTTTTGCCATTGATATTTCTTAAAGAAGTTAGAATTTCAAATAGGTAACTTTACATCTTCAAAGAATAGCTACTCAATTATCGTGGGTACACATCCATATTTTACTACATATTTAATTAGAATTATGCCAAATTTTTAACATATTTTTGTTTCCCAGGGGAATGACGACGACAGTACAAAATTCTATTATTTCCTTCGAAATAAATCATTTTAATTACCTTTAAAAATTAATAAATGAAAAAAATTAATGTCGATAATTTGAAAGAACCAAAACAAAAATTTTTAATTTTCGAGAGTTTAATTAAAAGCAAAACGCATAGCAAAAGCATTGCAATACTAAATCAGACGATTTAATGTTTTGTTTGCTTCAAAAGCACAAACTCATTCACATTACGAGTTGAAATTATAGTGTATGAAAACAAAACTTCAAATTATAGAACGTGGGAGAGCAAGATGAAATTTCTATATATAGAGCAATCAATCAATACATATAAACTAAAATAAATGATTTTGTCTTTATTTTATATTTTGCATAAAGCACAACACATTAAAATAAAGCAGATTATAGAGTGTGGAGGCGAAAAAATTCAGCGATTAAGATGCCATTCAAATAATTTAAAGTTAGCGAGGGGACAAAATCACATGGGTTTTTTTTAATTGATTGAATCATTTTCAAGGAATCTAAAAAACAGTTCGAATTATCGCGCAACTCAAGTTAACGAGTTTCAAATTATGGCTCATATTCATAAAAAAACAAAATGTATTTCAAATCTATTTTAAGAAAATTTTGTATTGAAAATTTTAATTAAAATACACTTTAAATGCAATTTCAGTTTTATGAATATGGCGGTAAATATGTATGTAAATTATAATTATTACTTGGCAACGTCTGCTTGCATGAAAACTTATTTTAACGCAGCATCTATGCACAATAACGGTTGATGTTCGCAATATATCCAGAAATTGAGTTAACGAAAGTGAAGTTATATAATTATTATTTATTATTTCCGGTTAATCAGGCTATAGTTTTTCGTCACATTTTAGTCAGAATGAATTAAACATGAGACAGCATTCCAAGGGGACAAGGAAAAAAGAACAACGTCTATAAATAGCCAACCCACACAGGCTAAACAGAACGCGTTTTCGGAAGTCGACAAACTTCATTCATCAGTACCAAGATCTATTTATTAGGCATGTGCAACTCGCCATGTGTTTTACAAGTATTTTATACTTGACTGTCAACATTTTTTACTCATTTCTTTATTTTGAGTGAGCGTTGCAAAAGCAATTAAGGCATATATAAATAAAATGTATGTTTTTGTTGCTATTGTAGCCTGTGTGTGTTTACTTTTGAGAGAGAGAGAGAGCGTAGTATCTTTTTTTGACATCCCAAAGTTAATTTACAAAATGCCTGTTATTTTTTGTGTTGTTCATTGTTGTAGAGCTGCATAGACGTAATAAATACTCTTTGATCAGTACTCCTTTCGCCAGTCGGCACATGATTTAAGTAAATTTTAAACTATATATGTATCTATCTATGTATAAAAATTCTTTGACGAAATTGAATACGAGAGTTATCGATTCTAAAGTACACAACTGATGCCAACTTAATTTCTTATTTTATATTTTCTTATTTCAGTCAAACCAGAATCATAAATATATTTTTATATATTTTTTTTTTGTTACCAGGGGAATGACGAATTTCTGCATAATTCTCTCTTAAATAACAATTCAAGTTCTTGACTTAAAAATTGTAATTTATCGGAAGTTGGTATTTAAAACAAACTTAAAAAACTCTGAAAATTATAAAATATATTGAACTTTTTTTTATTTAACCCAGGGGCATGACGAACTTAAGTTTGAAACCTCATTACGAAAGACAAAACGCAACTGACTTCATTTTATTAATATTGTTTGCGAAAAAATTTCTCAGATATATAATGTTCTTTGAAATTTTAATTATTGCAAAAAAAAAATGCTCTGAAAATATTTTTGTTGGAAATTTAGAAAAATTTAAGTGCAAGTAGTGTTAGGTACAGTCTGGAGAATGACATTCGAACAGTGGTACGAAATTTCTTGAAGAATAAAACAGAAGATATTATATTACTGCAAATTACCTATAAAGCTTTATTATAAACTAAATTTTATGTTTCCCTATTTAAATACACGAGGACAGCAAATTAGCCGATAACTTTAGAATCAACCACATATGAAATTTTGTTACATAACTCTTTGGAAATAATTTTAAAGCTGGATAGATAACTATATTCTTAATTACTCAATTTTCAATTACGAGAATATTTTCTGCTAAGATTGGGATCTCGCGGGTGCCCAATTTAGAGTAACGAAATATATGTATGCACCTATAATTGTACATGCGTAAAAAAATAAATTAAAATAAAAAATTTCAAATGCATGCAAAAAAAAATATAAACAATCTTAAGGAAGGCAAATGTGTCCCGGTAGTCTAGTGAGTAGTGTGCTGGTTTATCAGTTGGAGGTTCTAGGTTCGATTCCTAGCAGAGACAGGTATCATAATGGTACCATAATAAATTGGACTAAAGTGGGCTCTGGGACCTTTCTTCGCCTTTACATCCACAACCCATTGAGCTAACCTAAGCAAGGCAAAGTGGAGTCGTCTCCAGTCGCTCTAAAAAAGGTGTCTTTGCTTTGTCGAAATCAGTCGATCGTTATCACCACACTTACAGTGAACTTGCGAAAACGACAAGGTGCACACTTATTTTTACATTGAGTACTTTAAAACATGAAGAAAATTTTAGGGCACTGCATGCAATATTGATCGTTCGCGATCCATATCCCGGAATTACCTAATATTCTGAAATCCAGATCGCTAATCACGCGAGAAATATTGAACGTGTAGCATATTTCATGGTATCAGCTCGCAATACGTAAACAAAACAACACAAAAGAAGAAATGAAAACCAAACAAAACAAAATAAATTCATATCGAGCCTTTGGTGCAATACCGTAGTAACTCAAAATTCGAATTTTTTGAGCTTGGTATGCAGAAATGATCTTTGGGGAAATATATATCTAAAGGAAAAAAGATTATGGTTCTATCTCTAACTCTTCACATTATACAGCTACAAATGTCTTTATTGCCTCCAGCTATTTCCAACAATATTTATTTGCAATAATGAAATATTTCCTTTATGACAAGAAATTTACAAACAGAAAACATTACAAAACATGCCTCTTTATTTGAAAACTTGAAAAATAATTTCTTTAGTAAACGAAAATACTATCAAAAAGATGGCGCACAACTTCAAATGCATTTTTCTCAGTTCACGATTTTTTGAATTACTACGGTATTGCACCAAAGGCTCGATATGTATATAAGCGAGACGCTGTGGAAAACGTAAATAAATGAAAAACTAAATCATTGTACTGAATTTTTGTGTAGTTCGGTTCATAGGCCCTCTAGACCTCTGTGGTTCGGTTGTCTCCCATTTGTTGTCTTACTTTTTTTAAGCAACGACCTGCACAGCACAAAATAATTTAAATATTGACGTGATAAATATTGAATATGTAGCATACCCGCGAGATCCATCAATCCATTAAAATGGTTCGAGATCCAAATATCCCGATATATATTAAACGTGTACCAGTGCCCTTAGAAGTGAAAAAATTTACACATCTACTGCCTGGCCCACGACGTCCCAAAACATTTTCAAGTTTTTAATATCTTCTTTTGATTTATTTGGTATAAGTTAATATGTGGTAGTAAACAGTTGTGGGCTTTTTTCTCAATTTTTCAATTTCAAAAACATGAACAAATTTGAAAACGTCGATCAGCAGATTTGATCGGCGGTTGTGCGTTTTGTGCAAATTAATAGGCGGTGCGCTTTTCAGCCAGCCGTGCCAAGTATTTTTTATATTTATTTATTAATAAACAGTAAAAAAACGGTTAAGGACATTTTTTAAACTTGTTATTTAGAAGAAAAATTACTACAGTGTTAATAGCGTTTGATTAAAATATTCTTAACGATTCACTTACCGGAAAATCTTTGGCATCAACATTCTTTACATATTCACACTTTTCGAGTAGCTCAATACCAAAACTTCCAGGCAAAGTAAAAATTCTGCCCACTTTGGGGCTTTGCGCCAATTTCCAACAAATGGCATGTTCACGTCCACCGCTACCTATAACTAACAATTGTTTACCTTTTGAAGACATTTTTATATAAACTTTTTTTTTTATAATTATAAAGTTATTTATGTATGTATCTAGTTCACTTTTTGTGCACAATTTCTACTTTAATACACAAAACCCACGTGCTTATCTTTGACGACACGTTAATTTTTATTTTTTTGTTATCGTTAATCTTTTTCCAAATTTGTATTAAGCGAGTACACAACACGTTTAAGTAGTGCGAAAATACCTACTAAATTTGCAAAATAAAATACAATTTATTTAAGGGACATATTTTAAAAATTAAAAGATATTTTGTTTCCAAAGTACAAAGTTGTTATTGTTGAAATAAAAAAAAAAAACAATAGAATTGGAATCCAACAGATAGCACAAGTGATGGGTAAGTGAGAAACAGCATGTGATTATTTATTTAGATACATATTTATTACTAAAGGGTGTTTTAGACAATAAGATTTGTCGTACGTAAAATGAGGGAGAAAATAAAATGAAATTCCATCCGTATTTCAAAAAAAGAGAGTAAAAATCGAATTGGTATGGATAAAATCAAGTAAGATGAAAACTACGGATTTAACTACGGCTGTTTGCTTGTTTTCCCCAGGGATGGAGTTCTTGTTCAATTGAATTTTTTTTTTTAATAACCTTGAAAAATATTTTTATAACTTTCGAATATGTTATTTTCGTGGTCAAAATTTTTAGTGTACTTTTAAAAAATATACGTATATTTTTATAAAATTGTGCTGTCGTGGTCTAAAATGTACATTTTGATTTTATAATTGGTATAAATTTATGAAACCAGTTTTCCCTCCCTGGCTTTCTCACATTTGTTTACATAAAAATGCATCCCTGATCTAATGGTGTGTGTTGGTTTTTGAAAAATTTTATAAAATCAAGAGAGCCATACGACTGTCAAATTTTCATCCGTATTTTCCCTCAAAATCTTATAGTTTCATTACATATTACGTTTAGACGATCCGACTTGAGCTCTTATACACAAAAATTTGACATGTCGTACGCCTTGTGGGACAATGTAAAGCACCCTTAAGGCGTTAAAAATGTGTTATTATACTCTTTATATACATCGATCTAGAATTATCGATTTTCATCTAAAAAGTACATTCGATAATCATATATATCGCTTACGGCTTTGGCTCTATATATAATTGTTCATACATACATATATATGTATGTATATCATAAGCTTTTATCAAGATGATGAATTATTTTAGGAATTTTATTTATAAATTTATTGTATGTAAGGACCTGAATCCGTAGACATAATTAAATATTTATGTACGTTTTTACGTCAAAATGTTTATTTCTTATACCTAATCAATTTTTTTAAATAACTTCATACCCATATTTGTGGACTTTTGACAAAAGATCAGAAGTGGAGATTAGAAAATGTCTTAGTATTGTAATCGTAAAAGAATCTTCACAAGACGTTATGTTTATACTAACCGGCACCTTTCTATGAATTTTAGTTTTTGGAATATCACACAAAAAAGTAATGCTAGCTTAGGTTTATTAATTTTTTAAACGGCAAACAATAACGAAATGAAGACCAAAAAATAACTAATTAAATTGCTTTTTCGTTCTCCTGAAGAATTGAATTTAAAATGCAGTTATTTTTAAATTTTTACAATTTAACCATTCACTTCACTTACACTTTTATAATTTTTCGATTCACTAGTTCATCACTTACCCAAATATGCAATATTTATGCAGCGTTGTCAACGCTGTTTTTAGTGTTTTTCAGGGCATCTTTTACGTGGCGGTGGGGAATGGAGTAGTTGCACTACCGCACACGGTTTTTGTTCGCGACTAATGCAAATATTACAAAAACAATGTGTTTTTGACGTTTGTTTCACGAACTTAGGTACAAAAAAAAATTGGCGTCTATTTTAACAACCCCACCTTCTTTGATATGCCTTGGTGTTTTTCTTTTATTTTTCAATGGGAACAATTCTAGTGTCAGTTCAAGGCGAATTCAGAAAAGTTGAATATATTAGCCCAGCTGACCGACTACAACTCTTTAATGTCAAATTGTATGAATTATTTTGACAGTAAACAAAAGTATATTTATCAAGTAAAATCATTTGCTCGCTTTTGCCGAATATGTCAAAAATTGTTTACATTAATGCGCGCCAATATAATTTGTACTCATTTGTTTAAATTGAGAGAGCGCGCATTAACAGTTTTACTCATTTCTTTATTTTGCGAGGGGATTGCACGAGCAATTAAGCCATACATAAATGAAATTAATGTTTGTCCAGCTATTGTAGCCTGTTTGTGTTTACTTTAGATAGAGCAGTAAAAAATTAAGTTTGACATATTTAGCTAGTTTTCTACAAGGAAAATGCCTGTTGTTTTTGATATTGTTGGTTTGCTGTAGAGTTGCGGATACTTAACAAATATACTTTAAGCGCATGCTACACTATCAATGTTAAGCTTCAATATTTGTCTTTGTGTGCGTTATTTTATAAATAAAAAATAGTCACACTTTTACGTACATCTGTAGCAGCTGGTTTCTTGCCCATAATTTGAAACAGAAGTTGTCCAGAAAATTTGAAAGCAAACTCTCATCAAAAAGTACGAGTGCATTAGTAAAAAAAATAGAGAATTATAAAATTTGTAAGGAAAAATTGAGTGCTGGTCCCAAAAAAAAAAATAGTGGCAAACCCGGTTAATCGAAGCATAAACCATAGAGTTGTGGATTCTATGGCGAAAACCACGGAGTTCTAACGTAAAACCATTTTCTTTTTCGTTCCCGGATAATTAATGATGTCGGTTAATTGAATTACAGATAATCAAAGTCCCGATGTATTATACTTTGAAAAAATGGACATTATTATGCTTTCTAGGAATGCGGCATTTTCTTGTTAGAATTTAAAAAACAAAAATTACCGATAAAAGTATAAAACAGTTTGCGGTTCGTATAATTTTGCGCGCATATATGTACTATGTACAAACATTTACTAAATTTCTCTTCATTTATGTGCAAAAATATTTGGAAATTTTTCCTACCTATATACATACATACATATGCATGTGTTTAAACACAAGAATTGTTATTTGCAAGAATAATTCACCTTGTTTTATTGAATTTTTCTTTATATTAAAATTAACAAAAAACATGTTTTTTCTTTATTTTTAATACTTTTAGCTTGATAACCTTTACTCGGTTGAGTGTTCATTATTTTCTTATTTTTCAGTTGCAAATTAATCGTTTATTTTATGCAGCTATGAAATAAAACATGTTGATTAAAATTGATTTACTTACAAAACTATATTTTTTAATAAAAAAAAATGTTCCCAATAATTTTTATAAATTACTGACTGTTGTAGGTTTGTAATCGAAAATAACAAAGTAACTGGAAAATTAATTTTTTGGCCGTGATTTCCTATCCTACACAAACGCACGACTGCCAAATATGACGTGTGACAAAAATGTAAGGTAGTGTGTTTTTAAAATGCATCTACATACATACATATGTATGTGAAAGTTTTTTTTTTGCAAGTCGTGCAATTTGGAAAAGTTTATTAAAATTTTCATAAAATGATACAGTATATTTCGTTTATTGTCACTAACCATAGTTGCACGCAGAATGTGGACTATATAGCTAATGGGACTTATGTTTATATTTGTTATATTTGTCATGACAATAAAAAATAGTTCATTTGTTCTACACTAATTTCTTAAATTATTTACGATCTCATTGGCTTTAAAAAAACAACAACAAAATTTAACGCAAACACTGTCGAAATATGCCTTTCAAATTTCACACAGTAAATATGCGCGGACAATAAAAATTGCGTAAATGACATGGGATTGCCTTTTTTTTAATATGTGGAAGCTAAAAACAAAGAAAAATAAAATCGCTCTGAAATTAGCACTGACGTTTTTAATTTCAGCGCTTGCAATGTATTGCAATGTATATATTTCCGACAGTTCTAATTTAGTGGTACAAGCGTCTAATCTAGTTACAATTTTAGCAATTAAGTCGTTGCCCAGTAAATTTTTTTTTTAACTAATATTTTAA
Source organism: Dexiosoma caninum (assembly GCA_963924685.1). NCBI lineage: Eukaryota > Metazoa > Arthropoda > Insecta > Diptera > Tachinidae > Dexiosoma > Dexiosoma caninum. The sequence continues at coordinate 22,934,769 of OZ004727.1, read as the reverse complement.
TTTGTAATTTATATTTATATGGAAAAAATATATGTATATATAAACGGCAAAACTAGTTCCCTAGATTTGCTTCTTAAGAAATGCAAAAAAAAAGGTTAAGTTATGCATATTTAAACTAAAAATGAATTTTTCGTGCAGCAAAAGACAACATTTTCTATTCAGATAATAATAGACAATATGATTATTTTTATTCAAATTTTTTGTTGTAATAATTCAATAAAGTTCCTAGATCCTGCCTAGAAAAAATCCTTAAATAAAAACACCCCTATTTTTTTAATATGTGGTTGAAATCTTCGGTAAGTTTGCATAATGCTGACGACATTCACATTATATTTCCGTCTGGCAGCACAGTTTCATAATAAGTGTCATTTGATTGCAATTACTTTTCGTGTTTGTTATTTTTATGGTGTTTTGACGTAAATAGTGCTACTTGGTGCTGGTTTTAGTAAAAATAAATAAAAAAAGTTATTAAAATTCATGACAAAGTGCATTTCAATATAAATTTAATATATTTCAATGTAAACGAAAGTGAAAATAATGGTATGTAAGCTTTTAATTAATTTTATATTTTGTTATTTCAGCACGGTTAAACAAACGACTCCCTGCTATCTACACATGTATTTAGCAAAATTTTAAATTCCTTAGGATTAACTCATACCGTTATGGAATATTTGAAGACTGTCGCTTTTTGCACAATAAATCTCAACCTGTAGTTATAGCTGCAGCGGCACGTACGCCATGGGGAAAATATAAAGGCCAACTGGAATCATTTTCTGCCTGGCGCTTAGGTTGTCTGGCTGTGGATTGTGCCGTTAAGAAGGCTGCTATACCCCTGGAACAAATTCAACAAATATTTATGAATGAAAGTACAAAACTGATCGAGGACAATTATAGTGAATCCACTTTTAGCGATTTCTTACAGAAAGCAAAGTACACTCCTATAACAGTGAATGATAATGACAGTAAAATGCAGTAATTTTTAAAGGCTGTGGAAGTTTTAAGAACTCAGCAAGAAGTTGCTGTAGTAATGGGAGGCTCAGCATCTGCTACTCATACAACTACTGTAACTAAATCCCTGGAACTGAAATCAGCGTTTCTAGAACGTTATATCTCTAAAAGTTTGATGAGATATGAACAGGCGCAAAAGGAAGCTGTATACGCTGAAGAGTTACTTCCTGTATATGTATATATGTATGTATGTACACACAACTTAGTTTAAAAATGAATCATTAAAATTAATTTAAAAATTTCGTAGACCCTCGGCTTTTATTCCAGAACGTCTACCACTTGTGACGTTGTATACCAAAGATTCTTGCCCTTTGTGCGATATTTTAGTCGAGGAATTGGAATATAATTTCTCGGGTGAATATGAATTGGAAAAAATATTTATTGACACCAAACATAACGTTCGTTTTTTACGTTTATATCGATTTGACATACCTGTAGTATTTTTAAACAACCAGTTTCTATGTATGCATCGTTTAAATCATACATTATTAAGAAAACGTTTGAACTTGTTAAAAAAATCATGTTTGGAAAAAAATATTAAATAAAATAATACTCTCTTCTTCTTTTCAGATTTGAATACAAATTCAATTTCAAGTGATTATTTATTGTTCTCTATAAATTTGAAATACATAATATCAAATACTATATCTATTATATAAGAGAGGTAAGTGCATATAATACACAAACATACTTATGTCTATATTTTTTAAATCATTTTTCTTAAAACATTTCACCCATGGGCTTAACTGTTATTTCATGAACCTAAAAATAGAAAAATAAAGAATATTCGTAAGAAGACAATGAAGAAAAATATGTAATAAGCAGTTGTGTCACAGAAACCAAATTCGTACGAAAGTAAAAATGAAAATGGTTTTGCCTTGAGAAAATGTAAAACGCAAAAATTTTTCCTTCTAAATTAAATTGGCTTCAAAATAGTAAGGTGGAATTTTTAATTTGGCAGCACTCACATAAAAGAAACGTAAAAAAATATTGCAAATGGACAAGAATACTGTTGTTCTTAAAGTTCTGTATTAAAAATATGCAGAATACTGTTGTTCTTAAAGTTCTGTATTAAAAATATGCAAAAGCAGAGCCCAAATCGTCGCATTCGAGATCGAATGAATTTGATCGAAATCGTCATATTCGTTATCGAATAACACGTATCGAAATTTTAGATCATAGAATTCGATAACGAGTAGTCGATCGAGTACCTTCTATCGAAATATCCTTCGACAGACTAGAAGCTGTCGTAAACAAATTTTTTGCTTGCTATTTAAGAAAGAATCATTTTTTTTTATTAAACATGTAAGTACATACATAAATAAATAAAATTTTACTAACATCAAAAATTTTCATTAGGACAAATTAGCCAAAATTGATCGTAATCAATCAAAAAGTCGACTTATTCAATCCCTTCGTCACGAAATGTTTTTCGATCACGAATGCAGCGATTTGGCCCCAGTTTTAAAAGCGAATTTTATAAATTTTTTAAAGTTTTCCATATCAACAAGAAAAAAATGTATATTTTGCCCAGAGTTTCGCTGGCTTTGAGAGGATATACTATGTGAATTTAGTTCTACAAGTGTTCATCGATCGTTAAGTTCTCACTTGGCTTTTAGTATGCAGATAGATTTGCATAAGATGTTTTAGCCCAAAGTCTTTCGAATTATAATATTTTTAATGCTTTGCTCCAGTCATTATCAGTATGCCAATGAAGGCATACAATTGACCTACTGTCACATTCTTAAATTTTAGCTGTGGTTTTGTAGGATTTTTCTCGCATAAAGGGTGCTTTACATTGTCCCACAAGTCGTACGACATGTAAAATTTTTGTGTAGAAGAGCACAAGTCGTAAAGGGTGCTTTAGACGATAAGATTTGTCGTACGTAAAATGAAATTCCATCCGTATTTCCAAAAAAGAGAGTAAAAATCGAATGGTTGTTTTCTGGCTTTTACACTATTGGTATGGATAAAATCAAGTAAGATGAAAATATTCTCATTTAATTTAACTACAGCTGTTTGCTTGTTTTCCCCAGGGATGGAGTTCTTGTGCAATTGAATTTTTTTTTAATAACCTTGAAAAATATTTTTATAACTTTCGAATATGTTATTTTCGTGGTCAAAATTTTTAGTGTACTTTTAGAAAATATACGTATATTTTTATAAAATTGTGCAGTCGTGGTCTAAAATGTACATTTTGATTTTATAATTGGTATAAATTTATGAAACCAGTTTTCCCTCCCTGGCTTTCTCAAAATTGGTTACATAAAAATGCATCCCTGATCTAATGGTGTGTGTTGGTTTTTGAAAAATTTTAAAAAATCAAGAGAGCCATACGACTGTAAAATTTTCATCCGTATTTTATCTCAAAATCTTAGTTTCATTACATATTACCCCAGTGAAATTTTTGCTACATACATCTTCGATTTGAGACCAATGACAATGTAAGCAAGACCCATCCAATATCTGTATACAATTTCTATTTACATTTACACAGCGATGGCCTAGGCTGTAAGATTTATCCAACACAATATACATTGTAAGCGTAGGTTGGATGTGTCCAACACAATATACATTGTAAGCGAATGTTGGATGGGTCCAACTATTATGGTGAATTCGGAGTGCAATAAGATGTATCTCAATGCCATTGATCTTGGAATGAATTTTAACTATTGCATAATTAAATTAGGAATTTCATTTTTCTCAATATTTTGTAATTTCGGAATTGTGTTTCAAACGTTCACTTTCTATTTTCTTTAGTCTTCTTAAATTTCTTTTACTAAATCCAATCATTTTATTCTTTACAACAAATAAAAATACAAAACATACATACATATGTATATAAATTAACACATAAATAAAAATAAAACAGTCACTTACCTTTTTTAATTATTTTTATTTAATAATTTATAACAATATTACCACAAAAAATGCCGCTAACACTTCACTTTTAAAAACACTTATGAACTTGATACAAATTTTACTTTGCAATAATAATAACAATGAAAAAGAAAGAATAACGGAAAAATTACTTTAGAAAAAAGAACAAAATTCATAATTAAAACGAAATGACAATATGATACATTACAAAGCCATCCAAATCAGATGGTAATGCGATGCAAAATTTTTATTTGTGTTTGTTTTGATCTTCATTTCTAATAAACATTTAACTTTACAATTGGATGGGAAAAAGACAAATGCGAATCAGATGCGAGTTGTAAGGGCTTAACTATTTTCGTTTTATTTTCCCTATTGACATAATATTATACAATCGGATGGCTTTCAGTTTGTAATGAGTAACCGGACCGCTGGGACGTTTAGACGATCCGACTTGTGCTCTTCTACACAAAAATTTGGCATGTCGTACGACTTGTGGGACAATGTAAAGCACCCTTTAGTGGCATGTGCTATTTAGTTTGTATGGCGCACAATTATGTCAACCATTTCCAAGCTCAAATATGACTTAAAAGTTTATGCTTTTGACAACATTTCTATGGCTTATGCTGAGCCACAACGTTGACGCATGATATTAAAGCTCCTAACGGCGAAGGATGCATTTGCCAAGCAGGACCATCACGAGGCTTATAGTTTGCTTTGTTGAAGAAATTAAACAAGAACTAAATAAGTACCGTTATGTAAATAACCATAAGTCGTATCGAATCGTCTTGATAGATAAGCAACAGATGAAAAAGGGAAACGTAGCGACTTAAAATACAAAATATAACTCTGATTATACATCGTTCTATAAAACGAAATTGGTTTTTTTTTTATATATTTTAAGAAATATTTAACATAAAACTATAATAGTATCACTTCTATTTTTATTTGACCTTTATTAAAATTTTTTAATTATATTTATTTTTGAGCGATGGAAATATATATATAATACATAATCTAAATCTAAATTGTATTAACTAAATATCTATAATTTTGTGCTAAATTATCTACATCTGATTTATAGTTTATTCTATTGTCCGCAGGTATTTTAATTATCTATATATATATATATTTTTATATATTTTTAATAATTTTAACCAAGATATTAAGTTTACAATAGAGAGGGAAGTGGATTTAAAACTTCCATATTTAGATGTATTGATTGAGAGAAGAGGTCAGAATTTAATAATGGATTGGTATATTTTTATGCAAAATATATAGTTAATAATAGATAGTCATAGGTCATTTATTAAATTATTTTTAATAATTATGTTATATTCTAATAGGTATATGTTATTATTACATTGTAGAAATATGTTATTTTACATACATGTATATACATATGTACAAAAGAAAATAATTTTGAAAACTTGTTTATTTATGTATACATGTACACACATTTATACATGTGTATAAAGAATATTTTTAATATTAATGACAAAAAATTTTCATTTCCTTTCAAAAATATTTTCTTTTCCTTATTTTAAAAAAATATTTTTGTTAATACAAATTATTATTTCCTGACGATGCTACCTATTTGGTAGCGAAATATTGAGAAATAAATAATAATTAAAAAACTTTTCATAAAAAAGACCATCGCTCAAAAATAAATATAAATAAAAATATAATTTTTATTATAAAAGTGCAAATAAAGTAATTAGGGGTAGCAGGGTACCCTGACAAACGTCTATTTTTTTGGTTATTGGCCGTAGGGTTAATTGACATCAACATCAATTATCTACATACAAAGCTTTGTTCTTTCTGCTTCAGTATAGGTCAGAATCCACATATTCCCAAACTCTCTAAGCTCTGTTTTTAGTACAGGTGAGGACGAAATTAGCTTTTACTAATTCTTCAAAATATTTTCTTTTAAAATGTTTGGTTTATCAGCACTCCGTGCAATGAAAGACCAATTGATAGTTACTTCCTACTTTATTGAAAGGCTGTACGTATGCCTTATTAAATCATTAGAAATAGAATATTCATTCATTTGTTTGTAATAAATTTTATTTCAAATAAATATCACTAATTCTAAGGATGGATAATATTATAAACCACAAATGATGTAAACTATTTCGGTTCAGAAACTCTTAAAATGTGGATGACAAAAGGAAACAAAATATACGTTAATTTTATAATTGATTCCCATCACATACCTCAAAATGCAGTTTATATTTTTTGAAATAACGTACGCTTAATGATGTCTTAGAGGTGAGCAGTTTCATGTTTAATTCCCATACTTTACACTGGTATCAATAATATTATATTTCCATGAAAAAATGTATATTTTAAGCGAATTAGATCAATATATATATATATTTATATGGCCACTTTTGTATAGATATAGTTACGATAACCAATCCATCTGCAGCTAATTTGGATACTTTTACTGTTATATCACCTTGTCGAAAAGTTACATATAAAAAAAGTACTTTTCTCAGTTTTTCCGAAAAATACCCATTCCACTTTATTTTTTGTTTTCTTCTCAGAAATCCCTTTCATTAGATACCCATATCATGAAAATGGGTAAAAAATAGTCGTTCACCGTATTGTGTTTATAGAGATATAATTTAATTTTTTTTTCTTGAACCGTTTATTCCATATACGTGCCGTTAGGCCAAAAAACGAATTTTCTCTGTAATGCGTAGTGCGAGTCGCCGCCAAATCGACCACAAATGGATGCGGTCTTAATGATGATCGCGTCGTGCGCGCGAATGACCGGGTTTCGGGAACAAGTTCCCTGATTTCATTAGAACACATCTCATTATAGTGACAATAGAAAATAGATTAGAAAGTACCTCAGGTCCATTAAATGTTCAAAAGTTCCAGAAAGAACCAATTGTACTACATTCGCATCACTGGCGCATATTCCTCTAAAGCGAATGCTACACGATCAATGTTCAGCTTCAATATTTGTCATGATCGTGTAGCATTCGCTTAAGTACCCGGCTATTCCCTCAGTTATAAGCGCATTCGCTATAATTTGTTTTACTTTTTGAGAAACAACAGTGAATGGACGAAATCTTATTGCAATGTTGAATAAAAGCACCAGCTAAGTAAGTTACTATATATTACTGATGAATCTCCCAGAACATTTTAGGACAGCAGGTTGCTAGAGACCTCGGTAGTCTACTGCGTGAACATTAGCCCATCAATATTGATGTTGTGGGTTCGATTCCCGCCCAGATCCCTGGGTGTCACTGCAGACAAGCTTTTATTGAGAGCTTGGCAAACTGTGTGACCAGAGGTTGTGCTAGGAATGAAACCTAGAAACCCCAAAGTAGCGCACTACTCGCTAGACTACAGGGACACCCATCTTGCAAAGTACTTAACTTACAATTTTTTCATTTCACTTTCTACTAGCAATTAGTACACACATACATTATATATTTTTATTTTTTTAAGATATCAAATAAATACAAAAATTATTAACTTAAATTATTTTTATTTTGCAAACAATCGACCTTTGAAAGGTAACACGGTTGACAGTTGCAATTTTTATACGTGCATATATATGTATGTAAGCACTTAAGTATGCATGCACACACAGCCGTACATATTTTATGTTATTCTATAATTGTGACATATACAACATACTTTAAAAAATTTAATTTTAAAATTGTTTGAATTATAACGATAAAGAAGTTTCTCCCTGATTCACATTGACAGCATGAACTCACATAAACACAGCATAAGTCGCCGTTAAGCGTAATATTAATTTAGATAATCCATTTCCTCTTCTTCTGCGATTGCTTGTCTTGCTAATAAATTTGGAGGTACGCTTCTGGCTCTGTTGGCAGATGCTCTGGGCATTTGTACCATTTCTTCATCACCTTGACGATGATATCTTACATCTGCATTATCTACTAGATTTTGACGATCTTGGTATCGAGCCCTACGTGCCCTTATATTTCTCCAAAAAAAGGACCAATAATGTTTTGCGAGGTACACCCAGATCGTAAAGAGAGTTACGCAAATGATTATATAGATATTTCTCTTCATATTAGAACTTCCCTCGACGAGTATAGTATGATCGCATTCGTTAATATTTGCCCAGTATGTCATAGAGTGTCTGCCCAAAGTGTGTACTCGCACAGCCACCTGGTTAAATACCTGGTGAATAGGTTGGGTGTAAGTATTCTTATTGCGTTCATGCTCCAAGCGTGTTATGCAGACCACTTTATTAAACTCAGATTCCGTACTGGTGTTACTATAATTACGAAAGTGCAAAGAATAGGAGGTGATATAGTCAATACTACTTTTTGGTGGAGCGAACGCTACCATGTATTCATTAGTACTGCTTAAAGTGCAAAATTGTAAACCTACAATATAATCACGTTTTGTAGAGTAGTTTGTTCTAGTAGAGAACATGGAATAGCCACCGCAACCGACACTATTAAAACAAGCCTGCACATGTATTACATATAATTGATATGGTCGCAAGTTACTTAATGTGTATTCATTGCCCAATTTCAGCAGACGTGTTACAAAAAAATGTTCTGAATGTATATCATTAATGTCTGAACAATGTCTCTTATCTAAAGAGCAACCAAATTCATCTTGCATTCGAGAGTAGAACAACTTATCCCTGATCTCTTTCTCGCGACGTGAACAGCAGTCTTCATAGTCTTCCAACATATTGTCTTTAAAAAACACAATAGGATCATCGCAATAATCTCGCGTGTCTAAAAGGTCCTTATCATCTGGCATATGAAATGCTTGCAAAAAATAAGAGTCAACTGGTTTCTTTTGCGGTGAATTCTCATTAGAATTAAAGCTAAAACTAATTGAGTCTTCCGTTATGTTTAGCAGTGAAAGTTTAGGTGCTCTCGGCTTATCTGTTTTCGTGGTGAAGTATTTTACTTCAGTTCTAGCCTCTTGCGCATCATCATCATCATTAAAAGTTTTCAATAGAATAGCATATCTGGTATGGGGTTCTAAATCTCCAATAGCATACATGAATTTATCACCGAGTATCGCTAGTTCGCTAATAGGTTTCACTACCCTATTCCATTTTACTCTATCGCACACTTTGGCATCAATTTCACTTTTCTGCTCTAGTTTCTCTCCCTTATCTGCTGGTCTGTAGATAATTTCCACATCAGTGAATGTTTCTTCTCTCAACCATATTATTACGGCAGACCGGTGACTTATATCCTGGAAAGTATTAAAAGATTGAAATTCTAATTATATTCTATATTGTTGAACATACATACATATGTAACTATAGGCAAACTATTGGTTTTATAATACACTAGCTAAACGCACGGAAGTTCTTTACTAATGAGAATATATGTACGCGGTTATTATATACAGATACACTCAAAAAATTTAACATTAACTGAATGTAAGTTATGCTGGGAACAGAATTGAGATGGACGACGAGAAGAGCGGCTGCCAATTACGATTTCATATGGCGTTTAGGAATCGCTTCTTACAGTACCAAAACTAGAGACTTCATCGGGTCAACATATAGAGAAAGCAATAACAACTTTCCTGATATCACTGCAAATAATATGTTGTAATACAACGTCATCAGATACTGGCCGCCTCAATGTAACTCGGAGCGAGACTTGCTACTCTCCGCTTGCCGTCATCATTTTTAGGAATTGGTTCTAAAAAGTATATTTGAAGCAAACATTAAACAAATTACTACATGCCCCGAAATACCACCTTATAAGAAGATCAGAGGCAATTTAAAAAATATCGATTCAAATAAGATTTAACTATTTATCAATTGCGTTGAACAACGCATTTCCAATACAACTATTTAATCTCTTTTAAAATAAATCAAAGTTGGATCAAACTTTTATAAGGAATGTCCATCGTGAATTGATCGAACCATGAGTGGTGTTCTTGTATGGCGATCCAAACAAAAAAAATTTGAATGAAGTCTTCTGCGGCTTTACTTGAAGCACACTGAATAACCAATGTGATTTACGCCGATCTACAAGCTATCAAATTAAACAGTAAAATTATATCAGTGACCCAATTACGGCATTCGACATCGAATAAAGTTCTTATAGTAGTAGGTAGTATTTTAATAAACCTTTTTTTTAAATTTCGATTCTAATCCAAAAAGTTCAAATAATCGAGAGTTTATTTTAACAGCAGAAAACTGCATTGCATTTCTTACCCAGTTTTGCCCTATTCATTTAAAATATTTCCGCTTTATTGTTTCGCTACAAAGCCATTCTACAGCACTTCTAAAGAGAACAATAAAGTTTAACTATATATAATTTAAAAAATTTATTCAAAAGTGCAATGCACTTTTTGAGAATCGAAATCACTATTATAATAAAATAATTTATACCTCAGATATGATCAATTTATATAATGTTTATACATACGTATACAGGATGGCCCAAAAGGGCCATCTGACTGGTTTAGTTCACAGATGATGGCCTACTCCAAGGTTCTGACGGATATTTTTATTTTATATTATATTCCATTTCTTTTTTATATACATATGTACATATATATTAGAATATTGAAATAAAATCAATATAAAGAATTGAAATAAATAGTGTTTCATTTCAATTTGGGATTTCAATCAACAGTGACCGATATATCCGTCAACGCTGACTAGTCAGCAGTGACCGATATTTCCATCTATCTGACTATCACATGTACACAGAAGTTTCGGTCATTTTTCTCATATTGCCCTTAAAAAAATGATAGAAACTTTGTTCTACGCAATGACCGATAATTCAGTCAGCAATGATGATTAATGGGCGGTCAAATGACAGCCACTGTTCTGGTAGGGGTGTTTACCCGGTAATTAATTTGCCTTGCTAGTACAACAACAAGATAAAATTATTGTACGTTGTCAAAATAATTCATTAAATTTTGACATCAAACAGTAATAAATAGTTGTCAGCTGGGCTAATAAGTTCACTTGTAATGAATTCGCCTTGCTTAAATAGTTCTTATTTGATGACTTTAGAATGCTCTTTATGCTAATCGTTACAGTTTTGACAAGAATGAAATTAAAATGTACATTAATATGGCAAAGATTTACTAACAATCGTCATCGAGTCCCTAAAATATTAGAAATAAAGTACGAAATAAATTACCCTCAGTATCAGATCTAGTTTAGCTGGCGCGCAGAAAATATCCGCATCATTTTTTTGTATTGAATCAAAACTATAGTCGTGTTTAATATTTCGCCGAAACTCTCTTACACGACGATTGCACAGTTTCTCATTTCCGTGTATAAACATGCCACCCTCAACTATTTCAAATCCTGGTTTTGTATTCCACAATTCGGTTAAATTTTTATTATTATATATGATCAATGAATATAGATCATTCTCCAACTCTTGACCATGAATTATTTCCAAATTTTGAAAGAAATTCAAAGAGGTAATAAACGGAGATCTACCAAAAATAAAATAATTAACAATTATTAATTATTAATTTTGTTTTAGTTGTGCTAAAAACTTACCTATTGATTTTCAAAAAACCTCGAATTTCTTTTATATTTTTCAAATGGTCCATTAGTTCATTTGGATCGAAAAACTCATACATATCAATTATAAGGGAAGCATTAATTATTTCGCAATTGGTCACTTCTTGTGCTGAACGTATATTAGAAACTTCAACATAGTAATCACTATTGGCAAAGTCACAAAAAGTTTGACATTTAGTGTCACCACATATATCACATCGCATTATGACATTCTAATTTAAATCGTTTTATTAGTTATAAGTAATAGTTTCAAAGCAATCAGCCCAATTAAGAATAATAATTCCTCAGGAATATTTTTCCTTTGACCATTCCTCCCATTATGAATAAAAATTCATCAGGAAATTTCTCTCTTTCTCTTAACCCTGGACGGTTACTCTTCATTTTAGTACATTAAAACATTAAAGTTACTCTTCGTCGAATCGACGTAATATAAAAAAAATTTTTTTGCGAACCGATTTTTAAAGAAAAAAAAATTATAAAAAATTAAAAAAAAATTTTTTTTAAGTTTTTTATTAATAAATAAAAAATTTAAAATTAAATAAAAAAATAAAAATTGTTTTGCGGTACGAATTTGAACTTTTTTTGGTCTTTTTTTCAAATTTTGCAAACAACAAAAACTTGAAGCTTTCCTCATCAAATAACGTCGTTGAAAATGTTGTTGTTATATGAACACACATAAAAGAGTTTTAAGGTATGTACACACGATTGTCATTTACTACAATATTGACAGAAAAATTGTTACAAAATGTGGAACAACCGTGTGAACACACAATTTTTGTGTGGCAACATCGTCCAAAAATGTATTGTCGGTGCATTGTATGCCAATAATATTGTCACAATTCTGACAATCGTGAGAACACTCTTCATTTCCATTGACACGCAATTTACAGTCATTTGTTATTGTCGCATGTGCTTTTTTTAGTGCACCGTACAATAACACCATCGGTAGATAAATATTTCTGTTGGTAATGCTGCCCATAAATATTTAGATACAATGTTAAACACCGGATCTGGCAACTTTTTCCATACAATAATCTAACAACCGTGTGAACGATCAATTATTATTGGCCGAAAAATTGATTGTCGCAGAAATGTGTGCCAATGAAATTGTATGGTTTTCTTTCAATAGTGTGAACAGACAAATTACCAGATGGTAACAACTTGTCATTGTGAGTGCATTGCCACCATATTGCCGTATCCTACAATATTGTACAATCTGACAATCGTGTGAACATAGCTTTATGTGATAACGAGTATATGATGTTCGTCTATTCGACAAACTGTAACCATTCAGGGTTAAACACATTTCCCTAACATAACAGCAGGGAAAAATGTAAATTATATTTTTAGAAAACACACTTGGTTAACACTGTTCCCAAATATAAAAATTTCTATATTAAAATTTGTGGAGTTAATTTACCTCTGTTTTGGGGACTTATTTCATATGTACATATAAAAACTTAAAATTAAAATTCCCGGGGAATATTCGTGATTGGGCTGAATATCATTTATCAACTTACATTCGCTGTATAACCAGCAGGACAAGCAGGCACACACTGTTTCTCGTGAATATAAAAACCCTTTGTCAAACACTCCTCGCGACTATAACATCTTAAAAAGCGGCTGCAGCTATATGTTTCTGCTGGACATTGTTTCACACATTTACCATGATCCGTATAACCTTTGCACACTACACAACCTTGAGCCGAATTGTCATAGCATCCACCCAAACATTGTGCATTGCACATCAGCTTTGTATCTCTGCAGAAAATAATATTATTTTCTATCTTACTCATACAATAATTTTAATTTTTAAAACTTACTGATTTGGTATGATCACACTTTCAGTTTCAAATTTTTGGCATACATCAAAGGACCAACAAGCGCCAGTTGTACAACCATGGCATAGGACATTTTCTGAACAGTGAGCTCTTTCGTCCACAAATATATTGTTTTTTCCGAGTGTTAAAGACAATCGGTCCCAATTAACCTGCGTGTTTGTGTTTTCTTCACGGGGTTAGAATAAAGGAATGTATCGTATAAATAGAAATTAGTAAAATTACCTTTTCCAAACCGCACAATTTGGGGTTGTCATCAATCATAACATGACCTCTCTGTATGGCTATCAAGGATTGGAATTCTATCTGAGATGGATTAAAAGAAGAGTAAAGTTAAAAATTTAAGACAAATGTACAAATAGATTTTTAGCCGAATTCAAAAAAGGGGGAAGTTTTCAATATGCTGGCATTTCCTTATTGTTATTTTAGTTTTTCTTATCTTTCTTTGAAGTGTGTAACACTTTATATGTTGCGGTGACTCCTTAGAAGGTTAGAACTAGCATATTCGCTATTCGCAAAGAAGGCTTTTTTATTTAAATTCCATTATTTTGTTTCCCTGTGAAAAATGCTTTCAGGCAAGCACTATTTATTCCTGGGCGGGAGAGTACAGGCGGAGTATGCAGAAAGGCATGTGCTGTCATGTTTATGCACACCCTTGTCGGTGTGCCAGCTGCAACAATCACGAATTTATTGGAGAGCCGAAGCTTTGTAAGAACTTAGGATATATATATATTAGGTGGGTTGTTTAATATTGGTGGACCTGAGGCAGGAGAGGCTCAATAAGTTCCTTCCTAAGTCCCAGAAGAATGCTTCAAATAAAATTTTTATAACTAGAATAGTGGTAGTAGTTTGGTTTTGCCATTCTAGTGAAAGCCATTGGCTTCAGTGGATATACTTTCATAATAACTTTTGTGTTCAGTGGGATAGAGTGCTGTGCGGTTATCAGCTTTGTTTCTAAGTTGGATCCATTCCCATGCGCTAAAGCGGTTATTTGAGAGTTCTATACACAGTCGACGAGTGTAATCATTTGTAGGTGCAGAAGCGCAATGGATCTAAAGGGACACATCGTCGAGCGAAACTTACGAGTTGAAGATTATAGATGATGCTTTCATTATCTTTGGTATGAGGACAGTTGAAAAATTTAATTTTAAAATTTATGATAAAAGTCGTACATACAAAGATACTACATACTTATGTATGTATGTGTGCAGGTTCTCAACCAAAACGTCAAATCTTTTTAATTATTTCTCCATTATGGAAAAACGTATCTCCAAATGTAAGGTATTACATCAAATACATATTTACGTATTTATATTCAAGCTGGCGTATTTATCTTTAACCACATGTTTCAAAAAGGTGTGTCTTTTTACTCTAAATTGGGCAGCCGCGAGATCCCAATCAAAGAGCTGATTCACACTTATCAGTTTTTGTTAAATTTTCTTTTGAACCTGAATTTACATTTATTCACGAAAACATTTTTCCGTCAAGTTTCCGTTGAGAAAAGAACAGAACAGAGAGAGAAACAAAAAAGAAGAGAGAAGGAAACAAATTTGACAGTACCGTCAAGCCTGTACCCCTTTCCATGCTATTTTCCCCTCTGTGACAAATACTCAGGACTTGACGAGTCAAACTTGATTTGTGTGAATCATGAGTTACCAGAAAGCGTTTTCTTAGACAAAAATTTGGTAAATGAGAGACGTTTTGAGAGAGTAGTATTCTTGTTCTTCGTTATCAATTTGCTATATGGCAGATGGTAAGCAAAATGTCAGGGTATCCTATACGTTTTAATTAATATAAAATCCAGGTAAAGAGCGGCATTGAAAAATGCCCACTTCTTTCAATTTTAATAACAAAGTGACTTACGGTTGATATAACAAAATTATGTTTTTCTGGGAATCATGTGAAGATAAACACCACTATAGAAGTGAAAAAAGACGACATGAATCTTGAGATCTTATTTTAATTTTAATTGTTTTAATAAATTGGCAATTCTCTGAATAGCATCACCATGAGGAAGTTCAATCTCCAAAACAGCCCCAATAGGAACAGCCTGTTTAACCAGCAAATCCATCTTTTCTTTAAAACCGACACCGGAATGAGCCGGAATCCATAGAATATATACCTAAAGGAGAGTGGAATGCTCAATAGAGTTCAAAATGTTCGATACTAGAAAATTATTCGAAAGAGAATTTTTCAACGAAACAATCATTTCTACTATCAGTGTAAAGAGCAATTTTAGATATACCATCCTCAAT
Organism: Dexiosoma caninum; assembly: GCA_963924685.1. Lineage (NCBI taxonomy): Eukaryota > Metazoa > Arthropoda > Insecta > Diptera > Tachinidae > Dexiosoma > Dexiosoma caninum. Next base: position 22,919,260 of record OZ004727.1, on the reverse strand, counting down.
GGCAATATCAACAGCCCTCTTAATGCCGATTAGTTCCCCCGAAAGTGAAGAATAGCATCGAGACAAACTACACATGCAGAAAAAATAACGTGTAAGGATATGGATATACGCATCCAGTGCCGCAGTCAGTGATAGAAGCATCCGTCGTAAACAAAGTGAAATTCTTCAATATATAAGACTGAACCGAACAGCAATAATGAGCCCTAGCGGCTTCGCTGGAAAACCCCCTATTTTTATTAAACGATGATTCAATGAAAACCCTAAGTTTCCGAGTAGGTGCACATGAAAAAAACAACTAATCCATTCAAAAATGTTCGTGTATTTCCTATAAACAGAGCCAGCAGGCGATAATCTTATAAGCTCCATCAGAGATGATCTATAGCATTCAATTTTTAAAAGTTCCTTAGAAGCGAAATAAACAGACCTCTAGTGGGGAGGCAGTTTATTTGCCAACACATAGATGGCTTGAACTGGAGTCAATGGACATAGACCCTAGAAATTTTCTAGCGATGTATATAGGTGCATGGCCCGAAGTAGACCTCGCATATTCCATCCCACCCTTAATAAAGGACCGGTAAAAATTTAAACCAATATGAGACCTCAGGCCACCTCTGATATTCGTAAGTAACTTAAGAAGATAAGTAGCAGAGGAAGATTCTCTCAAAACACAATTGTAATGATCATTAACATTCAAAGTATTTTAAATAGTAAGCCCAAGGAACTTCAAAGAGTTCACCTGTAAAACAATGCGCCCATCAACCACCAAGTTCATGTCAAAATTAGATCGTCTCCCAAAAAACGTACACTTTGTAGTTCTTGTTCTTCTTGCACGAAGCAGCCCGTACTTTTTCTTCGGGCTAGTTTGGGCAAGAAGAACAAGCAATCAGCTGTTTCGTAGATACACAATAATGAGGTAAAAATAAATCTTTCCCAACAGTGAAATTTATACAAGATATAAAAACTTACAATGAACAAATAATAGTTACTTTTTTCATGATTTAGTTAAATATTTTTTGTTTTTTCTTTAATTGACTTGTATCAGCCAAATTATTGTGTTTTTAAATGTGTGTGTGTGTGTGTGTGTGTGCAGATTTGCATTTGTATATTCATGCGTATAGATTTGTATTATACTCGTACGTACATGGTCATGTACATTGGCGTTTCCTTTTTGTGGTGTTTGGCGTTTTCTTACTTTTGTACATTTTTGTTTCTTGTTGAGATAAATTATAGTTTACTCTCGTTTTACCGAACTTTACCAGAAAAGTAAAAAAAAAACACACCTAATATTAAGAATGTCTTACAAAGAATTTCGTTGATAAAGTAAAATTTTGTTTATAAATACATTCAGCTCTCGTTAATAACAGCCCGAAGAAAAAGTGCAGGAGGCTGTTTTGGGCTGGAAGAACAAGAATGATATTCCCTCAAATTCTCCCTTATTTACCCAAACTTTTTATACGGGAATAGTTTTTTTTTATCTGGGACCAGCACTCAGGAGATGGCCCCTACACATGCGAAGCATTGTGCTGGAACTATAGGAAAGGGATAGTTAGAGAAATGACAGGAGATGAAGCTTAATTAAATATTTTACAGCTCTGCTTTTTGCACGTTCTCAATTTATAGCTTCATTTTTCTGATGTGCATTAGTGTGTCTTTGTGTGTCAGTTGTTGTCGGAAAGTTTCAGTGGCGAAGGCATAGTCACTGGTCACTGAACAATACCGGCTTCAGCTGATAGCAATCCACAATCGCATCAGAACGCCCTCCTTCGTCGATATTGTGCAGCACCGGCGAAGTAAAATAATAATAAAAATGGCTACTGGAACCGAAGCTTCAGCACTGCTACGAGTATAAACAAAGAACGTGCAAAAGCAGAGCTGCAAAATAATTAATTAAGCTTCACCTCCTATCGTTTCTCATACTATCCCTTTCCTATAGTTCCAGCACAATGCATCGCATGTGTAGGAGTGATCTCTTGAGTGCTGGTCCAAGATAAAAAAAAAATATAAAAGAAACATACACACATAAAAAGCCATACATATGTATGTTAGTTAATATCGCTACGAGAAACTTCAGATATGAATTATTTGGGAAAGATGCAAGTATTTGGCTAATAAATATGGAATGACAACATCTATAATATTTGGAATTAAAAAAACAAATAAAATGTTCTTGCTCTTTAACTTACCTTTTCCAAATGGTCATTACTACCTATAAGCAATCCGTAATTAGTAAATACTCGCCGTCCACGTATGACAGTCAATCTAGGAAACATATCTTTAATGCTAATCAGACCATTCACACTATGGATAAAGAGAAAATCAGTAATTTCCCTTAGATTTTCAAATTTGAGATCCATAATATCACATTCCATTCTTGTAACAAGCGAAATAACCAGATGTCCCAATATAGAGGTGCATTTTTTCAGATCATTAAAAAAGTGGCAATCGTTTCGTATATCGATTTTACTACATTCAAAAGTTTTAGCTGGCGTTATATCGTACTTAAATGCTGAACATTGTTGGGCGAAGAACAATGAGATAATACACACTGTGACTAATAAACTCGTGCAATGGTAAGGAAACATGTTGTATTTATTTTTAGAGGATGTTTTAGTGGAAGATTGTAATTTTAAAATGCCGCTCTCTGGCGAAATGTTTCGATGATTGTCCTTCTCCTTGGACACAGCAGCCGTTAAATAAAGCATTGCTTTTTTGCACAATAGTAAAACGGGTTTTTTGTTGAGTTATTTATTATTTTTTCACGTTCTATTGCTACCACAGTTACATACATACATATGTATGTAAAATTGAGTGCAACGTTTTATTGAATTGTTCACTTATGTCTGGCACGTGAGCTGTTAATTTATTGACACTTGTTTTTCGTCTTAACGATTGCGAATTAAATAAAGGAAGATTTTGTTTTTAGTTACGTCTCTCAGTAGGCAATTGTGATTTTTGCGTTTATCACAATTTGCCGTTATGTTCCGTTTTCTTGCTTGGAAATTAGACTTCTCATGTATTGGGATAAAGATGATCTCTTGTGGGAAAGTTGTTCTCTGTGGAAATATGTAAGTATGTACATATATACTTAGTATGTAGAAATGCATAAAAATAAATTGTCACGTTACTTTTACGGTTATTTAGATAGTGCGGTTTGTTTCCCCATTTGCAACTTTGTTGCGAGCTTCTTGTTTCACGCTTTTTATGTGAACATTTAAATATACAGCTACTGGCAATTAATTAGAAATGTTACACACGTATATGTGTGTTCCTTTACTTTTTGGCTAAAGTTTGGTAAAACAAAAGGAAGCTATAATTTATCTCAAAAAGAAACAAAAATGTACAAAAGTTCGGGAACGCAAAAAAACCTTCGCGATAACGTGAACAACGTTTAATGTAAAAAAATTTTTTTTAATTAACTATTCTCAAAGATGATTGGAGTTTGAAAGGTCTATAATTTGAACAATTAAATGTTAAAATGACTATATTATGTTTTTCTTAGTTCCAGGAATAATTTTTTATTTTTATTAAACTGTATGTACTTGGCAAAAAATAATAAATAACTCATTTTTGTCCAGTTGCATATTCACATGGGCATGTATGTGTATGTAACGTACACATGTCAATAATTACAAATTATTATATAATTTTGTGTGTTCCAATGTATAAATAATATTTTAATAAATACCAATTTCATAAATATGGATTCTTTTGCAATTTAATTTTTTCAACTATTTTTTGTATTCGAAAAGGTAAACAATTCGCAAACGTGAACACCACCGGTTTCAACAAGAATATTAATCTCTCAAAACGTCTCTCATTTAGCCAATTTGTTAATACGGGAACGCTTTCTGGTAATATTGGGATCCCGCAGTGCACAATTTAGACTAAAGACTATAGTATAGGTTAGATTAGAGGGCAGTCTTATAGTAATCGTATATTAGTGCTTTCATTTCTTATTTTTATATTTTAATTTTATAAGGTCTTCTCTTATAACTTACCAATAGTTATAGGCGGGATTTTGTACTCCATATTTGTAGTAGACTATATGAATATATCTGCTGAATTATAGTTCACTTTTTTTAATTTAAAGTCTAGACAAAACTCCAAACAAATCCTGACTTTAATTTATAAAAATAAAAAAATATAGCACTAATATACTATAGGACTGGTCTCTAACCTACCCTATACTATAGGTATGTTTCTTTAGCCTAAATTGTGCACCGCGGGATCCCAATATTACTAGAAAGCGTTCCCGTACTCGAAAATTGGGTAAATGTGAGACGGTTTGATACAGTAATGTTTTTGTTCTTCTTGTACGAAGTTATAATAAAAGGCCTAAATATATTAAAGAATTAAGAGACGAAAAAAATTAACTTTTGATTCATTACTAAATATGTATGTATTTATATGCATTTTGCAAATAATTTATTTTCATTCAAACAATACTGTGATGACGAAATAGAAACGTTAGGGCTCTATAAGAAGATAAGTGTAATATTGAGTTTGTTTTCCTATTTATTCTTACACGCAATCGATTTTGCGATTTTTTTAGATTTATAAAAAGTAATTTCTATTAATTGCTCACTCTCATTTACTGTCGTGTTTTTATTTTCTTATCAATTGGAAATACAAATATCGGCCAAATATGAAAAGGAGACAGTAAAAACGATAGACGTATATATGTTTTTTCTATACATTTTCCTCTCCAAACAAACAAAAGAAGGGAAGGGTCGAAAGATATCGTCTAAATTGGCTGTTAATATTACGCTTCATTGCCGCTAAACATCGGTTGCTTCTTGATATTATAATCCTACGGAATTGATGCAATTGTGCTAAATTTTACTTAGAAGATGTTTATAGCGTGCGGCTTTGCCATGTAACCGCTCAACGTTATCGAATTTCCCGTTGAGTATTGCGAAATTAAAATTTCCAATAATATCAGCTTACGATTTGGAGATTCACCTCATCATATGGCTCGTGTTCTCTATCTTCAAGGAACGTTTCGGTGTCGGGTATTTTGTTCAGCAAATATTTTGAACGCTTTTCAAGTTTTACACATTTCCAGTATGGAAATTATAAATCTTAAAATTAATAGCTTAAAATTGTCTCAATACATACATACATATGTTTGTATGTATATCTGCATCTTTAATACAAAAAATATTTACTGGCTTTAAAAGCTATTAAGCTATTAAGTAGCAGCTTAGAAGAAGAAGATTTTAGGCAATTACTGAATGTTACTAATCAAGTGTCCAATTTTGCTTGAACTGCACTTGGGCCAGAATCTGATATATGTACATATAGTTCCAATGTTCTGCTTTGTATACACAGTTCTTCGACTAATGATTTGGAAGATGCGTTTATATAGTCGTCCTATAACTTCCACCGTCATAAAAAGCCTATGCACTTTAATTAAGCTTTTGTACATTTTTTTACTTAAACATCATACTGGGGTTTCATTCCACTAATATCAGGATCTTCTGATTCCTTAACAACTGTGGCTGGAATTGAAACTTATACCAAAGTAACTCAAGGGTATATATGTATAGCTAAGGTGAGTAAGGGGGAGGGTCCATTTAAATTCATAATTTGTTCGAGAAAAGTGCTGGGGTGGGAACATAACCAACCCGTCTCTATAGCTTCTCATAAACTATAGATTCCGCAATCACAAGACCAAATTATTATTTATTAATCAAGGGTATCTAGGTTCGATTCCTAGCAGAGACTCTGGTCTGTATCACTGCAACACTTGAAAGTTTCTTCACAACAGGTATCACAATGGGACCATAATAAATTGGACCCAAGTGAGCTGGAACCTTTCTTTACCTTTATCTGCCTTAAAAAAAACTCAATAGCTCTAATATAAAAAGAACGTTTCTAATTAGTTGCCAATAATACGTATATATTTACCTTAAACACTATTTTTACGTTTTTGTGTCTTTTGTTGTTACGAAAAGATTTTATCTTTACTATTTTGGACAATATTTATGACTTTTTGTCATGTACTCTTATTGCAAAACCTCTGCGTTGTTGTATCTCTTTTCTGGGTTTTGGTATTTGAACTTGTTAAAATTTTCAAGTTGTCTTATATATTTTTTGTAATTAAATTTTCGCGATTAAAAAACGGTTTTTTAAGAATAAAATAATTACGAGTAAACGTAGCACATAAATATGATTTCGATCATGTTAAAAAGTCTAAATAATTAAGAAACTTGAATGGTTTGAAAGTTGCCCTTTTTTATTCTGCTGTAAAACTGCAAAATTTTAAATATGCAATTAAAAAGGTAATAAAATTAAAAAGCAAATATCTTTAATTTAGCTTCTGTGTATCTACGTACATATGTGTATGTATGTATGTATGTATGTATATACATTCGTATTTATTTAAACATAGATATGTATGTACATAGTATATACTCGTACATAAATACATATAGAAAGGCCCTAACTCGTATTTTCTCCGAAATTGGATTTTTCAGTGATTTTTTTTTTCAAAGACAATACAAACTCTACGAAGCTCTTACAGCTTGTCTGTAGAAACCTCCATATTGATAAGACTTATGCTCATGCACTAGACTACGGAGGCACATTTCAAACATATACACCTCGTCACAAAAATCAATAGAGATTTAAAACCGCCATATTGTGAATATGCACAAAAAAACCACGTAGAATAAAATAACTTTAATAGGAAATATGTAAATCCATACATACATGTATGTATGTATGTACATACATATACGAGTATAATATTATGAACCAAATTTAATTAAAATTTCGCTGATGACCTTGTTTTATATGCAAATGTGTTGTGGGATTTTTAGAAATAAATTAGCAAGATTTTCAAGAAATTTTGCAATAGTACCTACATAGTTTTTATTCGTTCTTGATTTTATTTTCTAGAGACATGGGAATATTAAATAACAATTATTGCTGTTTGAACATAAAATCGACTGAGCTACAAAAGTCATGTGATATTATTGAGCTACTGAACGAACCAAAAGAACCTGCTCACCAAAAAGAGCTGAGCTTAAAAATTCCCGTCTACCACAGGCGGCAATTGTCATTCGTTAAATTTTACATCCAGGCATTTGGAGTTTCTCTCTATTTGATGCTAAAGTTTTATCTTCTATTTATTTACACACAGGAACAATTATTGTTCTTTTCGTAATACCCCGGTGGTGAACGTCATGATGATTCATTGTGAAAAATACTGACAATGTTAAATCATCAATGACACATGCTGAATATTTTTTGGCGTCATACATGAATTTTTTGAACTATTGTACAAAACATCATAGATGACCCTCATTGATTTTGATCGGTAGGCGTCCGCGTATTAGCGAGGCCTTGCTGACAATAGCATTTAATATGACTTTTTATGTAATTCGTTGCCATCCAAACAAACAAATATTAATAATCCGTTACTTTTTGTTTCTTTCAACCATTGAAAACTACTTTTAGCAGTCAAATTCCAGCAGAGTTCAACTTTGTATCGAGTAATAACAGACATTGTCGATTACTTTCAACTTTCTTTTATATGGTGAATCCATAATGAAAATGTCTACAAAACTGTCGCTGTGTCGTTGTCGCGTACATTCAATCACATTTCGATAATTTCATAGAAAATGCGCCTTGAGATGTAGTTGGCAAGGAAGAATCTTAGGTGAAAATATCAATATGAGAAAGTCGCTCAAAAAACACCACAGGGACACGGCATAATTTTCATCTGATATAAAAAGGATTCGTCTAGAGTCTAGACAGTTTTATATGGATTAGTGTTTTTTGTATTTATTTGTCGTTTAGATTTTGGCCTACAGATGTCATCGCATAATTAAAAAGTGCATTCAAATATATGTATGTATGTATGTATGGTAATTTTTATTTAAATACAAAAACAAAATGTAAAAATTAAGAAAAAATTGTTATACATATGTACATAGTATGTACATTAATAAAAAGAAAATTAAATTAAAAATAGTCGTTATTTGTCAACCAAAAAATTAAATTTCTTTACGATGTAAAATAATTAGTATTCAGAATTTAATGGACATTTTTATGATGTTCGAATTTGTTCCGGTGCATTAAAAATAAAGAACTTAAATTTCTTTGGAAAATATAATCTATAAAATTAATTATTATAAATAAACACTTTCTGCCGTATTCATAAGAAATTAATTTGAAATTGAAATGTATTTTAGGACATACTGCTCATATGTCAACATAGAGTTACACTTTTTAACCCAACACATCAAACGCGAAGTCAAAGCTTTGAATAAGATGAAATCCAAAGTTGAGTTCAACATGTGAATTCAAGTTGATAGTGATTTGAATATAAACAGTTGAAAATTAGTATTTTTATCCAGTTGTTTTAATCAAGTTGTTATCAAGTGTTATTTTTATATTACAAATAAACCTGGCAGAACTATTTAAAGCGATAAATAAATTTTTAAAATTTTATTCATTACAACAACAAATATATTCTTATTTAATGATTAAAGAATACAAAAGTTATCATACTTTTTGTCTTATAAATCAGTTTATAAAAGTTGTATTCATAAACGAACAATAACAGATTTATAGCAATTGAAGACTTGTAGAAATTTTATGTTTACGTACGGCAAATCTCTTTTTTTTACATAGGAAACAATAACAAAATTACAGTCGAACTTCTCTATAACGTAGCAGTTGGGGACCGTCAAATTTCTACGTTATAGAGAAACTGCAGAAAATTTTGGCTACATTTTTTTTATGTAGAAAATATATTTATTAAGACAAAAAAAAATTGTTTTTACATGAACACATTAATTTTTTTTTTATTAATACATACATATGTGACTAAATTGATGCAAAAAGTCGATTGCTAAAAACTTCGCAATAGAGAGATTATTTAGTGTGAAAAATTCTATTTAGGTCTTAAAAAATTGTACGTTACAAAGAGAAATTCGTTATAGGGAAGTTCGTTATAGGGAGATCAAAATGTTGTGTTCACGAATTTTATTTGTTATAGAGAAGATTTCGTTATAGAGAAGTTCGACTGCACTCAATTTTCATAAATTTATATTTATATTTTATAACTATGTCCATATACAAATTGACAATTAAATTCTTATATGATATTTTATTTATTTAGTAACTTCTTATTATTTTTTAATATAATTAATTTAACTATGTTAATATTTTACAAAATAAAACATGTGTGTGAAGATAAATTTAAATTTAAAACCCAAGACACAAACCATTTATTTTAGCGGAGCTCTTTTTCTACTTAACAGGGCACTGTTAAGCACTTAACAGCGGTACTACATTTGATGAAAGTGTGATAATAATTGTTTATTCCGGAAATGTGGTGACATCCAGATGTATCCCACTACATGTAAATGGTACTTCAGAGACACCTCTGAGGAGGTAAAAAGGTCTTATTACCCAAATAATGTTGGGAGTTTAGAAAAAAGAGCTTGAATAAAGTGATTTTTTGAACTGAATTTCTTCAGAAGATTAGTGGCCATTGTGGAAAAGTGGACAATACTTCACATATCCCTCTATATACAAATGGTGCAAAAGTGGCTCCTGTAACGAGCAGAAAAAGTCGTATTACCCAAATAATTTAAATTTTAATTTTTTAAATCGTTACAGGACCCACTGATGCACCGCGAAAAACTCGTCGAAAGTATGGGCAGGAGGTGCGAAGCTGTCATCAGAAACAAAGGGTTTAGCACTAAATATTAACAATAAAATGCTGGTACACAGAAAAAAATCGAGGAAAGCAAATTTTTTATACTTTTTCAAGATTGTGCCATTTATGTGTCCAACTGATTTCAGGAGTGTTTAGACTTAATGAATTTTTTTAGTTTTTATATTAATGAATTTTAGTGTAAACTTATTTAATATTAAATATTAGTAATACAACTTGCAAAAAACCAAAAATTTGTTGTTTATTATTAACATTTCCGATATTGTAGCACAAGAAAGAACTAAAGGTAAAATGTGCCATTTATATGTCCATAGCTGTATATGTATACATATGTATGTATGGCTTTGTTGAAAATGTGGCTCAGTTGAACTTTAAAATTTTTTAGTTAACCGTTTTGATGTTCTTTAAAAATTTTGTTTTTCATTTTTATTTTCAAGCTAAAATTTTATTAAATGAAAAGATGAGAAAAATATTTATCCATACTTAACATAAAATTTACTATAAAAAAGTTTGTTTTTTTTTTGGTCGAGATAAACAAATAGAAAAAAATATGTAAGTCCGATCACAGGGGAGATGTGTAAACATCTAGTAATGAAATCTTTTTAAAAGTTATTAAAATTAAATGTTTTTGTATTCATTTTATTTATTTGTTTTTATTTCCCTACGATAACATAATGTACGACAATTAGTGAAAATTAGTAGCTATATGTATATATATAGTAGCACTCATATACAATCTTACTCAAAATTTGTGATTGTATTGTGAAAAAGATTTTTACCCCCTAGCGTATAGATGTTTACACATCAAAAATTCGACTGGGCGGTTTTTTTCATTAAGAACAAATCTGCCTATTCGGCATTCGAGAAATTAACATTTAAAAAAACGACACCCATGCACTGAAAAAACCGATTTAAAGCCCGTTTAGAAAACCGCCCTGATCACCCTAATATATGTACATACATACAATATACATATATAGTTTAACTTTTGTGAGGTCTTTTCTAGATTGTGTTTTTATTCTAAATAGTACAATCTTCGACTCTTGAAGGTAATTTTGCATACTTAAAATAGCGTTACAAATCAGAGAGTTATTTTGTCAATTATCTGAGCTACGGCCCTTTTTACAATGTGCGATTAAAACTTAATGTGAGCTTTAATAGCAAGTTTTGTTAGCCAAAGTTACCGTTAAAGTCCACGTTAAGTTTTTAATACCACAATCTTTCTTTGAGGTCAAATATTGCAAAAATTTCAGACTCTCTGAAAAACAATATTTTAATAATACGGTACGCCTAAGTACGATATCGATATCGGTTAACAAATAAAATATTAATAAATTAACTATGAAATAAAACACAACAAAATTTTCATTCATTCATTTGTAATAATTGTAGTTCTATTAAATATCACTAATTCTACATAAAATAATCTTTTTTGGGACTCCAGTAATACGATATTCGGTATTTTTTTTAAAGGGCTGTCACATGCATTCTTCTAGTTTCATTTATTTAGCAAGTCCTACCTCTTCAGTCGAAACCCGATCTACATCTGCGGAAATGTTTGGTAAGTCGTGCAACTGTAACAGGGCGTTTGAAGTGCATATTATAATTTTTCTGGAAAAATCTTTCTCACCGTTATAAGGTGTGCTCAGGTAATTTTTATACCTTAACCAATTTCTGTCTGAGATTGAGAAATTATTAGAGGACGATACAACTTCTTGGGGTTACAAATGGTAACAATACTAGAAACTAAAATTAAATTCACTCGCGCGAAATATTTTATACAATGCCAGTATCCATAACGCTTGATTTTATTTAAATTAAATTTATAGAATAGACATTTTTACAATATGCCAATCATGTTTTAAATTGGTTCGATATCTCCAAAATGCTTGATTTTTCTATGCAAATATTGTTAAAAGCAAGAACTTTAACCATTTAATAATCTATCAATTTCACTTTATACTGTATGGCGAACCAACGAATTGTTTAGTTTTATTTGATTTAAATCATACATGGGAGACAAAATTTGTTGTGGCGGCACCAGCTCCATGGATGTTATTGTAGATAGCAGTCTTATGACTTTTTATTTTAAACTAAGTTATTTGTAAAGTATTTGAAAGTTTTTTCCATTTATTAAAATTTTTATGTCATGTCACTTCATTTACATATGCATTCACTTTTATTACACAATTACATACATACATATATACATATATTTCTTCTAATCTAATGGCAAGAATTTAGTTTCAAATCATGTACTACATATTCAAATTTCTTTACAGTGCAGTCTTGAAAACATAACGAAAAAAAAATTGTTAAATGTATTAAATATAATGAACTTTAACCGGCCGTGTTCATTGAAAGACTGTGCCATAGTGTCTCCGCATCACATAAAAGATGCTCTAAGTTTAACACAATCAAACATTTAGGAAGACTTTTATTTTCATTTACACGCTTTCATATACACATACTCATCAGTGTTGCCATAAAATTATTTTTTTTAGCAAAATATAATCAGCTCTTTAATTCAAAAAGAAACGTCTATGCCACTAATTTGGTTAAAATCATTAACGAAAAATTTCGAAAAAATCGCTTTTTTCTACCAACTCTAAAAGTCTTTGTCAAATCGATTTCAGATATTCACTGATATTTATAAACTTAAAAGATTTGACTAAATTCTGCAAAATGGTTCGAAAGATATCGATGTCTAAAATTAAAAAAAATGTTTGTCACTTCGCCATTTCTTGTCAAATCGACTTTCCATTCCCTATAATTTTTTTGAACTTAAAAACTTTCACGAATGCTCCAAATTTGCTCTGAGTGGGTTGGAGTTAGCCGAAAGTTTATAGTATTTTCTTATATTCTCATATTTTTCTCTTCTCAATTTCCACTGAAGCATTTCGCCAGAGTTCATAAGATTAGACCTAAGTTAAATGAAATCGTATTGTCAGCAGTATGGGTAGTATGTTTCAGGTATCTGAATAGTATATCTACTATAGAATAGTATTTTTACTGGTCCTAACTACCACAATGTTCATAAACAATGTTATTGCCTGCATTCATGATGTAATTAAAACAGTTGAGATCACTATGCCAGGTGATTATATTTTTTTCTACTTAACTTTTTGGCATAAAATGTCACAAGTTTTATACCTACACATTTATTTAACAGTTGTTATTATTAACAAAAACTGTGAATCAATTTCTGTATTTTTTTCAAAAGAAAATATTATCTGTGTTTAAATATTGTGTGTGAAAATATTTTTTTGACACTTTATGATACAAGGCAATAATACTGCCACATTAGAAATTGCACCAAGCCTGGATTATTCCAAACTTATTTTTTAATGGCCTGAGATGTCAGCTTAATTGATACAATTTTTCACCTTTATTACGAACTTCCCTTTACTTCTCTTCATAACAAAAATAAAAATATTTCTAATTTCGGTTGAAATAAAAAACAATTCATATTAGAAAATGACTACATATTTTCTGTTTCGAATTTTGAGTGAGAGAACTGAAGACAATTAATAGTAGAACTACCAATAGCTCATGATTAATTTTTGTATATTTAAAATATCATTCTATTCGGTATTATGCTCGTAGACCCAAAGCGGCAACACAGTTTTTTACACGTATGACTCCTAAATAAAAGTTAACCAATACTATAACAATCTCGTGTTAATCATTTACCAATTTTTACATAATAATAGATTTGGAAAATTCTTTTTTCAATTGTAATTAAGAATAGTATAAAGATAAATTTACAATAATTGGTTTGTGATTTTCTTACATTAAAGTCATGAATGTGAACAAATGAATATGTAATTTTCAATCATGCCGGGAAATCATTTAAGTTTGTCACTCTTTTCTAATGAAATTATAGCATAATATAATTTTTTTCATTCATAGATAGTTTCAATATAAGTAAACTTAATTTCTTTGCAGCTGTTTTGCTGCCAAAGACAAATTATTGCAATGAAAACCTTTTTTTAATCCATTGTAGGCCGCATTTCTTTTTATAAAATTAACAAAAATTTTTAAATGTTGAAGATAGAATTGTAAGGATAAACAAGTTTTTAAAAATTCGTTTTGTTTGTTTTGGAGTATATGGGGTGGTTATTATTTGTTTCATTTTTTGCTTTATGTAGCCTAATGTCGTTTCTTTCCACGGTCTCATGCATTTTTATGCGGGCGTATGTAGCGTATTTGCCAGCAGAGTCCGCTCTTTTGTATCCTTAATGTAATATACATATTTGTGGGAGAAATTTAATATCAAAGGAATAAGAATATTGGGCCAATCGCAGTTGTAACTTTATTCATAAAAAACAAATTATTTCTTACAAAAGGAAGTAAAATATTACTGTCGTATTCATAACAAATTTTTTTGATTTTGAAAGGTTTAAGAGATCCATTTCCGCACAAAATTTAATCAATATACCTTCTATAAATTCCAAAAAAATTTATGAAGAAGGCAGTTAAACCAAAAATTATTAATAAAAAGAATGATAAATTAAAAAAAAATATATACACTTAGTCGCAAAACAAAAAAGTTGTTGAACTTTTTTATTTCGTAGGATTAACGATCTTTACAGAAAATGAAAAAAATAAACATTCACGCGGTTTAATATTATTGAATGAATAAAATAATAAATTTCATAAAAGATGCATCTAAAACTTCTTTAATTAAGCCATCTTCTTTTAGGCATCGAGAAAATAAATTTTTTGTTATTTCTTTTAAAATCATTTTCAAGTGAGAAGTGGTGGTAGCCCTTCTGTATATAAGTTTCTGTTCTAAATGAGTTCATAAATTTGCCCTGTTAAATACTTACAAGTAAGATGTTCAAAAAAAATTTTACTTTACATATAAAATAATGATCAGATAAAATGAAATTTCGATATCTATAGAGTGTATATATAAATAAATAGATATACAAAAGGTCAAAATTAATGCATATTTAATAATGTTTATTAAACAATGTTATACTAAACTTTTATTAATTTATTATGTTTACATTTATTTATTTGTTCAAGTATCAATTTTCTATATGTATTTATTTTGTTGTAATTCTAAAATTTAATTATTTTATTTATTGTTTTATAAATAGTTGTGGTAATTTACATCTACATATATGTTTATGTATATTTATAAAAGGGTTATATGTGTGTTTTGTAAACCATTCATAAATTCTAAAATAATTTTTGCGAACAGAATGCCTATTATTTATTTGTAGTTTTATTCAAAAAACTTTTTTTTATTTATGGAGAATTTATAAATTGATTTGTCATATAAATGTAGTTGAAATTACAATAACCACATTTTATTTTATTATTATTACAAAAATACAAAGTGGAAAAACTTATACAATATGTATTTTGTTTATTCGATTCAAATCTATTTCATTTTTCTAAACCATTTTACAATTAGCCAACACGTTGGTTATAACTAATTTCTTTTTTATGTATTTCAGTAATTCTCAAAGATGTTTTGACAAATTTTATATAAATATATGACCATATTTATTTTGTTAAATGTCTACTGACGAGTTGGTATAAGCATCAAGGAAATGTACATATAGACTACCTTAACCATACAACAAGAATATCGTGACGGAAACTGCAAGAAGACCTTTCAAAACATTAAAAATTGACTTTTATATCGGTTCCTGTCTGTTAGGTCTAAATACGTCACGTCGCAAAATTTTTAATTTTTCCAAAAATAAATTTCGTGATCCTTTTTTAATTATACAATTGCAAGATTTTGTGGTAATTGTCAATTTATTTTTAATTTAAACAAGTTTTTTGGCTTCTCCCCTAAAATTTTTAAATTGTTGGATAGGACTTCTTACATTTTCTGTGACAATTTATTTATTGTATAGTGGCAATTCATTCTGAAAAGAATATAAATAGAATAGAAAATAGAAATGATAGAAAAAATAAATAAAAATAAGTTAAATTTACAATTCACTTTCATAAAATCACATTTTCTAAGTTCGGACTTATTAAGCGTTTCCTTTTAAAACTACGTTTTGAAAAAATATTGCATTTCGTAGTGTATCACATTTTATTTATTATTTTTTTTATTTATTATTTATCTGTATTTGTTATATGGTTTAGAAACATATTATAATAATAATCCTAATAAATTTTGACTAACGTTGAATAATTGAAAGAATAATTACATAATTGTATTGGAAAATTTAATTTTTCATTTTACCTTTTAAATACAATCATAAGCTCTGTTCATTTACTTTACTTGTAATAATTTGCAACGAGAGAGTAACAAGAAATTTTCCAAAATTTAAAATTTAAAGAAGTTAAAGTAGTGTTGTAATGTATAGGTATATATGAGTACTTAATAACTGCCCCTATATTTTTTGGACAAATTATACATATATGTATATTATTATAAAAATATTGTGATTATGGTCATTTATATTCAGCATGGTCGTGACTGGCGTTTTTCGAGTACGGCTTGTAATAGAATAATGAAAAGTTTTGCAATTTTAGTCGAAATACGCTAAACACGAAAGCTTGATTAGCTACTTTTGAATAAAATGAATGAATAAAATATATATTTTTAATTAGTTTATACATTATAACAGCCTGCCTACATATAGCAATGATTTTTACACACGAATTTGTAAGACATTTCAGTTTTTGCAAATAAAATTGCCCTATTACATTTTGTAGCATATTCACAAATTTATAGCAATCTGCTCCTAAAGTATTTAAAGCGAATATTCAATAAAAAAAATCCTTCTATTAATTGATTTAATAAATAAAATAATAAACAGCCGTCGAAAATCGGAAAAAGGAGACAAATTTAAGCAATTTTCATTTTCATTGTAATAAAAAGCTTTATACAAAATAAAATTTCATGTTGCTGCCAGCATTAAACCCCAAAAGCAGTAAAAAAAAGTAATTTAATAAATTATGTGATAATTTCAATTTATTTGCAAATATATATCTGAACTAATATAATTATTTGACTGCTTAGTGTAAACTACCGAGTAGCTAGGTACTCATAATATTTACAATACTAAAAATAACAGCTGGTCTGTTTGCCGGAACAACCTTTGCCACTGATGTCCCAGATGCTTAGTTTAATTCCATTAGACATCTTATTTTGCTTCTGTTGTTCCTAAGTTCCACGAAAATAAATTTGTTACCTTTTAAATACTTTTTATCGTTTTAAAAGTTTACATTTACTTACAATTTACATTTTACAATGGGGGTGGCGATGGCACGATGGATGGTAGTCTGCACGTTGACTACGAATTCAAAAACAGACTCGGGTTCAACCCCAGTTTCAGACAAAAATTTTAAAATAAAAATAAACATCTCGAATTTTTCTGATGTGCATTAGTGTGTCTTTGTGTGTCAGTTGTTGTCGGAAGGTTTCAGTGGCGAAGGCATAGTCACTGGTCACTGAACAATACCGGCTTCAGCTGATAGCAATCCACAATCGCATCAGAACGCCCTCCTTCGTCGGTATTGTGTAGCACCGGCGAAGTAAAACAATAATAAAAATGGCTACTGAACCGAAGCTTCAGCACTGCTACGAGTATAAACAAAGAACGTGTGAAAGCAGAGCTGCAAAGATAATTAATTAAGCTTCACTTCCTGTCGTTTCTCCTACTATCCCTTTCCTATAGTTCCAGCACAATGCTTCGCATGTGTAGGAGTCATCTCCTGAGTGCTGGTCCCAGATAAAAAAAAAAAAAAAAATTTCTTAAATTTTCCAAACTATTTTTATTTTTAACTAAAGTTGGAAATTTTGTTTTGTAAACACAAACGCAAAACAGCTGTTTGAATAATTATTGCAAGTAAAAATTTTACTTGTAAAAACTTGAAAGAATTTTTTTACACCTCAATTTTTTACGCTCTTTTGACGCTCTCTCGTTGCAAATTTGTTGGGTTAATGAACGCTTTCTTGAAAAAATTATTAAAAATTTGTAAAAGCTTTTAGTAAATGAACAGAGCTATAGTCAACCAAAGTGTTGACTAATTGTAAGAAAGGCTTAGGCAAATTAAATAGATTTAAAATTAAATAATAAAATGTTTGTTGTATAAGGAAAATTTTTAAAGAAGCTATTTGGTTTGTTTTGTTTGTATATTCCATAATTCTCAAATATTTTTTGTATAAATATGTGAATTTTCTTAGCTTTTTTCAATTAGCACCAAATGAAATGCTGCATATAGACCAGCTAAACCATATAACGAACATAGATAAATAATTAAAATTAATGTTCAAAATAAGTTCCGACATTCTATTTAATGGCGATAAAAATAATATTATAATTCTATTGGTGCTATTAACTGAGTGTTAACGTGTTGACACTGTAACTCGAAGATCAGCAGTTCAAATGCCCGTCAGAGCAAAAATTTGTCTGCTGCGTCTATACTACCAGTTCAGCGAAGTAAAATAATAAATAAAATGGCTCTCTTTTACAAATTGTAAAAAAAATCCGCGACTGCGAAGTTGTGCAGGAAGTAAGCTATATATGTACGAGTATATCCTTCTTATATCTTCACCACCTGTCTGTTCTTAATACTATACCTTCAAATTTCGATGTCTGCATTGATACATAGAGGACATCTCCCAAGAACATAAATTTCGTGTGACTGTAGTAGCAAATTTTTGTGCTCTTTTCATATCGTCATATGAAATCAAAAAGATCTTTAAGTTATCATATATATATATATATATATATATAAATGCACAATCGAACACAACAACATTCTGAAAGCCCTAAAGGACCTGATTCATTATCATATACCATTTTCGTGCGATTTTAACGAAACAGCTGACAAAATTTGTTGGCGTTAAAAAAATAAATTTCAAAAAGATAAAGCCAAAATTGTTAAGGTAATAAAATGTAGTTGCGTCATTTCCAGTGAAATCAATGAAAAGTAAAAAGTTTTTTTCTTGTCTGCCTCCGATATTAATAAAATATATGATATTCTAGCTAAGAAACGATAAAATACGTTTTTTTAGCCCGCTGGGTTTAAATCTAACCGTGGTACCTAAATAAAAGCGAAAAGCGTATTTTTGTTCTCAATAAATCTCATGGCCAGACAAATTGTTTTTGTAAGAGAGCAAAAAAACGGTTATTGGGAGCAAAATTACATTTTCTGCACGGTTAAACAGAATATCCGAAATTTTTTGTTTTGGGACAGAAATGGTATCAATTGGAAAAACTATTTTTTGACGACGAGGGAGTAAAAAGTAAAACGGTTCCATATATAATATATTTTTAATGTTTTATTCTTTTGGCGCAAAAAAACACATTCCCTCTCATTGTTCCCACTCTTTTTGACGAACCTTCTTTTATCAACCAAAATATAACTTTTTCCCAATGCTGTCCCAACACAAAAATTTCAGGATATGCTCTTTAAGACCTACTCCTGAATTATTTGAAGTTTGAAAAATATCGATGCATGCATTCCCTCCCATTTTGCCACTCTTTGTCGAGATCCTTGATAACGAGGGCACCTTAATTATTTACAATAATGTTTTTTAAACAAATCGCTCTGTAGCTGTAATATATTTTGGATTTTGAAATGGCAAAAGTGTAATGACTTGGTAATTTTAGAGAAAATTGTGGACTCTGTATTCTCGGTCCCCGGTAGACTTGCTACTATTGTACCAAGTATTGAAATCGGAGGTAAAATTTTTTTTTGTATACAGGGTGGCTGATGAATATTGCTACATCAAGAAACTCAAATAAGTTTTTTTTCAGTGTATGGAATTAATTTTTCTTTTATTCATGTCAAAGCTCATTAAATTTTATTAAATATGCTTAATTAGTTTTAAAAATAATGGAATTTAAATGCCCCCCACCCGCTCGTTTATGCATGTGCGGCATCCTACCAAAAAGTTGTTCATTACTGCTTGGAGAGTTGAGACAGGAATAGCCGCAATTGTTTCTCGAATGGATTGCTTTAGTTCATTCAAATTTGTTGGTCTTGCTTTGTAGACTTCCTGTTTGCAATAACGCCAGAAGAAAAAGTCAGGTGCAGTAAGGTCAGGCGACCTGGGGGGCCAACGGAATGTGGAGTTTCTGGATATCAACTTATTGGGAAATTTTCGTCCAATTCTGTCATAACAGGCCGGGCTATGTGAGGAGTTGCACCATCTTGTTGAAACCACACAGAGTTGAAAGGAATTCTCATTCGGCGTAATTCTGGATAGAAAAACTCTCTCAACATGCTCAAGTAACGGTCTCCAGTAACTGTAACGGTGTGACCATTTTCTTCAAAGAAGTAGGGCCCGACAATGCAGCGTGCTGAAACTGCACACCACACTGTGACAGGAAGTGGATGCAATTCCGTCTCATGGAGTATCTGTTGGTTGGAAGCACATTTGTTTGTTTATGTTGCCGTTTAAATCGAAATGGGCCTCGTCAGACATAAAAAGACAGTTCAACATGTTTTCGTCCTCTTCCACCATTTGAAGCATCTCCTGGCAAAATTCCAAGCGAATCGGTAAGTCTGCTGCGTTCAGTTTGTTGACCATTTGAATTTTATATGGGAATAAGTCCAAATCATTGTGCAAAATTGACTGCAATGACTGTCTGCTTATACCCATTTGAGCATATAAGGCTCTTGTCGAAACTCTTGGATTGTTTTGTATGGCAGCAGCTACAGCAGCGATTGTTTCTTCCGTCCGAGCTGAAGGGTTTCGATGGTAAGGTCTTCTTTGGACTGTTCCATACTCGTCAAAATTGTTCACAAGTCTCATTATGGTC
This sequence comes from Dexiosoma caninum, assembly GCA_963924685.1. Classification (NCBI taxonomy): domain Eukaryota; kingdom Metazoa; phylum Arthropoda; class Insecta; order Diptera; family Tachinidae; genus Dexiosoma; species Dexiosoma caninum. The sequence continues at coordinate 22,898,812 of OZ004727.1, read as the reverse complement.
CATCTGTCGGAGGATTGCCGCCAAACGTGCGCCTATACTCTCTTTGAACCGAAACTACGGACTGCAGTGCGTGATAGCGGCGGACAATCCAAATTCTTTTTTCAGTGTCTCAGTTATCCATTTTTGTTAAATCTAAAAATCAATCTGCAAAATAAAAAAAAAATTAACCAGATTCATTAAATAGAAAAAAATTATTAAATTTCTTTTTGGTAGCGGCTTTCATCAGCCACCTTGTACTTGGAATGGCCCAGTTTTTAACTATGATATGCATATTTGTGTAATAATGTGGCGCTTATAACGCCATATTGAAGCAGAAATTAGTTAGAAAGTATTTTTACATTCTCTGGTAAATTTTTTCAAAGCACCTTGAAGTTCTTTGATTTCATTATTATTATTATATTATTTATTATATTACTTTAGTATATATTACGTATGTTTTTATTTATTATATTTATTTTTATTCATTTATGTTTTAATAAAGAGCTTCTAAGGTACACGGGAAGAAGACTATAGAATTAGAACTTATTAAAATTGAAAGAAGGAATACAACTATCATGTACGGGCCGTTGCTATGTGGGGTGTGTTTCGTTGTCTTATCGCTATTATAATGGGAAGTGATCTAATGAAATCAAGGAACTTGTTCCCGAAACCCGTTCATTCCTGTCCACAATACGTTCATAATTAAGGGCGCATCCATTTGTGGTCGATTTATTTGGCAGCGAACCGAACTACACATTACAGAGAGAAATCTTTTTTCGGCCGAACAGCGCATATGTGGGAACAAACTCGCTGCAGAGCTCCTTTCATGTTACTTTTGACATGGGAAGATTCAAATCAAATGTCCATAGACACTATTCCCTCTATAGTCCTTCCCATAACTTAATTTCCTAGTTCCAGCACAGTGCATCGTATGTGTGGTCCAAGATAGACAAAAAAATATGCGATGATATACGCAAAAAGCCCTTCACATGCCCAATTTCTTCAATTACCATCGTATCTTATAAAACTTATGTATGTAGATCCATATGTTTATACATATATTGCCTTTATTATAAAACGTAAAACATCAGAGATACACATACGATCAGGGACTAAAATTTAAATACGACTTAAAAATTTGCCCTTGTTATGTGTTTAGGTGAACCAATGCAGGAGTTTGGTTTCCTGGTTAAAAAGGCTAATAATAATAGAGGTAGCTGCCCTTTTTTATTTAACAAAAAGTTTATTAAATATATAAATATGTAGTTATATTCGTACTTTTATATACACACATGTGTTTAGTATGTGTATTATAATTGCAAACATATCAAGCCATAACTGGCCAAAAGATGTAAGCGCCAAAAACAAAATTTTATAAGGGAATGTTTTTTCTTTTACTATTTACATATGTATATACATGATTTTTACAAACATTTAAATTGTTTGCCCTGTAAAATTGTAACTACACTTTTCAAAACGATAATATTTTGTGAGACGAGATGAGACTGATCGGTTTCGAATTTTATGAAAAGAAATAAAATCGGTAATTATGGCATTTACGGCTTTTTGGCGGTTATGGCTCGATATAGGCTTTTATTTAGACAGTATAATTTTTGTATATATGACACGAACTAAGAAATTAGTTTTAATATTTCTTATTTAAAAAATAAATGAAATACACATGAGTACGTATGGATTCATTTATGTCAGTACAGTTGCATTCATAAAAATAGGAGTGACTCTGTTTAGAAAAGAAACTTTAAAGTCTTCGACGAAAAATTTAACTGTAATCACATTATTTGTTGTAAAATAAATTACGTTTATTTTTTATATTTAAAAAATTAGTAATGTAAAATAAAGCAGCATTATAATATTAAAAGCATTATAATATTATAAACAGAAGTAACAGTCAGGCAATGATTGCTACTACGTATTACTTTCTATAGGATAGGTATAGTAATAGTGATGATGGGTGGTGAAGCGATACACTGAGGAAAGCTTCATTATCGTTACAACTTTGGTTTTCAAGTTTTTTTGATTTTCTAGCAGTGTTGCAGCGCCTCTGATGTCAAGGTAATGCATTCAGTGTTTGAGGCAGTGTTCGATAACCATTTTATTAATTATTTCACTTAACGATTTGCTACATAATACCGATGATGGAGGGCGCTCTGGAATTACGATCAGCTACAGGTGGCACTGTTCAGTGACTATCCTGTGCCGCTGAAACTTTCCGACAATAACTGATTCAAAGCCACACTAAAGCACAACAGAAAAATGCAAAGTGTTTTATTTTTATAAATTTTTCGGAAACTCGGCTGGAAAGACCTAGGACCTTTTCCGTAGTTAACGCACTGACTACTTCAGCCATTGCCATAATTTTATACAAATTTTACAATTAATCTCTGAAAATTATATGTACGATGAATATATTTTTTTTTATTAACAACCAAGTTGAATGACGCCCGACGTAAATTCTTCACTTTCCATCCAAAATCGTTAACATTTTCTTTTCGCTTCGTTGTAAAATCGTAGCGGCACATTTCACCGTCTCCATATTTTGAGAGCGTTGGGGACTGATCGAGATTTCTACATTAAAAAAATGATAATCATGGCGGTTTTAGCTCGATATGTCTCTCAAGTGGGAATAAGAGCCGTAGCGTCTCTCCGTATTAAGAGCTCGTATCAGTACTATAAAGGCACTAATTAAGAATGTTTCGGGCAAATTAATTTAATTTCGAAATTTTTGGAAGATATAACACTACCTCAGCAGTGTTCATGTGATTTCTATATGTTTTTACCACTTTTTGTGGATCTGTTATATGATTAAAATTTAGACTTATACAAATCAATAACAGAAAAAAGATGCGGGAATTATTCTTCCAAGTAAGAACTTTGTAACTGTGCCTCAGCTTCTGTCATACGAGCACCTTTACTTTTTAATTTTTTAAATTTTATACAAAATAATTTCAGGCATTACATGCAACTTTTAGTGCTTATGTACATATGTATGTATGTACGTAAAATATGATCAGCTTCATTGTTTGCTTAAGCAAACTTGATGACAAGTTTTTAAATCCATGTGTATTTGTATGCATGCCTAATTTTATAAAATTGTATCATTATAGTTATCCCAAAATGTGTTAGAACATAGCAGATATAAAATAAGCCAACTCCTCTTATATGTATGTAGTATTGTTTTTATGCCTTCAACTTCAGGCCAAGAACAAAGTCATACATATATGAATTTATATATGTGTACACTTAAGCGTGGTATACATGCATGTGTGTTTACACAACGTCTATTTTTAATAAAGATATCCTTTTACAAAGAAAATTTTTTGCACGTTGTATTACTAATGATAGGAGGTTAGGTTGAAAAGAGGGCCGGATACGTCAACAGAATACCATACGGGGTTAGACTTATGCTTAAAACCGGTATGTTGTGCGCACTATCGCAGATTCGGGGTAGCTCCACGAGAAACCGATAATTTGGCCAACCCAAAAATTCACCCCGCTCTATATACTTTACTTAGGGGTCTCCAATCCGAGTCCCTTAGGTATGTTGCATCACTTATGTCAGCAATCGGGAAGCGTATTTTCGATAGGAATGTATCAATACTCCTTTTTTGAATATACGATACCGATACTGAAAACGAAATATCGCCGATACCGATACGCATATTAAATTTTAATTGAAGTTAAAATTAACAAAACTGAAGTAGAGTAATTTTTTAGTATATAAAATAATAGTGTAAGAGATTATTAATATTTAAAACATATATTAATAAGATTTAAAAAACAACGAATTGAGTTTGAGTTCATTGTAAAATTAACAAAAAACAAATTTCACTTCTATGCAGAGCTATGCTACAAAACAAAAGGGCTAAGAATTAAAAGAATCTATATCAAAAAAGGCATAAGTTACAGAAGATTCGAAATCGACTTTTTGATTGATAATGAGCCATCGTATCAAAATGCATGTGCCTGCAAAATTGTACATGCCTGCAATTAGAAATAATGTTCTTATCAAAAAATTTCAGAAAGTGCAAGCGTAGAAGTTAGTTTGAAAGTATTTTGCTTCTCCTGTAAAATTTTCTGAATGTAACTTAGGGCTTTTGTGAATTCATATGACGATATATATGTACATATACATATGTAGAGTGTGTTTTATAGAAAATTATCAAAAATGGCAGAAAAAACTGCCAGAGTTATCATAATGTTGGATTAAATTTTATTTCGCAGAAAATGTTGAAGCAAAAGATATAGAATACGAAGTCGACTAATGTCCACAGAAATTTCTGAAATAGTTTCATATTAATTAGGACATCATTCATGTTAACATAAAATGTCTACTGGGTTATTTCAGCATGGTTCTGTAAATGAGAAATATTTTTGTGTTTTATGCCGTTTTATTAACTTAATAACTTAGTTTAAATAAAAAGATACCTATAAATATTTATAATATACAGGGTGTGACAAAACTAATCACCCGATTTTACTTTGCTATAATTTTTTTTAAGAAAAACTTTTGGTGATTTCTTTTCTGAACAAATATGTTGCCCTTTCGATGGATAACATTTTCTACAGTTTGCCCACACCTTTAAAAAGTGATACATTTTTTACTGCCACAATGGTACAAAATATTTGAGATTTAATATTAATGTATACTTAGCGTTTCACTGTTTCTACGGTTTTTAGCACCATTTTATCAATAAAAATCGTCAGCAACATTGTTTTCTAATCATCTGCTATTACCTAGAACAAACTGCAAAAACTTTAAACCAAAAATTTATCAAAAAAGTTTACATTGAAATAAATAATAAATTAAACAGAATCTTCTTCCAACAAAAGTCTGACGGACTCTAGTCAAAGTGAAGAGTATATTGATATTCATAAATCTTATTTGTATAAAAAAGTACTTCACAAAGATGTAAAAAAGGTTAGTATATAACCCCGACTTGAGATTAGAGGGTCAAATATGTTGCATATTTTGCCAGTTATTTGTGCAACATATTTAGAAAGGAACGAAATAGCTTTTTTTAATGTTACATATTTTTTAGAATGGAACAGAAACTGTAACGAAATGTAGCATATATGTAAAATTTTTGTCAGAAAAGAAAACGCCATTTGGTTCTGCTTGTAAGGCCATCAAATCTGGCGGCGGCCACTTGACCGATATCACAAGCAGAACGGAAGTTTTTCATTAAAAAAAAACTTTATTCTTTGCATCTTGAAATGTCTTGTGGGTTTCGCAATTCTCTACATCTGTTTTTAAAAGCAATTTAAATATTGCAGGCTTCTAAAAAATTACTCCTTGAATTTCTTTATTTTTAAGGTTGCGTTCTGTTAATTACACATTTTTTTGACTACTTCGCAATAAAATAAGTTTTGCACGATATTTGCAAATAAATTCCCGATTTGTCGTAACGAAAACTATTGTATACGAGTACACAAAACTATTTTTTTTATTTTATTTATCGCCCAGTTAATTACAGAGCGAAAAATTTTAAATTTGAAAATTTAATATTCATCGGATACAAACCTTAAAAATTATATAACTCTGGAACGGTAAGAGCAATTTCCATATTTGAATTTTGTTATTTGTTTAGATCCATCTTTAAAACAGCATCACTAGTTTTTATTTATTTTTTTTTTTTGTAGATATTATAAAAGTATTTTTAGAATTGATAAAAAAATTGGCAAAAATATTGTCTAAATTTATGGTTTATGCACACAGAAGTAAAGTTTGGACATTTCTCTCTAAACATATTTTGTCAAAAAATTAAAACTACGTCGTTATTGGCCAAGTTAAGAGCAAAGTTAGAAAAAACGGCCGGAAACTCCGATTTTGACAGAGTTTTCAGTTTTTTTTGACACACTTGTGGGATATATAAGTTTATCTTAAGTGCCCTGAAGACGATCAAACCCTGTAGGAAATGCCAATGGAAAACCTGTACTTATCTGTATTTTGTACTTATGGTGTTTTCTTTTCAACCAACAGTTCTGATTTAAGCTTGTTCATTTAAAATATATGCACTTTATTCTGCCGCTATAAAGCCATTGTACGATACTTTAAGATAGAACAATTAAGTGTAAGAATTTGTAATAAATAAAGTGAAAAGTATAATGCACTTTCTGGGAATCAAAATCACTATTAGTCAGCAGTTCTAGTGACTTGTTATACCGCAGGCAATGTAATTTATTATAGATATTTTACATATGGGTACCAAAGAAAATGTACTACTGACGTTGGTACTATTGACTATGTAGTTCTTGTGAGACTATATGTAGGCATTGGAAGCAGAGATTTACTACTGTACTTTTTTAGAGTAAATGTTGATAATGAAACTGACGCTCAGCTCTTTTAACTATTTTTTTAAATATTAATTGAAATTAAATAAATATTAATTAAAATAAATTGGTGTTTTTATACACCTACGAAAGCAAATATTAATATGTAGACGTATCGTTGACAATGTCACCAAATTTGTCGTAAAACAGGTCATGCCCAGGCTTTCTGCAAGGAATACCAGTGACTGTATGTACTATATCAGTGGCATTCGCGTGCTGCACATTACGTACTGGGCACGTATTGGCACATACATGTGCTACACACTCACTCGCAAATCTGTACCTTGGTTAGTGTCAATCATCGAAATAAAAAGTCAACAATTATATAAATTTATTATTAAATTGAAAATCAAGAATATACTACTATTTAAGTTGGCAGTACTGTAGACAACTTACCTGCATGTATGTTACAAATAAAACTATACAACACGCTACTTAAATATAAAGCCATACAAAAATTTTATATCCTTTTTTCAATAGAATTTAAGTATGTATTTTTTTCTGGTAAAGGCATTAAAGTTTTTGCCAGAAAAAACTAAAAACCAGCTGATATGAAAGCGGTATCCTACTGTTTTCATCATATGGTTGCTACTTCAGTTTTTCTCCTCAGTTCAATACCAAACAGCTGTTTTCAAATTAAATACGATTGTTTCGTATTTTATTGCTCCACACCACTGCACGTTGAACATGAATTTTATGATCAACACCAACAAACCGCCATATGTTAAGAGTAGCATGACCAAGTGATGATGCCGATGACGGTAATGTTAATGGTGAAATAACACAGAATCATAAAATAAGTTTTCCACTTGGTAACAGAGAAAGAACATAAAAATAAGTTTGCATTTTTTCAAATCATTATTTTTACACATAAAAACATACATACATACATATACACGTGAATGGAGATATAAGTACATATATACATAAATATGTATATAAGTTGGTAACAGGAGCACAGGTCTTATTTAAATGTGTTAGGTCTGTGTATGTACATATGTATGCATATATTTTTGTATGTAAAAAGATCATTACCACCTTTTTATGACTTTAAATTTAAAACACTGAACAGTTTATCTGCAAATCGGAAATTAAATAATTGTATTGAGAAATAGTTTAAACTTTAAAGCCTGAAAGTATTATCTATACATGCATACAGTATTGTATATTATTTTTTTATAAGTAAAACTACTGCAATGAGAAATCATATGATTTGAGCCTAATCTTGAAACTTGTACTTGTCATAATATTAAAACGGACCCTTGGAACCCATATGCAAGAGACAAGTATTTTCACGGATGGATCGCTGATAAACGGTAGGCCGAGACGGCACATCGGACACTCATTGCGGTAGGGCGGGAGCAGGTGTATTCTCTGATGACATGTCACCCTATTGCGTTGTACGGCTATGGGAGTACGTGTCTGTCTACCAAGTAGAGCTGTTCGGTTGGATAGAGGTTCAGCTGGATGGGAAGAAGATTCTCATTGCACATGAAAATATGCTTGGGCATATTTGATGCATGCAAAGAACGAAGTGTACTCTAGATTGGTGCTGAATACTGTCCAGAAACTCAATAGGTGTAGCTCGTTGATGAGCTTACCCTAATGTGGGTTAGGGGACAAGTGTATATTTTCAGTCGGAAAGGGAATTTTACAAATGCAGCTCCGTAGTAACAAACATATAGATTTTGAAACGAATTCCCAAGTTTCTCCTTTTTGGCAGTCAGTGGTAATACGTTTATTTATTTGGTAGCAAAGTGTGAGTAAAAAGTAATTTAAAAAGTATTTAGAAAGATTTAGAAAGAAGGGACTAAGACCTTTCGAACAGTATATGTATATCAGATTTCAGTAAACTTGCGTATTTTTCACCGAATATATTTTTTTCGTTCTTTTCTGCAATTTTTCTACTTTGGAGACGTTCTTACAAAATGTTTTTATGCAGGAATGGTATGTTGGTTTAAAAAAGACGACATATCTTTATGTGCTTGTGAACAGCGAAATTAGTAGTATCGTTTTTTATCGTATTTTTTTCTTTTATTTATATTTTCTTTAAGAAAAATTTGTAAATTCATTTAATTTTATTCAATGAAACTAAACTAGATAAGGAAATTTCAATTTGTTCCCATACGTATGGGTCCTTTCTGTAACGTGTGAGAAGTTTTCACATCGAGAAGAATAAAACAAATATAATAATTATCCTCTGTTTCACAGGGCAATTCATATAAAAACTAAAATAAACTTACAAAAAACATAAAAACTTAAGCTTGTTTTCTTACTTCGTCACAGAATGATATACATACATTTTTTCGATTCACAATTTTCCCACATACGTTCCAGAAATCAAGTACCTGGTTTCATTACAACTAATTCAAACACATATAACATTCAATCATATACTCAGAACATACTTTTGTATGAAAATTACCAACAACAGAAATACAATACCGTATAATAAAAAGATTACACATTGCATACGATGTTAATACGAGCTTGTGAATTGAACAAATATTATATGTAACTTATCACAAATCAAAAATTCACACTTCTAAACAGCATTTATCTTTTGAAATTTTTAAATTTATTAAATAAAATAAGTAAATATTAAAGATGACAAAAAGTCATAATTTTAACCCAATAACATTTTTATATTTCTATGAAACCCTTAAAAGGTTAATTGATCATATTCAATAACATAAGTATCTTAATTTCATTTTCATGCTGAACTACTCACGATGTAGTATGTTTGGAAAAGGTTATAAAAGATCAATTGATAGAATTAAATTATTTGTTGTTGACCAAAAACACGCTTATGTGTGTGTATATACATACATATGTATGCATATATACATATATCAAAATAGTAATACATTAATTTTTTCTATAAACAAATTATTTGATACACATATACTTACGTAGATATGTATGATAAAAGTTATGTAAACAAATTTATGAAATTTGAAAAAGAGAAAATTATCAACAGAATTCAATTTCAAAATTGTCAAGAACTAGTTCAATAAGTGGACACATCTACATATTGAAGATAAAGCTGTACAACAAACTGGGGCAATTCAACTGCTCAATAAAATCAATTGTAAAATTCAATTAAAGTTGAATTAGAAAAAATGAAGACAGTTTTAAATTAACATGAACTTAGAAGAAAATTCTCTGATTAGATACATACGAGGTCTGTTCAATAGAAAAGGTGAATTTTGAATTTTTTGGAAAAGTACTTATTTATTCATCGATATCCATTTTGTCCCCTTCAAAGTAATCCTCCTCAGATATAATGCACTTACGCCAGCGCATCTTCCAATCCTCGAAGCACTTCTGAAATACGCTTTTCGGTATGGCCATCAGTACGTTCATCGATTTCGACTTTATCTCATCAATTGTGGCAAAACGATATCCGTTCATTAGTCTCTTCAGTTTTGGGAATAGGAAAAAGTCGCAGTTATTAAAATCTGGTACATAACGTGGTTGAGGCAAAAATTCACGAACAAGCATTGATGTGCGAGTTGGTGCATTATACTGATGCAGAATCCGTAATTTTTTCCACAATTCCGATCGTTTGAACTGTATTGCTTCACGCAATAGTATTCCTTATTAACTGTATGACCTGTTGGAAAGAACTCATGATGCACCATGCCATTGTAATCGAAGAAAACAAAATTCACCTTTTCTTTTGAACAAATTTCGTATATCGAGACATAACCGCCAAAAAGCAGCAAGCGCCATGATTATCAGTAATCGTTTTTTTTTTTTTGGATGGAAATCGATAGTTCTCGATTATTCGTATCACCTCACAAAATATTGCAGCTGTGAAATATGACGTTACGTTTTTACAGTGTAAACTAATTGGATGCTTATACAGGTTATGTATGTGAAGATTGAAAGAAAGATCGTTCCCCTGTAAAATTTGCATTTTGCCGCTTTATCTTTTTGGCGGGTATACTGTTAACTGTTTAATATTAATTTCTTCAAATATTTGGTAGAAGGTCGACTGAGAAGTTGGTATTAGCTTAAATGAAATGCAGTATATGGCCTGTAACTTTATTTCTTTCAATTGGAATTTTATGTGTATAGAAATTGTTAGACCTTTGAAACTTTCTGAGAACTGACAATTTTGTGCATACATATTTATTTTTTATATATTTAAAAGGGTGTCAGCGTACCCGGGTACTACTACGCAATTTTCATATGAATGCAAAATTAGACGTGAATTGAAAACTTTAGTTTATATTTCTTTTTTTATAATGGAGTCTTTTGTGTCTCGGCTTGGGAAGGAGTGGTAGCAAATTCATATTACGCACTTTTAACAGGGTGACAGCGTATGCCAATACAACTATATTGAATATATTTCAGTACTGTCTATATAAAGAGGAATTCCCGTATTTGAATTGAGGTTAGCCTAAAACAAAACTTTGTTTTCATTTGTTAATTGAAGCATTGTGTAATAATATAAAATATTCATATGTTCTCTATGTGGTACCGGGTACCCTGTCAACCTGTTAAAGTGTCTTCCTTTCACTCACATAACAAAATAAAAAAATATATGTAATTGTAAATCAGTTGGACCCTCGTAGAATCTAATATCTTTAAACGGAAACTCGGAAACTGATCTAACGATGTTGAGAAGCTTTACTATTTTGGGGTTTTCAGGGACAACAAATTGATCTATCGAGGTCTTGATTTTGGTCAGATTTTCACTCATTTATAAACGAAATCGATCCCTGTATGTTACACTTTCATCAAGGTATGATTGTAAATTTAATAAATATGCGAAGGTTCATTTTTATAAGCATTCACATGAATGCGTGTCATTTGATATTTGGGAGATTATCAAATACGGCAAATCGATTTAGCGTTGTTTTGCTTTCGGGAAACCCCGATTTCGCCAGGTTTGCTTTAATTTCGCCTATTTTGATGTCAGCCTGATGTGGGTATCAAACGAAAGGGCTTTCTAACACCTATACCTAAACAAGCGCGGAAGACGGAACGTTTTTTCCGCTTAGCTTTTACGCTGAAATGCAATACCTAAATAAAAGCGGCAACGCTATGTGAAAACGATAAAAACAGGGTTATCAAAAAAATAAATATAACAACCCTGATTATTTTAACAATAAAGTTTATTGGTGTTTGCGATTTTTTAATAAGCATTTTATAGAAAATAGTTTAAACAATGAGTTATATGGACGATTTAAAGGATTTACTTACCTCCATTTTCTAATAACAAATATTTTTTTATGTTTATTTCTATCACCTTCTTTATTTCCAACTTACTTCACTATTAAACGCACTGTCAAAATCGGATTTTCCAATTGCAAAATGTTGCCGTTGCGTTGCCGCCGCGGTATTTCGGTATGCTAGCTTTGCATAGGTAGGTAGCTTTACTTGTAATTATAAATAATAATAAAAAAAAAACCAAATATAATATGTTAAAAAATGCTCGTATTGCATTCTTCGCAAAAAAGTTATGCGTCCATGTATATTGGTACTTCATAAAAAGATAGTGAAAAATTAATAAATATAATTTTGGCTTCTTCTAAACGTAGTACCGCTAAAATATTTTTAAAAGCGTCTTTCTTCGAAAAGTTTTAAGAGTTTTTCAAAAGAGTATACTCTTCAAAAAGTATCGTTTTAAAAATTGCGTTTTTCTAAAAACTACTTTTGGTATATGGTGTGGAAGAAGTACTTTTTTTATGGAAATAAACTATAAAAATTACATATTATAAAAGTTGCGTTTGCAATACTCTTCCAATTGTATTCAAAGTCTTATTGCTTACATCCCATTTATTATTTGATTTTTCCTTTAAAACGTTTATAAGTTCAACAAAATTAAATGATTTGAAAAAATTCCAATGTTAAACCAATAAGAATTGCGAAGCAGGTATAGAGAAAAAAATTGCTCTGTTTATTGCAAGGTTTAAACACAGACTAATTGTTGAACGTTGCGCAACAGTTCAAAAGGGAGCTTCATGATACCAGTTTAGCATATGTATGTCCAATTGAGCAAATGGCAATTTCAAGCGCTTTCCTGAGGACACTTAATGAATTTATAGGCCATTTAATCCTCGTTTTTTCTTTTCACACTATCTGTATGGCGGAGTAATCTGGATCCTAAAGTCATATTCTCTTATGGCCCAAGTGAGTGATGAAGAAAGGTATTTGCAAATATGTACAGCCAAAAACATCTCAGAAAAATTTGTTTCTGAGCAATGAAAAGTTAAGCGAAATATAATAAAAAATACACAATAGCTCCTTTTTAGCTTAAAGTTAATGCACCTACCTAACAGCAGAGCTGCCGGCCGTAACACACAATATCGCCATCTTTGGCGGGCATCTTAATAGCCGTACTAATGTGCCAAAGCTTTTACTGCCAAACAGATGCTTACTGTAAACCTTTTAGTGTAAACTACATCCTATATAATTCAAATACTTATTTATTTTTATATTTACATATGTATGTATGTACTGTGAACTTATGTTAAGCATCTTATTATAAATCTTAAAAGAGATGCTTTCTCTTGCCAATCCAGCTAAGGACATATTATTCTGGTGGTGTATTATCATGTATCCATTCAGCAAAATGAGCGACTGAAGTGTAAACGCTCGGTATGCGCAGTCCACCGCAATTGTCTGAACCAAATGACATAATACCAATCTGAAAGAAAAATAAATTTTAGCGTTGTTGGCCTCTACCATGAAGCTTTTTTATAATAATAATAGGCACTTTATTATTCTCATTAGTGTACTATAAAAAGGCTTTGTAGCGGAACAATAAATAGCAAATGATTTTAATAAATAAATTGTAAAGTGTTATGCACCTCTTCAGAATGGAAATCATCATGATATTTTCAATATATTAAAAAAAAAAACTGATGTTCTATATGCAATATAAAAAGGTTTCATATTCAACAGAACTAAAAATATATTACACAAAGGCGGCAGACGGTTATAAAATGCATTGCATGGCCATGAAACGCAAACTTTATAGGTGTTCGAGCCAATGGGCTCAAAAATAATAAGCTTTATTGACCATGGGATAAAAAATATTTGTTACCTACCTGTGAAAATATAGCATTTTCCAATATAAACAAAGGAGCCCCGCCAAAACCTTGACACACATCCTTGCCCTCACCGCCGGCACACATCCACTGGCCTTCTATAGAGTTTGGTGATTCCAAGGCCCCGGTGGAGGCGTAATTTCGCAAACATAGATCCCAGCTTGTTAATGGTACATCTAAATAGGCCATTTCCGGTTGTCTGCTGCTTGATGTGGACATTTTACCCCAACCTGCAATGGTGGCACGTTTACCCACCACTAAATTTGTCCTGGTCTTTTGTAAACAAATTGGTTGTGTGGCCACTTTATGTTCATGCGCATGAAAATACAAAAAAAACACATTGTTTTTATCTTAATTTGCCTTTTAATGCATCGATTTGGGAGGCAACTTAACAAAACCACTGGTTAATGAAGCAATAAAAAGTTAATTTGATTAATGTCTTTGATAGCAGCAATAGTCACAATAATTTCGCAAAATGTGTGTTTATTAAAATATTAACTCCCGTATGCATAAAAATTCTTTAAATTTATGTATATTGATTGAATTTTGTATGAAACCTTTTATAAATAAAAACGTTTTTTTATGAATTCGGCAGTAAGTCTGTAGTTAAGGATTAAAAGAAATCAGATAGAAAACACACAAAGAATTGATTGCATAGTACTATGTGTTCGTTCTATAGGAAATGCATAGTGATAGAGGCGGCAGGTGGTGATGTAATAGACAGAGGAAAGCTTCATTATCTATACAACTCTGCTTTTGATCGATTTTTGTATCGCCTCTGATTTCAAACAGACCTATTCAATTTTTGAAGCAGTGTTTAGTAGATATTTTTATTAATTATTTTACTTCGCCGATGATGCAACGCAATACCGACGAAGGAGGGCGCTCTGATGTTACTTGTGGATTATTGACAGGAGAAGCTGATAATTTTCAGTGACCATGGCGCTGCGAAACAAGACACCAAAGTATGAAATGAAATGAAGACCCAAACATGAGGCCATTTTTCATTATGAAATATCGTTTATGAAATATCTCTCCAAATATAGTAATACTGCCCAAAAAACCTTAAAGAAATCAGGCACCAAAGTTGGGCACATCGAAGGCCGATCACGCGAAGAAACTTTATTTAGCGAAGCCGATTTTCGTTATACCATAAAGGAGAAAATCCTTTCGGACGGCCAAAGGCCGGTCATACAATGACACTCTCATTAAATTTGTCAAGATGCTACAAAATGAAGAGTTTAGCAAAGATCGAGAATTGGAACTTTTGATGAATAGTTATGGAAAATATGGAAAAAGTAAAACGAATATTATTGTCTTTGGTCGTATTTTAAATTTTTTTTTCCTTATTTTATTTCTGTTCAGCGGACTGTTTTTGGGAGTTATTTTATTAATTTCTTTGGGAGTTATTTCATTTATTTGAATTTTATTAATATTTTCAGAGGTGTATAATGAGAAAAAGCCAAAAAAAAAAAACAATATTTTGTGAGTTCTTCTTTCATTTCTTTCTTTTGGGGCGAAATAGAATGATAAATAAAATTGCTGCCCTTAGCTTAAAAATTATGCTCCAAAATTAACATCAGAAACGGTGCAACTTTGCTTTATAGTTAACACGAAACTTTAGAATTACTGTCGTATTCATAAAAATATTTTTTTTTTGTTTATTTATAAAAGGTTTATTAGGCAAATTTCCGTACAAAATTCAATAAAGATACCATTTATAAATCAAAAAAATGTTTATGAATACGACAGTTAAGCTCTATCTTCCTGCAACTTTCACCAGCTGTATACTCTCTACCCTAAACGTCTCTCTCCGGTGCAATGAATTGCATGTAGAGAAAAAATATACAAAAAATAAATTTTAATGAAATGAAATGAAAAAATTGTTAATTTTTGATAATTATTTTTTATATGTATATTTTTTTATCTTGGACCAGCGCTCAGGAGATGACCCCTACACAATCAATGCATTGTGCTGCAACTAGAGGAAATGTATAGTGAGAGAGATGACAGGTGGTAAAGCTTCACTATCTTCCAACTTTTCTTTAGCACTTTTTTCGTTTACATCAGTGTTGCCTCCGATGTCAGGGAGACGTATTAAATTTAGAAGCTTCGTTTTATTAACCATTTTTAGCAATTATTTTCTTTCGCCGTTACTATACAATACCGACGATTGAGTACGCTCTGATGTGCCTGTGGATTGCTATCTGCAGACCCGGTACTGTTCTATCCCTTGGCCGCTGAAACCTTCCGACGACAACTACACAAAGACACACTAATGCACATCAGAAGAAATGCAAGATGTTTTTTAATCTGAAACTGGGGTCGAACACAGGACTTTTTTGGTTTTATGGATTGACATTTAAAACTATAAAAGTGAATATTAGTTTCTTCGAGTACCTTAAACATTAAATTGACATCAACTCTCAGTTCACGCTTTGAAATTTTTATTTAAGAAATTCTGAGTTTATATGTCAGAGGGCAGAGAAATGAAAATGTCGTAGTGTGAATTGGGAGTAACTCAACTTCAAAAAGGGCACGACCGTTTAAAACGGACTTAAACGAAGAAATCTTACAAATTTGCCCGACTACACAAATGACTATTTTAACCGTTTAAAAATTAATGCCGTTATTATGTTTCCATTTGAAAAACTCTCTTCTGAATTTATATTCTATCAAGTTTGTATCCTTCTAAATGACTAATTTAATATACCAATAGCTCTCACTATATGAAATAAAATATGAAAAAAAAAATCATGATAACAATTGGAACGTGCTCTAAAGATAATCAATTTATTTATTTACTTTATAGTACCAATAATAACAAATGATTTAGATACACACACAGAGCCACACACGCAAAAGAGCAAAAATACCAATAAAATTAAAAGGAATCAACCTACCTACCAATTGGTGGTCACAATATACAATATAAAAACATGCGTACATACAATAAACAACTGGTTTGCCGCAATACCTTTTATTAAACCTCATCATATTTTACTTCCTCGGATGTAGAAAGAAGAAACAATAAAATCCATTAAGATCAATGAGTAACAACAAGTCGCCAAAAAAAAATTTATAATGAAATCATATTCTTAATGATTTTATTTATTTATGTTTGTTGTTCGATCGACGGGGTAGGGAATCGATTGACCGGTTGGTCTTACTTTTAAAAATGAATGATTTCAATTTCAACAATTGCCGACATTATACATGTTAACACAACGCCTTTATGGCCAACTAATTGCTGTTATTTATGCAATTTTAAATGATAAAGATCAACGAAGAGTGTTTTTAATGGTGCATTGTATGAAGTAAACAAGCAAAAAAAGGAAACCTCGCGAAGAGAAATAAAAAAATAACAAGAAAATAAACAGGATTGATAAACAAGCTCACCTGGACATCTCAATTATAATATTAACTCTTGGCAAACATATCTATATGCATTTAAGTTATCACACATTTGTGTATATGAACATGGCTGAGGCTGCATTTTCGTTTGCTGCTGTTTGATTCACATATTGAAGATAAAGTAATCAAATCTTTTCACGTAAGTCCTTAAGACTTATCGACTTTTCATAAGGCATTATAATGAATGGTGTTGAAAGAGTTTGTCATAGACTTATAGGAGCCAACGAAGTTCATCCCCATAAGCTGAAGAAAATACCACGATACAAACATGTAGAGAAGAGATTGAAATGACAGCAGCTATTCAGCAGTTCAGCGAAGAAGTTGCGTAGTTGCACACAGAAAGAAATCATAGTTTCTACACTTTTGTTTTTTATCTGGGACCAGTGCTCAGGAGATGACCCCTACACATGTTGTGCATTGTGCTGGAACTAGAGGAACGGGATAGTAGGAGAAATTATAGGAGGTGAAGCTTCACTATCTTACAACACTGCTTTTTGCATGTTATTTTTTTTTATAGCAGCGTTGTAGCGTCTCTGATGTCAAGCAGACGTATCAAATTTTGAAGCTTCGTTTTTAGTAGCCAGTTTTTAGTAATTATTTGACTTCGCCGGTGCTACATAATACCGACGAAAGAGGACGTTATGATGTGCCTGTGGATCGGATACAGCTGAAGCCGTTACTGTTCAGTGACCAGTAACTATGCCTTCGCCACTGTAAGCTTCCGACACAATTCCAGCACAATGCTTCGCATGTGTAGGAGTCATCTCCTGAGTGCTGGTCCCAGATAAAAAAAAAAACAAAAAAAAAAAAAAAAACAACTGACACAAAGACACATAAATGCACATCAGAAAAAATGCGAGATGTTTTTTTATGAGTCTGAAACTGGGGGTTGAACCCAGGAAAAACTTTTCGTTTTGTCGTGAAGACTACTTCGACCATCGCCACCCTTAAAGCTATTCGCATGATTAGTGCATGATTTGTAATTGACATTATTCTTTGAGGCCGAGCCATATTGAATATGTACATTAAAAACTGTGTTTTACCAAAGGTTTACAATTTTTATGTTCACACCTTGGTATGTTATGTACATGTGACATAACCTATAATAGTTCACAACAATATACAGATGGCAAATTATATATTTATGGTATTCCCAAGGTAGTCATGAAGTCATATGTTTTAAAATAATAACACGCAAAAACATGACTGTTATGAACAAGCCGTCATAATTTAGTGTGCTGTTTCAAAAATTTTATTCAGCTGATAAAAAAAGCACTTATTAATATTTGATATCAAAATGCTAAAACCAAGCGAAGATACTAAAATAATGTGACTTTTTAATATAGTAAATAAGAATTTATATGTAAATCTTATAATAATTCAATTTTTAATTAAAATTATAATATTGTTCTTTTGCCACACATGTTCATGTTGAAACAAAATTGCGCACAGTTCACTCTGAAAGTGCCTGATTGCAACAAAGAGCTGATATAACTTTACGAATTTGCGAATTTTTTGCAATTTTATGGCCCTATTATGATTCACAACTCAACTATGTTGAGTTGTCAATATTACAACTCAACTAATTTTTTGCATTCTGATACACAACTAATTTCAGTTGTCTTCGTTGAGTTGTTGATTTACATGATAAAAGGTTTACGAAGATAACTAAAATTGGTTGTGGACCATAATACAAAAAATTAGTTGAGTTGAGTTGTAACATTGACAACCCAACTGAGTTGAGTTGTGAATCATGATAGGGTGGTTAATTCATTTGTAGCTTTGCATCGCTCAAATTTTGCATCGTTAAAATTTTCGAACTAACTAATACTCGTATATTTACTTACACACCAAATGAATGCAATATTGTGCGTATTACTTTTAATTCTCATTTAAATTTAACAAAAATATTTTAGATTTAATCGCTGGAAATTACTGATTCCTACGAAACGAAAATTTGCAAATGGAACTGTGTTTTAGTTTTTGAGTTGGCGAAATAATAGAATTGTGCAAGACGATAATTTGATATTGATAAAAAATTAAAGATTAACACTGTAAAATGTATTCTTTTTAACAATTATGCTAAATGTTGAAACAAATTTGGCAGTATATTTTTTTTCATAAATTTAGATTAAAATTAGCATTGCACTACCACTAAAGAAAATTTGAAAAATTGATTTTACACTATTTCTTTGCCAATTTAGTGTAGTGATTAATTTCTTCATTAGCAATCAAAAACATTTAGTGGTATATCAAATTTCTTCAATCTCAATTACACATTGATTTAGTGCAGAAATTCTTCATTCAATCAATTAGTGGAAAATTTGACCTTGCAAGCAAAAATAATAATCTGTCTTTAAATGTACTTGCAATCAAGCAGCATAAATTAATGCCAATTTTTTACTTTAACTAAACAAAAATCGGCATTTAACTACAATAAAGCGGCTCAACAAATGTAAATTACGTTACGTTAATATAGAAAGGACCTAACTAATAATTTACTTTACAGGAACAGGAACAGGAAGAGATTTCATAAAAATTAAACTACTGTAGTCGCGATTATTTTTTAAGTCATTTATTCATTAAATTCCCTAAGCAATTCTCTGTTAGACCAACTTTTGTTTTAGAGTGTTATCTCAATTAAAAAAGAAACGTTAGTTAAGACCTTTCTATATTAACGTAACGATATGTATTCCGTCATCTTGTGCCTTCTTCTGCTCCAGTAGAACGTTTGTTTTTATTCAGCAGAATGGTACACGCTCCGCTAAGGAATAAATTAAGCCATTCGAAATTTAAATGTTTATTTTGCTAAAAGTAAATAATTTTTTGCATTTAAAGCATTCTTCTATAGCACTATATTTACAATCTTCATTTTATTTTAACTTTAATTTTTCTTTTTATTTCCTGAGCTTAAGAACATAAAAAATTTTTAATTTTCAAAAATAAAAACAATAGCCCAACTCGGAAACTTGTGATAATCGTTGCATTTGCAAAGTTGTGTAGTAAATTTTTAGTCTTCACTAAGAAAATACACAAATATGCAAATGCAAATTAACTGCAATGAAAATCACAGTTTATACTATATACTATACGATTGCAACACTTATTTGCAAAAGGAACAGCAAAAAATTACAAAATAAAAACAAAATTAATAGGAAAATCTAAAAATTAAACACTTATAAAAACAGAAAAAGCTAACAAAAAAGGAACCGGATATGATATAACTAAAATATGGCAAAAATATCTCCAAGAAGCTGCGGAAGTAAAAGAAAGACAAATCATACAACTCCCATCAAAAATCAATGTTTTGCACATGTGCTGCAGAGAAAACCAAAAAACTTGCTCACAATTGGTGGAAACTTTTTGCAATTACCATCTGAAATGCACAAGATTGTGAGTTAGGCTAATATTAAATTTTATTATTATATCGTTTTATTGCAGTTTGACGATGATGAATTATTTCTCTTCATTTTTGAATTAGAGCACAAAAACAATTATAAATCAATTTAAGCTGGAAATTTTCTACGTTGCAATCAAATAATTGCACAATAAAAAGTTGCAATAAAATGTTGATTGCATTTGTCAGGGTGCCCTATAGTCTAGTCAGTAGTGCGCTAGGTTATCATTCCTTCCTAGCAGAGACTCTGGCCTGTATGACTACCACATGTGCAAGTTTTTTTTTCACAAAAGGTATCACAATGGGGTCATAATAAACAGCAACCAAATGGGCTGTGACCTTTCTTTACTTTTACATCCAGCAACCTGCCGACCTAACCTAACATTTTCTTAAATCAAATAATTTAATTTTAGTGCAAACATGTTGTAACTCAATATCAATAATTTTGATTTTAATTGCAAATTTTCAAATCACCAATCAAAATCCAAAAAAATTATTGCAATTATTTTGCATTACTAATCAATGTTAGTTGTGATTGCAAAAGTAATGCATTCCACCCATCGACGATTTTTCTTTCGTAGTCCGCTTTACATGAAATACCCTTTCTGAAAGGCGATTTTCATGCAATGTTACTTTATTATCAATTTTTATTATCATTTGCGAATGATATTCTAATAAATTAATCTTTTAATTAACAAGATGTACATAGAGGAAAAATACCGCACGAGTTGAATAAATATTTAATTGCGACATTAAACAATTAGACGAGAAAACTAAATAATTAAAAATTGAACTTGACTCATGCCATCATATATTTATTTGCCAAATTAAATAAATGTTTGTTTGGACATATGTATGTACATACGCACATACACATGCATACTTATAATTATTTATTAATTTAAAAAAGTTTTTTGTAACACCCATTTCCGTTATAAATGAGTATGTACATATGTATGTACCACATATAATAGCAATAACGATAATTCAATATTTATATTTTCTACTCACCAGAATAATTAAGAGGGGTTTTTAATACCAACAAAGCAATATCGTGATGATATTGGCCTTGTTTATAATCGGGATGGACAATGACATGACTTATGGCATGATTAACAGAACGGGGAGCACAAAAGCCGGTGTTGGCACAATCAGGATCAGACGAAGTGTCATATTCGCCCACACGCACTGATGATCTGAAGAAATTATCATTATTAATATTCATTAAGTTTATCAATTTTCTTTTCATACTCACAATCTATGACCATCTGCTTTGGCTAGTGCACAATGTGCTGCTGTCAATATCACTCTTCGGGCTATAACCGAACCAGCACAAGGATAAGCAAAGGCTCCAGTATTAATATCTGTTATAGTTCACTTGTTATAAATACTATTTCATCTTTTTTTTCGCACTCAAACTTACGTTTAAATCCTATTCTTGCTACAAATGGATGTGTGCCTAAACCACGATAGAAATGTCCTTGAACCAACGATTTACCGCAAACTTGATTTTTTTCCAAAGGACTGCTGGGACAACAGACGTACGGCATTTCCTCGCTACCTCCGCAAAACAATGATTTGTCCCCATAATAACACTTTTTTGCTACTTCGTAAATCATGGTCGTACAATCGTGTAGGGGAGTGCATTCAGTACCCACCGAGCATTCTGTATTGCCATCGTAATATGGTCTTTCTGCATATGAACGACCTTGCAGACCACTAGCTGAGGGTTTGGCGTAGTTGTCGGCAACGATTAGTTTTTCTACAAAAAACAAAATTCGTATACTTCGTATGAAAATTACAACTAACTAAGTCGCATGTAGTTAGATATTTTGATATTTTGATCTGGATGTGGATATATACGGCCTTTTATGTTTTCTTTACATATCTTCTATTGTTAAAATCATGTAGTCCGGCTATTGCTAATTTACCAATGAATTACGAAATTCGAAAATATCACGTGTGTGAGATTTATTTTGTTATATTTGTAGCGAGTTTACGCCGAAATCAACAAAGGCTACTCTCCGAATTTGACAACGTTATTTATGCACCGCATTGTGCAATGCATGTATTATGTTGCAACTAGAAAATAATGTTGTGGGATGGGGTAGAGCTAGTAGTATTTAGAGACATTCAATTTGAATCTTCTCATGTCAAAAGTGAGAGGAAAGCCCTCTGCGGGTAGTTTGTTCCACATACAAGCTGTTTGGCCAAAAAAGAAGTTCTCTCTGTAATCATTGTGCGATTTGCTTTCAAATCGACCTGAAATGGTTGCGTTCTTAATTATGAAGGCTTTGTGCATTTCGGGAACAAGTTCCCTGATTTCATTAGAAGACATTCTATTTTACAAGGTGGCCTAAAAGAAGCGAAGGCATTTTAAGTTGCTTGTAAAAAAATAACAAAAAAAAATACTTTTTTATTCCCAAAATTGTTAATGTAAAAACACATTTAAACGGCAACTGAATGCAAATAATTTTGTCATAGTATCCATGTACTTTAGGCCAATTTCAAAAGTGCAAGGACACAGTTTTTCTGTCATAACGTTCATGGTCATTATATCCTTGGACGTTACGACATGCCAACACTTATTTCAGGTCATGTAGTAATTTCAATTAATTTAATATTTAAAAATAGTATATACATATATATGTACATATGTACATATCGCTCATTTACTTAAACAACGTCATAACTCAAAAAATAAAATTTTTGATTTAATAATGCAAATAATTTTGCATATCGGATTGTATCTTGTTTAAAAAATTCATACAAATAGCTTCAAAACTCACTTCACGACAAAAGAATATTTTTTCATTTCCCCATTAAATTGAAAACTTTAAATACGTTTTCCACAAAACTAGTTTTTTTTTTTTAGTTATGACGTCCTTAGAGTAACTGAGCGATATGTACAATGTAGATACATCGACTTTGAATAACTTACCAAATTCACCATATTCGCACATGGCCACTTCAGCTAATAATCCAATTATGAGAAAAGTGAAAATTTGCCATAAATACCACATGGCATGACCGTGAAATATTAAAAATTTATAAGGCATTTTTACAAACAACAAAAAAATTTAATTAATAAATGGTAATAAAAGTAATAAAAAAGGCGCATCCACTGAAAAAATGAAACGGCACTATTTTTTTATATACATATACATATATAAAAAAAGTTTTTTAATGCACGTCTGTGCAAATAATTTCATTCAAGCGTTGCCACTACTCCAGTATCCAATGATCGCTTTAACAACCTTTCACCAACAAAATTATAACCAGAATAAGTTAATTTAAAAAGTTTAATTTATTTAAAAAGCGGTGTAACTTTTTCCGTAAAACGTGTGTGAAGCCTTTGAACGAACGATGGTTTTTGAAAATTTCCCTACAGAATAATTCTATAATTCATTAGACCGGTAAAATTGTGTTTTGCTTTACAACAAATAAAGTTACAAAAAAAAACTTTTGAGCCATTATTTTTACTGAAGTTGTTGCTTTAACTGATTTCATTATTAATTTTTCTTTTTGTTGTTCTCAATGTGGTTCATAAGCTCATTTTAAATTAAAAAAAAAAAAACAAAAAACATTACTTTAAATTGATGCTTTCGCTGTTTTATTATATGATTGCGATAGCAACAGTTTGTGTGCGCATCAATATCATAAGTTCAGACAGAAGTGTTATACTCGATTATATTTTTTTTTTAAATTGGCTCCTCCACCAGGCTCTATTAAGCACCTAACTTTAGACCAATATGACCCTGGTTTGTTTTATGAGATTGCAAGTTGACTGTGGCTTCAACTAAAATTATAATACTTCGAATGGAAAGGTAATGTTTGGGGTAGTAAAGGGTGGTTAAATTTCAAGGGCCGATGTTGATTTTGAATAAAACACAAACTATTTAGGAAATTATTGTAATTTTATTTTATTATGATATATTGGTATTACTCAATTATGTATGGAACAAAATATCGGCCAAATGGGCGCCGCGACCACGGCAACAGTGGATGATCAATTTTCGAAGAAAATCATCTTCAGTGATGAGGCACATTTTCACCTCAGTGGATTCGTCAATAAACAGAATTGCCGCATTTGGGCGAATGAGAATCCAAGAGTGATTGTCGAAAAACCAATGCACCCACAAAGAGTGACTGTTTGGTGCGGTTTATGGGCTGGCGGCATCATCGGGCCGTATTTTTTCCAAAATGAGGCCGGTCAGGCAGTTACTGTGAATGGTGTTCGCTATCGTGAAATGATAACGAACTTTTTATGGCCCGAATTGGAAGATATGGATGTGGACGATATGTGGTTTCAGCAGGACGGTGCCACTTGCCACACAGCTAACGAAACAATGGCTCTTTTGCGCAACAAATTCAATGGCCGTGTTATCTCACGTAATGGCGATGTCAATTGGCCGCAAAGATCATGTGATTTGACACCGTTGGACTTTTTTCTTTGGGGTTATTTGAAAGAAAAGGTGTACGTCGATAAGCCAGCAACAATTCAAGAGCTAAAGGATGAGATAATTCGGCACATTTACGGCATAGAACCTCCATTATGCCTCAGGGTCATCGAAAATTTGGACCATCGGATGGAGGTGTGCCGCCGTGGTCGCGGCGCCCATTTGGCCGATATTTTGTTCCATACATAATTGAGTAATACCAATATATCATAATAAAATAAAATTACAATAATTTCCTAAATAGTTTGTGTTTTATTCAAAATCAACATCGGCCCTTGAAATTTAACCACCCTTTATAATATTTGATATTCATTCTACAATCATATTGTTCGCGGTTTAAATCCCAGTCATATCAAATATATAAATATCATTTGGAAGAGTCGAGACGATCGTTGAGTACTAATAATCTCGACAAAGTGCGTACACCATGATTCACTAGTCGAACAAACGTCTCCACGATTAAAAGAAGAGCCGTCCAATCTTCTAAACGCCAGCTGGGCATTCTACTGTAGGCTGGCTGCCCAATAACACACATTCCGATCTAAAAGATCTTTTGAGTTTCTTTGTACATATGTATTTTGATACCATCATATTTATGCATATAATTTGATGATTCAGAGCATTTACTTTATAATATTTTCTTATACCAGTATTATACTGTAATAACTTCCACAATGAAGCTTTCTTGGTCGCGGTGCTTTGGGCCCAATAATAATAATGTGATAACATTTCACTTATCGATATCAGATGAAAGCGTATGCATATGTGCAGTGTATTTTCACTCGTTGTAGTGAAACAGGTCAGAGTCACCGCTAGGAATCGCACTAAGTGCATCTATACTGATTGGGTAGGATACTACTCATTAGATTACAAGGGCATATACATATACATATGCATGCATGTATGTATATTGCACAATACTCTTATATGTATGGTGAAAATTGAGAAATTCAGTAAAAATGATATTGATTTCACTAGCAACTATTAGCATCAAGTCAACAGTATGTACTTAACTTACCTCATCACTTTGTTGTGCACCTTAAGTGCGAGTATCGAAGTAATGGGGTTTTTTTTATTAAAGTTTAAATTCACATAAATATAGGTTGAGATTTGTTGCTGTAATTTATAAAAATATAGCCACTATTACTAAAGTTAGTATTTTTTATTTTGTGTTTTTATTTCATACATGTTTATGTGATCGTAGTCTAACAGTTTCTGATCTAAAATGTTGATTAAATTCTAAATATGTATGTTTAATATTGTTTTTTGTTTTATTTTGTTATTTAGGTAAAAGTGTTTTTTGCCACTCTTTAATGAAATTAAAAGTTTTACGATCTTAACACAATTTCTTAAACATTTTATCACAATTTAACTGAAATTTCCGGTCTAGTCGGGAGATATTTGATGGAATATAAAATTTAAATAAATTTACTATAATGTTTTCCATTAAGAAACATTGACAAAATTTTAATTTTTTTTAAACGTTCGATTAAAAATATCGAAATTTAAGAGTAAGGTAATGTCTGCGAAGATGGCATTCCGTTCAATGCCCGGTGTAGGAGCTGTGGGGACGCTTCGGAGGAGACTGCTGTGCACTGTCTCTGTGAATGGCCGGGTATGGCCAGGGCGATCCTGAGATTATTTGGAGCGCCTTTTCTAGGTAATTTGGAGTTGCGCACTAAGTTGTACCTCACAGACTTACTGGGATACGTGAACGGGACAGAGTGGTAGTGACATCATCTAACACCAGAGACGCTGCAACACTGCTATAAAAACAAAAAAGCGCGCAAAAACAAAGTTGTAAAAATAAAGAATGAACAAAATATCACAATTTATTAGTATGTATTATTAATATTTGAGAACATAAAATGAAATATTTTCCCTAAATAATCATCAATTTGAAATGTTTGCTTGAAAGTATTGCTTTCTCAACCATTACAAAAAATAAAGAGCATAAGAATACGTGCAATTTTTGCTATGAAATGGCTACCTATGGTTTGGATATAGAAACTATTGCTCCTAAGTGGCTCAACGCGATGAAAAATCATGCTTATAAAAGCGCAAATGCACGATACTACGTTTTGTTTTAGAAATGTTCTCCCTTATAAAAGTTCTTCCAGGCAAGCTATAGCTTTTCCTGTGTTAGTTTGAATAAAATATTGTATATACACATCGTTACCTAAGTGCAATTTAGTAAATTTTACAGAAGAGGGAAGAAACTTTTTTTTAAATTTTTTTTATATTTAAAATTTCTTGGCACTTCTTCTTTAACATTATTGAACTTGGCACTTTTACATATCATTGCAAAACAATAATTAGAAAACATATGTATATTAGGATTTTTGGCTATGTCCAGTTAAGTGAAGCAGCTCCAAAAAAAATTAAAAAAGTACTTTCTTTTCAATAGCTTAAAAATGTAAGAACTTCTCAACAGCTTTAAAATGATCCATATTGACCACATTCTATGAAAAATAAACCCTTTACACACAAACATGTACTATAATTTTAGTGGCCTATAACTCGGAAAATAGGGGTTGCGCAAACTTTCTTATTTAAAATTTTCTTTTTTTTCAATTTGCGCTCATATAGGCTACTTTTTTTTTAATTTAGCTGCTTCACTAAACTGGACTTGTTCCGGATTTTTTTCTGCAAACGCTGCATTTTCGTTTACTCTAGTTCCCTCCATTAAAAACTGAATTTCCAAAAAATGTGGTCTTGGCTCACTTATGACTGAAGGTAACGATATGTTATGCTGAAACCTAATTGAATTTCTCCTCAAATTATTTTTTTCAAATTGGCGCACATATCCGAACGCCGGAAATTTAAGTTTGAAATTTCTAATCACAGACGCAAACCAACGAGTTTAACAGACTTCTGTTAACAAGTTAAAATTGATTTTTATTTAAAAATTTCAGAGCAAGCCGTTTAAAAAACAAAGAAAAAGGTAAAAATATTTATTCCAAACAAACTTTTGCATAAGTCATAGTGAAAGAAAAGCACGAAATAAGTGCATTTGAATGTTCTTGAAGCAGACAAAGGAATTTGGTACTTTACATGGGTCGGCCTTCCAAAGATGTCTAAATGAATGTGCCAAAAAACCGCCCTTTTGAAATCTGACAAAACTGGTAGAAGATGAGCAATAAATGTCCAATTGCAGGAACAGAATGAAAACCACCACAGTGCGATCTCTGTATTCTTGAAGAAATTATCAAATGCAACGAAGTCATTCTTTTCTTTTACATGATTATATATCGTTACTTTAACCTTTCGTATACAAGGTGAAAAAATATCCTCATCTATACAACGTGGAATAAATTTAAACCCGTGTACATTTCGGTTATTTTATTTATTTTCTAAACTAATTTTATATTATACATATGATTCTAATTGTGCTTTTTCCCTTATAAACTATATGTGATATTTATTATTACATACCTTATGATATTCTCATACAGTATGAAAAATATCATAAAGCATTTTATTACAAAAGTAACTCAAAAATTGAGGAGGAAAGCATATCCATATAGTACTATTTCGCTAACGCTTACTTAGCTCATCAGTGGATTTTTCCCAACGTCTGAATATAAACCTAAGATCTATATGTTTAAAATTTTATATTTTTTCATTTTTAATTAATATAAAAGACAAAACTGTTACGTACATATAACAATTTCATTAAACAATATGGATACAACTAAGAAATCTTCTATAAAAATTAGAAAAAAAAAGAATTTTAAAACCAGTGTGATTAACCCTCGTACACCGAAGTTTAATATAGAAAGGTCCTACCTAATGTTTTTCTTACTAGTCAACAGAAGGAAACAAGTTCATAAAAATGTAAGTTTTGTTGTATTTGCAATTATCTTTTAAAGCATTTCCTCTCTAAACATATTACATACATATAAACATATGTATGTAAACATGTGTCGAAATATGCAAGGCAATCGATTTGAAGAAAAATATTACTTAGGGCCTTTCTACATTAAGGCAACGATATATGTGTATGTATGGCTGTGAGCATTATACAATTAAAATTTAGTGGTAAATAGCCATTATAAAAATGAATTTATCAATGAAATTGTATGTCATCTAAAAGCACACAACCATATAATTCTAATAAAATAAATATAAAATTATGCCACTTCTTTGGTTATTATTACTTTTTTGGTTATTATTACTTTTACAAAATGATCAAATAATTTTTTTAGTTTTAGTTTAGTCAATTACTTGATGAATAATAAGTAGGGGACATATTTAATCTTTAAACCGAATTTTGATTAGGTGTGCCAACAATTACTAAAATTAGTTAAAACGACTTTTGGCCATTAGGTAGCTCGGGGTTACTTAGAATAAAGATTCAGTTAAACGTTCTATTAACAACGAGACAACGCCAAAAAGCTAAATTTCTAAGAAAAAAAGTTGCGATATTAACAAAATTGTAAAAGGGCTACAAAGGCCTCGACTTTCGATAACTTAAAGCTCGTTAATTTGAATCTGTTGATAGATAATTTGAAATGGTTTTTAGGGCTTTTGGTACTATTTTGTATTGTATTTTTTTTTGTATTGAACCAGCACTCAGGAGATGACACCTAAACATGCGATGCATTGTGCTGGAGCTAGAGGAAAGGGATAGTTAGAGAAATGACAGGGCGATAAGCTGCACTATCTTACAACACTGCGTTTTGCACGTTCTTTGTTTTAGAGCAGTGTCAAAGCGCCTCTGATATCAAGGAGACGTATTAAATTTTGAAGCTTAGTTTTTAATAGTAATTTTTACTAATTATTTTACTTCGATATCAGCTGAAGCCGTTACTGTTCAGTGACCAGTGACTGTACCTTCGCCACTGAAACGTTCCGATAACAACTGACACAAAGCACACTAATGCACATCAGACAAAATGCGAGATGTTTTTATGATTTGAGTTTGAAACTGGGGTCGAAGCCAGGAAATTTTTTGTTTTATAGTCAACGTGCAGACTACTTCAGCCATCGCCACCCACAAGTGGCAATAAATGTACTATGTGCGTGATGATATATTTTATATGATATACAGGGTGGCACAAAAGGAGCTATATGGTTTAAATGGTTTATAACTTTTTTATTTATGCGATTATTATAATTTTTTTTTTTTCAAATTCAGTATATTATTGGGGAATTTTTTGCTATTAGCTTTGAATAATGATATCCTGTAAGTGATGTCCATTTTCTGCTTCGCACATACGTGCTCTTTTTAGCATATTTTCCACAACTTTTGCAAAATTTCGCGTGTAATGGCCATGATTTCATTTCGAATGCTTCATAATTAATTTACCAAGTCTTCTGCACAAACTGCTGAAAAAAAACAAAGAAAAAATAATAATTAAAAAAGTTATAAAGAATTCAAACCATGTAGCTCCTTTTGTGCCACCCTGTATATTATTTATGTTCATATATATTTTTTCAGATAACATAACTATTTACACAATCGAGGAAAGCTTCTAATAGCTGTAAAAAAATATGAAATAAGTTCGCTGAAATTTTAGATAAAAACTGACATCTAATTTTCAAGGGATACATTTCGTAGCGCGTGCGTACGATGCATTTTGCTTTATATTTATCAAAATTGCCCAATTTTAGCGTATATTATTTTCAGACTAAAATAATTTTATTCCCATTTTGGGTAATGGAAAAAGACTTAAATCTGACTCGAAAAGGTCCAAATTGGGATCATCGTTTTTAATTTTTCGCATGCAAACGAATGTTTCGTTATAAAACCATGCATATACAGTCGGCTCTTCATAATTTTGAACTTGTTAATCTGAACAATTGACAATTGAAATGTAATTTGGTCCCCTCGGTAACTTGAAATTATTTCAATGGACAACGCGCTATAATTTAAATTTTCTATAATTTGAATTATTTTATGAAAAAATTAAATTAAGTAACTATTTTTCAGTTTGGTTAAAGGTGTACTGACGAGTTTGGTATTTGGTGCTAATACCTTTAACCAAATTTTTGAATTAATACAAATTTTTATTATAAATAAAAATAAAGTAATAATTTATTTTACTTTATATTTGAAGTTTGTTTTTCTTCACTGTACAATTTTAACTGGAAATGTGATTGGCTACCAGGTAAACTCGTTAGCTATTTACGCCGTCAGCTGATTCAAAGGTTTCTAACATATTTGGAGGTCAAACTTCTAAGTTTGTTCACTTTTGTGAAAAAGTTAAGAAAAGTGCTTAGGAACAAATTGCAAAAAAGAAATGCAAAAGAAATAGTTGTTGATTGAGTTCTATTGCGAAAAAAACTGGTTCAACTTAGCCGAAGAACGCATGATTTTAACATAGGGGTGTCATTCACGAAGATTTAACAAAACAACTCGTCATTTAAGTAAGTGCGTAGAACCAATGAATGTTCCATGACTTTTTAAAATTTAAAAATTTATTTAATTTCTATTTATGTTTACAAAAAATTGACGATCGACCAGCAAAGCAAATTGATAAATTTGCCTTGCGACAACTTTAGATTCTACTATGCTCATTCCTTTCAATCAAACTCTTGTTTTACGACTATTTGAACATTTTCTCCGGTCTCTTTAATTTCAAATTATCGAGAGCCGACTGTAGTTGGGTATTTGACATGCATGAGACACTTATAAGGTAACAAAAAAATTAAATATTATAAAACATCTAAAAAGTAAACAAATAAACGGTTTAAAAAATTTGTTAACAACACAAACGAAATCATCCAAATGCTTCTAATTTAGTTGCATTAATAAATTGCTGCTATCAAAAGTTATTGAATAACGGTGTGTGCGGGCAAAGCTTATTCGTGGTTGTTCTATAGTTGAATGTATTAATTTAAGCGGAAGCTTAATTAATTATCTATTTATTCTTTTAGTTTATTAACATGCTCATTTACTTTTTCAAAAGGTTAAAAAAACTTCCGCATAGTTCATTAAAATGTAGTTAAAAATATTCATTAAAAAATGTATTTTGAAAAGAAGACCAAAAATATTAACTATTGCAAAAGTAATTTTTGTTATTGTCATATTGTTTTTTTTTTCTCAATATTTTACAGGCATTACGTATATTATACAGCTGAGGAAAAAAAATAGTAGTCATTGTACGAGTATATCAGCAGCGTTGATATGAAAAACAGAACGTTTTATGCTGAAATTTTCAATTTCTTTATTTACTTTATCTTGGTCTATATTCCAATCAACCTATACGGTAAGAAAATGAATGATATTCCATCTAATTATTATAATACCTATATATTTATTACATTACAATTTCGACCTTTGGTAATGAACATCCTCTTTTCAAAGTCTGTACAATATCGAACCGAAGCGATGCCAAAGGTCGAAATTGTTATATAAATTATCTATACCTACATACATATATATTTAAGGCAGTAAAAAAATATATTCATAAAAATTTAATGTAGACACTAGGTTAGGTCGGCAGGTTGCTAAATGTAAAGGTAAAGAAAGATCGCAGCACACTTGGGTCCAATTTATTATGGTCCCATTGTGATACCTGTTGCGAAAAAACTTTCACGTGGTGCAGTGATACAGACCAGAGTCTCTGCTAGGAATCGAACCTAGAACCCCCAACTGATAAACTAGCACACTACTCACTAGACTACCGGGGCACCCGACACAAGATTTACTTTCACCAACAAAAATGTCTGAATATTCCGAATCACTCCTCATTGCTTCGCCACATTGATTTGACAAGGTTTTCACATTTCCCTGAAGTAATTGCGGGCGAAGCCCCCTGAAAAGCTCCCCATAGTTCAACGTTATTCTTGGATTTTGTTTAGTAACTCTCTTCTTCACATGGGTCCATAAACTTTCAATGCTGTTCAAATCAATCAACGACGTCCTCTTTGTAGACATGCTGCTGGTATGCTTTGCATCCCCATCTTGTTGGAAGACTCAAAATAAAGACATTTCTTCCTCAACATATGGCTACTTTGTTCAATTTAAAATTTCGACATGCTAATGTTAGTCAAGATAATAGCAATGTCATATAAAGAGAATCCGCCCACGCCATTATGAAGTATTCGCCGTGTATAAAAGTTTTGCTGGTGTATTTTAATATGTACATATTCCATGTTTGTTGGCCGTATAGCATATTGGCGAGAATCTTTAACAGCAAACAAAACTATTTTCGATTCGTCCGATCATAAAATAAATAGAAGAAAATTTTGACCACTACTATTATATTGACCGCAACTCTACAAATGTACATACATACATATGTAGAAATGTGCTCTTTTTATATAATTAAATTAGGCATTTTTTTTATCGTTATAATTTTTCGTCTCTAGATTCGGAATTTCCAAAAGTTCAAAATAAGTTGCAACATGTTTGTTGGAAATCAACTAAACATTGCCAAGAGTTCGTAAACGTTAGTAAATGTTGAAACATTGTTTGATGTCATTAAAAGTACATATCGCACTGATTTCTCTAAAGTCTCAACTCAAAATTTTTAATTACATTACATTATTTTCTCTTTCGCCAAAAAAATACAGTTTTACAGCCCTTTGTAATATAAGAGAGCTTCTTTAAAGTCAACTAAACAGATATACTTATATTTGGAGTTGTTCCCAAATGCAAGATCAATTCATATCAGTTTTGTTTCAACTAGGGGAAAATATTCGTAGTTGTGCCCAAGAATGATAGAAATAAAGATTACGCGTTGCGCATGATTGCTCTCTCGATGACGCAGTAATTCCCTAGTAAGGGTTACCATGTCTATTTCATATTTGAAATTTATTGAACAAACATATGTATGTATTCTGTGATAGTTGACAACGATAGTTGCAATACATTTAATGAGAGAATTCTCAAAAAAATATTTGTCCTTATTACGAGTGTCATCGTCGTGATGAAAAAGGTAAAATGGGCAACACGTGGCATTTGTTTTATATTGGTTTGCCGTAAATACGAAATCATATTGCCGTCAAGTTTCGCTTGGTTTACAATACTACGGTTAAGAAGAGAGAAAGCAACAAAAAGGAAAAGAGAAAGAAACAAACTTGACGAATACCGTCAAGTCTGTACCCCTTTCCATTCTCTCTTCCCCGTTCATCCAAATATTCAATACTTGACGAGTCAAACTTGATGTGTGTGAATCATGAGTAACAATTTCACCACCTAAATATTCTCTATACTCTCCCTCCAACAGTCGCAAAGCAGCTCTGGGTTGAAGAACAACTCACGCGTCATCGTAATTATTATTTAAGTGCGGTCAGGCCTGTTTTCGTTGTTTGGCCTTCGAGAGTTTTGCGTCTCACTCGCACTGATTAATGGATTTGCCACGGCTAACTGTATCATTTACGGTTGTTGTGGCTTTTCGTTATTAATCAGTTGCTGTTACAACAAACATCAAACTCAGGAATTTTATATATAATTTAACTTCCTATGTGAAGGCATAGGTCGCTAAAATTATATTGTGTGGGATACCCTGGCAATTTGCGTACTTGCTTCTGCCATCTGCCATATGGCAATTAATTAATTGATAGATACAAACAAATACAAACATCCTCTCCCTCCCTCTATCTAGTTCCATTGCAATGCATGGCATATGTAGGGAATTTCTCCTGAGCACTGCTTCAAGATAAAAAAGCAAAACAGGCGTTCGTGTGTTTGCGCTTTGCTATATTTTATATATCAGAAAAATATTTTCACTCACAATATTTAAGCACAAATAATAAACATATTTTTTAAAATAAAATACCGATTGCAATAAAATTACGTAAATTAAATTGCTTATCACTTCTTGTTAATAACAAAAACTGTTAAACAAATGTGCTTGTATATGATTTTGACATTTTATATCACAAACTTAAGCAGAGAAAAAAAATAATCACCCGGCGTAGTGATACCACATGGTTTAATTACGTCAGTGATGTATTTTTTTAATCAGCCAATATAATGCTACGTTCACACGACAATCTAAACCACGATTGTCAACCATGGCATTCAGCCGACTGTTCTTGGTTCATTTTGTCACTTCGTTTTCCCAATTTTCTTTTTTTTCTGCATTTTTTATTCATATGTATGTATACAATATGTATTTTTGAAAATATTTTCATTTTTTTTTTTTTTTTTTATCTAGGACCAGCACTCAGGAGATGACTCCTACACATGCGAAGCATTGTGCTGGAACTATAGGAAAGGGATAGTAGGAGAAACCACAGGAGGTGAAGCTTAATTAATTATTTTGCAGCTCTGCTTTCGCACGTTCTTTTGTTTTTATACTCGTAGCAGTGCTGAAGCTTCGGTTTAGTAGCCATTTTTATTATTATTTTACTTCGCCGGTGCTACACAATACCGACGAAGGAGGGCGTTCTGATGTGATTGTGGATTGCTATCAGCTGAAGCCGGTATTGTTCAGTGACCAGTGACTATGCCTTCGCCACTGAAACCTTCCGACAACAACTAACACACAAAGACACACTAAAGCACATCAGAAAAATGCGAGATGTTTATATTTATTTTAAAATTTTTTTTTCTGAAACTGGGGTTAACCCAGGTCTGTTTTTTGGTTGTGTAGTCAACGTGCAGACTACCATCCATCGTGCCATCGCCACCCTCAATTTGATTTGAACGTTAGTGCAGATAAACTAGCGATATTTTGTTGTATCAAAATAAGAGATGGTAGTAATTTGTACGTGGTTCGTACTTGGTTCAGAATGAACCAACATGGTTCGTTGGGGTACGAACACCGTTTCCATTTCTTAAGTTTTTCCTTATTTTTCAAGGTTTTTGAAATGCCAAAAAGGTTTTAGCTTCAAAAATAAGTTTTTTAGAAATTCATTCAAATTTTCAAGTTTTGTTTATTAATTTTTAATTTACAGATATATGACGAAATTGTCATTTGATGTTGCCATGTTATGTAAACGATTTTATAATTTTTCAGTATTAAATGTGTCTATTCCCCCTTTAATACATCTATGCTGTATTAATAATATTGTAGTTTTTATGCCTGTTTTTTTTTTCTAAAAAGTTTTCTATTTCAAAAAATCATGGATAAATATTTAAAGAGAAAGGATAATGGAATATTTTTAGTTTTTGATGTTATTAGTTTTAAGCAGCAATACAAATGAAGAAAATAGCTTAGAATACGATACAGACACATGGGAGGGTCCAACAAAAGCTAAAAAAATGGGGATTTGCTCAAAATAGTGGGAAGAATAAGTTTGTTGTTCTTCTTTAACTTTTTTTGTTTATCTTACTTTGAATAAAAATGAATTCAAAATAAAAATTTTTGTGCTTTTTTTCTTTATTTGAACACTTATGTGGAAAAAAGTTTTTTGTTGAAAAATTAAGTTTTTTTTTTAAATAAAGTTTTTCTTATAAAATATATGGCAACGCTGGGTACGAACCACGAATGAGAGAGCGAACCACGAATTTTGTTGTACGTGTGAACATGGTATAAAACATATGTCATGTGTTGCCACATTTTACCATTTTCAGAAGGCCCATTATATGGACAACGATAGAATTTTTTATATATAAATTGCCACTAGCAGTTAACATTATACTCCATCACACTAAAGTGATTCGCTTTAAGTTTGAATAAGACGAGACAGTTTTTCATCTGGACGATTATGGCAACAAAAAAAAAACTCAAATTTGGGAACGTGAAATCCGCACGTCCTCGTCGAGAAGGCAATTCGTCCATAAAAAGCAAGATTTTGCTGTAGAGTTTTGGCTCCAATTCGGATGACAACCGAACCTCAGTTGCATTACCAATTGTTAAATGTGGTATTACGGATGGCAATTGGTCACCGAGAATAGTAAATTCCAATTGCTTTTTAATGCTTTTCTGGCTACTATAAAATAGTTTGTTTTTAAATGTCCATTTTGATGACGATGTAATATTTGGTAAAATATTTCCGGTTCGAAAAACTATCTATTCAACACTTTCAATAACATTGCATTGACAATTACGAGCGTCAGATTTTCACCTCCCATAAAATAAAACTCTATTTATTTAAAACAAAAAAGCGTTATTTATTTATTTATTAAACAAACAAGGCACGAAAAATGTGTCTTTAAAGCGAATTGATAAAAAATTTACAAATATATATGTAGTATTTATGTATATGTATCTTTGACGATATTTTTAATTACAAAAGAATATAACTGAAGCTCGTTTATAAAATAAAAAACAAAAATTTAAATTTAAATTTAAATTAACAAACGAAATAGAAAAACTAAATGCTTAAAAACAAAAAAAAATTAACCACTAATAAATAATTGCTAAATTACAACATATCAATTAATAAAAATATAAATGTATTAATTATAACTAATTATGTGTGAATTACAATTAAATAATCGGTAAACATAGTGTGTATGTGTGTGTTTCTATAGTATTTCTCTCTTAAAGAAATTTAAATAATTCAACTAACATCTTCGAAACTCGAATTCCAATATCTTTGTATTATTAAGTTTTTAATTAATATTTAAAAAAAATGTGAAGAGATTTTTGTGTGGCGCGCGGGTTAATTTGTGTTTTGTTTTAGTATTACCCTGCTTTTTGCGTTTGCTTGGCACGTTGCAGGGCCTCAAATGCTTCTACTTCTTTCTTCTCTTTGGCTTTGTTACGTCTTTCGTATTCAATACGATGATTAATTATGCGTGCAACAATTCGTTCGGTTGTCATATCGTTACCAGAATCGATAAGGTTGAAAATGCCTTTTGTCTTGGGAACGGCATAAGGATCTAATTTACCATCTTCTAAAGCAATCGGTGTCTGGCCATGGCACACTACATCAACTTTGAAATGATCCAGTAAATCTTCCGTCACACAATAGGGAGCACCGATAACAACCTCATTAACATACTGAAATATGTATTGTAAAATAACAAATATTTTCCACATAAAATTACAAATAATTTAATTTGAAAAACAACTCACTTTACACGCCAAAACACTGAGTACACGTTCATGTAAATTCATAATGGGATAATTGCTACCTTTGTAGGAATTAACCATAGGATCTGTGTGTAAGCCTACAATGAGATAATCACCCAGTTCTTTCGCTTTCTGAAGAAAGTCCAAATGGCCCACATGGAATAAATCAAAGGCACCAGCAACATAAACCTTAAAAACAAACAGTACAGGATACATGTTAAATTAATTAAATTAAGTAAAACAAAACTTACAATTTTATCAGCAGGTTGGGGTAGTTTTCCATCGCTGAACTGTATAATTTTTTGCGTGGTAGGCAGGAATTGACTACAACCAGTCCAGGGGGATTTAGCGGCTGAATCTTGACCCATATTAGAAGAACCTGATGATAATTTGGATTTGGACATGGTTTTATTCAATAGTTTCTCAAATAGGTTTTTATCTTTTTGTTTTCATTACGAAATTTTTTTTTATAATTTCAAGTTACAGACACCAATATGTACAGGTCGCGTTATATAAAGTAATTATGAGATAAACATTTTGTTTGCATATTTTTAGGCATTTTTGAAACATCAAATGGCAATTAGACGGTTAATTTTAGCAATTAATAGCGTTGCATACAGTTAGAAAGTGCAAAGAGTTATTCACAAACACACATACAGCATTAAGGGCATTTGATTTTTCATGAAAATTTTTCATTTTGCAAAAGGATAAGAAAAATAATAAGAAGGTTGTGTAAGTCAGGTTAGACATAGAATAAAAAGAAAAACAAATTAATAAATTATGGAAATAAAGTTAAAATTATTTATTTTTATATTAAAATAAAAACTAAAAACGATTACAAACAAGGCTATACAAAATAAAAAAACATAAATTCGTACAAATACTGCTTTAAAACAACTATCAATTATACAAATACGAAAGCGTCAGCTTAGGACCGTAAAGCAGCAGTAATGAAATGGAAAATTGTAAAAAAATATGTACTTATAACTGCAAGTTGAGTGTACGATAGATTCGTTAAGGCATGCGATGTAATAAAATTAAACTTTTGTTTTTAATAAATATTTGAAAAAATAAAAAATTAAAATTTTTAACAATGAACAGCTAAAATTTCAACACACGTGTTTTTACCCAAATTGACTTTCATGTTGTCAAAGAAAAAAAGTTGAAAAATAAAAATGTTTGAACTAACATTTCAAATACTCGTTATAAATTTAAACAATATATATTACCTTCTTTTTCAATAGCGTATTCGGCAGAACCTTGATGAAAATGATTTCTGGTTAACAATAACATGCGCCCAACTAAATCGGTAGTTGAAACACCAGCTGTGCGTTTAACTTCCCTAAACAGAAAATTAACATGCTCAATTAAAAGTTAATTATAAATTGATATTTACATATCAAATTGATTTTCACATGTAAGTATGTATATCTGCAAACAAGTGTATGTCTGACAAATTGAATTAAAAGAAATACAACTGAATTTAAAATAAAATAAAATTACAAAAAAAAAACAAAAGATCTGAATTCTGCATATGATTGAATAACAAATTTATATATTTGAATAAAACAAATTTTTGTATTGAAATCTGTAAGCAAGAACAACATATAAAGTAGTTGAATTTGAAATTCTTTTATTTTTATTTCAACTTTGTCTGAATAATAGTGAAAAACCGGTTTTTTAAATATTAAAAAATCTAACTATTCGACAACCAAACAAAAACAAAAACATTTCTTAAAAATGTTGAATAATTGATCAATTGATCAAATATATTCCAAAAAGATATTCATTTAATATATAATACTACATGAGCACGGTGATTGATTTCAATATTGTTTTGTTTTGTTTTATTTTTAAATTAGTATGCTGGCCAATGGACAGCCTAGTCTAGATGAGGAGAAAAATATAAAAATCAAATTATGTACGTGTAAAAAAGATAAACTCATAGATTGTTATGATTATGTTTATATATTTTTGGTTTTGTGTTCAATAGTCAACTGTTAATTCTCGATTGATTGGTTGAATTTTGAACATAAGAATCTTGGATTTGTAGTCAAAAATTAAGAAAAAACACTGATGAACTAACAAAGTTGAAATTAGAATCATATATATGTAAAGCTATAAAGATATATCCAAAATAAATTGATTTAATATATGAGATGTATAACAACTCTTATAGCGCGATCCCTTAGAAAGCTCGATATAAATCGAGAGAAGATATCACCGACACCAAAAGCAATAAGTGTGGACAAGAGTGCTCCATGCCACACTCTGTCAAATGCTTTTGAAATATCTAGAGCCGCTACCTTACTTTCGCCAAAATGATGGATGGATCGACACCATTTTTCCGAGAAGACCCCTAAAATGTCTCTCCCTTCTTGGGGATCGGCGTAACTTTTGCAACTTTCCACCACGACGAAAATTCGCCTGCATGGTATAGGGTGCTGAAAAGGATTGCCAGAGGACGCGATAACGTCGAAGAGCAGTACTTCAAGACTAGTGTCGGAATTCCATCCGCGCCAGGAGACGTATTTATGTTAAGATCCGCTAAAACCCTCTTAACTGCACGAGCCCGAACGTATATCTTTGGCATAGTTACGGATACACGCTCGGGTGCGGGCAGTGGTTGATTGCTTTCCGGCAGGTGAGAATTACCTGCAATCATTTCAGCTAGGAGGGTAGCCTTTTCAACCGGGTCAGTGAATATTTGATCATCCTTTAAAAGAGACTCTATTCCGTCTCTTTTAAAGAACTAGCATTTCCCTTAACTCTTTTAACGAATGTATTTTTATACATAGGAAAACGTGAGAACAATCGATATCTAAAATTTTAACCGTTTTATTATGAAATTAAAAAATATTATTTACACATTGTTGTTGCTAAGAATGTGCTATTATAAGAAAACGTGTCTTATATCCATTTAAACCTTTGTAAAAAAAATTTTTCTTATGCAAAATAATTCGATATAAGCATGCTTATAAGAAAATATTTCGTGCAATTTTACGACGCTCTTACATCTGCTATGTACTATACTAGGCAGTCTCGCAAGGCCAGCTGTCACATTAGACGCAAATTTTTTCATTTTACACGCACCCTATTAAATATTCGTTTTGGAGATTTGTTTAGACACGGTCATTGCTATCGCAAGCATGTTTTTTCTTTCATTAGATGATATTCTACCGCTGCAAACAACAATAAAATGCTTTGTTGTTTTTTATATTGTACACTTGTGGTAGTTCCGCGGCTATCTAGTACAGGGTGGCACAAATTTAATCATCTTACCGTAAGATGTAATAGCTTTTGTAAATGGTGTTTTACGTCAATCACATTTGACATTTGTGAGCTACAGCTGCAGAAGACAAGCAGAGTGCAACAGCGAGGAATAATCGTGTAAATTTTTTAACCAATAATCGGCCGGTGGTGTTAATTTCATTGTAGATTTCCTAATCGTGTCGCGCCAACTAAACAAACATTACGCCGACGACGTAATCAGAGAACGTGCGACGCATTTGAACGTCACCAGGCGGACCCTACAGCGAATTTTAATGGAAGACTTACACATGTTCCCATACAAAGTGCAAACAATTCATCAATTAATATCTGCTGACCGTTTTGGCGATTTGGCATGGCCAACAAGAT
The DNA here is from genome assembly GCA_963924685.1 of Dexiosoma caninum. Taxonomy (NCBI): domain Eukaryota; kingdom Metazoa; phylum Arthropoda; class Insecta; order Diptera; family Tachinidae; genus Dexiosoma; species Dexiosoma caninum. The sequence goes on along the minus strand of OZ004727.1, from coordinate 22,857,588 downwards.
CGCCCAATTTAATCATCCCAGAATTCTTTCTTTTGGGCTACTTGAAGCCGCGGGTTTATGCCAGCAAGGCCCACACAATTGCAGCCCTTACGGGGAATATTCGACAGGAATGTTATCACCAGAAATATTGCAGAAAGTTATGGAAAATGCGATAAAATGGGCACAAATGTGTATCAACATTGGCGGCAGCCACTTGGCTGATCATATTTTCCATCATATCATATTTTCCAATTAACATCAAAAATTTATATAGGTCCAAATACAGATTTCCACCACTCAAAATAATTTTTTTTTATATAGTAAAAAAGTTATTCAAAAATAAAATTGGATGATTAATTTTGCGCCACATTGTATATCATTCTACCATGATCTATTCAAAACTGCCAATTAACAAATCCAATTCAGTCAACTGAATTATAAGCTCACATAACGGTTATAATTTCAAAATAAAATTTAGTTCACAATCAGATCGCCTATCGGACTGAATTTATATTAATTGTTTTAATATACATCGACAGAAACTTACTTATATCTATTGGCTTTTTTAACCAAGTGGTACGTGTCAACTCCCTCAGCGGTCATTGTTATGTCGTCTAGAAATAAAAAAAAAAGTATAATTAAATTTTTATTAAATAAGTTAAGATGTAAACTAACCTCCATGAACACAAAAATGACAATTGTGTTCATCTAATACTTCCAAAGTTGTCACATATGGAGCACCTAACACAACTTCATCAACCCATTTTATGCCTTTGACCATTTTTACACGCTCTTCTTCGGTAAATACCGGAGGTCCTTTATGTTTCGCAATCTCCTCATCTGTATGTATACCAACGATGACTTTATCGCCTAGAGCTTTGGCTTGTCTTAAGGAATTCGCATGACCAAAATGTACCATGTCATAGCTAAGCAAAGAAAAAGAGAAAAACGTGTAACGTATTAAGCAATCTTTTTACTATTTTTTAGTTGACTTTGTTTTAAATAAATTTCCTGTTATCAATTGCAGGAATTTCAGCGATAAATTACTGAGCAAGTTTATTTTTAATCAATTTAACTTGAAGCGGATGTTAATGACTTGTTTGAACACAAGCGTCATTTTAAATCCCTATTGAAGATGATGTTGATAGCATTTGACTTGCAATAAACAAAATGGCCTTATTAGTTGAATACAAAGCAAAAACACACTTCCCCATGGGTAGCAAATTTCCGCAATTTCTGTAAATAATTTGATCAAGGTATGTATGTAACTAAAATAAGTTGCGAATTATTTTTAAAAATTTTTAAACAAATTTTGGAAATGAAACATTCTGATGCGTAACAAGTCATATTGAACATTGAATAGAAACAAAAAACGGAATAGTTTCAGTAACTGGCCAGTCAAATAAAATAAATTAAAAACAAAAAAAAATAATATTCTTATCACAAAAGCAAGTACACAATTCCAGAATTGAAAATGCTACAAAAAAAATATTAAAACTAGATTGCGTGCCGCGAAATGAAATAATTTAAAATGGAAATTATGAACGAAATTGAAAACGAAAGTGTTCGTATTGGTACGGGTATAACATTTAACATAACGTTCTCTTATTTAGAATAAAAAACAAAAACTAATTGAAGAAACTTTAATTGGGAGGAAATGATGGGTTCATTATAAAATTTTACTAATACTAGTATGAAAAAAACCGTTATTTATACAAATGCACTATAAAAATTTTGTTGTAAAACGACAGATTACATATGTACATAATTTATTTTCTCTGTAAAATTTGATTCTTTAACCATACGTTTGATTTTTATGTGGAATTTGTCATATACAATAATAATGTAAATTGATGGATGCACCTATGTGGCATATGTGTACATATGTCAGCATGTTTTAAATTGAGGCTTATGTTATCCCCTACGTCCCCTCGCAGTCCTATTTAAAGAAAGAGTAGGGCAGATTTATTATTTTTTAAATTTTATTTAAATCGGTTACACGCAAAAATTGCACCTACATTCCCTCGAGTTCATTGTTTTGAAAACATGTTTCCCAGACCTATCTTTGTTTTAAATGTCTTTAAAATCGGTTAAATACTTTTGGACACGCGTGATTAAAAAATTGAAGTACTCTAACTACATACATACATACATATATTGAAAGAAGTCTAGTCCCCTAGAAAAAGACTGCCCGTTATCATTTTCCCTAAAGCCGCCAAAAGAAGTATGCAATTTCATATACAGTGAATCACAGTGAAAGCGGCCCACCTTTAACAATGATAAATTTTTCAATATTTCTCACGTAATTATACAAAATATTAAATGAATACGGTATATTATAGAAGCTGATGTTGTTAGTGTTAAAAGAAATCATACTTGCTTAGCTTATTTACAATAACAACAATGTTACATACGGTTAAAGATAAAATGTAAATTTTTTATCTCACAATGAAAATGGCCCACCATATTTTTAGTCTCAAAAGATCAGAATTTTTCATTTCTTAGTACTTTGTAGGGAATACTTTTTGAGTGATAACGGATTTAAGACGATTAGGAATGGATTCCACTAACTTTTTTGTAAATTCTGGAGAAATTTTTTCCCATTCCTCTCGTAAAGCCGTTTTGAGGTCCTGCACATTAGAGATGTGATGCTTTCGCACTTCTAACTCCAGTTTATGCCATAAATTTTCAATTATCTTCAGGTCTGGAGATTGTGGTGGAGTTTTGATAACCCTTGGACAGTTATACAATAACCATTCCTTAACTATTCCGGCGGTATGTTTTGGGTCGTTGTCCTGGTAAAAGTGAAAAGTATCCTTTAATCCCAGTTTCTCTGCACTTTGCTTCAAATTATTTCTTAAAATTGTTAAGTACTGAAATTTATCCATGTTTCAGTCCACAAAATGCAGATTTCCAACGCCTGCAGCAGAGCACGCACCCTATACCATAACGTGACCACCATGTTTTACTGTAGGCCTCAAGTGCTTGGGATTTAACTCTTCGTTGGGCTTTCTCCACACATTAATCCTGCCGTCGGAACCAAAAATATTAAATTTTGACTCATCTGCAAACACAACATGTTTCCAGAAACAAAAATCCTTCATCAAATAGCTGTGGGCAAACTCCAGTCTTATTTTTTTATTTCTTTCGCTCACGAAATGTTTTTTCCGTGCAATTCTTCCATTAAATCCAGCTTTTCTAAGCACTCTTCGTATGGTTTCTGGGTTGCAACTTACATTTAAGTGCTCTTCAACCATGTCTCTTAGCTTTGGAGCACTTAATCTTGGATTATTTCTGGACTTTTATAGTATCCAACGTTCATCCCTCTCAGAAAAAGTTTTTTTGGGACTGATTTTTTGCTTGCTGGCAATTCGTTTTTCGTCGTTAAACCTTTTAATAATATTTTTTACCGTTCCACGTGCTAGTTTGACTATTTCAGCAATTTCCCGGTGACTTTTTCCATCTTTGTAGTGGTCAATAACTAATTTTCTTACTTCAATTGTGGTATGACGTCCCATCTTCTTAAATTTGTTTAATTGCGATAGAGCAATGTGCACAGAATTAAAAACAAACTAATCTTAGCTAGCATGAAGTTTCGAAACGAACGAAATTTTAAAATTAACCGTTATATGAGTGAGTTTTTTTAAATGGGCCAGTTTCACTGTGAGATAAAAAATTGACATTTTTTCTTTAACCGTATGTAACATTGTTGTTATTGTAAATAAGCTAAGCAAGTATGATTTCCTTTAACACTAACAACATCAGCTTCTAAAATATACCGTATTCATTTAATATTTTGTATAATTACGTGAGATATATTGAAAAATGTATCATTGTTAAAGGTGGGCCGTTTTCACTGTGATTCACTGTAGTCGTTTTCAAGATTTAAGCGTTAATTATTATAATAATTTTGTAATTTTTACAGCTATAGAAATATTTAAAAAACGCACAAATATATTCCCGCTTTAAACTTACACTTATTTTAAGTAATTCTCTAGATTTTAAACAGTCTAATGAATTAATCAAAAATATGAAACAAAGAAATAAAGAAAAAGTATTAAAATTAAATTCTTTGAAAGTAAGCAGAATGTCATGCAAGTTTTATACGACTATATAATTTCTTCTTATACATATACATATGTATGCAATAAAGTGTGGCACAAACACAACAAAAATGTCTTACAAGCATTTCATGAAATTGCAATCAGTGTGTATGTATTACTTGCTCATTGCAAAACACATACTTCCGAAAATATTTCTTTTGTTCCACGATCAAAACATTGAAGAAGAAAACACAAGTACAACAAAACAGTGTTAAAATAGAACAAGGCTGAAGTAGAAGAGAAATTAAGTAGAACATCAAAACTATTTTGGAACATTCAAAACATGTTTGAATAACTCGTAGACAAACTTGCAAAGAAACTTTTGCATTTTTTATGAATATAAAAAATCGAATGTATACAAATAAAATAAAAATATCACAATTCATATTAGGTTTGAGGTTCGTTTGTAAGGTTCTTTAAAGAAAAATATTTAAAATTTCGCAAAAAATTTTAAAAATTTATAATTTCACCTACATTTAATGCATCCATTTCAATATATATGTATTTAAGATTACTAAAATTTAGAAAAATCACGAAAATCAGAAAGTTGAAATTATGAAAAAAAAATTATATATGTACGTGTTTTTTACGCTTTTTTGTGTTTGTTCTTGTGTACTCGATGCTTTTGGTGTAATATAACGTTTTTTTTATTTCATTGTCTGTTTTTGTTTTGATGTTCTGCTTCATTTGAACACACAAGCACAAACAAAACTATAGAGAAACTTTTCAAATGGTGCTTGTTTTGTTTCAATGAGAGTCATGTTTGTTTTGTTGAGAATGTTTACACTGGAATACACGGCTTGGAAGTAGTGTGCTTTAGAATGCAAAACTTTCAATACATTTTGTACAGCTCTTTAATGTATACTAGAGTAACCACAAAAAATCAATGTCGGATTTTTTTGGTCTTAACCCCACAAAACGGTCCCCCTTTCCAGATATTGATATAGCCAAAATTTGAGCTTGTTTTTGGGGCTAAAAGCTGTTGTAACTCGGTTTGACTTAAAATAACAACAATTATGTATATAATATAAATTTTAAAGAACAATATTAGCTTTCATTTGAGATATTAAGCGTGTTTTTATTATTTACAGTTCTGGAGTTATGGCTCCATATGTCAGATTTTTGGCCAAAACTATCGATTTTTCCAAATTTTGAACGACGAGCGTTGTTTAATTGAGCTCAAATTTTGGTCATCTCAATATCTGGAAAGATAAATTGTTTTGTGGCGTTAACACCAAAAAAATTCCAACATTTTTATCCCCCCCATATAAGATCCGGTCACTCTAATGTATACACACCTACATATGTATGTATATACATAGATACATATACATATGTAGTATGTATTTATAGTTTTCAATTGAATACTTATTAGTAAATCTCAACCAATTAGTTGCAAATTTCAAAACCAGTTCAATTTTTTTTAGCACTTGTTAACTAGAAATTTGGTTGTATTTGTTAAGCAAAGTAATTTCATATTTATGTGGAAGATTTTAGTATTAAAGAAAGTCTGCCTCCAAGTTTCGAACTTGGAATGTAAAAGTTGAGAACGAAAACACTCTAACCATTTAGCCGAACACGCGCTTCGAAATAGGATTTAAATGAGCGAAATAAAGTGTGCACAATATACATACATACTACGTAAGAAAACTACAACAGCTATTTATTATAGACAAAAAAAAATTAAGTGATAAATCGACAACATAAGATGTGATGCAAAGTCCATTTCAATTTAAACATTTTAACTATGCATACATAACTGTATGTACATAAAAGAATATATCGTAAACTTAAATGGCAACGGACGTAGTAACTACAAGCCGAAATCAAGTTTTTTATTGATTATGGTTCGCTTTATCCATTTGCATGTTCACACAAAATTTTAGACTCATGTCGACTTTTTAAATAAATTCAAACCGACATAACTACAAGAAGTGCATCTATTACTTTATGCAAAAAGACGTATTTACGCTCTTGTATGTCTTTCTTTTATCTTGGACCAGCACTCAGGAGATGACCCCTAAACATGCGATGCATTGTGATGGAACTAGAGGAAGGGTATAGTTAGAGAAATGACAGGAGGTGAAGCTTCCCTAATTTAAAATTCAACTTTTGCACGTTCTCTGTTTTATAGCAGTGTTATGAAGCGCCTCTCATGTCAAGAAGACTTATTAAATTTTGAAGCTTCGTTTTTAGTAGCCATTTTTAGTAATTATTTTACTTCCCCAGTGCTCAACAATACCGACGAAGAAGGGCGTTCTGACGTGCCTGTGGATTGCTATCAGCTGAAACCGGTACTGTTCAGTGGCCACTAGTACACATCAGAAAAAATGCGAGATGTTTTTTTTGAATTTTGTCTGAAACTGCGGTCGAACCCAGGAAGTTTTTTGTTTTGTTGTCAACGTCAGACTACTTCAGTAATCGTAAACGTAATTATTCAATATCGAAACCCAGAAATTATTAGTATGACTTTGTTATCTTGATGCGTGGAGAGAAATACAATATTACATTGGAACATAAATACTTAAAATAGTTGGTCACACTCAAATACAGTGTGACATAACGCACTCCACACGGGCAAAACAACTGTACGAGTAGATACGAACAATGACACTGTCCACAATCTAGGGTTGGCAATATTGGTACAATTGTAAAGCGTATCTTAGTGAAGCATGAAACACATTCGCCACAGTAGGATACCAGATACAATTTGTCAAAATTAAAATACACACGTTTACTTGGTAAAGAATATTTTGACCAAGGTTTATTAATACATGGTTGTCGCAAGGCGAATTCGTCAATTCGCTTTTTGTCCAAACGTCAAATTATTTGTATACATGTGTTTTGCTAAATTCAACATAACCTAAAAAGAACGTTAATTAGTGTAATATGATTTAAAATAAAATTAATTATTACAGAAAGTAATATGTGTTCCATTCACTTATTCTCCGAATACCGAACTTTGAACAAAATTGTCGACAAGCAATTACATAAGAATCATTACTCTTAAAAAATGTCTCTACAGCGAACGCGAGATGCTCACTCGACCACTGCGATATCGTGACTGAGAAATCCGCACAATTGATAATTCCAACGGTGCCACCCTCCACACCGTTCATAACTTTTTCAAATAATCGTATTTAAAAATATAAATTTGCCACTACACACTCTAAAAAAAAACGATCATCGCCCGTAATCCACGTGAAATTAAATTTTATGAGAATCCTAGAGAAGTTTGTTTTAATATTTGTATATTTTAAATATTTATGTGTCGTGCATTATTATTGTGTACAATTATATTTAGAAAACGTTGGATATTTAAGTGAAATTGAAAGGTAAGTATATTGCCCTAATTATTTATATTAATTTTTTTAATCATCTTGCATTGACACCTTTTTTCGTCTTATGTATTCTGGTACTTCTGCAGCAGGTTCTCGGCCAAGAGGAATTAACCATCCGCGTCGAAAAAATCGAGCTATACCAGTCGACGTTGAGCCAAGGGCAGGCTACCATTGAATTATAACAGGCGCAACTTTCCAGCATGGAGATGATCGACGCTAGTGTAAGTATCTGACTGTTTTAATGCACATATGATGGCCCACTCCAAGGTTCTGATGGATATTTGTATTTTATATTATATTACATTTCTTTTTTATATACATACATATATACATATATGTATATTAGAATATTGAAATAAAATCAATAAAAAAAATTGAAATAAATAGTTTTTCATTTCTATTGGGATATCCGTCAACAGTGAGCGATTTATACGTAAAAGCTGACCGGTCAGCAGTGACCGATGTATCCCTCAACGATGACTATCACATGTACACAGAAGTTTCGGTAATTTTTCTCATATTGTCTTTAAGAAAATGATAGAAATTTTGATCTACGTAATGACCGGTAATTCGTTCAGCAATGACGGTCATATGACCGTCACTGTTCTCGTAGGGCTGGTAATGAATTTGCCTTGGTACGTGTGTGTCCAATAGCGCACATATGTTACCCTGCAAATAATATTGGACTCCGTAGTCATTTTAGCTGAAATAGACTGGTTCCAAACATTGTTCTATGTAATGCAGACGTGTACCATGGCATTGTTATACGACAAGTGCTGGTGCTTTTCTTTGTATTTACCCGTATTACACCGTCGCATTAAAATTACTCCCTGAGGTGCTCCATAGAGCGGTTACATGGATTAGTTTTTGGGTTAGTCCTATGGGTTATATGGTCCACTCCTAGGACATCGTAATGTGAAATAAACCAAGTTTGCTCTATACATTTGGTTTAGACTTGGACTAGTCCTAGCCTTACTCCTCATCCGTCCATGTGTGGACTAGTCACATTATTTGTAGGGTATCTACATATGTTTATTTGCTTTCTTTTATCTTGAAAGTAAATACAATATATGTACAAATGTATATTCATATAATAATTAAAAATATTTAATTTGTAAGTTATACTTGAGGTTGTAGTTACTTATTCACTAACAACCATACACTTTACAACATGACTTTGACGTCTTACTAACACACAGTCATAGAGGAAGTGGTTTTTTTGTAGTAGCGTGTACAATATCATCTATAGCTTACTTAATAGTATATACAGCATTTTAATTACATTTGAAAATACCAACGTTTTTATTGCGCTGCTTTGATTTGTAGCTCATACATACATACATACATATGTATGTAAAGGGTGTCTTGTAGCAGATTTATATTTTCAAACTTAAATAAAAAACGTAATAATTGACACAAAGTTTTATTAAGAGCATTGAACGATAGAATGGAAATGCGGATTTTATTTTTTAAAGAGTATGGCATCCAGATCCTTCAGATCCTTTTTTTAAATTTCATCAATAATCGCTCTTGGAATTCCCAGTGAGGCTGCTCTCTTCCGTATTGAAAGTCGCAGATTTACACGAAAACTGCTTTCAACCAGTTCAATGTTACCGGATCGACATTCATGGGCCATTCATAGCCAAAGCAGTTGCGCGGAATCTCCGCACCCAGGAACGAATTAAATTTACACTCGGTTCATCACTTATTCGCCGAATACCGAACTTTGAATAAAATTGTCGACGAGCAATTACGTAAGAATCATTACTCTTAAAAAAGTCTTCACAGCGAACGCGCGATGCTCTCTCGACCACTGCGACTTCGTGACTGACAAATCCGCACAATCAATAATTCCAACGGCGCCACCCTCCCTCCGCACCGTTTATTACTTTTTGAAGTAATCGTATTTAAAAATATAAATTTCCCACCAGACACCCTGTATAATACAAACTTTTTGAAATCGCAAAAAGTGCATAATTCTGAAAATGTTTCTGAAGACGCTTTAAATTGAAGGAATAATTTTATGCGAAAGTTCTAATAACGTAAATATTAGATGATTTCCCGCAGTCTAAAATTATAAAAAAAATTAATAAAACAGTACTCGTACCTTTTATTCAAAAAAAAAAAACTAAGTCAATTAGAAAAGTATATTTTAATTAAAAATGCAACAAACATTTTTTTATTTGAATTTAAATCTATTTAATTTTTCTAAACTTTTCTCAGAATTAGTCAACACTTTGGTTGACAATGATTGTATTTAAAAGGTATAATGAAAAATCATATCTTTCAATACAATTATGTAATTATTCTTTCAATTATTCAACGTTAGTCAAAATTCATTACGATTATCTATGTTTGTTATATGGTTTAGCTGGTCTATATGCAGCATTTCTTTGGTGCACATGTTTATACAAGAACTCCCAAAAAAATATTTGAGAATTTCGGAATATACAAATTTAAAAGAAATATAAAATATGAACAAAAGGTGGCGAGACTATTACTATGCTTCGTAATGTCAATCAGTCAAAACTTTCCAATCGTACGAGGCTTGCTGTGAAAAAGTTAATAGGGAATGTTATTTTTTTATTTTCACTATTTTGATAAGTTATTGATTGTTATTCATTTCTTGCAAAGAAAACGGAAAAAAATAAAAATATTGTTTATCATATTGTAATAAATATATTGTTATGTTTTACCTTTTCAAAACGTGTATTTTACTTGAATTCGTGATTGCAAAATAAAACACTGAAATATTACGTTTTGCATTTTAAAACGTGTATTCTTTTATTTAGTATAATTTACAATTTAGTTTGATAAGATTTTATTTATTTGTCCTTTTCTTCACAATGTTGCTTTAATTGAATAATGTTCAAAAACTATAGTATAATTTCAGACACTTAATTCAAGCGTTCGCTTCAAGAGTGTTATCGCAACTACTTCGCGATTGCCCACAATCAACCTTATTTATACTCGAGATATTTGATATTTGATACTAAATTTTGGTAGAATGTTCTATTAAGCTCAATTCACCCACTGTTTCGGAACGGAATTTTTGTTCTGAAACATTTTTTTTTATATGCAGTTTGACGTTTATCTTTTTGAGAGAGAGAGAGAGAGCGAAAGAGAGTTAACATGTTTCAGAACCTGAATTGGGGATAATTTTAATTTTTGTTCTGAAACATTTGAACTGTGCTACCAGCTTCTTAAATTTCTTATGCAAAGTTGTTCCAGAACAATTGTTCGAAGTGGGTGAATCACTTCAGAACAATCTCTCAAAAGAGTAAAAATGTTTCAGAACAAAAATTTCGTTCCGAAACAGTGGGTGAATTCAGCTTTACTCTCTAGAAACTTTGACATTTGTGTAGAATATTCCAGAAATTCGTTCATTTAAATTTGCATCTGAATTTGTTTGATAATTATCTTTTCTTTATCTTTTGCCTATTTTATCTTGCTATTGTTGTATTAGTGTGAATGTGTGTTTGTCTGTCTATTACTACGTTTATTCGTACGAATTAATTGCATATTTTTTTTTTTTTTTATCTAGGACCAGCACTCAGGAGATGACTCCTACACATGCGAAGCATTGTGCTGGGAACTATTAGGAAAGGGATAGTAGAAGAAACGACAGGAGGTGAAGCTTAATTAATTATTTTTGCAGCTCTGCTTTCGTACGTTCTTTTTTTTTTTGTTTTTATACTCGTAGCAGTGCTGAAGCTTCGGTTTAGTAGCCATTTTTTTTTTTTTTTATTATTTTACTTCGCCTGTGCTACACAATACCGACGAAGGAGGGCGTTCTGATGTGATTGTGGATTGCTATCAGCTGAAGCCGGTATTGTTCAGTGACCAGTGACTATGCCTTCGCCACTGAAACCTTCCGACAAAAACTCACACACAAAGACACACTAATGCACATCAGAAAAATGCGAGATGTTTATTTTTATTTAAAAATTTTTTTTTTTTTTTTTGTCTGAAACTGGGGTTGAACCCAGGTCTGTTTTTTGGTTGTGTATTCAACGTGCAGACTACCATCCATCGTGCCATCGCCACCCTCACTATCGTTTATACGGCTGATTATAAATTAAATTTAATTTACGTTTTTGTATTGTCTGATGGTTATCTGGTAGAACTATGATGAGAAACATGTGCAAAGCAAAAATCTTTGAAACAATTGGCAACTTTTTGCGTATTATTTGGAAATTTGTAGTAAAATTTTTTTTTTTATCTGGGAGCAGCAGTCAGGAGATGACTGCAGCACTGCATTGTGCTGGAACTATAGGAAGGGATAGTTAGAGAAACGACAGGAGGTGGAGCTTAATTAATCATTTTACAGTTCTGCTTTTTGCACGTTCTCTGTTTATAGCAGTGTTAAAGCTTCGGTTTAGTAGCCACTTTTATTATTATTTTACTTTGCCGGTGCTACACAATACCGACAAAGAAGGGCGTTCTGACGTGATTGTGGATTGCTGTCAGCTGAATCCGGTATTGTTCAGTGACCAGTGACTACGCCTTCGCCACTGAAACCTTCCGACAACAACTGACACGCAAAGACACACACTGCACATCAGAAAAATGCGAGATGTTTTTTTTATAATTTTAGTCTGAAACTGGGGTTAAACTCAGGTGTTTTGGTTTTGTAGTCAACGTGCAGACTACTTCAGCCATCGCCACCATCAATTAATTAATTTAATTAATACGATTAATTAATTTAATCGTGAATAGCTTTCGTGAGTTAAGTCGCTTGAAAAAAATATACGGTAATATTTTACGTTATTATTAGCAAATAATAAGGGTAGCGATGGTCGTGTAGTCTGCACGTTGACTACAAAACGAAAAATTTGTCCTGGGTCCAACAGTCCACAGGCACATCAGAACGGCCTCCTTCGGCGGTATTGTGCAGCACAGGCGAAGTAAAATAATTACTAAAATGGCTACTAAACACGAAGCTTCAAAATTTAATACGTCTCCTTGCCATAAGAGACGCTACAACACCGCTATAAAAACAAATAACTCGCAAAAAGCAGTGTTATAAGATAGTGAAGCTTCACCTCACCTCCTATCATTTCTCCTATTATCCCTTTCCTCTAGATCCAGCATAATGCAACGCATAAGTAGGCGTCACCTCCTGAGTGCTGGTCCAAGATAAAAAAAAATTAGGCGTGCTTATAAATGTAGTATACATATGTAAGTATGTAATTGTTCATTATTTTGCTTTGCGTAATTTTGGTATGTGAGTTGTGTGTTTGTTTATTGTGTTGTCAGTTGATGAAAATCCAGAACGTTCTAATGAAATACGTTTATGCGAAGGTGATTTAGAAATGACCTTCCATAAATGTATTTCCGTAACAATATGTATAATATGAAACGTGGAGTGATCTGCTAGTAAACACAAAAAGAAATGTTCTAATTCTCGAGCGTCTACTGTACATACAATATATTGATTATTTTTGTGACATTCTATCAATTTAATTTGATGACGCAGTTGGTTTTTTTTTGCGTACATAATCATAACTTTTTCCCTTGTAGGTATTTATTAAAAGTTTGAATTTTTCACGGCAATTAAATTGTCAATGTGCTATTGTATTATTCCAGTAGACATTTCGATTGCCTAATTAAAATGAATTGCCTGATGTTTATTATTTTTAAGAAATTCCAATTATGAAAATTAACATTTTAAATCATGTTCATTTTGTTGTTGTTATTTTAAATTGTAACCCTTTTTCTGTTAATAAAATTTCTTAGACGTGCCATTAATTAATTATGTGAAATTGGCGCACTTGGAATTTTCAGAGCATTATCTGTATAAATAAAAATGAAATGTTAGTTGCTAGCCGCATCACAAGAGAATAACTGGATCGATTTCAATAACTATTTCTGTTTATTATTTGAAATATTACAACAATGGATCTTAAGAAGAGAAAAGTAGGACCAGGAAGGTGTTAGGGGCAAATTTATGCCCTTCCGAAACTATCCAACCGTTGTTGATGAAATGTCAAACATAGACAGAGCTGTAGTTATTTTAAAACATTCCAGCTGAAGAGAAAATAAATATATGACTCTCCGAAATTGTATAAGAATATGCTTCCAAATTCTAAATTGTGAATGTACAAAGTAAGAAAACGCAACAAATCTACACAATTTCATACATACTTAAAAACACAATTAATCCTGAATTAAATTAAATGTTTTATACCTTGTATAAATTTCCACCATTTTTCTCTGTTTGGCAACAGTTATTTTTACTTCATTATTGCTTATTAATGCAACAGCTGATTGCTTGTGTTTCTTGCCCAAACTGGCTGTTTCGTGCAAGAAGAACAAGAACATTACTCTCTCAAAACGTCTCTCATTTCCCCAATTTTTGCGTAAGATAAGATAGGATCCCGCGGATGCCAAATTTAGAGTAAAAAAACAGATCCAATATGCCTTGATTTAGATATTTGAGTTTCGTTTGTCTTTTTTACAGCTGAAATGCTTATGGAATACGATTGACAAGGTTAAAGTATGCATTAAAATCGATTTTGTAATACAAAATTCGTACTTTAAACCTTTAAACTTTTTTTGTGCTTTTAGTAGCTTTATTTTCAATTGAATTATAATTACGTAGAACTAATTTCAGATACACAATTGCCTCTAGGTGTGAGGATTGAAACGAAAAAAAAATTTAAAGTTATTTCTGATATTCTCCAAATTTTACAGTATAAAAAGCACACAACAATAAAATTTAAAATTTCTAACAACTTGTTTTTCACAAATGCCAGTAAAATATTTAACACATTATATTAAAAATATCTTTACCTTGACATTGATCGTAATATAATTGTGTTTTCACACGAATTCTCACAGCTTCAGTTGTTAGTTTATCAAATATTTCCATACATTATGTCATCATACACTTAACTACAGGAAAAACTCTGGCCATTTGCTTTTATAAAGAAATATATAAAAGTGCGTTATCGGAAGAATTCGACAAAAAAAAACAAAGTATGTATGGCTGCTTTTATTATTTAGTACAACCGTGTAAATTGTATTCGTTGTAAAGTCGTTACGCCACATTATACAGCTTCGATATTTTGTAAGATGTGGCGACTGAGCGAAAACAATGGATTTTTGCGAATAATTATGGCGGTAATGGCGCTCGATATTAATACCCCATGATTTGATTTTGTTTTCCTTAATTATATATTTTTAACTTATATTAAAATATAAAGAGCATTTCGTCACCTAAAATGCAAAAGAACGTATCATCAAAAAAATACGAAATGAGTATTTCATTGATTACGATTCACTACGTCACATTACATATGTGTAAAAAATAACCAAGTTATTACAATAATTCAAAATAACGTATCGTCAAGTCATTGATTTTCTTAAACAAAATAACGTATCAACACACATCGTAAAGGAAAAAAATTTTGTACTCTTTGTTTTATGTATTTCTTTAGGAACGCAGCTAGCAAGGATTTCTTTGAATCATTTATTTACTGATATAGTTTAAGTGGAATTTGTGATCAAACTAAAAGATATTACAGAAGTGAAGAGAAAAACAAAAGAACGTATGTATTTGGGATAGAAGGCCAGAGAACTCCAAACAATTAACCTAGGCATTGTTCTTTTTTTATCGAAAATTTCCGAGAGGATATATTTTAGCAGGTGTCATTTATGTAACAAGTACTATTGAAGCTTCTGATTATCAGCTTCTTGCACAAATGATTGATCGAAATTATAAAATTCGGTAAAGTAACCTGTTACATTTTCAAACGATAAGAATTTCTAAGAAGTGGAAATATCTGCAGGCCCCAAAATAATTGCTTACAGTAGAGTGCCGATACTTTTCTGATAGTACCTCATTTTGGCACCATACTTAGTTTTAACTTTAGCTACACGAAGTTACTGATTTAAACCCCTTTTTTTCGAAAATTATGAAAATCCGCAGTATATTTCGACGTTTTGAGGTCCTGCGATACGATTGACTATTTTATTTAAACTTTTATTTTTTATGCAGATTTACATTGATGATACGTTTTTGTTTCAGAAATTAGAAATTGAAAATAACTTAAGACACATAGTACACATTTTACTTTAGAAATCAGATTTGTTTTTCA
Source organism: Dexiosoma caninum (assembly GCA_963924685.1). NCBI lineage: Eukaryota > Metazoa > Arthropoda > Insecta > Diptera > Tachinidae > Dexiosoma > Dexiosoma caninum. Next base: position 22,842,063 of record OZ004727.1, on the reverse strand, counting down.
TCTGAAATACATTTCTTGTCAGATTTGAAAGTTTTGTTTCAATATTTCAACCAGTTTTCATTTCATATAGTGTTTTTCTTCTCCTCTAAACTTACATATGAAAAGTGATGTTACGTTCTTTTGCATTTTCGGGGTCATTTGAAAATTTTATACAAAATATGCACAACTAATAGCTCCTTTACTTCAAGAACGTCATAAGCCAAAAATACACTTTTTGAGTTAATAATGCATTATAATTCTTCATATCGGCCTTTATATTGTGTAAAAAACTTCATGCAAATAGCTTGAGAACTCACCTCGTGACAGAAGAATATATTTTCATTTTTTCATTAAGAGGCATGTAAATTGTAGTACGTTTTACTAAACTAGTTTTTTTAATTTATGACGTCGTTGTAGTAAATGGGCATATAAAAACGCATTTTTGTGTTATTTTAATTACTCTTAATTTGGGATTGAAATTTCGGAATTAGGGTACCATAGCCCTCTCATGACCCCTATTTATGCCAATGGGCATAATTAGCTCGGGAATATTGAGTTTAACTTATTGCTTTTTGATTTCATATGACGAAAGAAAAAAGGATGAGGAGAGTCGACTAACGGAGGAAATGTTGAGATTGGCTGATGTCAGAAGTGCAATATGCTCTTTAATTAATTCATTTTATCACCTTTTAAGACGTCTAGGATGGATGGGGTGTTCGCGTCCATGCTTTAATAGGACTGGATACTTTACTGAACAGATAAATTATATATATGAGTAGATAAATTATTAAATTTTTACTTTAAAAATTAATTATTTTTTAATTTTAAATTATTTTGTTTTTAAAATTTCTTTATATTTTGATTTTATGATTGATTAATAACTTTACATTTGGAATGTTAAAAACTTCTTAACTTCAAATTATATAATAAATATTAGTATTTAACTGCGGTTTCGATCACGAATAACTTTTCTTTCTCTTCCTAAACACATTTCAAACAATATCCAGAAAAAATTATGGAAATCGATCCAGCAGTTTTGCCATGATACGCTTTGCAACGAACATCATTTAAGTTTTAATTATATACATAGTTGTATAGTTTCGGTGAGTAATATATTCCCCCTTAGTCTACTTCTGGTCCTATTTTTTATGTATATCCCATGAGTTATTTTCGACTCAGATATATCCATGTTTTAAATTTCATAAAAATCGTTTAGATAGCTTAAGAGACGCAGACATTACCCCATATGTCCCCACGTGGTACTATTTCTTAAAATGTATATTACCTACCTACGTGTTCTTTAAGACTCTGATCTACATACGTTTTAAATTTTATGCAAATCGGTTTGATATTCAAAACAATCATTGAAAAAAATTTTCCCGCTCCTGGCAATACTGTTGTGCACTTAGTGAATAAAATGTTTCTATAACTAGATACGGGATCCAATTTGTATGCAAAATTTCAAAAGAATCCGTTAAAAATAAAAAAAATTTCCACCCGTGGCAACCCTTCGGTGGCTATGAGAGTGAGATGGAGGAAGTTAGTCTGGGGCTGATGCACTGGCAGAGTTAATAGAGTCTAGAGCAAATGCTGGGTACGGCTCGGATCTCAATGACTGATTGGTAGGCCACTTGTTGGTTGAACCGCCAATCATTGGGATACGACGGGGTCGAAAAGTTGATTTGCTGGTGATGTGCTTCGATGTCGCCTCACACTTAATAATAAAAAGAAAAAAAATGCACCAACTCATTTCTAACGTTTACGTAAGAGCATTTATATACTTAATTTTAAAGAAAATCTGGCTCTATATTTTAACTTTCGTTGTATAGTGTTGTGATTTAATGCTGCTTTTTGCATGGAATATTTTCTATTTAAACATACCAATTTGCTTATGTGCTATTCACACTTCCTAAGATAAATATATTTACATAAGTAACTTTTTAAATATATTAAACCAAAGAATTCACACTACAAATATTGTGTTTTATTTTATTTATAGCCCGATGGTTAAACAACTGATTTAGAAATAAAATAATAAAATGTGAACATTTAAAAAAATGCGCATCATCTAAATATTAAATTATTGCGATATTATTTGAAATACAAAAACAATGCGGTGGTAATAAACGTCTTCTTAAAACTACAAAAAATTAATATGTAAATACAGAATACATATGTATGTACATATATCAGAAGTCGTTCTTTAATACTTAGAAATATTGTGCAATGTAGAGAGGCACAATTGTAACTTTATTTTCAGAGCAATCATACGATTTCAGTGATTTCTATCACCCTTTCTTCTCCGCTGCTTTATTCCTTACACAGGTGTGACGATAAATTTCGAAATTTAAACTACAGACACAAACCGATTGCCTTAGCACAGCTGTGTTAAGCAAGAAAAATCTTCTCTCGACTCGACTACATCTTACTACATTCCAAGAAATTGGAAGAATTACAGGTTAGGAATGATGGAAACATTTTTTATCTAATTAAATGAATTTAAAATCAAATAAAACTGATAATTAAATTCTTTTTGTTTTTTCATGGGAAAGAGTACAAACTGGAAACTACAATTAATTAAAATTAGATGTTAGGAAACATTGTGTTACAATTTTCCTAAATCTTTTTAAAAGCTTTTTTAGGAAAAAGGTAAAAAAAAAATTGGTATTTGTCACTTTTTGGAGTAGCTACATTTTGTAAGTTTTCGGTAAGATTAACGGTAGGTTAGGTTAGAAGGCAGACGACCAAGACGGTTCGACCCAAGTAGCAACATAGGTGCCGTTTCGTTACTTTACCACCGTAGAAACCAAAAGACGTCACAGCCACCCTGTGCCGTTCACGTACCTCACTAAGTCCGTCAGATCTAACTGAGACCACAGCGCCAAATTGTCCAAAGGAATCTCGGAAAGCTTTGGTTTTAAAAAAAATAATTTGTAATGAAGTACTTTAAAAAATTATTTTTAATAAATTACTTTTCATCAATTTTATTAATATTAATATGTACAGCTATGGACATATAAATGGCACATTTTACCTTTAGTTCTTTCTTGTGCTACAATATCGGAAATATTAATAATAAACAACAAATTTTTGGTTTTTTGCAAAGTTGTATTACTAATATTTAATATTAAATAAGCTTACACTAAAATTCATTAATATAAAAACTAAACAAATTCATTAAGTCTAAACACTGCTGAAATCAGTTGGACACATAAATGGCACAATCTTGAAAAAGTATAAAAAATTTGCTTCCCACCTCCTGCCCATACTTTCGACGAGTTTTTTGCATTTTGCTTTAGGTATCTCATACCAAGCGTTTTGCGCTGCTCACCACAGTTCGTCCATATTTTTATAATTATGTGCATGCATTAGTATGTTTTTGTGTCAGTTGTTGTCGGAACGTTTCAGTGGCAAAGGCGTAGTCACTGGTCATACAACAGTACCAGCTGATACCAATCCATAGGCACATCAGAGTCTCCTCCATTCAAGTCATCAAGGCAGATAGCAATAGATATTAATGATTCCATGAACTTGGAAATATCTAGCAGGGTTGTCAGAAGAAGATTAAACGAGGCAAATTTGTTTGGACGCATTTCCAGAAAAAAGCCACTTCTCTCAAAAAAAAATATTTCAAAACGCATTATGTTCAAAATTCTACTAATCAATCGAGAATTGAAGTTGAATACCGAACAAAAAACCAAAAATTTATAAACAAAAACATAACAATCCATTTTTAGATTTTTCTTCTCATCTAGATATATCTATATATAAATATATCTATATATATATATATATATATATATATATATGCTTTCCTCCTCAGTTGTTGAGTTTGCTTTTAGAAAAAAATAGTTTATGAGAATATCATAAAGAATGTAATAATACATTTCACTTATTTTTCTCGGGAAAAGCACAATTTAAAAATTAGAATCATATAAAAAGAGATATTCTATTTTATTTATTTATAACAATAACCAACCGAGCCGATAAGGCCATATATAGATAGTGGACTACAAGTGTAACATTAGAATTTTTAAATATGTATGTACGCAACAAATAAGCTAGAAATAATGTTTATGAAAAAATAATAGTTATAATATTATTAGAGCGCTACTATATAAATTGGAAGTTATCTTGCGCATCAATTTGACTATATCAGGCCTGTTCTGCAAAAAAAGTGATTTGACATCACGGAACTGGTGTTCTGCAGACAAAAATTTTAATAATCTCGTGGTTTCAAATCATCAGCTAAATGACTGACGATTTCAAATCACTTGCTTATTTTTTCTATGTATTTCGTTTAGAATTTAATAAAAAATACTATAATATATTTCAAGTGATTTGTTTTCTATTTATTTTTCTAAAAAAATTGGGTTTGCTACATATAAAAACTTAAATATGTAAATATATAGATATTTTACTATCATGTCTTTATTTAAGACAAATTTTATATATTGTTGTACATAAAATCTAGTAATGGTCAATAATTAATTATTTTTGTGCAAATTTATAAATAAGTAAATTTAAAAAATTTAAGTAAATTTCGTTAATGAAAACACTGGCAACTTCGTAATTATACATACATATGTAGGTATTTTGTTGTGCTAATAAAAAATTTATGGTTTGTCCCGCAAATGTCGTTTTTTAGCACGCTCTTTTTTTAAATGATGTTTCCTTAAAGCAATTATTGATAATAAAGTAGCTCCTGGCATTTTTATATTCTTTATTTCCTCTAATATTTTAATTCACAGTGCAAAAATATAAACAAATATAAAGTATCAGCTGTTTTCTTGTGTTTTCGAAAAATAAAAAATGTAAAATCGCGTGATTTACAGACAGCTTCAAATCGTCAGCGTGGTTTCAAAACGGTTCGTGATTTCAAATCACGTGGTTTGCAGAACAGGCCTGTATATATTCAGAATCTAGATCAGTTCAATTGCGAGAAATGCTTATCAACAAGTGAACTACGTGCACGATGGAATCCTCTAAATTTACCCAAAAGCATGCCAGCAATTATTAACAATTTTTTTACAATTTTGAAACAGAATTAGAGAGTAAAATTTTTAATTTTCTGTACAAAATTGCACGAACTTTTTCTTTGGGTAATTTCGGTCTAGAATTAAATTATAGGCTTTTTTTTATTTATATATGCTACTAAGAAATTAATCAGAAAATTTGCAAAGAAACGACAAAAGTTTTTAATTTAAAAATTTAAAAAAGATTTTTTAAATAAATTCCAAAATGTAAGTAGATATATTTGTGCATATTTATCACTTTATTTAATAAAAAATGGGTTTTACTTGTTTTGTCCACATTTTACAGCCGTTGCCAACGATGCAAATGTTTTTACCTATTTTGTGGTAAATTTTATGATTTTTTTGCGTTTTCTTACTTTTGTACATTTTGGTCTCTTATTGAGATAAATTATAGCTTACTCTCATTTTACCGAACTTTACCAGAAAAATAAACGAACACACCTGTTATTGTATATAATCGTTAATATGAATCACAACACATGTTCGCATTTAGTGACGTTGCACGCTCACAATTAATATTAAGAACTATATAACAACAAATAAATAAATGAAATAAACAAATTTTGCGTGACATAACACCCGACGGTAAAAAAAAAACAACAACAAAAAAGAAATAAAAAATAGAATAAAGGGGGCGTTTAGTATTTTGTTGTCGTACATAGAACGGAAGAGAAAATTTTAGAGCAAATAGGTCCCTGTAAAAAAAAATCCTCAAATAAGTAGGAGCGATTACTAATTCTAAGTAAAAAATATGGGTACCATTAGTTCTGACTGTAATTAACTGTGACGAACAATTCCAAGGGACAACTTTCATAGACAATATATACATATGTACATACATACATACAGTTTGTAAAAAATATGTTTACAAAGCTTAGAAAAATTAAAAAGTTTAAGGGAAACTCTTATTTGCAAGTAAATTATATAACTTTTATTAAATTTTTTTCTTCATGTATTCAATTGAAGATGTTTATAAACACTTTGCACAAAAAAAAACCAAATTAAATTAAATAACAAAATAATAATCGTAACTTAAAAAATACTTCCAGTTTCTACGCTGTAAAATAAATGTTTACAAAATTGTGTTAAATTGAATTAAATATATTCTAAATGGTAAAAAAAAAGATTTGAGGGTGCTAATACTTGGTGTGCCCTCCTTTAGCTTTAATTACAGCTTCTAAGCGTCTCGACATGGATAAGCTTTGGTATATCGTAATTTTCAGGTATTTTTTCCCACTCTTCTTTAATAAATGTTATTAACTGTTGTTTGTTTTTTGGTGACCTTTTTCCAACTTTTTTCTTTAGGTGGACCCACAAATTTTCTATAGGGTTTAAGTCTGGGCTTTGTGCTGGGGTATCTATCACTTTTGTACAATTATATAACAACCAGGATCTACAAATATATGCCTTATGCTTCGAGTCATTATCCTGGTAAAATTTATACTTGAGCTTTTCTGGGTTTTCTGGGTCAACAAAACCGAATTTGCGAACACTTGTACTCAATTCCTTTTTTAAAATGTTTAGATAGACTTCCTTGGTCATTATATCCTCTAATATTCTTATTTCGCCAACACCCTTGCTCGAAATACAACCCCACACCATAACGGATAGTTTACCGAACTTTACAGTGGGTATTATATTTTTATTTTCTAAAGCCGTCAGGGGTTTTCGCCAAACTTTTTGAGGTCCATCATGGTAGTAAAGCATCACTTTCGTTTCGTCACAAAAAATAACATCATCCCAGTGCTCCGGAGGAAAAGAAATGTGTTCAATGGCAAACTTATACCTTTTTTCTATGTTTGCCGCTGATAGCAAAGGTTTTTTCCTCGCAGCTCTTGAAGAGTATTTATGGTTTTGTAGCACATTTCTAACAGTCTGATGAGATATACTTACTCCACATTCATTACTGATGTTAAGTGCAATTCCTCTAGTACTAAAATGTGGATTCTCATCAATCATTTTCAAAATTTTCTTTTCAATTCGCCGAGTTACTTTTTTTCGACTGCCTGGTGATACATTTGGTTCCAGTCTTCCTTCTTTTTCAGCACGGTTAATAACATTATATACCGTCTTTAGGTTAAGAGACAACATTTCAGCAATTTCTCTGTGAGATTTTCCTTTATAGTAATTAAAATACACCAGTTGGGTAATGTCTTTGTTCAGTCGCTTTCCTGGCATAGTTTATATATAATTGGATAATCGCTTGTTTGTTCTATGAGCTCAATTTAAGAATAAAAGACAACAGCTACTCTTAGCGTCCGTATAAAACTCTTACACGCAATACATGTGCAAAAAACCAACGGTTCTTTCTTGACTTTGCATTTTTGTAAACATTTTTTTTACACTGTTGAAAGTATACAAAATTATTTTGTAGCGTTGTTGTTGTAATATATTCATAAATTTGCCAAAGTTTCGACGCCTGCTTGTCGTCAACATACAAAACAACAGTTATAAAAAAAAAAATTTACAAATATAATGATATTGTTGTTGTAAATATTTATTTAAACTTAAATTCTTAAAAAATTTTTGTTTTGTAAACATATTTTTTACAAACTGTACATGCATATATAGGTGTGCACGTCACTTTTAATAATTACTCACCATCCATCACACCAAACACGCACTTCTTTATTGGTTATTGATTCTCCACCGGCTATACCGTTACTTATCGATTCATCGCACATTTTATATTTTTTATAGTTCTGCACTAAGCAAATTTTCTAATATGTAAAAATTTTGTCAAATTTGGATTGAAATTAATTGAAAATCACTCTTTAATAAGTAAAACGACAGGAGTTATATTAATAAGCTCTTAAAAGTTGTACACAAAATAAAATTAAAAGAACAATTCTTTATTCACGAATAAAACACAAACTTTTTCTTTGTAAATCTGATAGTTTACTTTTGTGTCACAGACTACTACTAAATATACAAAACAAAAATTTCTTTTATATTTATATATGAGTTGTTTTTCTCATAAAACAAATAGGAAAAAATACTGTTCTCCCTTCAAGAGCTTGAAGAAATTTGTTTTAAGAATAATTATTAACAATAGTTTTATGAAATTGCACTAAACCAGGTGGTGTGACCACTGTTGCCAGACGTACATTTAACATTAAGAGATTTTATTGCTCTACATGATTTAATAAATCACAAATATATCGAGATTTCTTTTAGGGCTTATTTCTGATTTAAGAAAGAACGCTTTCATTCGCATTCTATGAGAAAGAACATTGATTTCGATTTCTCTACACACTTTCTATGCGAACAGTGACTCGATCTAGAACTCGAATGAAAACGTAAGTGTTTTCATATAAAATCCGATTTCTCTGTTAAGAACGTGTGAGAATGAAATGTCAAAATCACTCACTTTTGGTTTTGCTTTCGTATTGAGAATTTACATATGAGTATACATACTTGTAAATAAAAAAAGAAGAATAAAAAATCCAAGTACAATAAAAAAGTATTTACAAATGGATAACAAGTGGTAAGTATAAACTATTCATATGATATACATATGAATATATGTATTTAACAATTGTTTTTTCAGTTTAAAGAAGTCAACAATGCAGCAACTGAAACACTTTTATAAAATTAAAACAAAAAACACAAAATTTACAAATATTTTTTTTAAATTTTCTCACCCTTTTATTTATTGATACTTTCCACCAGCTGATCACACTTACACGCAGTTGTATTAGCTTTAGAATAACTTCGTAGTATTTTTTAATACTTTTAACAGAAATATAATAATTTATGATCTGGCATTGCTTCTACTTATTAAAACGTAAGATACCAAAATTGACATACGTAACTTACTGCGAAAGAAAGTGAGTGCCAATGAGAAATCCAAATTGATTCGAATTCGAGCGAGTGCTTTTCGTTCGCTTAAGTTATCTTTCTTAGCTCAGAAATAGGCTGTTATTTTTATTCTGCTTTTTTTTATTATTACAATCGCTTGAAACTTTTATGAAATTTACCCTCATTGTCTAGATAAGTTTCTTAAACAAAGATCAATTATTTAACTTTTGTTAATTTAACTTCAAAAAGTTCTGGCAATACTAATTATTTTTTGTACTCAATTTTGTTCTCAAAATGCTACTGTAGCTGTCAAATTGTATGTTTATATTACACGTGTATTATATTTATCTCTTGTGTGCAGTGTGACCGTAGTAGATTTTTTTCGAGAATTTCGTTTTCCATTGAAGTTGAAATATTCCAATAACAGTCGTAAAGCTGGAAAACGTTACCATCCACTTCACGCGCCATATTCTACGCATTTTACATGCTACGCTATCTACGCGGTTATTTTTTGTTTTGGGTTCTTTTCAACTTTACATTCATTTATAATTATTTAAGATTTAGTGTTAACTAATTTCCGTCTCAATCTATGTATGTACCCGCGGATTCGTTAAAAAATTGTTAACTATGGAATTCACCGTTGTTGGTTATACATATCTTTAATTGACAACCATTATGGTTGCTTTCGCTGAACTGCTCGTGAGTATTCTGCGTCAAATGTTGGTGACAGTTTTTTTAGGAAAATAACATTCTGAAGTCAACTTTTCTCGCCAAGCTTTACAGCGTTACTTCCTTGCGACTTTCGTCTTCTTTATTAACAAACGCATTAGGATATAACTACCTTTCTCCCCGAATCGAACCACTAGTTTTATTAATTAACATGGTCTAGTCATTATAAGATCAGCAAAAAGAAAACATAAATAAATATTTCATTTAAAAACGTGGTAAAGTTTTCAAATCGTATTTACATATAATATAAAGAACCCCAATGTAAAATATTCGGCCAGCAATTTTACAAAACGTGCAATATGTAATACAGTGGACCTATGGCAAAAACACTTTCATATATCCAATAATTCTGTTGAGCTTGTTTGAGCATTCATTCATTATTAATTTTAAGACTTTACTTTAATTTTTCTTAACACTTACATACTTGCTTTTTAACCTTTTTTATTATTTGAACAATCTAATTTCCTGAAGATGTTAACCGAAGGTTAACGAAATATGGAGATTATATAAAAATAAGAAATAAAAAACCTTAAAGATTAATTAAATAGATTGTTCAAACTTTAATTTTCATTTAATTATATTTATATATTTGTCTAAAAAATAATTTTCTAAAAAGACTACGTGTGCTGCTTATAAAAATAATACACAAATGAAATTCACGTTTTTTTATCGGCTATTGTACTCAGCTGCTTTTGACAAGCAGAATTTCACGTTACACTAACAAAATGCCTATAGACGTTTTTGTTGTGTTCCTGAGCTGCCCTTACATAGATAGCTCTTGCTACTTACATAATTATTACTTTGTACTCCACATACTTAAAAAATATACTTATAACTCAAACTGCATACTTGAATTCCAAAACTATCGGTTTACCTACATATCACTTCTCAAGAAGAATAAACATAAACGCAGTTACATATTATATGGATATACTTATGCAGATGAATCATATATAACTCAAGTTTTTCTTCCTTCCCTTAAAAAAAAATACAAAAAAAATATTACATATACATAAATACATATACAAAATCAGAGAGCAAAAGTGGCGTGATGTTTTTCTTATCAATTCTGCAATTTTTTTTTACGAATCGACATTTATTCGTATTTTGTAGGTTTGATAGCAGAGCGAAGCAAAGCATTAAAAGAGCTGGAAATGAGATGAATTGTCTACAATTAAACGAAATAGGTATTGCCTTCGTATAATTGAACGATATTAAATTCAATTCAACTAAATAAATGCAATCAATTGATCTTGTACATACTGTATTTGTTTTTCTATAAAATGCAATATTTTGAAGCACATTTTGATGCACAGTTTATGGTTCATAGTCCATCGAAAATGGCCTATTTACCTAAATTTATTAACATTAAATAAAAATCTACATATTTTTTAATAAAAAATTTCTATTTCGAAGTTAGTACATAGTTTTTAATCAATATTTTATTGGCGAAATATTTGTTTACTTATTATTCTGAATTCTAATTTTATGCAATTCAGTGTAATAAGCACAGATTATAAAGTAAGAAGAAAAGCTGTAATAAACGTTTTAGGGATTTTTAAATCATGTGGAATTGGTTATTTAAAAAATGCATTAAATGAAGTAATTTTTTTGATGTTATTCCGCATTTATTTAAAAAACCTTCGTAACTCAAAAATATAGATTTGCGATAAACGTGTTTAAAATTTTGAATTTTTGGATCCATTAAAGCTGGTTACCGAAACTCAGGTGAGTTTCCAGTTTCGAAATATATTATTACTGATGTCAACTGAGAACACAAAGTTTAAAATTTCAGTTGCTTTTTAGTGCGTTTCTGACAATCAGTTGTAATGAAATTCAGAACTATCTTACACCACAGTGCAATCTTAAAGAAATATATAAATATAGTAATAAATTTTTATAAAAAAAATCATGTCCCTGTTAACAATGCTATTAACTTTGCTGGCACTTTATACATTGAGAAATTTCTAGTGGTGTATTATATAACCACTTATGTGTTGTTTTTCAAAGGCATAGTCATTGATCACTGAACAGTACCGGCTTCAGATGTAACCAATTCACCGGCACATCGAAACACACTCCGTCATCGGTATTGTGTAGCACCGGCAAGTAAAATAATTAATGGCTACTAAAACGAAGTTTCAAAATATAACACGTCTCCTTGACGTTAGAGACGCTTCCTCTAGTTTCAGCACAATGCATCGCATGTGTGCTATAAACACTTTCAAAAGTACAACCAAGAGGGCGATAGGAGGAATTTCTGCCCCTCCGAAACGTTCAAACTCATTTTAATGAAATGTAGAACATAGATAGACTTGCGTCTAAAGATTCACATAGGCTATAAACACTTTCAAAAAAACAACCATGAGGGCGATAGGAGGAATTTCTGCCCCTCCGAAACGTTCAAACCGATTTTAATGAAATTTAGAACGTAGGCTATATACACTTTCAAAGTACGACCAGGAGGGCGATAAGAGGAATTTCTGTCCCTAAAATTTAAATGTATTTATGTTTTTGCGTCTAGAAGGACATATATGCTACATATATATTTTTTTAATAGAACCAGGAGGCGACGAGGGTTAAGATATGCCTTTCCGAAACTGTGTAACTTATTGAGATAATAACGGCAGCGAAGCCGCCGTTTAGTTAGTTAGTTTAAAAACTAATAGTGTGGTAGGACAACGATAAATGTAAACCAAAAAAACCTTTTTGGAAGATAACAATCTTTTTTTTTGCACATGATTAAAGAAGCTTTTAAACTTTATAAAGCTTTAAGAGCTTCTCATTTTCTTTGCTTACAAAAATAACAATAACAATACAACAATATTAACAATATTAACAATAATAATGGAATGTCGCCGGCAACATTTTTTCTGTGTGACCACGAATGAATAAACAAAAAAGAATTCCAGATGTTTTTCTTTCAAATGTTTTCCTGTATAAACTCGGACATATTTATAACAAATGACGCTCATCGGCCCTAATACCTGGTTAACAATTCACTCTGATAGATGGATACATATATATGTACATATTTCATTTCCCTCTTCAAAACAAAATAAATTAAATATTTTTGTTTTAGCGCTTTTACTTGTTGATTAGTTCTCTTTTAGTTTTCTTTCGTTAAGGTTGGGAAAAACATTTTGATTAGTGTTCTTCGTAAAGTCTAATGAGTGAATAAATGAATTACATACCTCTACATGGGTTCTCTTACATACATAAGTTTTAAAATGCCGATGTAGTATTTTATATGTTTAACAAAAAAGTATTGCTACAATTGTATGTTTAAAAATTAAACAAGTTCATAAAGTCATATTTTGTGCAAAATAATTTTAAAAAAAGTATTAACAAAGAAATAATAACAAAACAATATGACAAACGTAGACGTACGCAAACGAAAGGTGAGTATCACTCTCCCGATACTTTAAAAATATTAACTACATGTTCCACGATGTCACAAGATATTTTCCGATCATTTGAAATTTTGTTTTTGTTTGGAATGTAACTAAGCTAGCGATTGATATCGTGGAACTGGCAGTCAATTTTATTCATTGCTGCTGAGATACATTTACCGTCCAGTAAAGACAGAAACAGTGTTGCCGCGGTGATGACTAAAAAAAATTATTAATTATTATTAAATTTTGGGAAAACAAATTTGGGTTTTTTATTGTTGTTTTCAATATAAATGGCCGAACGAGCTTTTTTACTCGTCTTCGATAAACATGCAGATAACAAAAACATCACCATTGCGCATAAAAATAGAAGACATGCATTAACAAAAATTGCAAGAAGTCTTTTGAAAGAAACCCGAATTAATATGTATTCGCTTTAAAGTAACGACAATAAGGAATATGCTCAAGTTTTTGAGACAAACTCATTGTAAGGCATACTCCTTAGCTATAATAGTAGTCGTCGTAAGAATGATATGGCAGCCATCCTTACACATGCCTTTCAACAGTTTTTTATGCAATCTTGTAATTCGTACCAATTTACATTAGTGAAATTGAGGGTCAGACTGGTAATGTTTGTGGAAGAGGGAACGAAGATGGAGTGTGTGTTTGAACGTGACACTGCATTCGATATGTTTTTCTCTTTTGTACTCGTTGCTTCATCTTATTTTACTCACTACTTTGTCGAAGTCAGAATCTTTTCGCACAAATATTTGCCGATATTTTCCATATTACTATGAAAATTTTTTCTATTTATTTCATTACACAAAACATCACTTTTGTTTTCTATAAATATCTTTGTCAAGTAAAATATGTCTGCACTAGAAATCGTGCCTATTTATTACCTAAATATAAAAGGTTTAGTGAAGACCAAAAGAGAACTGATCAATTTGTATCAGTTTAATTACAAGCCACAAAAATTACATGTATTTTGTTGCTGTAAAAAATTTTCTAATATCAAAATCAGCTGAATTTAGAATGTTTTTCTTAATCTGCGTGAAAAAATAGTTAGAAGTTACAAATCTAAACAAGACAATTTTAACAGCACCTGAATATTAAAATGTCATACAATTGTGCACAAAATCCAAAATATCGATAACTAGCTTTTGGCTATTTATTTTTAATTGAACACATAACACATAATGAGGGTGGCGATGGCACGATGGATGGTAGTCTGCACGTTGACTACTAAACCAAAAACAGACGTGGGTTCAACCCCAGTTTCAGACTAAAATTTTAAAATAAAAATAAACATCTCGCATTTTTCTGATGTGCATTAGTGTGTGTCTTTGTGTGTACGTTGTTGTCGGAAGGTTTCAGCGGCGAAGGCATAGTCACTGGTCACTGAACAATACCGGCTTCAGCTGATAGCAATCCACAATCACATCAGAACGCCCTCCTTCGTCGGTATTGTGTAGCACCGGCGAAGTAAAATAATAATAAAAATGGCTACTAAACCGAAGCTTCAGCACTGCTACGAGTATAAACAAAGAACGTGCGAAAGCAGAGCTGTAAAATAATTAATTAAGCTTCAACTCCTGTCGTTTCTTCTACTATCCCTTTCCTATAGTTCCAGCACAATGCCTCGCATGTGTAGGTGTCATCTCCTGAGTGCTGGTCCCAGATAAAAAAAAAATAAGAACTAACAATTTGTTTTATTTTCTGTTGTAAAAAATTAAATTTTTTGCAGTAGAGGTTTTTAGGAATAATTTTGTACATACTAATTAAAATAAGTTTTCTGATCACTTGTAAAATGTTATAATTTATTTCAGAAACTTCTGCGTTTGAGTTATTTTGAGTGTTTGATTCATAAAAAAGAGATCGTAGAAGCAAACTATTCGCATTACAGGCCGAGCACATAGAAATCGTCATCCGTCATACTTTGACTTTTTCAACTGTTAACTAAGTTAAAATACTCGTTTTCTTATGAGCTTTGGCACATTCAATATGTCTCTCTCAAAGCAAAGTACAAGGCGAATTGATGCCATGTAAACTCAATAGCAAGGCAAATTCATTACTAGGTAAACTCACTAGCAAATACGCCCGTCAGCCGATACATGAATTTGTAACGTATTTTTTGAGCCGAACGTCAAAATTTGTTTACTTTTGTGAGAAAGTTAAAAAAAGTGATGTAATAATTATAATAATATAATACTATAATAAGATGAATGCAAAATATATTACTTTTTGTAATAATTAATTTAAACTCATATTACACTAATTTAACACGTTTTTTTTTATCTGGGAGCAGCACTCAGGAGAGGACCCTACACATGCGAAGCATTGTGCTGGAACTATAAGAAAGGGATAGTAGGATAAACGACAAGAGGTGAAGCTTAATTCATTATTTTACAGCTCTGCTTCCGCACGTTCTTTGTTTATACTCGTAGCAGTGCTGAAGTTTCGGTTTAGTAGCCATTTTTATTATTATTTTACTTCGCCTGTGCTACACAATACCGACGAAGGAGGTCGTTCTGATGTGATTGTGGATTGCTATCAGCTGAAGCCGGTATTGTTCAGTGACCAGTGACTATTCCTTTGACACTGAAACCTTCCGACAACATCTAACACACTAATGCAAATCAGAAAAATGCAAGATGTTTTTTTTTTTTTTTTTTTTGTTAATATTATTTTTTTTTTATATTTTAGTCTGAAACTGGAGTTGAACCTAGATGTGTTTTTGTAGTCAACGTGCAGACTACCATCCCTCGTGCCATCGCCACCCTCGTCCTTTTTAGGTTATGTTGAATTTAACAAACATATGTATACAAAAATTTTGACGTTTGGACGAAAAGCGAATTGACGAATTCGCCTGGCGACAACCTTTTATTTATAAACCTTGCTCAGTAGTACAACAACAACGAAAAGCAGTTATCAAAAATCATTTGAAAAATTTATTATACTTAATTGAAAAACTTTGTGTGTTCCAATATTTGAATTATGCTTCTTCGAAGAATAATTCTGATTATAGGTTATTTAGTATAACAATAAATATAGTTAAAAAAGTCTTATTATTTTATTACTTTTTGTTTAAAGCACGACAACATTTTTCTTACACTATTGTAAAACAGTAAGACATTATGGTAATATAACTTAATATGACACTATTTGAATACCCTAAATGTAAATAACATTGGTTGTGGCTAGAAATTTTTATTTCTAAAAATTGTTATAAATAGGTTTTTTACAAATTGAGCATACGTATTTCTAAAATGTTTATGTACTCAAATTAAATTCCGCGATATACATACATAATGTACATAAATCACTATAAATGATGTGAAGACCCCTTTACGAAGGACATGTCAAAGGCATTCGATGGGCTGTTTGTATAAAAATTGGTTTAAAAGTATTGCAAACAACATTTATTTGCATATTTTTTATAGAGAATACAGAGTTTTTTGCTTGAACTGTATTTAATATGTAACAGATAATTAAATTAAAGAAAATCTATTATTCGGTACCAATCGTTTACACTTTTTTTCATTTTCTAAAAAGAAGAAAAAGTAAATTCATCTATTCGATAGATATTTGTAGTACAATCAATGCAGATAACGTGACTAGTCCATACATGCATGTAAAGTGTAGTTCATAGAGGACTAGGACTAGTGCCCGACTAGCCCAAATGTAACCCACCCTTACATTACGCCGGACTAACATAAAAATTACTCCGTGTATCCCTTGCATGGAGCACATCAGAGAGTAATTTTAAATACGAAGAACTTGTCGTAAGGTTCATTGATGCATTGCATACGATCATGTTTGTAATCAGTCCATTTCAGCTAGACAACGTAGCCCAATATTACCTGCAGGGATATAAAACAAAGTCTATCAAAAAACATACAAAGAAAATTATCTTGATTATTTAATCGTATAAATTTGTAATACAAATGTATAATGAATTGTAATTAACAAACTGCACTTTTTATCGCAAATTAAATATTTAGTGTAAAAAATAATACATACAATATATATAACATACTTTAAATTTTGAAAATAATTATAAAAAACCACATACATATGTATGTGTGTAAGTCACACACTTTTGCATGATATAGGGAGTGAAAGTCATTTTCAAACATGCATGCTCATGCATGACTATTACTTACCTATACACAACAAAATTGTTATTGCATCGCGCTCGTGACTGCATCTGTGAGTAGAAAAATGTTTTGGTCACCATAGTGCAAACTCATGATCATGATATACTATATGCTCATTACCAAAATCCTTTTATAGTTTTGTTGTCGCTTTATCTTTGTCATGCATTATCGCCTCGATAATTACGTTTGATTCTACCACCTCTATTTCTTATCAAAAATTATCTTTGTTGTATAACTCATGCAGGTTAACTGGGTTATGTTGATTAATAGTGAAATAACAGAAATTCGTGATGAAATATATAATGGAAAAAGAATATAAGAACTGTTTAACGATTAATGAAAAGGGTTTGATTTTTAATTTCTGTTATTGTGCAACATAATCCAGTTGAAATGTAAGACTGAACACAAGAAAGATAGTAGTAATAACAAATAGATATGACAGCCGCACATATAATTACTACTGGGTACTGTGTGGTGCGGTCTTCTAGCGGAAGGAGTGACTGGACCGTAGTTTTTTGAGAACGCCATTGGCAATACGTTACTGGGACCGCTACATTGCCATGATAAGCGACTTCTTACTGCCGGGATTGAATGAGCGGTGTTTGCTAAACATGTGGTTTCAACAAAACGGTGCAACCGCACACACAGCAGGCGAACAGTTATCACTAGAAATATTGCAGAAAGTTATGGAAAATGCGATTAAACGGGCACAAATGTGTATCAACGCTGGCGGCACCCACTTGGCTATCATATTTTCCAAAATGTTTTTTTATTTAGTAAAAGAGTTATTCGAAAACAAAATTGGGTGATAAATTTTGTGCCACCTTGTATATAGAAATAATCAATGTTTAATAAAATTATTTCAAAAAGTGGCAAAAGTTTTAAAAGAGAAGTTTTAATTAATTATACTATAATATATGTATGCTAGGGCATTATAATAAAAAATAAAATAACGTAGCAACTATCACTACTCTTTTAACCATTTTTTATTTCACAATAACGTAACTCTCTATTTATCGGAGTTAATGCAAAGAATCTGGAAAATTATGTAAAAACTTCCGTCTAACAGCACTGTGGCCAGGGCTGCCAGATAAAATTCTGCTAAAATTATCGAAATCCCGATAAAATATGACAAATCATATGTAATGTAAAGTAACTGTAAAATTTACAAACAAGTTTCAAGTCGTAAAGGCAATATTAAATATTTCATACCATCATAAAAAATGATTTCAAAATGCATTTGTAGTTTCATTTAGTTACACAAAATGAAATAATACAAATTTATTAAATTTATCCAGAGTTCTTATCTGAAAAAGTTAAATTTTTTTAATCAAAACGAAAGGTATTGAGAATAAGAATAAAATTAAAAAACAAAAGATAGTCAGTGTTTTATTAAATTTAGTTGTCTCACATGAAACAATTTCACTTCCATTTTATTTTCAACGATTCCAAAACGATCGAAACAATGGGGTACAAATACGTTTTTTATTTGTTTCTTTCGTAAAAATTTAGTACATAACTATTTATTTATATATTAAATATGTATATTGAATAATTATATCTAAACATTTCTATAAAAAACGGTATTGTTAGTTTGTAATGTTTGCGATCGAAGTGTTTTACATATCTATTTTCGATTTATAAAAGGTTTATACGAAAGATTTTATATGAAAATTTGATAAAAATAATCCTATACCTATAAGAAAAATAATTTTTAAAATATGTTAGTTTGTGTTTAAAGGATGAGTTATATAACGAGTATATATAATCCTTTGTACGTTATAGTATACTTTTTCAAAAACTTAACGATGGACGAAGCTTTCACAATTAGTTGTCGGATATTTAAATAGCTGTTCTTTTATCGCATGGAAACATTTGAGCACCTTTAATAAGTTTGTTCTCCATTTTATATATTTACCTATAGTTTATATATTTATTTGCTTTTTTTTTATGTTATGAAATGAAAACAATGCAAAAAACCAACCAATAGTTGTCAAAGTACACAACGTAAATTAAGTTGTCCAATTTTAGTACTTTGCTTTGACGGAAACGTACTGAATGTGGTAAAACTCTGTTAAAATAGCGACACGTAAGGTATAATTCCCAAAATATTTTGAAGATTTACATATGACGTGGACTTATTCTATGTGACTCGGATTTGTGTGCGCTTGTGAAAAATTATATTGGCACAACAGCAACACTGGCTGTATAACACACTAATATGTAAAGCAAAATTTTCGTGTTATTTTAATCTTATGATAAATTTCTCAAAATAAAAATATAATTAACAGAAAAACGTAAAATTAAAAGTCATACAATTTAAAGAGAGGAAAATTATATCAAAGCATGTTCTTTATCAGAACTTCTAACGTTTGAGTTTGAGCGAAACATTTGCAAAAGGTGTCGACATTTGTTTTATAACTTATGAAATTTGAATATGAAATTTGATTACGTTTTGGTAGGAGAAAAGAACTAATGTTCCATTCAAATACAATGTATCTATTTTAAATGTTTTTCTTCTATTTTTTTACATATATTATCAGTTAAGTACTACTGACGACAAATCTAATACCAATACCAGTAGACGCAAACAAAATGCCGCATCCCCTTCCGGTGGCTTACCCAGAGGTCTCAAAATATCCTTTTTGTGCTTGATAGTTTCAGTCGTTTTGTTACTACTTGGATTTGGTAAGAAAAATAATAATTATTAATAAATATTAATTACATCATCTTTTTTACAAATCTATTTACATTCTGTATGTCCTCTTAGGTTTATATATCGATACTACTAGCCCATTTTTAGTGCAATTAGCGTCCAAATTGGGTTACAGTAAAAATCAATATGCTGTGATTATTGATGCAGGATCTACGGGTAGTCGTGTTTTGGCGTACAAATTTGATCGTAGTTTTATAGGTGAGTACTGTAGAGTTGAAGCTCTACTGGCAGACAGCACCTGTAAGCGGATATCTATTATATATGTACAATAATTATCACTATGGTCCAAAAATACCATACACAATTGCATTATCGTTCTTTTCAACGTATATCTCCAACAAAAATTTCGTTAACGTTTAGTATCCGTTTATAGGTTGCTTTCACTATACTTCCATTTTTGAAGTAGAATAAGTAAGATTTATTGTTGTTATTTTTTTAAAGAAATATAGAATTATTTTTCAACTTTTCGCATATGAGTAAACATTAGATGTGTTCATTTAATTTCGCGGTAAGAACTTGTAGTCTAAAAATTTTAAAATTAAATGTCCCAAAATTTTAAAAAATATTAAGTCTAGATTAACAACAAAAAATTAATTTTGTAAATTTAGCATGTCCATATTGGTCCAATTTACGCATTGTTCAACAACAGTTTTTCTTTTTTATTGCTTTATTATTAACAAAATGTAAATTGAAAGATTTTTGTACGAATATTACAAATATAAAAAAATAAGTCGGATGGAGCAAACTTCCAAAGTCTGATAATTTTTCATAAATTTTTGTATGAACAATCTTTCTGCTCTGGATTAATTATATCCATACGACATTTAACGCAAGATTAATTAGCAAGTTAAGCTATATAACCAATAAAAAAATCGACTTGCTGTTACTTGTAATAAATATATCCCATACACTCGGTTCGAATTTCACTTGATAAGAATGTCGGTCTGAATCAAGCATGGTGCATTATGTTGAGTGTGGACTCTTCTGACTAACTGCTCACTTCTTGAACCATAACAAAAAGGAAAACAAGCAGGAAAATTTCAGTAATTTTTCTTTTTTTTTAAGAGAAGTATGTAACACTCAAGCAAATTCACGTGTCTAGCGACATTAGCGGCATTATGTATTGCCTTCTGCAATGGAAAGTAGTTCCTAAACATTTTTGTATTGAGTACGCACATTTCTTTTTAAGTTAAAAATGATCCATTTTTTATTACTTCATTACGGCTAAAATATTGACAAAAGAAGACTGTATCGTACTCGAGTCTTAGCTAAATGGTAGATGTGGGCTCAAAAGCTAGGATTGGGCATGCCCGTAAACTTTTTCAAATCAATAGGATTTATACCTATAAGATGAGTTCGTGTAAATCAGCCATGGGAAAGACGCCATACTTGGAGAGCCGTCTCGATCGACTATGCTTCTAAATATCGAATGTCCTGACTGTTTATCGTGATACTAAATCATAATGTTACAATTTTCGGGACCAATGTAGGGAAAGTTTTCATAGCTATGGATAAATTATGTGTTGCGGAAAATATATGAATTAATAAACAATGATAGAATAATTTACTTAGGTTATTTTTCTAAACTATAATACTACAACAATCTAAGCCAACGGATATTTTTGTGGTTCTTGGAAATTTTAGAGTTCTAAATAATTTTTATAATAAATGCTTGGAAGTTACTTATTTAATTTCAACTGTATCTCATGAATTTACACAATCACTGGACAGTGATGAACCCTTTCAAGTTAACTACGTACTTAATGGCTATGGAAAACTTCTCGATCTGAATATATTTATACGAAAATTCCTTTCTATCACGTATTCTGAAGATCACCATAATCGTACATTCGATATTGAAATTTGTTAATTTCTAAATACCCTTTTTTAAAAGAGAATCGAATATAATGCCATAAAAGATTATTGCTTATCCCGTACTGATTACAAAAAAAAATAATTATTTATTATGTAATGTCGACTGGAATGCTTCAATTGCTGGAAGTAATTTCGATGTTATTGTTAGAAACTTTTACTTTGTATTGTTCGGAGCTGTTCCACCATGGAGAAATTATTACTCCTATTAACCAATGCAAAAAAAAATAAAATAATAAATTTTAAAAGTTAATTAAAAATCTGGCTTCTCCTCTGATTTTATGAAGTACTCTGTTGCACGCTCCTTATACAAAAACGAAAATAAATTGGCATATAAAAACTACATACATTACTAGCATGAGATACTAATCCAAAATTGTTTAATGAGTTTATAAATTCCCAATTGTCTGAAATTTTGTTCCTGTAAAACCAATGATGATTCGAAGATTTGCAATATGTTTGCTGGTTTTTTGCTAATACATATTCTAGGAAGAAATTTGAAAATAATACTCCATATCCCGTTGTGTTATCGCATTCTCTGGGGATATATTTTTCATTTCTTAGCTATAGCGGTATTTTGTCCAACTTACAAGTATTAAAATCTTTTGTAAATTCTGGCCCTGATGAAATACCAAACTGCCTCTCTACAGCTATATTATACCGTCGTATGAAAATAATAATAATATATAATTCCGCTTTTTAAAACTAAGTTTTTTAGCAATGTAAATAGGAAATAGCCTTTAGTGGATAACTCTTTTTAAATTTCTTTAAATAAGTATGTATGTGAATAAAATAAACTTTAATTGTAATACGGTTGCAACTTTGCACTTCTTTCAGATAATAAATTAGTTTTATCGGATGAGCTGTTTAAGGAACGCACACCCGGTTTATCCTCGTTTGCTGATGCTCCAGAAAAAGGAGCTCTTTCTATTGCATTGTTATTAGAAGATGCTCGTGATTTTATACCCAAAGACAAAAGAGCTTCCACGCCATTAGTATTGAAAGCAACAGCTGGTTTGCGCTTATTACCACACAGGAAAGCAGAAAATATTTTGAATGCCATCAGAGATTTATTTGCAAAATCTGAATTTAGTGTTGAAATGGATGCAGTCGAAATAATGGATGGTACTGATGAAGGTATATTTTCCTGGTTTACAGTGAATTTTCTACTTGGACGTTTGTCGAAAAGCAATCAGGCTGCTGCTTTGGATTTAGGAGGTGGCAGCACTCAGGTTACTTTTGCACCCACTGATCCTGAACAGGTGCCTGTATATGATAAATACATGCATGAAGTTAATACTTTGCATAAGAAAGTCAATGTTTTCACCCATTCATATTTGGGTTTGGGTTTAATGGCTGCCAGGCACGCTGTTTTTACCAAAGGTTATGGGAATGACGAAACTTATCTGTACTCAAATTGTGTTAATCCTATTATATCGAATAGAACTTGGTCTTATAGCAATGTAGCTTATAAAATATCTGGCAAAGATCATGCTAAATCTACTCAGGAAAATCCCATAGTAGATTTTGAAAGCTGTTTGGATTTGGTGAAAAGTAAAGTTATGCCTTTGGTTAAACCGAAGCCATTTACTTTAAAGCAGCACACCATAGCAGCATTTAGTTATTATTTTGAAAGAGCTGCAGAGTCGGGACTTATCGATCCATTTGCGGGTGGTGAAATTACCGTTGAAGCTTTTCGCAAGAAAGCTCAGGAAGTTTGTGCTATACCCAATGATGAACAGCCATTTATTTGCTTTGATCTCACCTATATTTCGGTGCTACTACATGAGGGTTACGGTTTGGGTGAAGGTAAAAAGATTAAAGTAAGTTTCTTGTTGCATTTTAATTGTTCTTATAAATTTTAATTAATTGAACTACATATTCTTTTAATATCCTTAAAGCTGTACAAAAAAGTTGATGGCCATGAAATCTCTTGGGCTCTAGGCTGTGCCTACAATGTTTTAACTAGTGATGATAAATATAACACTTAATTTATTTATATTCTTCAAATCGTCCCCATTTGTAAATGTTTTGCAAGTTTAGTAAGAGTGCCTTAGATTATTAGGAATTCCCTTTAATTATTTTTCTTTTTTTTTTCATTTGTATTTAAAGGGTAGGTGTTTTTTTAGACTTTTTGGATTTTTTAAACAAATGTAATTTGCTAATTGAAACTCCAATGACAGCCATATTGTTACAATATTAACAAACACTATATTGTGTATAGTTTTATTTATTTTTATTTATATTCGGAAAGTTTTAGGTAGAGTATAAGATACAATTACTACAATCTGAACATTCAAGTTGCCTGGAAAATGAGAATGAATTTCTCATGTAAATTTTTAAGATAAGTTGACTGTTGGGCTTGTGGGAACCGATTAAAATATACTTATAGATATATTCAAAATATAAAAAGTTTGTTTTAATTACCGAAAGTCATCATAAATTTTAATAGGTTATCTCCAATTTCCTGCCTAATAATAAAATTGTAATTTCGCAGTTTTAAATAAAAATAATAGATGAGAAAAAAAAAATAAAACTATAAATAAAAAAAGGAATATGTACGTATGTGTAAAAAGTAAGCTTATGGTTTTTGTTTGAATTTTTGATCTTGTGTTCGGTATTCAATAAAATAATTTTCAATTTGTTAGTTGAACTTTGAACATAAGAATCTTAAGTTTGTAGTCAGAAAGTATGAAAAAACCACTGATGAGCTAACTAAGCATTAGAGAAATACTACTGTAGAGATATGCTTTACTCTTTAATAATAAATTTTACTGACTGCATTTTTTAAAAATACTTTTCATATATTTTTTTTCGAAAAAATCAAAATTTTAAAATAGGTTAAGTCGGTAGGTTGCTGGATGTAAAGGTAAATAAAGGGCCCAGCCCACTTCGGTCCAATTTATAATGTTCCTGTTATGAAAAACTTTCACGTGTGTAGTGATACAGACCAGAGTCTCTACTAAAAATCGAACCTAGAACCTCCAACTTATAAATAAGCACACTATTCACTAGACTACTGGGGCACCCAATCTTAAATATTAAAACAAGTCTTTTTAAATAATTTTTAATATTTTTCTTTTTTATTGCTTTCAGACCACAGAAATTGTAGTAGATGAACAGAGTTGTGAAAATTAACAAACAATTAAATAAAAACGTTTGTTTCTATCTGAATCGTTTTATTAAATTTTCTGTCCAACTGACACGAATTTTATTCGGGTTTCCGCTAATTTCTTAATTTTTCTGCTTATTTTTCAATTTTCTATCGGGTGGTATACTTTGTTTTTTCTTCTTGGAGGAGCCCTAAACTTTATTTACATCAAATGCGGTAAAGAAATTTTGACGCGGTTTCAATTTAATATCACAACGGGACGATGATGACTTGGACCCAAGTGTTCTGGGCTCTTTGCTTTCACCGACGACCCGCCTACCTTACATAATACTTTTTTATCTTTTACCAATGCTGAGAGGAAATCCCCTACATATACTATACATTGCACCACTTATGTATTTTAAACACCGTTTCACTTACCTTGGCATTATATAACGCAAAATAATAATAATGTAGTATTAAAAAATCTCATATATTTTATAAATAATTAAAAATTACGTTTTTATTACTTAAATGCAAAAATAATAAAGCTATTTGTGTACGCATATTCATATATGCAGTATATGTATATAAAATTAAAAAAAAAAACATTTTTAGAACTGTAAAAAAAAACTAATTGAATAAATTTGAGTGTAGTTCAAAGTAGTTAAATAAATTTTAGGTAAGGTAGCGGACTCTCCGAGGAGAATGTCGCACTTCGGCCCATTGGTAAATAAGTTTTAGTTGGTAATAAAAAAGAAATGCAAATCTTTCATATTAGTTTTTTATGCTGTGCACTTAGATAGGAAGAGTGTGGGAAAAATGTCAATTAGTTTTATGTTCGTTTCATGGCTAGATAAAATTTGCATTATTTTGTATATGAATAGAAAATAATGTGATACTTTTTGTATGGCTCAAGAAGTTTATGGCCTTTCAAGTATTTGCGGTTTAATGTCTAAGCGATCCATGACATATTGTGGCATGCATAGTGTTGCATTAATGGCCTTAAGACCATCAAAACCTAATAAAGATAATGCACCTATTCCAAAAAGCGTATGAAAGATATCGGGCAAATTTCCAGTGCGATCAGCAAATCCACCGGTTTCGTTGTCCTGACAGGAAAGTATAAACTGTTTCAACTTTTCAGCACTTATCCAATGTAATCGACCCATTATGGTTAAAGAAGCTAAAACCCACCAAGAATAACATACATCGGGAAGTTTTTCGGGTCTTCCATTTAAGCCTCCAGAAGGCAACTGACGCTCACACAACCACCAGCCCAATTTGTCAACATCTAATAGATGCAGACGTTGTGTTAAAGACAAAAATCCCACACAGCAGTAAATAAGACCTAAATCATTAATTAGTTGTTAAAAGTAAAATACAATAAGTTAATTAATAATGTAACATACCTGCATGCGACTCAGCTCCCGGCTTAGAGCCAAATCCCCCATCAGTTTGATTACAACATAACATTACAAATTTCACAGCTTTCTCAACATCGATTGTAGTTGACAATTCCCTCTTTAATAAACTTAATATAGCAACAGCACAAAACGAAAATCGAGTATCTACTTCACCCCAACGATCGCCAAAGAAACTACCATCTATTTGTTGCATTGAAACAACGTATTTGACTACCGCATCACAGTCAATTTCATGTAGGGCATCATAAATACATAATATCTGCACTGCAGATAAAGTGTATAGTATATGGGGGTCATGACCTTCACATGGTGCAAAACCACCTGCAATCGGACATTGGCAGCGTTTGATAAACTCAATAATTGAGGGACGGTCAAGGCGGTCCAATTGATTCAAAATATCCAATGCAGTAACACCCCAATATATACCAGACATTCGGAGAAATTCCGTCATACAATATTCATAGTCGTCTTGATCTTTACCATGATTTTCAATATATTCCACATGCTTCCAAAAGTGTAACTCTTCCGAATTTTTTGACAGTTCTGCGATGGGTTTTGCAAATGATACAAAGTCCATGTTGTATATTGGTTTTCCAACTCTTTTTGTTTGCACTATAGGATTGTCAAGGTTGGATTTTTAATTAAATTCTATTTGAAATTGTTTTCACCAATTAAAAGAAACGCAGTATAATTAATGACACATTCAAGGTAAAAATAATAAAAACAAACGGTTGTGCGTTTTAAGAATATGAATAATTCAAAAATGCAACCATGATTTTAATAGTGATGCCAGCTTTTGTGTTTCATTTCAATTAGGATAACCGTGTACAGTGAGCGATATATATGCCACAACGCTGACTATCCCATGCACACAGAAGTTTCGGTATTTTTTCTCATATTGCCCTTAAGAAAATTATATAAACTTTGTTCTATGCAATGACCGATAATTCTGTCAGCAATGACGGTCATATCAGCGGTCAAATGACTGTCAATGTTCTTGTAGGGCAGCTAGACTTATTAGCTATTTCGCTGGTCACTTCATACAACAGGCCAAACGTCAAAGTTTGTGAAAAAGTTGTGGAAAGTGGTTGTGAATAACTTAACAATTAAATATTATATTAAGAAAAACCAAAAATATATATTTGCTATAATTAATTTAAATTACTGAACAACGTATAATCATATGAATATACCTTGGTACTTAATATTTAGTGGAGGAATGTAGTACTTTTGCAATGCAAAGTGTACTGAAAAAAGTACAATTGTACGAGCTTGATTATCCCTGAATTTCATTGATTGATGACAGTTTACCGAAAAAAACTATTTGTGAAAGAATTTATTTAAAAAAACAAGTATTGGAAGAATTTATTTAATTAGATTTATTTTTCAGCGATGGTCTTTTTTATGAAAAGTTTTTAACAATTATTTAATTTTCAATATTTCGCTACCAAATAGGTTAGGAAATAATAATTTCTATTAACAAAAATATTTATTTAAAAAAATGGTATTTTTTCTGAAGTTTTTACAATTTATGGTATTAATAACAAAAATGTTTGTAATTAATTATTGTTAAGAAAAAATTTTTTTTAACACAACTTTTTTAATGTCTGTCAGCTGTTTGCGACATTTGTAATTTTTCTTTGTTATTTTCAATGTTTATTATAAACAAACTGATTGCTTGTTCTTCATGCCCAAACTAGCCTGAAGAAAAAGTACTGGCATTCTCGTGCGTGAAGAACGAGAACATTACTCTATGTCCCCGTCCATACTGTGAAGCATATGCTGCAAAAGTTTTTTGAATTCTCTTTTGAAACTGCAGCAGTGTCCATACATGAATCTTTTGCTTCATGTTTAGTATTTTTTATTCCTCCCTTCTATCTCCTTTTTTTAATTTTTTTGACATTTCTCAATACCGAATGTAAATATAAATTAACTACCCTGTGATAGAAGGTCTGAATATTTGTTTTTGGTTAGACATTTGAAGCACAAGGTATAATTTGAAGCAAAATGGACGCTAAGAAGAAAATTTATATAATAACTTTTATATAATTTTATATTTTTTTTTTAAATTTTAGATTATATTTCACAAAAAATTAACAATAAAACAGGGTAGCTATTATTATGATAGATGTTAACAGTATACCAAACGAAAAGAAATAAAATGAAACGTCAAATACACCTCATGTCAAAAGATGCAAATAAGAAATTCAACAAAAACTGCATGTACATGAAACAGCGTACAAACTTCCACTCCTCTTCACCTTCTCAACTACAAACTCAAAAGTTTTGCAGCATATGCTCACAGTATGGACGGCGACTATCAAAACCTCTCTCATTTATCCAATGTTTGCGTAAGAAAACGCTTTTGGGTAAGATTGGGCGCCCGCGGGCGCCTATTTGGGGTAAACGAACACACCTAATTGTGCTTCAAAACGCAGACGGTAACTCTCGGAGGCCAAACAATAAAACCACGTGTAAGCTGTTCTTCAGCCCACGGCTGGTTTACAACTGCACATACATACATATTTATATTTACTTTATTCTCATCTGTCCATTAGAGAACATACATAATACATTTAGCTGAAATAAAAAATAAAACAAAAGAATGTTAAAAGAAAACACTGTGCATATATAATATTATATATTAAATGAATTTACTTTCGATATATCTTTATATATGATTATTATTTCAAAATGGTATCTTTTGCTTGAAATATATTACGACATACGTTAATTTTTAACAATTAATATTTAAAGTTTTAAGTTTGATTTTTTCACGGCGATATGTAAATTCATAGTGTACTGTAATTTTAATATACACCCTGTTAAATAATTGTCAAATTGTGAACACAGAGGAGAAAAGAGACACAACTATATATTTTAATTTGTCATCACACATTTTCTTTTTTTAAAGCATTGAGTTCTTTTTGGCGATGTGTGTCAAAATTTTATATTAATATAAATTTAAAGCAATATTAAATTAAATGAAAGGAATTGGTTATAGTTGAATGAATTTAAGGAGAAGTGACCATATATCGCACACATTCGGCAAAATAAAGGTTTATATTGCACGCTGGCTGCATCTTTGTATGAAGAAAAATATTTCCAAAACGAAGATTGGGCGAAAAAGAAAAAAGCAACAGCAGAAAAAGTTAAGACAGCATCGGAACAATTTACATTAACAAAGGTAGTCAGCAGCGGCGGCAACAGTTGAAACATTTTCAACTGTAAGGGACAACAATATACCTGTGGCACAAAAGTTGGATGAAGTATAGTTCCAAGTAAAATTTAAGGATAGAAATATATCGGAATTAAATATCATATGGAAGGCCTTTGAAAATAAAAGCAGAAAACATTATTCTCATTTAAAAATTGGGAATATTTTGTTATATTGAACTGAACTAGGAATTACATCTAGTAAGATTATCCAAGTTTTTGATATTGTGATTTGATTTCAAGGTTAGCAGTGGTTTAAAGCTATAGGTCATGTCCAATGGTGGCGATGTGCTAGACAACTGGGAAGAAATTGATGAAGACGTTGTATGTTTTATTCATTAATTTGTTAGGAAATATCTTTCAATTTGTTCTCTTTTCTTACAGCTAAATGCATCAGAGCAAATATTGAAAATACCGTCAGCTTCATCTGAAAGCATTACAAAAACTATCGATCACGCACCTAGTTCCGCCGTTAACACTAAGTCTCTGTCAACACCTACTGAAATGAAGGTGCTACAACGGTATAATACGGAAGAACCAACGGCAAAAACCTTGAATAAATCCCCCTTAGATGATATGTCTGCAACATTTCAGCCAGTTATGATGGTTTTACACAAACCTCAAGATGAATATCAGTCTGCAAATTATACTGGACCCATTGCAAATCAAACGGTAAAAATTCTAAGAAGGCCAACACAATCTAACGAAATCCGTAATAATGGCATACGGCCAAAACAACCTATTAAAACGTTGCAACAAAGAGAACAAGAATATGCCGAGGCACGGCTTAGAATATTGGGTTCTGCTAAAAATCCAGAAGATGAAGAACTAAGGTGAGCAATATGATTATTAAATACTTCTATTTTATGTAACTATTTTTTATTTATTCAACGCGAGTCAAAATGAATTACGATACTATGCTACATACTTTTATAAATGACTATAGCTTTAAATAATAAAAAATCATTACTTTTCACTTATCTATCTATATATAAAAAGAAATGTACACTTTGATGTCAGCACTAACGGCGGAAGCGGGTCGACCGATTTCAAGCAAAATTTCACGGTACGTTGGGGATGGTCTGTAGATGGTTGTGAAGTTTGCACGAAATCGGGCCAGTGGTTCCGGAGCTATGGCTTTTAAATTTTCTTATATATTCCGATACAAATATCTTTTGTTGATTTTTTTATTGTCACTTGAAAAGTTAAAAAACCATGTATCGTAATGTCTTATGTGTACAGTAACATTTGTTCTTTCTAATTGCAATGTTGAGCTGAATCTTTTCAGTCGTTGTTTCCATCGTCATTTTATTTGTGCGCTGACCATTCTATTTTTCACTTGATGTATCACCTGCATTGTAGTACATAAAATCGCATGATCTCCGTAGCTGTAAGAGTTATCGAGCTGAAATTTTCAACACATGTTCGGTTCAATTCATATTAGTTTATCAGCCCTCGGGAAGTGGACAGCAGGGCTGCCATATGTGGAACAATTTTTGTATTTATAAAGGATTTTCTGAAATTTTGCCTACAATCCCGTATCTAGATATACAAATGTTTTTTCAGTAAGTGCACAACAGTATTGCCAGGTGCGCGAAATTTTTTTAAATGATTGTTTGAATATCATACAGATTTGCATAAAATTTAAAACGTAGGTAGATCAGAGTCTAAAAAAACACGTAGGTAGGTAATATATTTTTTAAAGTACCACGAGGTAACGTATGAGTAATATCTGCCTCTCCCAAGTTATCTGAACGATTTTTATAAAATTTGAAGCATGGATATATCTGAGTCGAAAATAACTTATAGGATATACATAAAAAATAGGACCAGAAGTAGACTTAGGGGGAAATATATTACTCACCGAAACTATATAACTATATTTTTATTTCTGCAAAAACGTAAAGCAAAGGTATATTTGTTTTTGTTTTTACTTGCATCTAATTTAGTGATGTTCGCCACATACAACATTTGTTGAAAAGTTTACACAGACAGTTGTTATTCTCTTTTAAAAACTTTCATTCAGTCGTCGTTGAGCAAGCGATGAATACACATGCCGATGGTTATTGTCATTTTTTTCAGAAATTTATTAAGCACAATAAACACACGCGATTCAATTAGAATTGAATACGAAAAAAATTATAAAATAATAAAAGTTCACGAAATGAAATGTGAAAAGTATTTTATGGTAAACGATGCTTTTCAAAACATTCAATGCCGTTTATGTTACAAAACATGAAAAGCGGGTAATGAACACGTTTCAATCAGAACTAATAATACTTAGATCTGAGATAAAAGATTTCGATAAAATTAGAACTCTAGAGTTTTGGAAAAATTTAGATGTTGCTCAAAAAAATGTATTTAAAATATTTATAATTTTTTTCCACTACTTATGCGAACAAATATTTTCAGACATGAAATACGTTTGTTCCAAGCAGCGAAATAAAATGACCTCGTTGAATTTAAAAAATATTTTACTAATTCGCAATTGCCATGCAAGTATTAACATTGAATATTTAATTTAAAATTTTCAAAGCGATTTTAAAAATTATAATGAGGAATGACAGATGGTTAACCTTTTTAGTCTAATATTTAAGACCAAAAAAAACTGTTTTATATGAATTTATTTTTGTTTTTTTTCCTCCCAAATAAGTGTTCTAAAATTATTTATTAAAATTGATAACTGCTATATATCTTTTTCTTAAAATTTAAATTACATTCATTTAATAAGTTGTATATACCTGGCATTTTCTTTCTTATTTTAAACGTTTGACATTATGTTTGCTGGGGAAATTCTCTCACCAATACATCTTCATTTTATTTTTGAACACCACTGATCTAATTAGAAGAGAAGTATTTATGTTACTGGTGTGAGTAATATCTTAAACTCATATTACTACTAAAGTACTTAACCGATCTAAATAAAATTTAATTTGTTCACATCTGTGCGAAAAATCCAAAACTATATGTATCTTTTGAAAACAGGTGAAGTAGTCCGCATGTAAAAGGCATTAAAAAACCCGTTCTATTAATATAAATAATTACTATTATCGTTTTTTGGTTAGGTCATTCAGAACAATAATAACAAATGTTCAATAATTCAGATTAAGTAAATTCAAAATTTAAATGTTGCACAATATAATTTATTCAAATGCAAAACATTAACTATCTAGAAACAAAAAATATGTGACTTAGACCACTTTCATAATTACATTATATTATATAATATAGTTATATAAATTTATGCTATAAAAATATAAAATTCTTAACCCATTTCATTTTTAAGAACCTCAACTGCGACTATTACTTCTGTAGCAACTAGTACCAGTGGTGCAACACCATCTACAACAACATCAACTATATCATTGTCTAATAACTATGTTGCAAATATAACTACACACGCTAAATTAAATTCACCGAAAATACAAGTTGTTACAAATCAACACAATGATATGCAGAATCAACAATTACAGCAGCAGCAAAAATTTAAACAAAAATACCAGCAGCAGCAACATCAGCAACAAAATTATTTTTACAATCAACAACAACAACTACCGCAATCACCTACTTATAATAATAATCGTACATACAACGTTAATCCACTTTTAACACTCGGTCCTATGGGCGCTATAGGCCAACCAGCTCAATATCAGACTACTATATTAACATCACCACAAACGCAACAACAGCATTTGAAATACCAGCAATATCATCAAAAGTCTTCACAACAGCAACATAAATCCCAACAGCAACAGCAACAAACGTGGTCTCCTGTTGTTGGCGGAAGCGTTTCTTCTTCTTCCATAAGGCAACAACAAAACGATACACTAATACGTGTGCCTCGCGGGCCTGACGGTTCTACAGGGTTTCAAATGCACCGGTAACGCGTTGTTAACAAAATTATTTACAACTACTGCTGAAGGTTTTAATTGCTGATCTAATTTTGATAAATGTAATATGTATTTATATTTCGTGCGGTTTCGTTTGATGCCGGATATTACGCTCTCAAATGTTACAATTTCTCTAATTATTATTTTACTTTTACATAGATAAATGAAAATTTACATCCCGTTTATCTTACAAAATTAACTTTTAAGGTTTGCTAACGTAATTGTAATTCTTCTATTAATTATGACATTATATACAATTTCATATGGAAAAGATAATTAATTTTTGTTATTTTCGAAAATTTTATTACATTTATTGCGGGATTGAATTCAAGTAACAAATTGGAAATAAACAGAAATTTTGTCTTCTTCTATTAAAATTAAAAAAATAAACAAGAAACATCAGCATGCTTATTATGTATAATTTGGGCTCGCTCGAAATTTATAAAAGAACTTGTAGAAATATATACCACTCAAAGATTAGAGCCAACAATTAAATGAATTATATTTGAATTTTGATCGATATCGAATACCGTAATGAATTTTATGTATAATCTAATTTTTAGCTATAAAATTTATATATTTTGAAGTGCAGGCTATGAAATTCCTCACAAAACAATTCTTTCGCCATATTATCGTTGTTTATACAAGGTGGGCCAAAAGAAATCACCCTTTTGGAATATGCTCTTATTTTTGCAAATGGCGGCCAATGTCAAATCTGTTTTGACATTTGTGAACTAGACAGATGTAGAATACAAGTGAACAAGCCATGGAGCGATGCACTCCCCAAGAACGCGGAATAATCGTGTCTATTTTTTTGCGTAACAATTCGGCCGGCACCGGGGCGCCCGTTTTCGAGGACGCCGCTGGTCAAACGACAACAGTGGACGGGGCGCGCTATAGGGCCATGTTAACCGAGTTTTTTCTGCCGCAATTGAACGAATTAGGGCTGGAGGACATGTGGTTCCAACAGGACGGAGCAACGGCACCCACTGCGCGAGCCACAACCGATATTCTGAAGGCGGCGTTCCCGGGACGCCACATCTCTCGTTTTGCGATTTGCACTGACCCGCAAGATCGCCCGATTTAACCGTTCCAGACTTTTTTTGTGGGTTTTTGAAGTTCCGTTTTACGTGAACAAGCCCGAGACCCTGGAAGGCCTCAAGGACAACATTCGCCACGAGTGCGAGAAACTGTCGCCCAACGTTCTCGCTGAAGTGATGAAAAAAACGAGCCCGTATAGCAATCAATTGTGACGGCACCCATTTGGCCGATATCATCTTCTCGACTTGACCAATAAAATTGACAAATAAATTCAGATAAACATAATCAAGAAACAGAATCGAAGTTTTTCATTTAGAAAAAAAATGAGAGCCAATCAACATCGGATGACTCTTTTGGCCCACATTGTAGTATCGAGTTTCGCTCGTATTTGCCAATTTCAGTTTGGTTTCACCATCAAAAGTATCAGGAAGAAAATTATTCCTATAAGATTAATTTTTTTTTAAAGAGCTGATGAATTGTATCCACTATACAGTAACTACAACACATCTCATATTTGCGAAGTGGATTATCTATTTTTTTCTTTGACCTAAAGCAGCATTATCCAACCTTACACCTGACTAGCAACTTTCATCTTGTAATGATATTAATTTTGGACTCATCCGCAAAAGTTACACGATTCCGAAAGCTTCAATCCTTGCTAATGCTTCTTAGCGAACTGCAGGCGTGTCGTTTATAATAAAAGGTTTTTTGCGGGCAACTCTGTCATTGAATTCATGCTTTCACACGATATGGCGAATAGTTTCTGCACTACAAGTTTCATTAAGATAATTTTGAACTTCTGTAGCCAGTTTTGGAGTGGGCAGCTTAGGGTTTTCACTTACTTTCCTGACAATGTAGCGCTCCTCAGCGCCAATAATTTCATTTGGAGCTTTTCGGCCTTTATTATTAATTCTATTTTCGTGTACGAAGCCGATATATTATGCTTTGGACCGTTGCATCACTAAGACAAATCATTTCATCTATTTTTTTATGCGAATGGCCGTTTTTAAAATGGCTAATAACCAATTCGCTTTGCTCACACTAAAATTTTACATAAATATCTGGAAACATAAATACTGATGCCAATTTAGCTAAAAGTAGCTGGTTGTAATAAGCCGTGAGTAATGCCTACCTATGTTTTTGGTTTTCGCTTAGTAAATTTTTTAAATTTTAGACTAGAAAAAACTTCTTTTTGTTTAACATGTTCTATTAAATCCTTTTGAAATTTTTTTAATATCTTATTTTATTTCGAAACCGTATAGTCTTTATATACACTAAATGCATTGGTTGAAATAAGCTGTGAGCAACAGAAAAAACTAAGTAGCAAAAATGTATACAAAACAAATATTTTATTTGATTTTAAATCTATTTAATTTTTCTAAACCATAACACAGTGGTACAAAATTGAATGAAGTAGAAAAACCTGGGACCGAATATTATTTTTCTTGTAGGTGTTGTCGAGTTAAAGAAGAATCGAATAGTGAAATATGCCGGACACCTCCAAAATCCGGATTTTCGGTTAAAAACCGGTTTTTGTACCTTTGCGCACTTATAAGCCTGTAATTTTGTTGATAATAATCCGATTTTCAATTTCTTACTAGATTTGGAAAGAATTAACTGAGATTTTTTGTATCCTATATGTATTGAATTCTAAACAGTTACAAAATTGTAGAACATGAACAGCTTGTGAAAAATAAACATAAAATATAATTTAAATTTCAGGCAAAATAAAAAACACTTACATATTTCTTGCCCAAAAATATAAAGAAATAACAATTTCCAGTCGAAAAAATTTGTTATAACCCAATAAACCGAAACTATATACATACATATATAAAACAACTTCTAACTACTACTATAAGCCTTAAGCTTATAAGTTTGTTGTGAAAACTATTGCGAAAGGCTTGTAAATAATTTAATTAAGCAAATTGATCACCCGTGATAATATTGCTTGTCTATAGTTTACAACAATCTTAGAAATCTAAATGTAAAATAAGCTTACACGGTTATAAAATTTTATAAAAAAACAAAGTTTTTCTGGTCTGACGGGAATTGCACCAACCATTTTCTGGTTGTGGAATCAACTACTGAGTAAACACCAGCCTTCAAACAAAACAAAAAAGAATGAAGAAACAACTTAAAACAGACTAAACGTTTAGCAAGTGTAATTGAAAAACTATTGCTATGTAAAGCGTATAGCAAGTATAAAAAGCTGTTGATAATTGCTTACGCTAAGCTTATTATCCAGTTCAGTTACATTTAGCTGGATTATAGGTTTTTTTAATTCCAGCTAAAGTTGGTTAATTTATTTTCTTATAGAACTAAATTGCATTTTAGGAATAATGAAATTAACAATTAAGAAACATTTAACATTAAGTCTGTTCCAGTGCGCGAACTCGCACAAATTTACCCAAAAGCGTTCCAGATAACAATTTTTAATCATCAATAAAATTTAATTTTCAATTCACTGCATATGCCAGATCCGAATTTTAGTGCTTTTGGTATATCAAGTGATTTACACGAACTAAATTTGCATAGTTGCCGCGATGTTTTAAAGTAATTTTCAAACGCAACACCTTAGAAATAAATAAATTTTTGCACTTAACAATTAAGTTTTTGTTTTGCATTTATATATAAAATAATTTTGTTTGTTTGTGTTTTAAATATACAGAGTGACCCAATAGAAGCGAAGGTATTTCAACTCCTTATAACTTTCCTATTATAATTTTTTGCTTTCAGTATTTTGTAAAAAAGACTTGGGGAATTTTAAATTGAACAATGTGCCAAAATCGTTGAACTTTATTTCAGAAGAAAATCATGATTTTATTCTTAATTTAATTATCAGCGACGAAGCCCATTTCCAATTCAATGGGTTCGTTAATAGGCATTTAGGCCTTCGGAAAATGCAAGAGCAGTTCAACAGTGAGAGTTACACCCCACTTTACTGTACCGTTTGGTGACTCTTCGAAAAGAGTAATTGGCAAATATTTCTTTGAAAATGAACACGTCGCCGTTTCCATCACTGTTGTTAAACATCGGACAATGTTGGAAAATTTTTTAAGGCCAGCCATGGAAAACCATCCGCAAGTATGGTTCCAACAGGATGGAGCCACAGCGCACACCGCGAGGGACACAATGGCTCTTTGCAATCAAATCCCTTCGGTAATTTTAGCCTATCCAGTACAAGCTACTTAATTATTTCTCAGTCTTGACTTTCACTTTCATGTGAATGAATCGTGCAATTGTGTAGGATCAGGAGGCTAATTCTGGCAGTCGTGATCGAAATTGTTTTCGCTATTTCTAATTACAGTACATTTCGTTTATAGTCACTACAGCTTTTAATCACATTAGGGAGATATAGTCCATATTGTCGGCATTTATTGTCGCTATTTGCAAATTTCATAGAAAAGGTTTACGTTATAGTTCATTTTACGATACAATCACATTCGGGATAAAGGCATCTAGCTGCGGTTGGAAAACACCGAAATATGTGCAAATAATTAGCGTTATAGGCACATTAAAATTTGTTTAGTTATGCTACGAACCATGCAACAAAAAACATCTTTTAATACTACTGCCATCTACTCATATGCTCATGAAAACAAACTATTTTATTCTACAAATACAGAATTGAAATTTCCACCTCTATTTTGTATACATAAATGCAACTGTGTTATTTTTTTATATGTTTTTTTCTTGCAGCAAAAGACAAAATTTTCTGTTCAGATAATAACAGACAATATGATTATTTTTATTGAAATTTTTTGTTGTAATGATTCAATAAAGTTCCTACAACCTGTCTAGAAAAAATCCTTAAATAAAAACTCCCTACTTTTTTAATATGTGGTTGAAATCTTCGGTAAGTTTGCATAATGCTGAGACATTCACATTATATTTCCGTCTGGCAGCACAGTTTCATAATAAGTGTCATTTGATTGCAATTGCTATTCGTGTTTGTTATTTTTATGGTGTTTTGACGTAAATAGTGCTACTTGGTGCTGGTTTTAGTAAAAATAAATAAAAGTTATAAAAATTCGTGTCAAAGTGCATTACAATATAAATTTAATATATTTCAATGTAAACGCAAGTGAAAATAATGGTATGTAAGCTTTAAATTAATTTTATATTTTGTTATTTCAGCACGGTTAAACAAACA
This sequence comes from Dexiosoma caninum, assembly GCA_963924685.1. NCBI lineage: Eukaryota > Metazoa > Arthropoda > Insecta > Diptera > Tachinidae > Dexiosoma > Dexiosoma caninum. The sequence goes on along the minus strand of OZ004727.1, from coordinate 22,803,557 downwards.
CATGTATTTAGCAAAATTTTAAATTCCTTAGGATTAACTCATACCGTTATGGAATATTTGAAGACTGTCGCTTTTTGCACAATAAATCTCAACCTGTAGTTATAGCTGCAGCGGCACGTACGCCATGGGGAAAATATAAAGGCCAACTGGAATCATTTTCTGTCTGGCGCTTAGGTTGTCTGGCTGTGGATTGTGCAGTTAAGCAGGCTGCTATACCCCTGGAACAAATTCAACAAATATTTATGAATGAAAGTACAAAACTGATCGAGGACAATTATAGTGAACCCACTTTTAGCGATTTCTTACAGAAAGCAAAGTACACTCCTATAACAGTGACTGATAATGACAGTAAAATGCAGTCATTTTTAAAGGCTGTAGAAGTTTTAGGAACTCAGCAAGAAGTTGCTGTAGTAATGGGAGGCTCAGCATCTACTACTCATACAACTACTATAACTAAACCCTTGGAACTGAAATCAGCGTTTCTAGAACGTTATATCTCTAAAAGTTTGATGAGATATGAACAGGCGCAAAAGGAAGCTGTATACGCTGCAGAGTTACTTCCTCTGACTGTTCGAAAGCAAGAGGGACAAAGAAGAAATATAATAGCATTAACACAGGATGAAATTTTAGCCAAAAAATTTACAGACATCCGTAGTGCCTCTTTACAATATTGCGATGGAGCAGCAGCATTAGTTCTAACCAATTTAGTAAATGCTCAGGAGTTAGATTTATCGCCTTTAGCTGTGTTGAAAGGTTTTGAATATAGTGAAAATACATCAGATATTTTATCCTGTAGTCGCCAGTGCCTGGAAGATCTTTTTTATAAAACGCAGCTCAATCCTCAACAAATACAACATTGGGAAGTCGAAGATTATTTTCCACAAGCTGTTGAATTTCTCACATGTCATTTCAATTTGAATTTTGAATTGATAAATCCCCATGGTGGTTCTCTAATTCTCGGCTATTCTCCATCAGTTTCATTAGCGCGTCTTCTAACACATATTACGCATTCTCTTCAGCCTTTAGAACACGGTTGTGTTGTGTGTAGCAACAATAAGGAATCTCTGGCCTTAATTATACAGAAATTGTAAGCTCTATCTATATACGTATACATACAACTTAGTTTAAAAATTAATAATTAAAATTAATTTAAAAATTTCGTAGACCCTCGGCGTTTATTCCAGAACGCCTACCACTTGTGACGTTGTATACCAAAGATTCTTGCCCTTTGTGCGATATTTTAATCGAGGAATTGGAATATAATTTCTCGGGTGAATATGAATTGGAAAAAATATTTATTGACACCAAACATAACGTTCGTTTTTTACGTTTATATCGATTTGACATACCTGTAGTATTTTTAAACAATCAGTTTCTATGTATGCATCGTTTAAATCATACATTATTAAGAAAACGTTTGAACTTGTTAAAAAAATCATGTTTGGAAAAAAATATTAAATAAAATCTTATTTTGTTTTTTATTATTCGATATTTCGTTAACAGCTTGTTAACATCATCAGGAATAATAGGAAATTATAATTCTTTGAATTATAATTTAAATAAAATAATACTCTCTTCTTCTTTTCAGATTTGAATACAAATTCAATTTCAAGTGATTATTTATTGTTCTCTATAAATTTGAAATACATAATATCAAATACTATATCTATTATATAAGAGAGGTAAGTGCATATAATACACAAACATACTTATGTCTATATTTTTTAAATCATTTTTTTTAAAACATTTCACCCATGGGCTTAACTGTTATTTCATGAACCTAAAAAGAGAAAATAAAGAATATTCGTAAGAAGACAATGAAGAAAAATATGTAATAAGCAGTTGTGTCACAGAAACCAAATTCGTACGAAAGTAAAAATGAAAATGGTTTTGCCTTCTTGAGAAAATGTAAAACGCAAAAATTTTTCCTTTTAAATTAAATTGGCTTCAAAATAATAAGGTGTACTTTTTAATTTGGCCGCACTCACATAAAAGAAACGTAAAAAAATATTTCAAATGGTCAAGAATACTGTTGTTCCTAAAGTTCTGTATTAAAAATATGCAAAACCAGAGCCCAAATCGTCGCATTCGATCGAATGAATTTGGTCGAAATTTTACTTTTTGAGATCGTCATATTCGTTATCGAATAACACGTATCGAAATTTTAGATCATAGAATTCGATAACGAGCAGTCGATCGAGTACCTTCTCTCGAAATATCCTTCGACAGACTAGAAGCTGTCGTAAACAAATTTTTTGCTTGCTATTTAAGAAAGAATCATTTTTTTATTAAACATGTAAGGACGTACATAAATAAATAAAATTTTACTAACATCAAAAATTTTCATTAGGACAAATTAGCCAAAATTGATCGTAATCAATCAAAAAGTCGACTCCCAGTTTTTGACTGATGATTTTTTTTAATTGCAAAGTCATTTGGAACATATTCGGAAACTTTCAATGCAACCGTTCTCAAGATATACAAAAATAAATATTTACTTTGTATGGTTGTAGCAACGACCAGTTGGAATTTTTTAAATTTATATAGCCTATAGTTCCTTCCAGATATACACAGATAGTAAGAAAATTTCAAGAAACCCACAGACATACATAAAAACATGACATTTTTATGTATAAACCATATGTTTTTATTCTATGACAAAGCACAAAAATCTTTTACATTTTAAAACAAATTTCGATTCTCGATCTGGCTATTCGATACGTCACGAAATGTTATTCGATACGAAAGCTTATTCGATCACGAATGCAGCGATTTGGCCCCAGTTTTAAAAGCGAATTTTATAAATTTTTTAAAGTTTTCAATATCAACAAGAAAAAAATTTATATTTTCCCCAGAGTTTCGCTGGCTTTGAGAGGATATACTATGTGAATTTAGTTCTACAAGTGTTCATCGATCGTTAAGTTCTCACTTGGCTTTTAGTATGCAGATAGATTTGCATAAGATGTTTTAGAGTTTCGCATTATAATTTTTTGAATAATTTGCGCCAGTCATTATCAATATGCCCATGAAGGCATACAATTGACCTACTGTCACATTCTTAAATTTTAGCTGTGGTTTTGTTAGATTTTTCTCGCATAAGTGGTATGTGCTATTTAGTTTGTATGGCGCACAATTATGTTAACCATTTGCAAGCTCAAATATGAATTAAAAGTTTATGCTTTTGACAAAATTTCTATGGATCATGCTGAGCCACAACGTTGACGCATGATATTAAAGCTCCTAACGTCGAAGGATCCATTTGCCAAGCAGTACCATCACGAGGCTTACAGTTTGCTTTGTTGAATAAATTAAACAAGAACTAAAAAAGTACCGTTATGTAAATAACCATAAGTCGTAGCGAATCGTCTTGATAGGTAAGCAACAGGGAAACGTAGCGACTTAAAATACAAAATATAACTCTGATTATACATCGTTCTATAGAACGAAATTGGTTTTTTTTATATATTTTAAGAAATATTTAACATAAAAATATAATTTTTATTATAAAAGTGCAAACAAAGTAATTAGGGGTAGCAGGGTACCCTGCCATTGACAAACGTCTATTTTTTTTTGGTTATTGGCCGTAGGATTAATTGACAAGTATAAGCCCAATTATTGTGATTTTATGCATGTATGAATGGGTGCAGATTTGTATTTGTATATGCATCCGTGTAGATTTATATTATACGTCCATTGTCATACCCATTGACGTTTTCATTTTGTTGTAAATTTTATGGTTTTTTGCGTTTTCTAACTTCCATACATTTTTGTCTGTTATTGAAATATTTTACCGAATTTTACCAGAGAAGTAAAAAAACACCAGTTTTCTACATACAAAGCTTTGTTCTTTCTGCTTCAGTATAGGTCAGAATCCACATATTCTCAAACTCTCTAAGCTCTGTTTTTAGTACAGGTGAGGACGAAATTAGCTTTTACTAATTATTCTTTGTCTTTTCTTTTAAAATGTTTGGTTTATCAGCACTCCGTGCAATGAAAGACCAATTGATAGTTATTTCCTACTTTATTGAAAGGCTGTACGTATGCCTTATTAAATCATTAGAAATAGAATATTCATTCATTTGTTTGTATAAAATTTTATTTCAAATAAATATCACTAATTCTAAGGATGGATAATATTATAAACCACAAATGATGTAAACTACTTCTGTTCAGACTCTTTTAAAATGTGGATGACAAAAGGAAGCAAAAAATACGTTAATTTTATAATTGATTCTCATCACATACCTCAAAATGCAGTTTATATTTTTTGAAATAACGTACTTAATGATGTCTTAGAGGTGAGCAGTTTCATGTTTAATTCCCATACTTTACACTAGTATCAATAATATTATATTTCCATGAAAAAATGTGTATTTTAAGCCAATTAGATCAATATATATATATATTTATATGGCCACTTTTTTATAGATATAGTTACGATAACCAACCCATCTGCAGCTAATTTCGATACTTTTACTGTTATATCACCAGATATACAAAAAGTCCCCTTTTCGAAAAGTTACATATAAAAAAGTACTTTTCTCAGTTACGACAATGCTCAAGAGAGTCAATAGAGTTGGCTACCCTACTATCTCCAATGAGTTTCTTCGCCCTTTCTTGTACACGGTCGAGTAACTTCAAAATAGTCTTTGAAGCACCGGCCCATACATGAGAGTTGTATTCCATTTTCGGTCGGATATAGGCGGTATAAATAGTAAGGAGATCAGATGGGGTGAAGTATGTCTTACACCGTCTTAAAAAGCCGAGGCACTTGAACGCTTCCTTTGAGACCTGAAAATGTGCTCAGTCCATCCGACATTACATTGGATTTTCAAGCCCTGAACATCAAGAGCTTTTGATTCCTCAATGTTTATGCCGCCCATAATTACAGATGAGGCAGCGTGATCGTGCATACGGCGATGGGTAAGCATGCAGCATTGGATCTTTTGGGCATTGAAATTGACCCTGGTCGCGTGACCGCATTCCGATATTCTCGTGAGGTCACCTGTTAGCGAATCATTCATATTCTGCCTCTTCGCGGCGATCATAGTTGATGTCGGCCTACGATCAAAGGAATATGAATGGCAGATACTGCTGTCATGTGCAAAAGAGTGGATAGGGTTAGAAGTTTGACATAGAAGGTCATTAAGAAAGATAAGAAATAGGGAGGAGAAAGAATGGAGCCTTGCGGTACCCCTGAATTTATCTTGAACTCGTTAGATGAGATCCCGTCTATAAACAACTCTTATAGCGCGATCCCTGAGAAAGCTCGATATAAATCGAGGGAAGATATCACCGACACCATTTTGATTTTGAATTCAATATTAATGTGATATTTAATTCCCATATCACGCGGTGTATATAAAATAGTGGTCCACGTAGTGGTATTGTGTAGCACCGGCGAAGTAAAATAATTACTAAAAATGGCTACTAAAAACGAAGCTTCAAAATTTAATCAGAGACGTTACAGCACTGCTATAAAAATAAATAACGTGCAAAAAGCAGTGTTGTAAGATAGTGAAGCTTCACCTCCTATCATTTCTCCTACTCTCCCTTTCCTCTAGTTCCAACACAATGCACAGCATGTGTAGGGGTCATCTCGCGATTGCTGGTCCAAGATAAAAAAGAAAAAAAAAGTACTTTAGGAGATATATGGTTACAAAGAAATGTAACTTAACTCTTATTTTCCAGCACATGCTATTTGTCTTAGTTTCTGAGATATTAGGTTACCGATTTTAACCGTTTTTAACTCGTCAATACTAAATGAAGTCTTACATACAGAATTTCAACCCTCCAACTGCGCGTTGCTGAGTGAGTGCACCAGGCCTTCTATTTTTATGTACATACTCGTATGTATATAGATTCTAACAATTTAAGTTGTAATTGCAAACAAACCTGAACATTTGGTGGTACTCTCAAAGCGTACAATACTGCATCAGCTATATTTTGTGGTTCCAAGCGTGGCATATTTTTAACATAAAAATGAATTTCTTCAGGAAATATGTTTGTGTTAACAGCTCCAGGACAAATACCCTAAAATTTTTTTTCAATTGCATAACTAACTAAAATATTTTTTTATTAAAAAACTAGATTAACTTACAGTTACACGAACTTTACTCTTATACAGTTGAAATTCTTGCCGGTAAGTTTCAGTCATGGCAGTGATGGCAAATTTTGTAGCTGGATATATATTAAATGAGGGCAAAACATCAATAAAATTTAACACTTGTTGTCCCGCAATACTATTTATTATTAAAATATGTCCTTCATTTCCTCTTTTATGCATTAGTTGGAAAGCCTCTCTGGTACACCACATGACACCCATAACATTTGTATTAATAACCTGCTGTATTTTCTCAGTATTACCAGGTGCTACAAGTTGGGTTTCTCTGGTTATGCCAGCATTATTCAATAATATATCAACACCTCCTAATTCGTTCTCTGTCCATTCAAATATTTTCATTACTTCATCTTCCTTGGAAACATCGCATTTACGTGGTATAAATAATGCTGTTTGCTTGCCAGGCAAAGATTTCTGCAATTCTTTAAGTTTATTTTCTCTCCGCGCAAGGCCCACTACACGTACTCCTGCTGCAACTAAAGCCTTAGCACAAGCAGCTCCTATACCACCACTGGCGCCAGTTACCACTGCCAGTTTGTTATGCCAACGTTCCATGCTCTCCAAAGAATGAATAAAATCTTCAGTGTGCATTTTGTTTATAAATTAATTTAAGAGGTCTATTGATTTAAAAGCACTTCAAGGGCTTCTCTATGATATGTATTTTAAAGTATGTACATATTAGTATATCGCTCATTTGCTGAAACAATATCATAACTCTAGAAGTTAAAATATCTAAAATTTAAATTAATAAAAAAAACTGATTTAAAAAAAAAAAAAAAAGAGTAAATTGTAGGCGTATTTACAATTTTGTTCCCACCTTACAAAAGTAGGGCCACAACCAAATATAAAAGATTTATTGAAATTAAATGTTTAATGCTTTTTCATGTATATATAGAATGTGTCGAGGGAAAAGGACGTAAGAAACTATTTAAAGCACTATCTCGGAAATTAATATACGGCTTTGTTTGGTAATTTTTTGCATTCATTTACGCAACAACGTAAATTATTCCAAATGAATCTATTGCTAAGCAAATTCATTACCAGGTAAACTCACTAACTAATTCGCTCGTCAGCTTATTCAACCATTTGTAACGTATTTTTACGCCGCACGTCAAAGTTTGTTTACTTTTGTGAAAAAGTTAAGAAAGTGGTTGTGAATAATTTAGTAGTTATAAATACATAATATTATAATTATAAAAATAAAAAATCAACTAGATTAAAATACGTTCTTTTTAGGTTATGTTATGTTTAACTAAATATGTTTACAGGAAATTTGGCTTGCGACGAGTAAAGCGAATTGACTAATTTTCCTTGTTCTGTTGGTACTTTCGCAAGTGCCATCGATTGTTGCGCAACTTTATCAATACATGTTATTATTCTATATACAGTATACAGTGAACTCTTGATAATGTGAATTTCCGCTAAGTAAAGTATACATGAATATGAACACATTCAGTTTTTTTTTTGTGAACTCTTATGAACTCTCTGAGGGTGGCGATAGCTGAAGTAGTTTGCATGTTGGCTACAAAACCAAAAGCAATCCTGGGTTCAAACCCAGTTTCAGGCTATAAATCATAAAAACGTCTCGCATTTTTTCTGATGTGCATTAGTGTGCCTTTGTGTCAATTCGGAAAGAGTTCGGAACATTTTAGTGGCGAAAGCATATTCACTGGTCAGTACCGGCTTAAGCTGCAACCAATCCACAGCACACCAGAACGCCCTCTTTCGCCTGTATTGTATAGCGCCGGCGAAGTAAAATAATTACTAAAAGTAGCTACATTCCAACTTTATTATTATTTCTAATTAATAACACAGGCCAACAAAATCAAATTTTCTTTGTGTGGTCTAAGGTTTCATAGTCAATTTGAATACATAAAGTATTCCGACTCAATGCCTATAAATTATTTTAATTGGATTGACTCTGGTTCTCGAGATTTACCGTTGTATAGAAAAAAGCGGAGGTTGCAAAACGTAATTTGAAATAACTCGAGAACTAGTTCTTTGTTAGAACTGAGCAAAACACGGCAGGATCGAGCATGAAATATCTTGCAAATCCCAATATTTTAGGACTTCAGCTGTATCCAATCCACAGGCACATCAGAACGCCCTCCTTTGTCGGTATTGTGTAGCACCGGCGAAGTAAAATAATTACTAAAAATGGCTACTAAAAACGAAGCTTCAAAAATTTATTACGTCTCCTTGACATCAGAGACGCTACAATACTGCTATAAAAACAAATAACGTGCAAAAAGCAGTTTTGTAAGACAGTGAAGCTTCACCTCCTATCATTTCTCCTACTATCCCTTTCCTTTAGGTCCAGCACCATGCACCGCATATGTAGGGGTCAAATCCTGAGTGCTGGTCCAAGATAAAACAAAAATTAGGTAACACTTTGGTTGACAATGATTGTATTTAAAAGGCAAAATCAAAAATTAAATCTTCCAGAATAGTTACAAAATAATTTAAAGGTTATTTTATTCTCGATCCTTGCGTGTTTTTCTTAGTTCTATCGAAGACCTAATTCTCGAGTTATTGCAAATTACGTGGCGCAACCTCCGCTTTAAACTTTTTCACAGGGCTTCTCGACTAGTCAATTGTCACAATGTGTAAATGTATTTCTAAATTTTTCTCAATCTGTTATATGGAGTAACATTTTAGTTTTCACTTGAAATCACAATTTTTATTTAAATTTTTATTTTTTACACGACAAAAATTTTATTGGTTTTTTTCTTTTAATTTATTTTTAATAAATTTTAATATTAATTAATATAATATCTTCTTATGCTCACAAATACATATTTTATTGTTACATCCTAAGCGGTTATAATTAAAATTAAATTTAATATTAATTCTTTAATGTTTACAACTTATTTCATATAAAATGTTGTGTATATTATGTACATTAGACCAACTTTTGTATAATCGAATAATTATATAGTTTTATTCGGTTAATCGGGAAAAATTAATGTCCATAACACTTCTGAATCGACTTGTTAATATTGAAATGAATAAATACCCGAATGACAAATAGTTCCATATTATTGGTATTCATGGTATTGAATGGAGGAAATTTTTGGTCATTTGATCAGAAGATAGTAAGAATACTGTACCAAAAGTATATACATATATATGAAATCGGCATGAAATTTTCTATTATATGGTGCAGAGTATACATGTCTACATGTTTTTAAAATCAAATTAAAGCTATTCAAAGTTGGGGATTGAGGCAAATTTTGAATTTGAGCGAAGAAAACACCACTAGCGATCTCTCGTGTGTTAAAAATTTTGTTTAAAATATTTTCCTCAATTTATTGAACAAGTAAAAACTGGATTAATCAAGAAAACCTTTAAGTTTAACAGTTATAGACAAATAAAGTCGGAAACCCGATTTAGGTCTATTTTTGCCCATTAAATGCGAACCGCCTGGCCGGTTTATAATCCAGAAACTTAATTTTTGTTCAGAACTTCTTTTTTACCCCCAACCTATCTGAAAATTAACGGGGAGCTGAAAATTAACACTTTTGCAAAAAAGGTGGTCTAATATAGATACATACTCTTACATATTTATATCGTCACAGAAAATGCAAGAAGCTCGGTCTATTTATCATTTTTTTTTTTATCTGGGACCAGGAGATGACCCCTACACATGTGATGTATTGTGCTGGAACTATAGTAAAAGGGATAGTTAGAGAAATGACAAGAGGTGAAGCTTAATTTATTTCTTTTACAGCTCTGCTTTTGCTTAGAAGTGCTGAATCTTCGGTTTAGTAGCAATTTTTATTATTATTTTACTTCGCCGGTATTATTCAATGACCAGTGACTATGCCTTCGCCACTGAAACCTTCCGACAACAACTGACACACAGACACTTTTCTTTTTTATAATTTTAGTCTGAAACTGGGGTTTGAACCCAGGTCTGTTTTGGTTTTGTAGTCAACGTGCAGACTACTTCAGCCATCGCCACCCTCAAATTTAAAAATTAAAAATTTGCCAGGACCAGAAAAAAAACTTGACAATTATCACAACACTTTGCAACATGTTTAATTAAAATAGGATCAATGATTTTTTTTCTGGAAAAATTTAAAATTTTGCGAGATGACTTATTTGGACTTAACAGACCAGAACTAATAAGTCAATTTTGAATTTTGAAAATGTTAGATGGTTTTCTTGCATTTTCTGTAACAATATGTATATACATATTTTGCGTATATTTTGTTTTCCTTTTACAATATTTGTTTCGAATGCGTGGCTGAAAATGTATGTAGTTGAAATTCTATTTTAAAATATATTGTAATATTATTTTTATTCTGCAGCAGTTTCTCTTTCATAATTAGTTATTGCATAGATATGATGAATTATGGAAAAAAATTTACTATTTGTAAAGTTTTGCACATTAAGAACATTTTATTTAAAATAATATATACAGATGAGTGAAATAATTTAAGAACATACACATTTGTATAGTCAACATATTTTAATAAAAAATTACTTTTTACAATAATAATATTAATAATTAATTCAGTTACGCTGTGCTACATTGAAAAATGTACCCGTCAATTGATTTTGTCCAGTTGTAAAAACTGTCTCCCTTAAAAATGTTCGAGCTTTTCCAAGGTTGATAATTCAGGAATTTTTAAATTAAATATAAAATGTTTTTTAATTAAATACCAAAAAATCACGCATTTACAATTTGTAAGTGAAGGCTGGGTTCTATCTGAATTACAGGTTTTACTTATTTTTTCAAGGTAAATTTACTTGAATGGCGATTGCTTGTTTCATTGCTCATTATCTTGCAAGTTGTTGTGTGAAGCGTCGCACATACTAAACTACATGAGAAAAGTTTTTACTGACTACCGGAGGTTCCAAACCGACCTTCATAGATTTGCCATACTCCTAACAGTTAAGGCGCTAACTATTGTACATCTGCCACACGAACTACGTATGTATATATAATCAAAAATCACAAATATAAATTTAAACTTTGCATGTTCTTTTTTTTCTCTTATCTAATAATTCTCGATCGAAGAATTAATTAATACTAATTTTAATACAAATTTAATCGTTCATTTTGTGTAAGGCACTTTTAAGGGCGATTACTAGAACGAATTTATTTTTGTATTCATTATTAAAGAGGAAGTAACCGCAGACAAGAAAAAATTCTATTATGGTCATTTCAATGGATATGGTTAAGGCTATGGCAGAAAGTCTAAGTCACGTGTAATTTAACCTTAAGGGTCCTACTTAAAAGCCTGGCAGATTTTTATTTTATTTAATTTATTTTTATATTGACTAATAATTTCTCGTTGCCGACTGGCAACGCAACTGAAGTTCGGTTGCCATTCTTAACCAAGCCATTAGTCTTTTTCTGGCAAGTTTAAAATGGGGCTCCATGAGCAATTGCTCAAATGGAATTTTTAAGCGTTTTCATGAGGACCCTTCTTGGTGTTTTTTCATAGAACAAGATACACAAAAACTTTTACTCTTTTAACTTTTTCACGCGTTGTGCACTTTTGGCAACCAATCAGCTGACAATAGAAAAGAAAAAATTTTTAATCATGGAGGAACAAATTATTAAAGAAATTAAAAAAACATACACTATTGTATAAAAAAGAAAGCCAGGACTACAAAAACTAAAAAAAACCCCGACAGTATGGGTGAATTGCTCGTGCCGATTTTTTTTTTCCAATTTTGAGCTAACAAAACAAATAGAACAGATTCAACAGATCAAAAAAACTAAGCTTGAAATTTATTCGAAATCCATTTTTTAATGTACAAATAATTAAAAAATAAAAAACAGCTGGTAGAAAAAAGTTTTATAACGCGTGTTATGTACTTCTGCGTGAGTATTTTTTTAATTTGTAAAGCATTGTTGCATTGAAGCACGACGCTACGACGGTTCGCAACCGATATGTAGATTAAAGGCACCGAAATCACCCTCATTCATTGTAAGTTATGATACAATAAAAGAGTGCTATTGCCTGCCACACTTAAACAATTCCTAAAATATTTTATTTACAATATCCAATTGAAGTTAATAAAAGATTAAAAATGTTGTTTTTGTTTTGAATATAATTAAGCGAACGAACGATATTGTGTGACAACGTGGTCCAGTCAGTAAATGAATTTTTTTTGGGGAAAAGAACATAAAATTAATTTCCAATAAAAATAAATATTTCAAATTTATTATGAAAATTCGGGATTTTTTTTCTCAATTTTCGTGCGTTTTAAAATTTAAAAATTTGACAACGCTACAGAGAAACATGTAATTTTTCGGCTTGTTAACATTTCATTTGAGGACTGGTTTGTTGGGTATTTGGTATTGTATAAGTTTATATGTAGAATGTATACAAATCGCAAAATCCATACAATTGTTAAAATTAATTTATTACGCAGACTACAGCTACGTTCAGACTTGGCAAATATTTGACGAAAAAAGTGTAGCCACTGTTTTCGGCAAATAACTAGTTAATATTTTATAGGATATAAGTCAAAATGAGTGAATAAATAATTTATTGCAAACGTACGATATTTAATTCAAGATAAAGAACTGTTCCAAATCAAAAGTATTTTTGAATAATGAAAAAAGTGTACAGCATTCAGGTGCTACGCTTTTCTGGCCAAATATTTGTCAAGTCTGAAGGTAGCTTAAGAAATGTCGAAGTGCGGAAAATGCATTTTTATTGTCCTGTGTAATCAATATCGCGAAACTAAGTTCTTTTCGACAAAACTAATATTTTTTAAACCGTTAATTAGTACTCAGTGGGAGTTAATAACAGAATTTACGGTTGGTAGAACATTTAAATCTTGTTGCTTTAAGCTGTATTCATATTATATGTATGTATGTACTTGTCATTGTTTTATACACAAGTGAATTATAGGTTTATAATTTTTATGTTCACACGTAGTTATGTTACGTACATCTCACAAAGCTCACAACAATATAGGCTGCCTTCCTAAACGTCAGCTCCTTTGCAGTGTGATAATGTTTCATGTTCCTAAACGCAACCGTGGAAACGTTGACGCAGCATGGCATTCCTAAAGTCATCAGATGCACAGTTGATGCGCAAATAAACGCAACAAAAGCATCACTTATATTGACAATGCTTTTTATAAACAATGGCGACTAAAGAAGAAAGGTACAAAATTTCAATTAAATTAATACTTAATTTTAATTAAAAATTTAATTATTTTATTAAATAATAATTATTATTCTTATTAATAATTCCTTTCCAAAATTAAGTTTTTCGCAGACATTGTTGTTTATAATGCAAAGCAAACTGATGTTTTCAAACGTCGACGGTGTTACAGAGTTTAAAATGACAATGCCTGATTTGCAAGGTTGGTAAAGTATTACTGCTTTACTTAAACAATGCTTTGACATTGCATACAGATGTTTAGGAAGGCAGCCATACTGATGTACATATATATATTTGCCGAACCACAAACACAATACATTTGCAACACAGCTGTTGTCAGATGCTTTGTCACTTGCAAATAGAACACGCTCTAAATCAAAAGTGTCGTATGTACTGCACATAGAGAAATACTACATGCTATTGTTTGAAGGTGTTCAGACGGAATATACAAATTTACCATGGTAAAAAGTGACATTCTATATGACAAATATATGTATATTTTGCGAATACAGTTTTAGTAAATCAATGCATTTTGTTTTTTTTATCTTGGACCAGTGCTCAGGGGCTATCCCCTACATATGCAATGCATTGCACTGGAACTAGAGAGAGGGATAGACAGGTGGTGAAAGTGGTAGGAAGATAGAGCTTAATGTTTGCACAACTCTGCAGTTGCGTGTTAATTATAAAGCAAAGTTGTGGCGTCTCTGATGTTTTTTTGACGCATTGTTTTTTTTAAGCTAATGGAGCCATTTTATTTATTATTTTACTTCGCCGACGTTTTATTGCTGCTATACTAAAGCTACAAGATCGAAAAGGGGTTTAGTACGAACCGCGAATTCAGGTAATGTTTTTACAGCTGGAAAGTTGATCAATTGTGATACTTTATAAGGCGTACAATTTGCAATAAATCACTTGACAAGTTTCTTATAACTTAATTTCAAAATCATAAAAATAAAGCGAAATATTTAATAATTGCAAGTGATTATTGATTAATTTTGTTTTCTTGTTTTATACATATGTATATAAATATTTCAGCTATGTGTTTAATACTATTTTTTTCCTTCAATAATCTATTTAAGGACAGACTTTGAAAATTATTTTTGATTAGTTTTTAACTTATTTTTATTTTCATTGTTGCTGTTGTTGTTGATTTTTAAACAGGAATCTTAGTTTTGTTTTTCATTAAGCAATAATAATTAATTATACAATGTGCTTCATTTGGGCAGCAAAGTTTTACTTCGTTCTTTTTCATGTATGTATGTATATGGAAAAAACAAATTTAAAGGAAATGCATTTAGAAAAATTAATTTTTTATCTGTTTATAATTTTAAATTTCTTTATAAGATGAATAGCGTTTCTTTTATTTATAACTTTTAATTGTCTAAAAAAATATTTATTGTTTTTTAACGGTAGGTTAGGGTTGAAATAGAGTTTTAAATGTTTTTATATATGTATATCTATATGTATGTATATACATATGTATATTATATATAATTAATTTTCTTTCCTATTTTTAACACGTAAAATTCTTTTGTGTAACATAATGCAATAAAAGTTTTTTTTTAAGTATATGTTTTGCAAGTAGTTTAGGGATAGTATAGAGATACGAGTAGTTATCTCTTCTTCTTTTTCTTTTTTTTTCTTTAATAAAATGGAAATATTTTTCTTTCTTTTGTTGCTTGGAATAGATTTTATAGTTTATTTCATATACAATAACATTTATATTTTTAGTTATTTACTGTTCAAATAATTTGTTTTTACTGATTTCTTTAAATATGCATATAGAAGTATGTATATATGTATATAAATTGATAAATTTCTTTTAATTATAATTTTGTTATAAGCAATATATTTATATGCACATACATACATATGCATACAGATGTACATATATATACACACATATACATATGTATATGTCATATGCATGTACACATATTATAGGTTTCTGTGTTTTTTTGTAATTGGTAATAGTAATAGGTTTGTTTATTTGTTTATTGTTGTTGTTGTTTGCAAAAAAGTCTTATTTAATATTAAAAAAAAAAATTATGCTACTATCTTGGATTTTGCATGACAACCTGTTTAAAAGCCCCAGCTGAGACACGCGATTTAAGCTCGTGATTACCAAAGGACGTGGTGCCATCTTTCCCTATATACAATTGTAAGCCAGAAGCTAAAAGGAAAAGAAAATCAATATTAATACATACACAAATATATAGATACATACATATTTACAATACTTCAGGAAAAATATATGTATATTAAATTTTTCCCCATCCGATTTTTGAGGGTTACTTTATCGTAAGCTTTGAGTAAAAGAATCTAATTGATAGTATACACAAAAATAATTCCAATGTAAAATTAACACGAAAAAATGTTGATTCAAATCAAGTTAAATTTCTCCATAAATTATACCTTGTTTTAAATTTAGCATTGATTCACATTGATTTGAAAGGAAAACATTTGAAAACTACCTTAAAACAAATTGATTAAAAATTTTTCGTAGTAAAAATCAACTTGCACAATGTTACATGAAATCATGTTTTTTTTTCTATCTTGGACCAGCACTCAGGGGATGCCCCCTATACATCCGATGCATTGTGCTGGAACTAGGAAATTAGGTTATGGGAAGGAGGATAGAGAGAGTAGTGTTTATGGACATTTGATTTGAATTTTCCCTCGTCATACGTGACAATTGGTGTTCTAGATTTACGTCAGCACCTGCCCATGGGGCTTAATCTGACGGTGGTCTTAACACCGAGTAAATTTTTGTAACGATTCACTAGCGCCCCCAGAGCACTGATAAGCAAATGAGCCCGTAGGCCACCTACTTCCAGAGTTGGGTAGCAAATCATGTATAGTTATCCCTGATTCTATAATGCACCTTGTTCGAGCTGTCATGACTCTTGTCACATCAGAATGTTTTTACGTCAAGACCCATTTAACAGTAATACTGTTGGTTCGAAACACATTCCGGTGACTACTGTCGAATGGCAACAGCACCTAGTAGAGTAAAAGTCATATCATTAATATGCGTCACTCCACACATATTTCCGATTAGACCAAAAACTCCACTCCCCGCGTAACTTTGGGTTACAACCACAGCCACTACGAGTCCTTACCCATACCAGCAAACACTATCCAACTTTCGGGGTAGACACGAAATACTCGCAAGGAGTATATCAGTCCTTAAACCCGTACTTATTGTTGGAAGTGTGGGGCCAAGCTGGTCCCGTAGTGCTAGATTCGAATCAAACTGGTGTTAACCAGTCCTTCATCAATCTCTAGTGAGATTTCGAAGAGTCGCCTCTTCTGTCATTTTCGAACCTCAGGGAGGAACAAGGTAATGCTGCACCTTGAGCTAGGCACCGCGGGGTCGCTCAGACACCCGTAGGTTCCAGAATACTTGATTCACAAGTTTCCAGAACCCCCCTGCGGGTCGTCATACGTGACAGGAGAGATCTCGGCAGGGAGTTTGTTGCACATACGCGATGTTCGCCCGAAAAATGAGTTTTCCCTGTAGTGCGTAGTGCGGTTCGCTGCCAAGTTGACCACAAATGGATGCGCTCTTAATGATGAACGCGTCGTGAGCGTGAATGACCGGGTTTCGGGAACAAGTTCCCTGATTTCATCAGATCACATCCCATTATAGTAACGATAGAACAACGCAACGCACCCCACGTTGCGACGATGCTCAAGAGAGTTAATAGAGTTGGCTACCCTACTGTCTCCTATGAGTTTCTTCGCTCGCTCCTGGTCGAGTAACTTCAAAATAGTCTTTGAAGCACCGGCCCAAACATGAGTGTTGTATTCCATTTTCGGTCGGATGTAGGCGGTATAAATAGTGAAGAGATCAGATGGGGTGAAGTATGTCTTGCACCGTCTTAAAAAACCGAGGCACTTGAATGCTTCTTTTGAGACCTGAAAATGTGCTCAGTCCATCGAACATCGCACTGAATTTTCATGCCAAGAACATCAAGAGCTTCTGATTCCTCGATGTTTATACCGCCCATAATTACAGATGACGCAGCGTCATCGGGCATGCGTCGATGTGTAAGCATGCTGCATTGGGTCTTTTTAGCATTGAAATCGACCCTGTTTGACTGACCCCATTGCGATATTTTCATGAGGTCACAATTCAATGAGTCACTCATATTCTGCCTCTGCGAAGTGATCATCGTCGATGTTGGCCTACGACTAAATGAATATGAGTGAGAAAGGCTGCTGTCATCTGCGAAAGAGTGGATAGGGTTGGAAGTTTGACATAGGTGGTCATTGAGGAAGACTAGAAATAGGGTAGGAGAAAGAGTGGAGCCTTGCGGTACCCCTGAATTTATCTTGTACTCGTTAGATGAGATCCCGTCTATAACAACTCCTATAGCGTGATCCCTGAGAAAACTCCATATAAATCGAGAGAAGATATCACCGACACCAAAAGCAATAAGTTTGGACAGAAGTGCCCCATGCCACACTCTATCAAATGCTTTAGAAATATCCAGAGCCACGACTTTACTTTCGCCGAACTGGTGAATAGAATTACACCATTTTTCCGAGAGGAAGGCTAATAAGTCCCCCGTAGAGCGCAATTGACGGAAGCCGTATTGATGGTCGTTCAGTAAATTGTTATACTCTAAGTATTTCATTAGGTGAAAGTTCACCATACTTTCCATCACTTTGGAAATCGCGGAACAGATTGCGATTGGGCGGTAATTTTCAGGTTTGCTTGCCTCACCCTTTTTTGGGATCGGCGTTACATTTGCAACCTTCCAGCACGATGGGAATTGACCTGTATAGTACAGAGTGCTGAAAAGGATTGCCAAAGGACGTGATAACGTCGAAGAACACTGCTTCAGGACCAGTGCAGGAATTCCATCCGGCCCAGGAGACTTGGGTATGTTGAGGTTCGATAAACTTTTAACTGCACGAGCTCGAAAGTATATCTTTGGCATAGTTACGGATACACGCTCGGGTGCGGGCAGTGGTTGATTGCTTTCCGGCAGGTGAGAACTACCTGCAAACATTTCAGCTAGGAGGTTAGCCGTTTCAACCGGGTCAGTGAATATTTGATCATCCTTCAAAAGAGCCGGAATAGAAGAACTAGCATTTTCCTTCATTCTTTTTACGAAAGACCAAAAGCTTTTACTGCCCCGTTGGTAAGAACTTTGGTGCGAATACGCTGCTCGTACAAAGCTTTTTCACGTCTTAGCAGTTTGGCACACGAAGATCTCGCCCTTTTGCGCATCGCATCAGTATCCGCGTTTTTGTCATTCCGCCAGATACTAAATGCTTCCTCTCTGGATCTGACTGCAAGTCTACACGTCTGATTAAACCATGACTTCGGTCTGGGTTTAATCGAAATTTGCTTCGATGGTATGAAAATTTTCATACCGAGCAATATTATATTTTCAATCATTTCTGCCATGGCATTGACGTCATTGTCAAGGAAGCAGAGCTTCCAATTGAAATGCTGAAAGAAATCGTTGAGCTCAGCCCAACGTGCCTTTTCAAAAATATATTTTAAGCGTTTCGTAGCTGGTCGTGAAACGTTAAGAAGTTCTGCAAACGAAAAGGAGGCAGAAATGGTGCAATGATCCGAATTTTTGAGAGGTACGCTAATGTTCATTTCATACTTGTCAGGGTGTGAAGTGAGAAAAAGTTCGAGGGTGTTGTGTTGGTGCCCGTCAACACACGAAATATGTGTTGGTTCATTCACTAATTGCGCAAGGTCGTTGTACGCTGCGAATAGCTCAACATATTGGCCTTCTGGAGTCGTATGGCTCTAATGGCGGAGCCACGATAAATTATGGACATTGAAATCACCAGCAATAACGATTTCACTGTTCGGATAATTTTCGAGGATCTCCGATATAGTGTCGGAAAGGGCATCGAAGTTGTATATAGTTTTATCCCTTTCCATATTTGGGCTTCTGTAAAGAAACCCGAAGTGCAAAAGATGTGCCCTGATTTAAAATTTTTTTTTTTTCAATTCATTAATTTTATTTATCAATTCTGTCGTGTACAAATTAATATTAGGATAACCTTGCGAAGCCTCTATGGCTTGTCTGCAGGTATAATTAACATAAAATGCAATACAAAAATAATAAATATAGAGTAAGCGTGTCTATAAAATGTAATTTCAAAATTTTTTTCCTGGCTCTCACATTAGTACTTCTTTCGAGAGCGTCATTGGGTATCGTATTAAAAATTGTAGGTAGCATGACGGGTAGGGTGCATCTACCGTATTCGTTCCGAATTTTTTGACCACGGTATTTCCCCTCAACATTTCTTCTAGTTTGATGGGTATGATCTATTTTTTGCAAATACCTGCTGTCCTTGTAAAATTCTATGGCAAGTGTCGTTCGGTATATGTTTAGCACATTTAAGACATGCCTATCTTTTGCATAATTATTTCCATCGCGTGTTGTTCTGTTTGCAATTGTGCTCTGTTGTCGAATATGATTTGGTAGACTTTGGTTTTGGTGCGAAAATGGTCTTATTAGTTTAAGAATTTTATTTTGAATTTGTTGAAGTTTGCCACAGTGTGACGACTTTCCCCACGCAGTTATCTCATGTCGAAGATGCGGTTCCACGAAAGAAAAATAAGCTTGTCTCATTACCTTATTACTTGAGCAGTAACTCAATTGGTGTATCATATATGATGCTTTTCTTAGTTTTTTACGTACTTCTCCAATATGTATATTCCATTTGAAGTTATGGTCAATATGTACACCTAAATACTTGTATAACCCATAGACAGCTAAATTTGGGATCATTTGTGCCTAAGGATTGCTGGCACTGGTACACAACTTCATTGCGTGGGTGATACCCAGGTATGTGAAAATCCTGTGGATCAGCATCCTCAGACACCTCGGTTTCACTTAAGGCGAAAACATCCGGCCGATGGAGACAAATGTGAGCATATACAGAGTATGTTACAGAAGTCAATTCTGAAACGACCTGTCAAAATTCAAGATTTTCGTAAAGATTATAGAATAAATATAAAATTAACATTGAATCGGGTAAAATTAACATTCTGAAATGTTAAATAATAAAAAAATTAAATAATAAATAAGAAATTTTAAATTAGCTTGAAACTACTTTAAGGCGTTTTATTCTCTTTTTATACTGGTAATTCTCAAAGACTTTTTGGAAGTTTTTATATAAACATGTGAGACTTCTTAGCTGTTTCAAGATTTTGCTTGAATGTCGACTAATGACGAAACGAAATGTACATGTAGACTAGCTTAACCATACAACGAACATAAATAAATAATCGTAATTTATTCTGACTCGTGCTAAATTTAATATTAATATCAATTTGCTGTTAAATTAACAATAAAATCATGTTATTTCATCATTTTGTTTTATTTCTATACAAGTTTGATTCAGCAGGAAGTGTCACGTTAAACTTAATTTAATATTAAATCGCTCGCGCTTATATGTACATATATTAAATCAAATTCTAAAGAGAAACCTTGTTGTTTCTATATTATTGAAAAACCATGTTGATTTATCATTATGCACCTTTGATGCAAAATCATTAAATTTTCCACAAAATAGGTCTGTTCCATTTTTTATTAAATAAAGTGATAAATATGCACAAATATATGTGCTTACATTTTCAAATTAGTTTAAAAAATCTTTTTTAAATTTTTCAATAAAAACTTTTGTCGTTTTTGTTTGCAAATTTTCTGATTAATTTCTTAGTATCATATATAAATAAAAAACAGCCGATAATTTAGTTCTAGACCGAACTTACACAAAGAAAAAGTTCGTGCAACATTGTACAGAAAATTAAAAATTTTACTCTCTAATTTTATTTCAAAATTGTTAATAATTGCTGCACGTTTTTGGGTAAATATAGAGGATTCCGTCTTACACGTAGTTCATCTCTTTTTATATGATTATAATTTTTAAATTGTGCTTTTCCCGAGATATGATGATATTCTCAAAAAGTATTTTTTTCTAAAAGCAAACTCAACAACTGAGGAGGAAAGCATATATATATATATATATCTAGATGAGAAGAAAAATCTAAAAATAGAAATATGTATGTGTTATAAAAAAAAGTAAACTAATGGATTGTTATGTTTTTGTTTATAAATGATTGGTTTTTTGTTCGGTATTCAACTTCAATTCTCGATTGATTAGTTGAATTTTGAACATAAGAATCTTGATTTTGTAGTCAAAAATTGGGAAGAGTCCACTGCTGAGCTAAGTAAGCATTAGCGAAATAGTACTATATGGATATGCTTTCCTCCTCAATTTTTGAGTTTGCTTTTATATAAAAAAATTCTTTATGAGAATACCATAAAGTATGTAATAATACATTCACATATTTTTTCGGGAAAAAGCACAATTTTAAAATTAGAATCATATATAAATAAAATAAATTTGTGCGAGTTCGGGCAATTTTGTTATGCACCTGCAACATACCTAATATATATGACCATGTACAATTACAAATCTACACACATGCATACATTCGTAAAAACACAATAATTTGGCTTATACATGTTATTTAGAGAAACCCCAAATAATTTTTAACTAAATCATGAAATAAAATTAAGTATTATTTGTTCATTGCATTTTTGGGAAACTTTTAATTTTACTTCTGTATTTTTGCTTTGTTATTTTCAATGTTTATTATAAACCAGCTGATTGCTTGTTCTTCACGCCCAAACTAGCCCGAAGAAAAAGTACGGGCGTTCTCGTGCGTGAAGAACAAGAATATTACTCTCTCAAAACCTCTCTCATTTACCCAATTTTTGCGTAAGAAAACGCCCAATTTAGAGTAAACGAACACACTATTATTACATACAGTAAAAATAGAAGGTCAAATAAAAAGAAGAATTAATATAATTAATTTCAATTTAGTAACTTATTCGATCTTCATCTACTTCTCGATTCTCTCAGTTAAATCTTGGAAAAGTGAAACTTACAAATTTTAGGTCCAATAAAATCTCGAATTTCGGAAGATATGGCAAAATTAAAAGTAATTTTTTTTTACTTACTTTCTGCGGTTTCCTCTAATTGATCCAAATTTGTATCCTTCAGAATCTCATCAATCAAGGAATTTGGATTAACTCTAGTTTCCTCTACACGATCTGAGACTCGAGGACCATCGTCTAGTGGGCCTTTTTTACGTTTTTCGGCGGTATTTTTCAAGCGATCCAAAGATCCAGTTTCACTTATAACTAAAGAGCCAGAACTGGGATTCCTAAGACAAGGTTAGCATAGATTGTAGTTCCAAAGTTGTTTTTTTTTTGTTTTTGTTTCAGCAAAAAACAGTTGTTTTTTAGTGAACAGCAATTCATAACCAGTAATTCAAAGTGGTTTCAGATTTAACATTTAATCAAATGTTAAAAAATGTTTGAAAGAAGAAAGAGCAAAAATTTAAAGAAAAATTATATATTTATTTAGTTGACAAGTTTTCTTTTTTTAAATAAATTAACAAAATGAAAACAATTAAAGGACATTTTTCATACGTTTTTCTTTTTCTTTTTTTTCTTTCTAAAAACAATTAAAATAAAGAAAAATTAATTGAGAAAAGCTTACAATTGTTAGGAGGTGCTCGTGGAATGATGAGGTAAAAAGTTTATTTAAAGTGAATAAAATTTAAGGGGGACCACTACATAGTCTTATTAGTTGCAAATTAGTATGATTAGTATTTTACTGTGATTGGGATGAAACAAACAATTGACAGGACATAAGAAATATAGAAAAAATAACAACATTTTATACAACCATCAAAGCAGTTCAATACATACAGACATACATAAATACAAAATCATTTAAATATAAATAGAATGTACTTTATATACTAAATGTAAAATTTATTTAAAAAAAAGCGACATGCTACTTTTAAGGCCAGTGGTATTTGGATTCAACGAAAAAAATAAAAAGAATAACGCAAACAAAAAAAATGTTTATAATTTATTTTGATTCCAATCCTAAGCAAAATATAAATAAAATTAACTGAAAGGCTAAAAATTCTGAGAGTAAAACAAATAAGGACCACATTTACATCTCGCACAAAACGGCGCAATTTTTCATTTAAAATTGCTTCGAACTCTTGTCTCTTTTACATTTAAATATTTTTTAAGCATTTATTTTTGTTAAAATTTCAAACAATAAGGATATGTTGTTCAAGTAGCATGTTCTGCCGCTATTATGCTATTAAAAGTCCTTTTAAATAATACAGGGTGGGGCAAAAGTCACCATGGGTTTTAAAAATTTAATTACTTTTTCGCTTTTATATTTAAAAATTTAATTTTTTTCAGGTTATATACATAACAGTTACAGAACAAATAATGGAGAGATTCGCAACGGAACAAAGAACCAGAATAATACAATTTTATTAATTAAATAGGCTATCAATGAGCGTGGTGATGGTCGAAGTAGTCTGCACGTTGACTATAAAACGAAAAATTTTCCTGGGTTCAATGCCAGTTTCAGTCTCATAAAAACATCTCGCATTTTTCCTTATATGTATTTGTGTGCCTTTGTGTTAGTTGTTGTCGGAAAGTTTCAGCGGTGCAGGCATAGTCACTGGTCACTGAACATTAACGGCTTCAGCTGTATCCAATCCACAGGCACATCAGAACGCCCTTCTTCGTCGGCATTGTGTAGCACCGGCGAATTAAAATATGCTACTAAAAACGAAGCCTCAAAATTTAATACGTCTCCTTGACGCTACAACACTGCTATAAAACAAATAACATGCAAAAGCATAGTTGTAAGATAGTAAAGCTTCACTAACTATCCCTTTCCTCTAGTTCCAGCACAATGCACCGCATGTGTAGTTGTCATCTCCTAAGTGCCGGTGAAAAATAAAAAAACCAGAGAAAATTTATTCCTTTTGAGTGGCTTTATTAATAAGCAGAACTGTAGGTTTCTGAAAATCGTAGAACCATTCATCAACGACAATTGCACCCAATTAGGTGTGGCATTACTTCTGAAAATATCCTTGGGCCTTGGGTTAATGATAGAACATTTTTTACGGTTTAATTTGAAAACAGACCTCAGATATGGTTTCAGCAGGATGAACAAACTGGCCGCACTGCCCGAGACACAATGGCAAGTTTGAGTAAAATTTTTGGAGAGGGATTAATTTCCAGAAATTCGGAAAATAATTGGCCAGCGCCTTCGACTTATTTGTCAACACAAAACTATTTTCTTTGGGGCCATTGGAAGAAGTGAGTATGATTGAACAAGACCGAAACAATTCTACAACTTAAGACAAACATTGCTGCAGAAATTCGAGCGCTACAGCCACAAACTTTGAAAGATGTCATAGAAAATGCTCTCAACCGATCCTATAATTGCGAAGCTGTAACGGGAATCTTTTAAGTGGCATTATTTTTTAATAATTTGTGTACAAAATTTCCATTTTGTATATTTCTAATCCGAAAAAATATATATAAACGAAAAAGTTATTAAATTTTTAAACCTCATGCTGGCTTTTCGCCCACCCTGTATTCAAAGAGACACAAATGCAACTTTCATAGTATGAAATTATTTCCACAAAAAAGTACTTCTTTCAGAAAGCTACTTTTTAGGTAACGTACTTTTCGCAAATATACCTTTGGAAAGTGAACCCCTTTAAAAATAATTAAGTATTACTAGAACGACCAGAAGAAGCTTAACATTATATTTATTAAAAAAAAGTGGCACAGAGGAGGTAATTTTTAGAACGTAGATATATCTCTCATTTACTTCAATAACGTCATAATCCAAAAAATACACTTTATATTGCATAAACATTCATAGAAATAGTTTCAGAACTCACCTCGTGACAGATGATTATTATTTCATTTCCCCATTAAGAGGCATGTAAATTGAAAACTTTAAGTACGTTTTTTACAAAACTAGTTTTTTTTGAATTACGACGTTGTTGGAGTAAATGTGCTATAAAATAAAGTTTTTGCATAATAAAATATGAAAATTCAGTTTTTGAAAAAATTGCTTCCGATTTCTTTTCTACACGGCTCACTATGAAACAAAAAGTTGCATGCAAAAGTTGCGGCATTTAATGCAAGGTGTAAATATTTTATACGGTAAAATAACTCGCAGGTACTGCATTTTGCACTTTACCGAAACTTTAGTATTCGCAGAAATTGAAAAAATTACTCTGGTGCTATAATTACCGAAACTTGTATTTGTAACAATAAAATACGATTTCGTATTTCATGTGAAACGTTTTTTTTTTTGTTGATTTCGTACACACATACTACATCTGTAAATGGCTAAAGAAAACCCCTTGAAAATTTCTGAAATGTTAACTCAAGAAAAGCATGCATTTTCCTATTAAAAACAACATTCTCACTTAAGAATCGAACAAATCAGCAAAAAGCAATTGAAATTAGAAAAGAAAAAAATCTCAAGCAAAATTACAGGAAATCAACTTCAACGTTCGTCCTTCAAAGTAATACTGAAAATAAATTGAAAAAGAAACGAAACGAAACAAAAAGGAAATCAGGAAAAGCAAAAAAATAAAAATAATTTTGCAAAATATTTGATGCAACATTTGAATGGTACATAAACGCACATAGTAATGCTGGGTCGCCTTATAAGGTGATGATGAGCAGCAGCAGATGAAAGCGGTGAAAGCGTAGCTGCACCACCAGCACCAGCACACATGCTCGATGTAACGCCCGAACTAGCAATAATATCGCTTGCCATTAAAGAGGCAGCTGAGGGATTCGAACGTATACTACAAGCATCTGTGGGACTGGCTGCTAAAGAATTTAAAGCGGCTTCACCCAAACGAGGGCTATTCCCACAGCTATTGTTATTTAAAACAAATATACAGCCACTACTAGCGGCCGCAGCTGCAGATGTTACATTAGTTGCGGTAACAATGCCTAAACAACTCCCACCACCACTGGCAGGGGAGCCTACTAACGCTTGCTGTTGTTGACTCTGCTGCTGTTGTTGTTGCTGACTAGCGGCTGTGAATGATGAACATGATGATGAGGCCGGCGGCAGGCCATCCACAGTATCTATTGATGTACATTGAAATGTTATAACATTGTTACTACCACTACTACTGCTGTGGCTACCGTTCGATGACGATGACGAAGAGTGAGTCGATTTAATACTACCCAATGTGCCATAAGGTGAATTTGATGAGTTCATTAAGACACTATTGCTCATTGAGCCCGATGAGGCATTTAAAGCAATCGAAGATATTTGACGATTGCTTCCATCTAATAAACGTCTGGGTACACCACTAAAATTACGGCTGCTGCATTTTTATAAATTTTTTTGAGACGTTTCAAAATATTTCAATTCCGTTTTAATGAAGCATTAAGAAAAGCAAAAATTCGTTGAAATAAATGGGGTGAAATAGTACATGTAAATGCAAAAAATTTATTTTTTTTACACAGAAAATAAACAAAAAATAATTTATTTATAAAAACTCCTAATAAAAAAGTTAAAACAAATAATTTACTAAAGATTTTTATAAAAAGCTTTCCGATAGTAAGAATTTCTTAACGTTTCCAATGGCATATAAGTGGCTGTATGTATGTGTGTGCGTGTGTGTTTCAACCAAATATAATTAATTTATTGCAAATGAATGTGACTGCACGTTTTTTTTATTTAATATATTTTATTTTTCAAACAATTGAAGAAAATATTGGCTTGAACAATGATTTTATTATAAACAATTAAAAATTAATTTTATTGCAAGAGTACCTTAAAGGAAATCATATGACACTTTATTGAAAAACGTAGTCTTTTTAAAATTAGACTGCTTTTAGATTGATAAATTTTTCTTGAAGCAATTTCTTTTCAATTCTAGAGTTTCTAGCCACAGACCAATGTATATTTATTAGGTCTATGCAGCTCTACAACAATGAGCAACACAAAAACAACAGGCATTTTGTTTGTGCAAATTAACTTTGGGATGTCAAAAAATTACTACTCTTTCAAAAATAAACACGCAGTGGCTACAATAGCAAGAAAAACATTAATTTCATTTATGTATACCTTAATTGCTTTTGCAATCCTCTCTCAAAATAAAGAAATGAGTTACATTGTTAGTTGCGCGCTCTCTTAAATTAAACAAATGAGTAAAATGTAAACAAATTTTGACAGTCAAGTATAAAATACTTGTAAAATACATGACGAGTTGCACAGACCTAATAAATAGACCTTAGCACAGACAGCCAGCTCCGGCAATTTCAAAAAAATTACATGGAGCCAGCAACAACTCAAAGACTGAGAATAAAATGTCAGAAGAAAATTGAATTCTCTTCTTTCCCCGCTCTCCTATAAACTCAGACTTGCTTGAAGAAAAATTGCCCAAACTAAAACCACATTTATCGACCATTTGACTGACAAAATTGTATTTAAGATTTGAAATATAATATATATTCAAAACATTGAACAAAAATTTTTGTTGTGATTTTTGTGTGTTTATATACATATTTAGTAATTCTCATTTATTTTTCTGAGACTTTTTTTATCTTTCTATCTGCTTTTGCAAGTTTTTTGTTTATAGCACTGTTGCAGTGCATCTGATGTCAAACAGACGTATTCATTTTTAAAGTTTTTTTTTAGTAGCCATTTTTAGTAATTAGTTGACTTCGCTGCTGTTACACAATACCGACTAAAGGGGGCGCTCTGACGTGCCTGTGGATTTGTATCAGCTGAAGTCGGTACTGTCCTGTGACCTCTAAAACCTTCCGACAAAAACTGACACAAGACACAGTAATGCACATCAGAAAAAAAAGCGAAATGATTTTATAACTTAGTCCGAAATTGAGCTCGAACGCAGGATCTAGAGTTTAGTAGTCCTCGTGCAGACTACTTCAGCCATCGCCACCCTCAGCCAACAACACACGTAACGACCCAATGTCCGCCCTACGCAATCCATACAGCCTTACTCTCTCTCCTGTTAAGAACACACTTTGTTTCTACAATCTCCAAGCCGGACTTTAAATTGAAATATACAATGTCATTGCGGACATCTCAGTGGATATAGAATATTGTAATTGGCATTTTAACTATTTTTATATTTGATGTTTTTATATTTGCACTTGCTTTTTACTTGCAAATTTCGATTCGTATAAAAGTAGAATTCAAGATCTTTCATATGGAAAAAATTCATCCAAATGTATGGAACGGTTCCCAAGATATGAACGTGCACTTAACCTTTAAAAATAGGTTAACAACTCCGAAATTTTTCAAGATGGAACAATGAAATTCGGTACGTTAGCAGAGTGGGATTTTACAATAAAATTAGTATTGATATTAAACAAAATGGATTTCATTATATACACAAGTTTTGACAACAAAAGTAATTTTTGATTATACTATATGTGTGTTAACTATAAGAAAAATTTGTTTAAATTGAAAAATGACATTTAAAATGTAAATTGTCCCTTTTAATTATATTAATAAAAACCAATTTTACAAAAACTATCACTTTTTTCAAACTGTGGAACATTTAGCACTTTCTTTTGTCTGCTACTGGCAACCCTTAGTATAACTATAAATATTAATCTAAAAAAGAATTTATAGCATTTCTTAGTTACAATGAAATGAAATTTATGTGTATGTGGAGTTGGTAGATAAATATACATAAGTACTAGCGTATGTAACAAGGGACTATACTCGTAGTTGTTGCAGAATGTACGAATCTGAATAAAAGTTTTTCTCGATAATTGCTAAACTTTGGCTAGCTAAAAGCAAATAAATTGCTAAGTTATGTGAGTTGTGGTGTTGTTGCATAAGGATGTAAGCAAAACAAGTGTAAAGTACGGCACAAATTTCATTGTCACTCAATAAAGTAAAGACAAATTGGTTTTTATACTTTTCAAATTCAATGTACGTATACAATGCACAATAAAAGTTAAATTTAGTTTGCAAGTGTTATCTACACTATGCTGCAAGATCTATTGTTTAATTTTTTTTTGCATCTTTTACTTTTACACAAGTGCCATCACATGCCAAGGTGGACTAAAAAAAAAGAGACGACTCTACAAGGACAATAGTATGTCAAGGATTTATTACATACATATGTATATTCAATGTGTACACATGATACTTCTCTTTTTGTACAATGATTTTTCACTGTATGTAATTGATATTGAAATGTAGAAAATATTATGACAACCGGCGGTCACTGTGTAATTCGAAACGAAAAGAAATTTATTCGAATTTGTATATTATTTATATTTTTCCTTCGATTCGAATTACAGAATAACCGCCTGTGTGGGCACAAATTGCGGCATTCGATATCGAACGAAATTCCAATATATTTCAATAGAATATGGCTGAAATTTCGATTTGTATCGAATGCCTAATTTTCTGCCCTGTGTTAATTTTCGATATAAATTTTTAAAATACATAGAAAGTGTAGAGTAAATAAGAAGACATTTCTACTACAAGCCTTTTAGAGTTTGTTATCTTAAAAATAAAAAAAAAATTCCTTGTAAATAATATAAAATAATACACTGTAATTTAGTAATAACAAAGCACAAAATTCATACCAAAACCAAATCGAGATTTTAAAAATAAAAAACAATTTAAGATGAAAAAAAATAACTTAAAAAAAACTGCATTACATTCGTTTGCTTTGAAGCGATAGTTTTAGATGAATATGAATTAAATAATTAGAAATTAAAACGAAACCATAGCAAAAATACAATTAAATAATTTTAAAAATGAATGATTGGAATTATGTACCCAAAAACCAAAACCCTTTAGTTTGAGTTCAATATGTATTCGTGTTATTCGTAGAGATGTCTGATTAGTCGGTTATTTAATGTTGTTCTAAAATTTTAACTAATAACATACTTTTAACTTCTTCTAGTGAGTTGTGGTTCTAGGTTCGATTTGTAGACGATCGATCTCTGACCTATGTATTTCACTACAACTAGTAAAAAACTTCGTTACTATACTCGCTAGCCCCGCTAAAATATAGTTGTATAGAAGCAATAGGTGATACTGATGGTATATGAATAGTTAGCGTGTTGGCTCTGCAAGCAGTTCGATGGCTGGTGCGGTCAAGTCAAAAAATTTTCCATAATAAATAATAAAGAACCTTAGCTTAAAAATAATGCGTAAAAATTAACATCAAAATATGTCAAAACTTTGCTTCATAATAATTACGCAACTGCTGAGTTGTGAATTGAGTTCTACCTTCCTATCACCTGCCTATTCTCTATAATATCCCTCTCTCTATCTAGTTCCAGTGCAATGCATTGCATATGTAGGGGATATCCCCTGAGCAAGAAAAAAAACAAAAAAGAAAAGTCGGCTATTTACATGGATATACTACTGTTCAAAAGAAAAGGTGACTTGTAAATTTTTTTTTGAAAAGTATTTATTTATTGATCAATATCCATTTTGTTCCCTTCAAAGTAATCACCTTCCGATATAATACACTTATGCCAACGCTTCTTCCAATCCTCGAACCACTTCTGCAATGCGCTTTTCAGTATGACCACCAGCTCGTTCTTCGATTCTGACTTTTTCTCTTTATCGGCGAATAAGGTGGTTCAGGCATGATTAGGGTGCCGTTTTTGGCCAAAAAATAACGAACAAGCATTGATGTGTGAGCTGGTGCATTATTGTGATGCAGAATCCATAATTTTTTTCAACAATTTCGATCGTTTGAGCCTTTTTGCTTCGCACAAACGTTGCATAACTTCTTTGTAGTATTCCTTATTAAGCGTACGACCTCATGATGCACCACGCCATTTTAATTGAAGAAAATAAAATTTACCTTTTCTTTTGAACAGACCTCGTATATATGTATAAGACTACATGGTTGCCTCAATAGCCTAGTGCAAGAGAATTATCTGGAAATACGAGTTCGATTCTCGCCTAGACCCTGGTTGTTTCTGCAGACAAGTAGTGAGGGCTTCGTAGAGTTTGTGGTTGCGTTCTTTAAAAAAAAACAATTTCTTCTACTGCTCATCATCTCAGTGCTAACCTTGTTAAAAGGAGTATTTTCTAAAGTTTTATTATAGTTGAACAAAAATGAATTGGATACAAAACGATGTACTAAAAGCCGAAATTTTTCAACAACAATAAGTCTTCTTATGATTTACTACTCAACTTGGTTGATTTTGATTCCAACATTTCAAATGTAAAACAGAGGTTAAAGTTTTTTCCGTCAAATATTCGCCAAGTCTGCAGCTTTATAATTGTTTTTCTTTTTTCGATGGTAACATTTATATGACCACAGTTGCCATATTTTCAGTAGAAAATATGGCATCTTCAAATGCTTGAACCTTTCTTAAACATTTACCGGTAAGACAAACCTGCCGGTAACTTATCCAAAACTCTTATGTTAAAGTTAACTTGTAAAAATAACAAAAGAAATATTTATCTGTCCGATAGCATCCTAACTTTAACTGTAAGTTACTGGCAAGTTGTAACAACGGCCCAAGTAATTTTTCATTTCTTCAAACCTGCAGTTGACTTAAACGTTTAATAAACTTTTAGTGATTCTAAATTTGTTTGTACTTCTCAAATCTAATATTGTTGGAAGTTTATTTATGTATATGCTGGTCTTGCCCTCACATCTCTTACTACTATGTACAAAATTGTGGTAATCACAGGCGGTAAGTAAAAATAAGTGATTAAAATGAGAGTGTTAAACTGTGATTTTCTTTTATGTGTTAGGAAAAAGAGACAGGTAGTGAAAGTTTGTTTCCTATCTACTTGTTATTATTCACTTATAAAAAAAAGAGGAGTTATGAGCAATAAAAGCAGTATCTAGGAGATTTGAGAGGCTTTTTTGATTATTGTTGACTGATGATGTAACTTAGGTTTTTGCTTGATATATGTATGTAATATTAGAAGAATTAACTCTACGAACCTCAGTACGTCATAGGCAGCGTTATTGGAATGTGGTCTTATATGCGTCGTAGGGTTTGACTCCTCTGAACTGTATTGTTGTGTAAGACCCAAAGATTGCCGCAGTGGTGTGGAGCTCTTCATGAGAGAGCGACGATAGGCTCTCTCAAATGGTGTTCTTGACATAAATGAGCCGTCATTGGCTAAAACAAGTTTACCCAAACGATCTTGAGAGTAGAGTTCACTTAAAGAATTATGCGAATGATGATTTTGAACGCCGTCAACACAATCATGATTGTTTACTCTGGCAGCAGTACAAGTGGGCGTAGCGGTATTTTCGGCTGATTGTGTGCCAATAGAAAATTGTGTTTTTCTGGCCGAGGTAGGTGTCAGAAATGGATCGGTTTGTATGCGATCAGTTACCAAATCTGGTATGGTGCCCATAGACCTCATCTTTTGTATGGGATAATGTATATGATTGCCAGTTGGATTGTTCAGCAGAGGCATAGGACTTTCATCGTTGCCTATGAATTTGGCGTTGCCCACCTTAAAGTTTTTAATGTAAAGTTTTCCCGAATTGGATGAGGAAGTAGAGTTTTTTCTTTGTTGCATATTAAAACGATGTTTCTCTTGTAAATTTTGTTCTCTTATCATTTGGAACTCTGCTTTAATTTGTTCCTCAGAATAATTATCGAAACAAAGGTTATTTAATGACTTCATCTTGGGCATTTGTATTCGTTCACGTTCAGCCAACCATTTTAAACGCCTCGGAGAATTCCGATCCAATTCTTGCGAGGCCTTATGGAATTCCATTTCTAATATAGACAGATTCTCCATGGACTTGATTTTCGTTACGCGCGGTGTGTGGAAATTTTCATCTAGACCGGAGTCATCCGCCGTTTCACTTTCGCTATCTCGTTCTCCACTAACATACAAATCTGAATCACGTGAACACGATCTACTGTTGACACTGCGATAGGTGGGTGAAGGTGTGTTCAAAAATTTCATATTGTATAAAGAATTTGATGATAGCGGAGGTGGCGAAGGCATTTCATTTGAAGGCGTGCGAAAATCTTCCACACCAAGTTCTTCTCTTACGGAAGAATTGGGAGTTTGAAACATGAATTCTTCATTCTCGTCAATATTTATCACACTTTTGGTCACACTTGCTTCCACTTGTTGTACCAAAGCAGTAGCTTTATCACTTTGTGAATTGTGGTATATTAAAGCGGGTATATGCAATTTCATGGCATTTATAGCTTTTTGATTAAGTCTATTCAGAAGAGAAACGGATTTGCTGAATCTGATTTATTTTGTGTTTTGTTATTTTAAAATATTTTTATTTGTTTTTTTTTTAATTTTGTGCGTTTTACAAATTTATTTCAATTTGAAGGGTCAATGCAGTGGGGAGAGGTGGTGAATATTTTTATTTTTAGCCGTTTACCATATAGTGAGGAATAATTTTTTTAATTGAAAAGATTTACAAATTGTTTTAAATTAAAGAAAACAAAATAAAATGTAAAAGAAAAAAAAAACAAATTTAAAATTAGCATAATATTGAAGAAATAAATAAAATTATAAAATACGTTAGTGGTAAAAAAATAACCAGGTATGTGATGGAAAACCATTGTCTGTTTTTTAATATCTTTTTAAATTATGGATTTCAACAAGGCGAGTTCATACCAGTTAAACTTACTAGTACAAGAACAACGAAAAATTATTGTACGTTGTTAAAATAATACCTATAATTTGACATCACACAGTGATATAGTCGTTCAGCTGGGCTAGTAAGTTCACTTGTTATGAATTCGCCTTGGATTTCCAAATGCAAACAAAAAGTATATATACGAGTATATACATATGTATATTATATAAATATATATATATATGTATATTGTAGCACAATTCATCATTAATTTTATCAACTGAAAAGAAAATTATTTGTATTTGGATCAAAAATTTCCGAAATTTCCGAAATTCAGCAAATCTCTGCAAAATATTAATTTTTAAAACGTCAGTTTTCCATCACATACAAGTAAATAACTAAAACTATTTTAATTAAACTTAAGATTAGTTAGTTTTCTTTATTATATAATAGAAAATTCCACCAGAAGCTAATGTAAATTAAGAAGTTTTTCCAATATTAAATTGAATTGAATTATTTGACTTGTTAAACAATATTATTTTGAATAATTAAATTTTAGTTTACAATTTATATACGAGTATATAATTTTACTTAATTAACACAATTAGAAAGAAGGTGCATATTTTAGAACCTTCGTTCTTTGAAAATTATTTAAAACTTTCCAAAAAAAGAAAATAATTAAAATCGATCTCAAATATTATTTGTACATATGTAACAATCTAATATACAGATCATTACTTAAAACAATCGTATTCAAATAAACTTCAAATGTGTAGTAAAAAAATGAATGATGCTGTCAAGGAGAATTGATAGCCACGTGCTGGTTGTCAGCTGTTTCAATGTTTTGTAATGCATTTGGAAATTGACAGTAAAAAAAGGAAGATTGAATTTTTCTTTTCAATTGCACTGCATTTTACGCTGCGCCTCTGTGTGCTGGAGTCCGCATCGTTCGGCGGCCTATCGGAGATGTGGCTCAGGGAGCTGAGCGCATTCATCAGGGGCAGCGGCTGGTTGTCGCGTTAGCACCACCAAATTCCATGGACCGTCGGTTTCCTCGGT
This sequence comes from Dexiosoma caninum, assembly GCA_963924685.1. Lineage (NCBI taxonomy): Eukaryota > Metazoa > Arthropoda > Insecta > Diptera > Tachinidae > Dexiosoma > Dexiosoma caninum. The sequence goes on along the minus strand of OZ004727.1, from coordinate 22,768,777 downwards.
TCCTACTGCTATCTTCCCACCCTATCGCATCCCCGTCTAGTGTAGCAATTCTCTTCCGACCTATTCTATCCTATCCTATCATCTAATCTACTCTAACCCCTTCTCTTCTTCTTAGCAGGTATCACAACGGGACCATGATGAATTGAACACAAGTGTGCTTAATTCATTTATACAGTAAAAATCGGGAACGTCACGGGATCAGCAAAAATAATTCATTATAAGAAAAGTTCGTAATAATAATGGTTAATAAAAAGAACTTTTAATTACATATGTCCGTACTACGTAGGACAACTATGTACATTTGTATGGAAAAGATTTACGAAATGTACTGCCTGTAAAAATTAGTTCTTTACAAGCGGAGATTCGTTATAAATAAGTTCGCTATAACGAAGGTTTTTGGTAAGAAAATGGCGACGATTGTCGATACTTTGGAGAATTCGTTATGACCGAGTTCAGTATAAGCGAGTTTTACTGTAATTTGTATATTTTAACATATAAAAAATCAAAAACATATTTATTCGTTCACACAAGCAAATGTTTACGAAAAAATTAAAAGGGTTTTGTTTGCCTTGCACATTCGCTATGAAGTTGTGTACCAGTGCCAGCAACAAGAGGTCACAAATTATTCTAAATTTAACAGCTTATAAGTTAAATTAAAATTCTGATCACAATTCTATATCGAAGTTCAAACGCGGGAATGTAAAAATATCGGTATATCGTGTTGAACTTTCTAACTCCATATCAAGAATTCTTAAGTGTTATCTGAACAGCGAAATTTCTGTGGCTAATTTCAATGTTCACAGCTCATTCTGGCTACGTCATTCGAGCCACAAAACTACACAATGTCAATATGCTGAATTGTTCGGGTGCATAAACATCTTGGCGGCAACATATATTCCTTGTATTGAAGTGCACGGACATAATGCCCTCGATGTCACACCCTCAATAGTATGATATATAAATATAAACGCACTTTTCAGTAATTTGGACTATCTCCTATTCATTCTCCGGCCTTCGTAGCGCCTCTAGATCAGATACGAGAAGTTTCAAATTAATCTTCGAAAAGACTCCGTTGTATTGATCTCAAGAAATTTGTCCGCCAATTTACTTTGAAATTATGATTTATTGGCAAAAAATGTTCAAAAGTATATTTTTGCGGGAAATATACAGATTTTATTCGATGTAAGCAAATTTCCGCTAAGTGAAGGATAAAGGCTTATTTAAACAGAGAGAAAGTACAAGGTGGGCCAAAAGAAGTCACCCGATGTTGTTTGGCTCTCATTTTCTTTTTAAATGAAAAACTTCGATTCTGTTTTTTGATTATGTTTATCTGAACCTTTAGAATTTTATGGTCAAGTCGAGAAGATGATATCGGCCAAATGGGCGCCGTCGCAATTGATTGCTATACGGGCTCGTTTTATGGTATTTTTCATCACTTCGGCGAGAACTTCGAGCGACAGATTCTCGCAATCGTGTCGAATGTTGTCCTTGAGGGATTCCAGGGTCTCGGGCTTGTTCATGTAAACACGGAACTTCAATAAACCCCACAAAAAAAGTCTGGAACGGTTAAATCGGGCGATCTTGCGGGCCAGTGCAATACGCCAAAACGAAAGATGAGGCGACACGGGAACGTCGCCTTCAGAATATCGGTTGTGGCTCACGCAGTGTGCCATTGCTCCGTCCTGTTGGAACCACATGTCCTTCAGTCCTAATTGCGGCAGAAAAAACTCGGTGAACATGGAACTATAGCGCGCCCCGTCCACTGTTGTCGTTTGACCAGCGGCGTCCTCGAAAACGGGCGCTCCGGGGCCGGCGACTCTTGGCAGCGTCTCGTGTGGTCCCATACTCCTCAAGGTTGGTGGCCAAACGGCGCAGTGTTTGCGAAGTCGGTGTCGGACGACCAGGGATTCGGCGACGGAATTCGCGCTGCGCCAACACCACAGACGAATTGTTACGCAAAAAAATAGACACGACTATTCCGCGTTCTTGGGGAGTGTATCGCTCCATGGCTTGTTCACTTGTATTCTACATCTGTCTAGTTCACAAATGTCAAAACAGATTTGACATTGGCCGCCATTTGCAAAAATAACAGCATCTTCCAATAGGGTGATTTCTTTTGACCCACCTTGTATATAAAGTACCGGCACCCTGTTTCGCTTCCTAATTACCCTTGTCTTCTTCATTGCCCTGAACCACGACAACGCACAGCTTTTTTATGGTTCCGAGGTGATCGGGATTGATTGGTGCCTAAACTCCGACAAAAAAATTATTCTCACACCAGTAATACTACGAATAATCAAAGTTCGACTGTATTTTGAATTTCGTGCTAAACTTGCTTGAATATCATATATATTCTAATAATGATTTTGCCTCGTAGTATGTACAGAGCTTTATTGTTTTTACTAGTAAATCGTTGATTGCTGAATAAAATTGCTCATAAACAATTTAAATATTGTATTTTTGCATAAAACCAAAATTTACAAATATTGTACACATTTTTTGAATTTAAGCCAAAAATCCAATACCGTACATACATGCATACATAAGTGGACTACGTAAAAGAATAGCAGAATTTCATAAATATTTATATGTGTGCACATAAATTCTTATAAAAGTCAAAGGCGTCTTAAATATGGACGTATTTTATAAAAATATATATGTATATGATGGCGACCTTAAACTTTGGCTTTTTTTACATTTCACTATATAAGTATATTCAAATAAAACTTTACAATAGAAGTTAGAAAAATTATGAAAAAAGGAAACAACCATGGAATGGGAAAGTTATAAAATAACATTTGCAATTTAATTAAAGATAACAAAACATTTAACAAGCCAATTATGTCGGTATTTAAATTAATTAAATATTTAAATAGTATTTAAATTATATTATTAATTGACCTTTTTTATTATATTTTTTTTTTTTTTTTTTTTTTTTGCAATATATTTATTAAGCTTGAGGTCTTTTTGTTTTATTTTATTTGGTTTTATTATTCGATATTTCGTTAACAGCTTGTTAACATCATCAGGAATAATAGGAAATTATAATTTTTTTGAAATATAATAAAAAAAATTATTTTATATTTCAAAAAATTATAATTTCCTATTATTCCTGATGATGTTAACAAGCTGTTAACGAAATATCGAATAATAAAACCAAATAAAATAAAAGAAAAAGACCTCAAGCTTAATAAATATATTGCAAAAAATATTTAAATAGTATTTTGTACAAAGAAGTAACACACATACGCAGCGATTCACACCTTTAATTTTTTTTAAATTTACAACTACGAAGATTAAACAATTCTTTAGTACTTGAATTGTGTTCATTTAATTTAACAATTTTGGGGCTTTTGTCGATTTCAGCAACATTGCACAATTATTTTAGTAGCGCTTTAAAGCAATAAAAATAATGTATAAATTTGTTAATGCTGGGCGTGGCTTAAAAGTTGAAATTAGTTTAATTATGGCACTTGCGACCCGTCGACGGCCCACAACATTGTTGGCTCTCAAGAATATAATTCAGGCCATGTTGTGACGATAAAAAAAATTGTAATGATGTACACAACTTGAAAATAAAGCCGAAATAAATTTATTTGTTTTTTTTTTTTTACTTTTTGTTCTTATCATTTCAAAGTTTTGGAGTCGATTGTCTGCGTATTAGCAATGTTCGCTGAAAGCAGCAAATATAACTATAACTATACTAGTACGATGTGCACTAAGCAAGGGATATTTCACACCCTATCGAATAAAATTTTAAATCAATTTCTTTTGGCATTCGATATCGAACGAAATTCGCATATTTTTTTTTTCATCTTGGACCAGCACTCAGGGAATGACCCCTACAGTGCAGTGCCTCTGACGTCAAGGAGATGTATTAAATTTTTTGGAGCTTAGTTTTAGTAACCATTTTTAGTAAATATTTTATTTCGCTGGTGCTACACAATACCGATGAAGAAAGGACGTTTTGATGTGCCTGTGGATTGGATACAGCTGAAGCCGTTACTGTTCAGTGACCAATGACTATGCCTTCGCCACTGACACCTTCCGACAACAATTGCCACAAAGCCACACAAATGCACATCAGAAAAAGTACGTGATTCGGGATTCAATCAAGTTTGAAATTCTTGAAGCAAGCGCATTTTAGACTTGATTCGATCTCAGTTTTTCCTAAATCAAACTCGTGTTCGGCGTATTTAAAGTACTGATTCGGGATTAAATATGCCTAAAATTAAGTATTAAAAACTTATTTTGTAAAAAACGTGAATTGGTGTAACTTACCTCGCACCAACAGAAATGAAATTTCAAAATGATAAGGGTCTATTGACATTTGTTCTTTTCTTGAGATTTTGAATCTCATTTTGCAAAAAGGAAGACTAAAAAAATTTTTCATTCAACAATTTAATTTTTATGCCAGCTGTGTGGCACGTGCAACCGTATTGATGAGACTCAAGATCACTAAAGAGGGAGGTTACAAAAAATCATTAAATATTTGCCCAGTGAAGTCGATTTCTTGATAATTTTATCCTTTTGAGGGAGTACATTTTCACAATTTAAATTCATAGTTAGCAGCTGCAACGTTCTATGGTTACTAGAAGAAAATAAGCCATTTACCCACTGAGGAAAACAAAGTTTATCAATAACAAAAGAAGCATCTGAAAACGCCGCTAAACTTGAATTAAGCCCAAAAATTGTTAAATATTTGTAAAACGATTAAAGTTACAGTCAATTTTAGTTTGATTTTACATAAACACCTAAAAACATATTTTCAATTAATTTTTTTTTACATATACATATGCTATAAATATGTATTAAATTCAGCAATGGTATGAAAATTAATTAGAGAATTTTCAAAACTGTTAAAAAAAAAGTATAAGAAGATGATGGAGGTGGTTGTGGCAGATTAATTGCAAGTTATATTTAATTTTTTGTGTGTAATATTCACAGATAATGGCGCGAGTTTAGTTTTATTAGTAAAATCTGTTTGGTTATTACATGTTTCAATTAGTATGTAGGCATAAAGTTTTCAAAAAAGAAATGTGTTCGAATGATGAAAACTTGTATTTTACGATTCGGCAATTTAAATTTTAATTTCCAAATAAAAATTTGTGTTGTTTAAGAGAAAGTTTTAAACAAAATTTTTGTAATCTTGATAACTTTTGTTTTATCGTAAGCAAAAAAATTTCTTTTTAAAGAAAATTAAATTAAATTTAACTAAATCTACATAGAAAATAATAAAATATGTATTAAAAAAAGAACTGATACGACTTACCTTGCATGTCCCGAATCACCTTCAGAGCTTTGACGAGAATGTTGACTGTGCGAAAAACTACTATAACCGGAACCCTTAGACATCTGGAAATTAAGAAGTAAACATTTTATTGATTATAATTCGTAAGTGCAAGGTAGCAGATTTTATTTGCTACAGAAATTTTAGATTTAATGAAATTTCGGTCTAACGAGCATTAGTTAGCAAAACGAAAAAACTGCAGTAAAACAATACAGCAACCGAACATTTTTTTTTAATTATGAGTACATATTTCATTTTATAATCAAGTTCTCTTTTATTTGACTAATAATTTCTATAAATAATGTGATTATTTTTATAATTTATCTTTTTGCAATTCCAAAGTTGCGTCCTGGATATGCAAAAAATTATAAAATCACGCACTTCAGTTGATTTTTTGCACAAGGGAGACACAGTTTAAACAACCACCCCACAAACGTTGAAATTTCGCGTACAACTTCTTCAAGTTGTGCCAACCGTTGCATCGTCTATGGCTTGCTCTATGACTCTTGTTTTTTTTTTGGATTTTCTTACGACCTGTTCATAGAAACCGAACAAAAATAATCGTTCAATATTTATGTATATTGAAAACAACAATAAAAAAACTCTAATTGTTTTTTTTTTTCAATATAAACTTTCGAAGGATTATTTTCAACTTGGCTTCTATGAACAGGCAATTAATTCAAGATTGAAAGTGTGAAATAGAGAATTTGGCTAGGTTAGCAGGCAGCCAAGTCCCAAGAGAATCAGCTCACTTGGGTCCTCCCGGGTCCCATTGTGTCTATAGGAGAATATAGAATGTACAAATATCTTTTTGTGTTTAATGTTGACTCCTGTCATTCCGCAAAAAAAACTTTTTTCTTTTCATCGATAAAGTATGGTGTTTTCTTTTCTAAAAAGAAACTTGTATCATAAGTGATTTGGCAACATTTTAAACGCTGACCTGATTTTTAAAAAGTATTGCATATTTTATGTTTACAAAACAACAGATGTTTTGGCATAAAACAATAAAGTACAATTATTACATAACAATAAATATAAAATGCAAAAAAATATAATTATCAAGAATTAAAAACAAATTTAATTTTCCAGACACAATAACAAAACCAGCTGTTAATAAACTGCTGCACTCATGCGCCTTTAATTAAAACGACTGTTGAATATGTAAAATTTTTTTTCATGAAAAAAAAAAACGTGTTACACTTTTAAAGTAACACAAAAGAACATACGTGAAAATATGAAAGGCAGAATAAATGCAGAACATTACAAAGAAAAGAAAACACCATTAGACTGCCTTTTGATTGGTAAATTTTTCTTGTGGCAAGTCTGAGTTTGTAGGAGAGCGGGGAAAGAAAAAAGAGCGGCGCATAATTCATTGTACCGAAAAATTACTTCAATTATCTTTTGTTATTTCATTTTCATTCTTTGAGTTGTTGTTTCACTGTTTGGGAATTTTGTGAACTACAATTTTGTTCAGCATAACCGCACAAAAACTGGGCTCATCATTTCACAATCCATACTCATTATTATTAATTTCAGTTTACGCAAGTGAAGTTCGGTTGCCATTCATAATCGAGCCATAAATATGTATAGCGTTCCATGAGTGATGTGCACGCTCACGCAAAATTATACCTACCCAGCAAAAAAAGATATGGAAAAGAAATAGTTAATGATGCATGGGTTTTATTGCAAATGAAATGGTTAAACTTAACTGAAGAACGCATGATTATAACATAGGGTTGTCATTGACGAGCATGTGTTCACATTTAAACGAGTGCTTAGAACCCAGGAATGTTGCATGATTCCGACGCAAGGAACAACAATTAATATGAATTAATCGGTAGATTTGAATGCGTTTTCCATGAGTTCAAAAGTGACAATCTTTTTAACATTTAAGATGGCATTAAAAATTAATTCAGATAAAGAAGTGCTTAAGCAGTCATAAAAATACCATTCATAGTGAACGTATTCACATTTTTCTTTTGCTGTGTAGTTATGTACGCTCATGCGGGAAACATTTTTCTAGCCTCGCAGGACTGAAAAAATTAACAAAAATTTATTTCCCATTTTGTTCAAATTACGAAGGAATTAGGCAATAATTCCATTTAACACACGACAATTATTTATTTTTTAAGATGTTCGTTAGGGGGTTTCAAATCCTAATAATAAAAATGCGTTGAAAAACTTACTTGACTAGTATTACTGGAATTTCTTGAGTGACCCATTTCGAGGCCTGGAACAGTGCCCCCTACAGTTGATAAGCCACTAATTGAAGCGGTAGTGCCGCAATTATTGCTGCCAATAATACCAATGCTGGCGACAGCAACACTACTAGAACCACCGCTGCCACTTCCGCCACCGCCACCACTTCCACCCGTACCACCTATGCCGGCGTAGGGCAGCATTTGTTGTGCATTCGTTAAGGAAACACCTGGCACCAGCGTTGCAGCAGATGATGGTGGGTAGGAAGATGGCAAATGCGTTTGTTGTTGTTGCTGTTGCTGCTGTTGTTGCTGCAATAGCAATGCTTCAGGTGTCAATGTAATGGCCGATTCTGAAGACTCTGAATGGCCAGAATCAGTGACAATAACATATTGAGGATCTGAATCTGCGCAGAAATAATAAAAATATAATATATATAATTAATAAAATGAAGAAACTAAAAAAATAGCAATATTCTCACCATCATCCCTAATTGTGGAAACAGGACGTGCTGTTGTTACCCCTATGCTGGGTAAGGAAGATGAGGTTAATGATGTGGGTGACTGTAAGCCCACACCGGCAGCCGCTATGGCCAAATCGTCTGTGGGAGTTTTCAGTTTATTTTTGTGTAGGACTAAATTTGGTGTAGGACTACATTAAATGAAAAAATGCTTTAGCCTTTATGTACTAAATTTTTAATATATGCATGTATCACCAACTACTTACGCCTTAAATAAAATATCACCACTTAACATTAACATTTTTATTGATAACGTCAACATGGAATTGTCTAAACGATGTCTCGAGTCATAACCTTCCAAGAGAAACCGTCGCGAGGTTAAACCAGCGCCGGCATATTCGGCAAGATTTAAATCAATAAAACCTAATTTGTAATAACTACGACCACCCTTCATCTCCTTGCGTATAGATATACGTAGACAACAGGGATCCAAAACCCCCGTTGAGGCATTCGCTGACATTTTGCACGGAAATTCGAAATTTCGATTCCATTCTACGCGATGATTACGAACTTCTTCCCTAGAAAAAAAATGGAAATAGTAAATATATATCCTTATATGTAACACATAAACATATATTTTGCGCAACTTCACACCAACCTGCTGCTGTATTCTTGAAATGAACCACCATCCAACAAACGTATTTTGGCAAACAACACTTCATTCACGAGCGCCACATTCTCCAAGTCTTGTAATTTTATTTCAACATTGAAACGATACTTTTTCTTTTTCATCATAAAGGCCATAACCGTGGGCACTTAGGCCCTTTACTTCATAAAAGCTTTTTTAAAATTGAAATTTCAAAATATTTAAAATCAACTACTGCTCAATATTAAAAAAAAAGAAAAATATTATATAAAAGAGCTTAAAATATTTTGATGTTTCGGTCTTTAGGCGGAAGATAGCAATTGTGAGAATATTTTTGATGCTTCAAATACTTGTTGTGGTCAGTTTATTTATTTATATTTATTTTCTAGTAGGAAGTTTCTTGCAAAACACTTGGACAACTTAAAAAATTTATTTCAGTTAACGTTTTTTGTTGTTCTTTTTCTTTTTTATTGGTGTTGTTTTTGTTATGTTGCTGTTGCTTTTCGTTAATGGATCAGTGTCGAGTTAGCAGACTTATCTAGTGGAGTTGAGTTGTCTGTTCTATTTGTAGCCACCATATTTTTAGGGTTTAAATAGAAAACATTTCTGTACGTTGTGAAAACAAAAGTAGAGCCATTTTTGCTGTACGTAGCACTGTAAAGATAAAAAAGAAAAATTAATTAATTAAAATATGTACATACATTGTATGTATATTTTTTAAAATGTATCTACTCTCTGAAAGCTCATAAAGCTAACAAAGTATCAAAAGTATTAAAACAAAACAAACTCATTATAATGGAAAAACGTGGATTTTTTTTTTTGAAAGAGGAATATTATTAATTGAATTTTATAAAAATTGTATGTGTCTGTCTGTCTGCTTGCTGTTCTTTTCTTTTAAGGTTATAAAAACTTTTATTGTCTTTATCATAAAAAGCTAAAAGTACACTCGTGGATATATAATTAAGTTAAGGCCTCATTAGTCTCTACTTTCTGTTGCTAAATTTTAATAGTAATTACCCGTAAAGAAGTCATTCTTTAGGACCTACATACTTTTGATCTACTCATATCAATAGCAATAACTGTATATTTTCGACTTCTGAGCATGTTATTAAGAACAAGATTAAGAAAATTAATATGAGAGTGATTTTATTCTACATAATCCATTTATGTTTGCTTATTTATGTATTTCTATTTTATTTATTTAAATTTAGTCAATGGATATAAACCTTACAGACTAATAACAAGGTACTTATGACTATATTGAATTTATGAATTCAGAAAAACAATGATTTTATGCTTTATAACATTATTATTTAGAGAAAAATCAACAAATTCAGACAAATTATTAAATTGTCGGCATAACCTCGTAAAAGGATCAGCCATACGAATACTACGACAAGGTACACTAAATTTAACAGAATTTAACAGAAATTCGGAGCAAATATTACCATTGATAAGGTTTACCATAAAAGACACATTTAACATTGTACGATGACTTTTGACAGTAGGTAGTTTTATTAATGCTAATCTACTCGTATAGGAAGGCAAATTTGTTGAGGAGCTCCATCGAAGGCCACGTAAACAGAATAACAAGAATTGTTTTTGCACAGATTCAATACGAATATTATGAAAGTTGTAGTGAGGATCCCATATGATTAATCCGTATTCTAAAATAGGCCTAACTAGCGACACATACAGCTGTTTCGTAATGTAAGGGTCAGAAAACTCTTTAGCCCAGCATTTTATAAGGGCAAGCACACCTCTAGCTTTATTTACAGCCAAGGTACATACATATGTACATATAAAACATTTGACTTTATTATTTATTTAATCGTAAAACAATTGAAGTAATATAAAATGCAATTCATTTGCATTTCGATTAAAAAAATAAATTAATATATACTCGTATATGATTCTAATTACAAAATTCAATTATTGAGATTTCTTTTATAAAAAATAGTTTATGAGAATATCATAAAGTATGTATGGGGTGCTGATGGCGAGTAGTCAGCGTGTTGGCTCTGCAACCAGAAAGACCCAGGTTCGATTCCCAGCCGGGTCAAATCAGAAAAAAAATTTTTCTGAGTTTTCTGTGCTACAGCACCTTCGTCGGTATTTGAGCAATAAAACGTCGGCGAAGTAAAATAATAAATAAAATGGCTCCATTAGCTTAAAAATAATGCGTCAAAAAACATCAGAGACGCCGCAACTTTGCTTTATAATTTACACGCAACTGCAGAGTTGTACAAGAATTAAGCTCTATCTTTCTACCACTTTCACCACCTGTCTATTTCTTCCCTATCCTTCTCTCTAGTTCCAGTGCAATGCATTGCATATGTAGGGGATAGCACCTGAGCACTGGTCCATAATAAAAAAAAAAAAAAAAAAAAAATAAAATATGTAATAATACATTTCATATATTTGTTTTCGAGAAAAAGCACAATTTTGAATTTAGAATCATATATGTATATAATAATATTTCCCAAATAAATTCACTTATAGAAATTAAATTAAATTAGAATTTTTGTAGAATTGGAACTGCTTTTTATTAATAGCATTAAAGCAAAGCCATAAGCAACTTTTCATAGCTCTATAGGAGCAATAAAAGTTAGTTACATTGCTTTGACTAAAAAATATTAAAAAAGTAGATTTACTTCTTTAGAAGCACTTTTTCACTGGAAACTTATCATCTGTTTCTGACAAACGCAAAAAAAATAAAACATAAGCTTCAACACAAATTAATTGAACAATTTTAACTAACGTACAGCAATTTATTTTGCAGTAGTATCTGAATTTTATTCAGATGTTGAATGTGACTTTATTTTTGATGTATGATGTTTTCTCTTTTAAAGAAAATTTGCCACAAGTATTAAATCCAATTCGGCAATATTTTTAAATATTCACCTGATTACGTTTACAAAAGAACACATGTTTCGCCATAAAACAATAAAGTACAATTGTTCCATAACAATTAATATAAAAACTATATAATTAGCATGAGAGACGAACTAAAAAACAATATTTTTTTTCCAGAATAACTAAAACCCACTTTTAAATTAGTGCAGCACTCATCTCCCTTTAATTAAAATAAGTGTTGAACATGTAGTATATTTTTTTCTTTTTTAGGGGAACATTATGAGAGAAGAACGCATTACACTTTTAAAATAATACATATTTGTCAATAAAGAAATATAAATGGGAGAATAAATGTACAATGTTATTCAGAAAAGAAAACGTCATTTCCACTAATGTGATAAGTTTTGCATCATCCATTGTTTTTTGTATATAATTTAGTGTAATTAATTATAAATTCTAAAACCACAATCACAGATTCCAATGTGTTTCTTACACAATTTATATCAGCTGTATTTTGTTGCCATTTACAATTGCTTAACAAGTTTTTGATTTTCACAAACTGAAACGAAACAGAGTAGAACAGAAAACAACTAAAAACTTGTAGAAATTATTTGCTTCATAACAGAACAGAAATTAAAGACTAAAGCATTAAACATATTGAAGACCGCAGACTACCGACTTCAATATATCGAAATAAAATACACACGTTTATATGAGAACGGTTATTTTTGCGCCAACAAGGCAACACGGCTGCAGGTCTTGCTTTTGTCCTTGTAGTCAAATTAAACTAAGTTCTATTATTGTGTGCCACATAAAAAGTTGCCCATATAAAAACAAATCTGAAATAAGTGAGAACTTAAATGTTTTATTTTGTTAATGAAAAAAAACTACCAGAAACGTATAAGACAATAATTACATTAAAAATTAAGAAGTTTTCATGAATAATAATAAATAATTTTAATTTTTATTATTTTAATAAATAAAATTATTTCATTTAAGTAATTTTATTTTTATAAATGAAAAATATTTTAATGTGGCAATACTGAAAATGTGTTTTCCATGGAACATCTATCAGTTTTCATCTATAGCCGACTATAAGCAACGAATGTCGCCAACTATATTTGTAGTCACTGTAGCTTTTTTTTTTCTTGGACCGGCACTCAGGGGATGACCCCTATACAAGCAATGCATTGTGCCGAAGCTAGGAAATAAGGTTTTGAGAGAAAGGATAGAGGGAGTAGTGTTTATTGACATTCGATTTAAATTTTTCCACGTCAAAAGTGACAGGAAAGATCTCTTCGGGTAGTCCATTCTACTTGTAGCTTGTAGCCTGCTGTCTTGAATGTGTTTCATACATAATTCTGCCTTTAAGCATAAAAATTTTTTTTTCAGTGTGCGGTATTTGCAGAACAGAAATTAAAATTTTTCCTCACATTTGCTCCAGTTATGATTTGAAAAATAAAAAACGTCCTATGATTTGTCATGTATGCAATCAGTCAATCGTTAGATATATCTAAAATCAGCTGGTCATAAGTATGTGCGCATATAAATACATATGTATGTACATATATAATTAAATCATTTGCTATATCTCATAAATTTAAAAACGAAAATATCCGGTTTTCCATTAGGCACAATTTTAAATATTAATAAAACACAGAATATTTGACATATTCAGTTCTATTTTTATTCTAGGTATAGGCGAAATATTAAATATTCAGAATCCATACATACTCCGTTATATGACCATAGCGAACACATTTCCAGCGATCGCATTTTTAGGGTCACTCTTGCGCACATATCGATAGAACAGTTTATATTTTGTGTTGGATATTGTTTCTGAGCTCCTCTAAGGTTGTTGGCTTGTAGTTATAGAACAATGACTTGATATGGAGTCATAAAAAGAAATCCAGTGACTTCATTTGTTGACTCAATTTTATATGGAATGAATGTATTTTTAGAAAATACAGCATAGTGTGGTTCGGGTCATTTTGAATCGATATACTCCCGGCTGCCATATTTTTATCGTTTCGAGTGGAATTGTGTCTATTTGGTACGGTAATATCCAATAGTAAAAATGTGGACGAAAATGTATTCACTCGCACAGCTTTTCGGGTGGCACGATTATAACGGCTAAAAAGTTCTTAAAGTTTCGAACACCAACTTATAATTTCGGTTGTAAATTGTAATTATTTGTATCCATTGTTCATTCGTGTACTTGCCAGCTTTAACAGAAGATTCACAAAAGAATATCAAACTTGGAAATCGTTTTATTAAAGACTGACTTTATGGACATTTTAAATATTTAAGAACATCGTGCTACTTTTGCGACAATGGAAAAAATAAAAGGTGTTTTTCAACTGAAAGGCACTTTAGTTACACTGCTAAAGTGGTCAAAAATATAACGAAAAAAAATATTGTCAACGCTTTAAGCATTGTTAAGAATTCGAATAAAAACAACTGCAAACCTTTCAAGCCAATGGCAGACTTTTTGTAATCAGAATGAGTACAACTGAATTAATTTCTGATATCTTCACAAATTCAATCAAACCACGTTTTAAATATATCAGCCAGAACGATATTAAAGTTTTCCTAAAAATATCGCCAAACACAACCGTGTTCAAATTATGCTATACGATTCGAATTAAAATTTTAAGCAAAAACCTACTAAAATGCGTAGGAATGTTGTTAGATATTCACGTTTTATTGCTCAAATGCCGATGTGTAGTAATTTTTTGTCTGAGCAGGTCTTGAACTGAGGATATTCTGGTTGCAGAGTCAATGCGCTAACTACTCAGCCAACAGCAGGCTGGAAATTCGACTGTTATGTATAAATTTCTTAGAACTTTGTTCCATATTTGTGGTTGATATTCTGAAATATGCCCTTAAATTTTTCTTTTAATTTAAGTTTTGACATTGATTAATATACACAAAAGTTCCTTCTGCTTAATTGTGCTTCTGGGAATTTACACACCTCAAAAATTCATTAGGCCCTACGCATTATAATGACAAAAGATAAATAGTTTTGTGTCTGCCGCAAAGTATGCTTTAATTACATTAACCCAAAAGCATACTTATGGAATTTTTTTTAAATTTTTTTTTTGTAATTTTATATATCTACAGGGTGAGCCAAGTCATCATGGGGTTTAAAAATTTAAAACACCTGGATAATAAATAATCGAAAGATTCAAAAGGGTGGCGATGCTTGAAGTAGTCTGCACGTTGACTACAAAACCAAAAAGTCCTGGGTTCGAGCCCAGTTTCTGACTAAGTCATAAAGACATCTCGCATTTTTTCTGATGTGCATTAATGTGTCTTTGTTTCAGTTGTTGTCGGAAGGTTTCAGTGGCGAACACATAGTCACTGAACAGTACCGGGTTTAGCTGATACCAGAGCGCCCCCCTTTGTCGGTATTGTGTAGCACCAGCCACACTGCCCAAGACACAATGGCACTTTTAAGTAAAATTTTTGGAGAGCGAATAATTTTCATAAACTCGAAAATTAATTGGCCAGCGCGTTTGACAGATTTTGCAGCACTCGAGTATTTTCTTTGAGCTTTTTTATTTTGTGAACAAGCCCGAGACAATCCTCGAACACAAGGCCAACATTGTTGCAGAAATTCCAGCGGTTCGGCCAAAAATTTATGTCATGGAAAATGCTCTAAAACGACTTGGTGACTTTCGGCCCACCCTGTATATAATAAATGTTACTAGTATTAACGTTTCCATTTTTCTAAGTAAAAATGATATTAGCTTAAGTACTTTTAACACGCAAACTACAAATTTAGTTAAGTTGTGCAAATAACTAAAATTATTGCTGCGGAAACATATTGAATATATGCGTCGCAAATGCCTGAATACAGTGACCAAAAGTAGTTTTATTTTCCGGTTAGTGTGAGTTTTTAAAAATGCTAACAAAAAAAATTAATTTAACGATTTTCATTTAATTTTGTGGTTTGGTTAGCCTACATGCTGCAAATTCTTGAAAAGGCTAAGAAATCCACACGTTTATACATATACAAACCCCCAACATGTATTTGCCGCAAATACAAACAAAAGAAACTATGCATCCTTTGAAAAAAAAACCCGTGGGCATACTGGTTCTCTTGGTAACAGTGTGATAGTACCAAGGTCTATAAGAGAATTTGCTTTCCCCTTCATCGCTTTTAATTGAAGCTATTGTGGACGTATGCCCAATGAAACTCATCTCACAAGGAACTATAGAGGATGAATGCTTTCTTTTTCGTTATATATTTTTTTTTAAATTCCAAAAAAAATATTAAAAAAAACTGAAAAATTCTAAAACTAAATTTTATCTCATATTTCCCTCCTAAGGCGTTGTTGTTACGATTGCTGTAGTGTGATTCACTAACTTTTATTACGAGAATCGTATCGTTGAAATAAGTATAACGAAATTTTATCGAATTTGCAATTTGCAATCGCTTCAAGTCAGCTGTTATCGCTACGTTTGCAACAATAATTTATGTGCTGTTTATTTTGTCGATAAGAAAAAAAATTTATATAAATATATGAGAAGAAATATTTTAAATTACATTTTGCTCACATAAAGAAGAATTAAAATATCAAATAAAATAAAAATATTTTTGTTTTGGTTTTAAATACGAAGCATTTATTTGTTTTTACATGTTCCTCTTTGTACTTTTCGTATATTTTCCCAGATATACCATTTGATTTTAATGTTTATCTACCATCGTTAACATTAAGTTCCAGAATCGCACAATCGTTAGTGCAAGCAATCTGAAACGTAGACACATTTAACAATTGGCGTATCGTTAAAAGTTATTGAATCGCATTACTGAAGTAGTTAGCGCATTGAGTACAAAATCAGAGGTATTGGGTTCGAGCTCAGTGTCATATGGCAGTTGTTGTTGGAAGGTTTTTAACAAGGCACCGATCAGTACCGGCGTCCGCTGATACTAATCCACAAGTAATATCAGAGCGCCCTCCTCCCTAATTCATAAAAATGGCTATTAAACAGACTAGTTTCAAAATTGAATGCACCTCCTTGACATCAGACGCGCAAAAGCAGAGTTGTTATGATAATAGGGCTTTCCTCTCTCCACGGCTTCAACACCTGGCATCTCTATCACTATACCTTTCTTATATAACGCACCACGTAGTAATCGCCATTCACTGCCTCGGTGTTACTTTTCTTTATAAAATAAAGTATACAATTTTTTCCTCCTCCTAACGAACAGAATATTGTAAAGAAATTTACTTTAAATCTATTCGATACACATCGTACGCAATACTTTGCTTATTCGATACATAACAAAATAGTATTCGATCTGATAGTTTAAAGTGAAAGTACATAACACGTGTTGCGATCGACAACATGTTACCAACTTCTGTTAAAAAATTTAAGCAGTGTATTTTCATAAACCAAGTTACAACCAACGTTTCCAGCACTTCTAACGGGTAAAAATTGCGTAACTTCAAAGCAAATTCATATGAATTCGCCTTGGGCAACCTTAAACTTTTGAACGCGTTGCTTATATTTTGACACATGACAGCTGCGTTGAAAGGCGAGGTGTGTAAGTTTGCTCTTTTAAACGCGTGAAAAGTATTGCTGTACAAAACCCATCACCGAGTTAACGCGTGTGATGTAGCTTCATATTTACTCATTGTTGAATACTCTCTGCTACCCCCAAGATTTTGTAGCTCTCAATCTAGACAGACGAATTGCTTATAATTAAACGTTTCACTAAACACAATTTTTCAAATAAAAACACTTTTACTTATTTCACATTTCCATAAATATATTAATTTTTACAATTTTTTGTTTTGTTTGTTTGATTTCAATGTCATTAATTATGTGGATGTTCAATTAAGGCCCATCAGTAGCCGTAGCCAACCAACAAACTCACTAATCGACCGTCCATGCACAATGCATTATTTATTATTTGTTACCCCTTGTCTGCCCCTTTTATTTCGATTTGTAATTTCGAATTCCTTTACACTACAACAACCATTTGCTTTTTAAGTACTCAACAATGTAGAATACTTTGTAGTAATAAAGGTCAATGTCAGTTTTATCGTGGATCATGAACGTCATTTACAAATCTGATTTTCTTCTCATGTAAATAATCGGGGTAAGAGTTGCAATGAAAGTTACACAATTGAGTGGAAAAAGTGCAAATCATGTTAATTGTATAGGATTTTTTTAATGTAGGTACAGTCAAAGATTTAAATATTCACACATTTTCAAATATTTGAGAAACTGCGGAATAAAAAACGTTAAAAAAATATTAATAACACTAATTATTTAAGGTTAAGGTCTTTTCAATATATTTAATATTTATTTCAATTCGATATTTCGCTACTCCTTTGTGTAGCTCCTTCAGGAAAATTGGTTTTTGTTAAAAAAAAAAAAAAAAAAAAACAAAAAAACCAATTTTCCTGAAGAAGCTACACAAAGGAGTAGCGAAATATCGAATTGAAATAAATATTAAATATATTGAAAAGACCTTAAGCTTAAATAATTAGTGTTATTAATATAAAAATAGGTCAAAAAATTAGAAAAATAGTTGAAAAAATATCTTAATAATCTAATTCAATGCAATTGCTGCAAAAATATTAACTTCTGTTTTTCGCCCGGCGAAGGAGAAACGACAGGAGGTGAAGCTTAATTAATTATTTTTGCAGCTCTGCTTTCGTACGTTCTTTGTTTATACTCGTAGCAGTGCAGAAGCTTTGGTTCAGTAGCCATATTTATTATTATTTTACTTCGTCGGTGCTACACAAAGACACATTGTAATATAATGGTAAAAGGTTGAGACGGACCCTCTAGCACCGCGACCATCGTCATGTATTGTGCACTCCACAATGTCTATCTATCGAGGGTCTCCTTCTGGGAGAGAGACCGGAAGTCCCAATCCGTAAGTGTTAACTCGTTCGAGAACCTTTTCTTATTCATTATTTCCGGACAGTTGGTGATAAGATGGTCCAGGACCATAGAAACATTAGAAAATTGTTTGCCCTGATGGAGTATTGAACCCACGATCTTCTGCTTGTACACACACACAGGTGGAATGCAGTCTTTCATGTATTTGGAAAATATTTTGTGATTTTTTTGATTCATTGATTTTTTAATTAAACTTTTAGATGTTCTTTTGATTTACAATGTTTACAGTAAATTTAAAAGTAATAAAATTTCATGAACAAAAACTTCTTTGAATTGAGGCGCTGCAACACTGCTATAAACAAAAAACGTGCAAAAGCAGAGTTGCTGAGTGCTGGTCCAATATTAAAAAAAAACGCTATCAAATATTTATTATTTGATAGATTTCAAGTTTAGTTTAACAGACCAATTATGCAGGTATGCTCTGACACTCGCATATCGCATAATATTTGCGTTTGTGACTTAAACTCACAAGAGAGATGATCTGTAAATCACAATCGCAAGAATCTTGGTGAGTTTAAATCGCAACGGTATACGAGTACTGAACTGGACTGATATATTTAGACCAAACCAAACTTTAAGGAAGCAATAAAATTATAAATAAATTAAATTCATAAATATTTCTCTATTCTCTTTCAATCTTCAAGGTTAGTTGAAATTTTTTTTTCCTGAAGATGTAAACCGATGGTTGAAGAAATATCGAAAAAAGAAAAAAAATATAAACAAACTTTAAGCTTGAAAGAGATTATAGAAATATTTATTAAAAGAAGTAAGGTTAAAAAATAAAGATTGAAACAATAAAATAAATTAATAATGTTTTCTTAAAATCTTACTCAGAAGTTTTAATGGTTTCGTAATATTTTTATTAAAAATATTGAATTTATAAAATGTTGTTTTGTTTTTTTAATTTTGTGTTTCTATTGCTGATCTGAATGATCAGTGCTGTCAATAATTTAAAGGAAGTAACCAGTTATTTTTCCAGACTTTTATATTAAAAATTGTAAAAACATCAAATCACAACTCGCAAGCAAACGTGTGAATTCCAAAACATGTAAAATCAAGTTTGGCGATTTGCAACTCACATGCCATTTGAAAATAATGCAAGTGTCAGAACATCTGATGGCTAGCGGACAAAGTTGAGTTTGTGATTGTCAGCAAAGCCCATAAAATTAATTGAAATTTACAACTCCCCGTTGCCAGTAGGCAATTGCCTTCCGCAATAACATATGCAGCTACTGGCAACACAACTGAGGTACGGCAAACATGCTTTTGTAATAGACTCATTATTTTTTTAATAATGAAAAATACTACATGTGGCTGGTATAAACAACAACAGAAGTATAAATAAATTTAAATTACTTCTAATTTGTTTAAAATACTCTCAGCAGCTTTTAAACTTTCTTATACATCATTTTATTCCATGCGAATATTTATCGAAATTTTGCACTAGAAAAACTATTCGCAATAGCACTGAATTGCCCGTACCCCCTATAAATTCAAATTAAACGACTGCAAATTTAACGTTTACAACCTTTATGAAAGCAGAACTGGCAGAAAAAAATATTTAATTTAATTTAAAGGCAACAATTTTTAAATTGACATTTAACATACATACTTGATAGCAATTTGTTAATACAAACAGTTAAACAAATTCTAGTATAAAAAATCTTAATAATTGGACACAATTTGTTAGAAATGTATATTCAAAGAAAATCAAATAAAAACTAATTTATTTGCAGTAAATGAATATTTTGTGGGATATTAAGGAAGACTCAGTTACACACAAAAACTAATATAAACATACACTACGAGTGACTTGAGTAGGACCCTAAATTCTAACATTCTATAGATATGTATATACATTAGACCGTACCTTAAAAAACTCTTGTGCATCTTAAAGGATTTTTGCAAAGCAATTTCGGAAACAAAAAAATTTTTTTACCGGAGTATGGGTTGTCTTTTTAAACTTTTCTTCCATTTGCAGTCGGATGTTAAAGAATGATATATCAATGTTTTTGTAACGAAAGGACCACCGTTTCACCAGGTGCCATTGACCTCAAGTATCCCGTCCTCGTTTTCTAAATGAAGCCTTAAATTTACCATCTCTAACTGACAATAGTCCTTTTCATTACTTAATTTTTGTTCCCATTATTAACTGTGCACACAAGTTTTTTTTGTTATACTTGAAGTAAGCTTTTTTGGTTTGTTTCGTCAAGTATTTTGTGTATAATGAATTATAACGCCACGAGCCTCTGGCCATTCTTATATTATGGATTGTTTTAAATTTGACAATGTTCTAAAGAACTAAAGAAAATTCAATGTTGAGTTATTACACTTTTACAGCAAAAGTTCGATATGTATGTATGTATAAGTTAAAGTCTTTCTGAATTAATGAGTATTCTGGCAAATTCATTTTATTTCTTTCTTCATTCATTTAAAATCTTATTAATTAACATAAACAAATTATTTCATACAACAAAATAATAAATTTTTTATACCATTTCGGATCATTTCTTGGTATTTTTATATTTATATTTTATATTTATATTTGTTTATACTTTGCCTTATTTATACATATAGACATCCATGCATACACATGTTTTTATATACGACTACAGGTAACCCCTTTATAACGCGATACTCGTACAACGGTTTGAGAATTGTAACAAGCCGCGCATAACATATACTCATATTAATCAAAAATAAAGAAATAAAAAAAGGAAACTGAAAGGGGAAATTTATACAATACTCCAGAAAACACAATAGGCGAAATAATAGAAGTTGCTAGATCAATAAGAGGAGATGGTTTTCACGATAAGACTTCACAAGATGTTCAAGAATTATTGACTGAAGATTAAAATGATGAAGCAGGTTTAATTGAAGATGTACAAGATTTAAGAGAGAACCAGAAGTGCTTAGCACCATACAAAGATCTATGTATATAATGACCTATCAAGTACCGAAAGACAATGTAAAATAACAGCTTACTCTCACTTACAAAAGAAAAGGGAATTTCCAAGAACTTATTCAAAATTACCAGTCCTATGCAGTTGTCTTATTTTAAGAACCAAACCCTTTATTTTGTACCAGTTCCTTGGTTGGTCAAGTACGGATTCGCATAGCATGGTATTTTCATGGAACGTATCTTCCGTGTTATACGGGGGTTACTGCATACATATGTATATGGACAAAAAGCAATAGAAACATATGTATTGTATATGGCCGTAAGTATAATGCGTCATTTCTTTTCTGGTAGATTGGTTTTTAAGTATCAAAAAAATTACAGATGTATCTGAAATATTTTGGTATTTGAGTTCATTTTTAAAATTTTATTAAAACATGAACGTATAAATATTTCATTTACGCTTTTTCTTTGATTAAACCAAAGTATATTTATTGAAGTATTTATTGTTCAAAAGAAAAGGTTAATTTCGTTTTCTTCGATTACAATGGCATGGTTCATCATGCGTTCTTGTCAACAGGTCGGACGGTTAATAAGGAATACTAGTAGGAAGTTCTGCAACGTTTGCGTGAAGCAATACGGCTCAAACGATCGGAATTGCGGAAAAAAAATCATGGATTCTGCAACAGCTCACCCATTAATGCTTGTTCGTGATGTTTTGTCCAAAAACAACGCCCTAATCATGCCAACCACCTTATTCACCAGATTTGGCGCCCTGCGACTTTTTTTTTATTAACAAAACTGAAGAGACCAAGGACAGCGTTTTGCCAAAATTGATGAGATAAAGTCGAAATCGAAGAACGAAAAAGCACATTTTAGAAATGCCTCGGGGATTGGAAGAAGTGTATTTTGTTTGTAACGAACTATTTCTTGTCAAAATATTTTGCTGTCAAAAGTATTTGACATTAAGGAAAATGTGCTTGACTGAGTTGGACAATTTTAGCAATATTTTAAAGAATTAAAATTTTTATTTAATATTATAAAAATATTGGTGCCGTTATATTAGATAACGGGTGTTTTTTTAGCTGCATGATTGCTATCGATATCGATAATTATGGTTTGACACCTGAGAATGTCAAACTGTGTTGATATGGCTGTTCATTAAGGTTTGGCAAGACATCATGAATCGCGTGACGACAGAACAACGCTTCCAAATTGTGAAAATTTAAAAGAAAAATAAATCTATTCTCATAGCAATTCGTTCATTTAACGTTTAACATAATCGCTCTAGTAAGCAAGCATTTCGTGCAGTTATTGGCCGTTTTTGCACTAATTTTACTCTTCTCGATTCAAAACCATCAACAAGACAAATAAATATGCTGGCGGCATTATCACTTCTTATTTCTTTCAAATGAGCAAGGCGCTGCCGTTACGGTGAATTTCGAGCACTATCGAGCCAAGCTGAGTGAATTTTTGTTTCCAAAAATTAATCAGCTAACAAGACGCGTCAAATTGACATGCAGCACACTTAACATTCGATTTATTGCAAAATTAATTTGGTCCACTGGCCCCTACTTCGTGCGATTTAGCGCCTTTGCATTACTTTTAATGATCATTGGTTTATGCCCACAAACTCCTGAAGCATTGGCAGCCAATATCAAAGCCAACATTGACGCCATACGGCCAGATTTATTCGACATATACAGGAAATCATATTTACAAAATAAATGCCATGAAACTATCTACCAGATAATAATCATAAATTCTGGATTGTATTACCATTTTAAGTCCTAATGCAGCTATAAAAAAAACACCCTCTACTACAACGACTTGTATGGATACATTTTTGTGGCAATGAAATTAATTTTTTACGGAGACCTTTCTGAGACTAGCGTATGTGTTTGCCTACAGTTAACGTAATAACTTGCGTTATTTTTCATGAGTATTAAATTTCAATAGCTATAAATAGTGTTTAATAGTTTTAAATCTAATTCACCTGTGTTAATTTGACGTTAAATTGACATTTAACACTCAACTAATGCAATAACAACAACAGAGTGCAAGATTACATTGTTAAACACAGCAACAATACAAATTAAATGGGAAATCAGCTGAATCTGAAAAGTATGTGAATGAATTTGTTCACAAATTTTGTTTTCTTTTTATTAATTTCAGCCACATTTATTCGTCTTTGTTTTCATTGGTATGCATAATGTAATTATGCCTGAATAAATCATTAAAACAATTATAAATAATTGTGCATTTTTAAAATACATAAATAATTTATAGTGCGGAAAATGCGATTGTGTCAACTTGACCTTTACCTTGACTAAGATCTTGCTGCGATATTGTTGTTTTCCGCTTTATTTTTGTTGTCGGAATTTGATTATTGTTTGGCTTTTTCGAAATAATTTTGTCAAAAGAGATATTTATCATAAAATGTACATATATAAAAATAAAATATGAACAAGAGCAATGCTCAATACACAAATATTTTGCAATTATTTTTTATCTGGACCAGCACTCAGGAGATCACTCCTACACATGCGAAGTAAATGTGTTCTACAAAAATGAAGAGCTATATGCGACAATATTTGCCAAATAAACCTAAAAAGTGGGGATTTAAATTTCATGTATTATGTGACATTAAAGGATATGCGCACATATTTTAAAATTTATACGGGATAAAATGAAATTCTGCATTCAAAAGAGCCAAATCTTCAAGCATCTGCGAACATTGTAGTAAAGTTAGTTCGTGAAGTACCTACATACATAAGTTCAAAAATTACAAAATATACTTTGATAATTACTATACCACAATACCTATACTTATATACCTTCGAACACTGGGAAGTCTTTCTGTTGGTACAATCAGAGGATACAGCATAAAAAACTGCAAGTTTCCAGGCGAAAAAACCATGATGAAGTTTGACCGAGGTACTAGCACGGAATTCGTAGATAGTGTCTATGGAATTGATGTAACTTCATTTCATGGCAAGATACAAAAGTTGTCAATCTGGTATCGACATACATACATATGTATACTTATATGAACTAAGCCAGCATTTTCCCCTGGTATCGACATACATATGTATATATGAACTAAGCCAGCATTTTCCCAAATTGTGTCAAATGAAAATGTTTCTGTTCGTAGACTTACAATAAAAATATGGGGGCGTAGGTCTATAGGACAGCTCCATGAGCCGCCATAAAATAGCTTTAAAAAGCAGGAAGTGGACAAATAAATTATTTTACCATCTATTAGACGTGACCTGCATCGTCATAATAGCATTAGCCAAGAACAACCAGAAATAAAAAATGTAAGATTAATAGATTTCAAATTGGAAGTAATGGATTAACTATTCAAATATAAAAATTCATCGAAAAATATTTCATTGCGTCGACGACCAAACCTCGAAACTGAGATCCAGAAGAAAAAACGTAAACGGAATTCGCAGATACCGCCTCCCAAAGATGTAGATGGGACTCAACATTGGACCATAGTAAGTAAGAGAGGAAGGTGCAAAATGCCGGGTTGCAGAGGCCAGACTAAGATGTTTTGCTGTAAATGTTAACTAAATTTATGTATTACGACTGCGAAAACTGTTTTTTAAATTATCACAATCAATAAAAATTAATATTTGTATGTTTTTTTAGTTATATCTACATAGTATATATAAAACTTATGAAAACATACTTTTTGTCATTAAAATCGAATTCAGTCTTTTTTGCTTTTATGTATTTTTCACTATGCGGGGAGTGCATAGTGTATCTTAAAAGATACAACGAGTAGTTTCTTATTTTTTTACCGACTTACATATTACATATTTTTTTGGCAAAGATCTGACGGTTAAACAATTTTAAGTAAACAACGACAACACCAGAAACATTTATGGAAAATTTTCTCAGAAACTACCAGGCGCACAGCATTGCATAGAGACTTGCTCTCCTCTCAACTAAAATGATATGAAATAAATAGTGACGTCACTGGCAGTAACATGAATACGGCGGCAAAAAAATTTCACAACAACAGAA
Source organism: Dexiosoma caninum (assembly GCA_963924685.1). Taxonomy (NCBI): domain Eukaryota; kingdom Metazoa; phylum Arthropoda; class Insecta; order Diptera; family Tachinidae; genus Dexiosoma; species Dexiosoma caninum. Next base: position 22,743,468 of record OZ004727.1, on the reverse strand, counting down.
ATGCCATGTGAGAATATCGACCCTTTGGTGCAATACCGAGTAATTCAAAAAATTGTTAACTGAGAAAAATGCATTTGAAGTTTTGAGCCATTTTTTGACAGTATTTTCGTTTACTAAAGTTATTTTTTAGAAGTTTTTAAATAAAGAGGAATGTTGTTTTGTAATGTTTTCTGTTTGTAAATTTCTTGTCATAAAGGCAATATTTCATAATTGCAAATAAATATTGTTGGAAATAGTTGGAGGCAATAAAGACATTTGTAGCTGTAGAATCTGGACAGTTATAGATAGATCATAATCTTTTTTCCTTTAGATATATATTTCCCCAAAGATCATTTCCGCATACCCAGTTAAAAAAATTCAAATTTTGAGTTACTACGGTCTTGCACCAAAGGCTCGATATATCAAAAATAAAATCTACCTACTGCATTTCTTAGCATTATGTGCGCCTGGTATTAAAAATAATAACTGGCAAGAACACAAACAATTTTAAGTAAACAACAACAACACCTTATGCAAAATCTTCTCAGAAAATACCAGGCGTTCAGCATTGTGTAGAAAGTTGCTCTCTTTTCAACTAAAATGATATGAAATAAGTAGTGACGTCACTGGCAGTAACATGAATAAAGCGCCAAAAGAAATTTACAAATACAGAGTTGCCATGTGGGAATATATTCAAAATAAAATCTACCTACTGCATTTCTTAGCATTATGTGCGCCTGGTATTAAAAAAAAATAACTGGCGAGAAAATTTAAACAATTTTAAGTAAGCAAGAACAACAACACCCGGCGCACAGCACTGTTTTTTACTTATATCTACATATATATAAAACTTATGAAAACTTATTTTTTGTCATTAAAATTTAAAGCAGTCCTTGTTTCTCTTATGTATTTTTCTCTATGCGGGGAGTGCATAGTGTATCTTAAAAGATACAACGAGTATTTTCTCAATAAAAATTAAAAAAATATATTTCTATTTTAAATTTAAACGCAGTTATTATTTTTTTACCGGTTTACATATTATATATTATTTTGGCAAAGATCTGAGGATATATGCATTTAAGGGTTCACAGACAATAGAAAATCGTTAGAAAGATCATGAGAAAAAGAGCCGTCATAAAAAGGCAGCTTAACAGATAAAACGAGACTCTCCACTATTGGGTAAAATTAAGCCAATGTTTATAGAAAGGGTGATTCTTTAACAGTTTGATTTTTAAAAATTAAAAAAAAACACTGAAAATTTGTAAAAGTGGATGAAATATTTGTTGGGCTGATAAATGAATGCCCGCCATTTACTTTTTAAAGATTATATCATATAAATGTCAGAATTTCGGGCCGTAGTAATGTTGTCTTCCCAGCTGCAATAGTGGCTGGCACAAAAAATTGTTTTTATTGTTCACAAATTAAAACTATACCAAAAGTAAATCCAAAAAATAGCAAAAATAGGTTTCCCATAAACATCTATACTTTTACATGGCTTGGAGGTTGGGTAACGCCCAAAAAATACAATGAATGTGTGTGTGTGTGTGTACATACATACATACATATGTACATACAAGAGAATGACAAAAAAAATTTTTTTTTTCATTTCAACATATGTATATGAAAACTTTTGTGTACATTTAATCATGCCACAAAAATCAACGTTAATTAAAAGCAGCATCATAGACGTGAACGCTTCATTTATGTTAATGTCAGTTCAGTGTTGGAAGGTGTTTCATTCATGCCATTCCGTGCTACAAAACTCAATTTTGAATAAAATTACAATCATAATGACGACCGCATGTTGGGATCTGTTATCAGCAGTGTGAACAGATTCTTTCATTTTTATTTCAATATTGTTAATATTTGCGAAAAACATCTAATTCAAATTTAGAAACGTTTTTCCTTTAAAAATATCGCCACCCTCAAATTTAGATTTCAACACTGTGTCGGTAGATAAAATCTGTTAAAAAATACAAAATTTAGCTGTTTATATTTTAAAGCTTTTGCTTTATATATTTTAGAGCAGTCAATGGAAGAAAAAAATGTTCTTATTTTGGGTTGTTCATACAATCCCGAGTGCACAGTACGTATAAGTTATTTAGACTATGAAAAATATCCCAAAGTGATCAAGATCAAAAAGTAGCAAAAAATTTAGCTGCCTTTTCTAATATCAACTTAAAGTTTTAATTTCTCTGTAGCTCTTTTTCAAACGTGATTAAAATTTTTGTTATTTCAGAATCTGGTTACACAGGTTACCTTACGTTACCTTTTCATCACAACATGTACATATACGCGTTCATTTGCGGTCATTTTGTTCTCTTTGGATTTTATTCAACATCGAAATACTTGTAGTTGTTGGGAACGAATACTTTGTTTTGCATTTGTATTTTATTCTCCATCAAAATAAGCAACAATGAGCCAAACAGTGATATTAACTTTTTTATATAGATTTCCGTACAGCCCGAAAAAAGTAACCATGACTGTAACAGATAAATATGCTAATATTTGATCGCTCATCAAATATTCACAACTGCTAAAGCAACGGTACTTTATGATCGCAAAACCCAGGGTGGCACAAAAGGAGCTATGTGGTTTAAATGGTTTATAACTTTTTTATTTATGCGATTATTATAATTTTTTTTTCAAATTCAGTATATTATTGGGGAATTTTTTGCTATTAGCTTTGAATAATGATATCCTGTAAGTGATGTCAATTTCCTGCTTCGCACATACATACGTGCTCTTTTTAGCATATTTTCCATAACTTTTCGCAAAATTTCGGGTGTAATGGCCATGATTTTATTTCGAATGCTTCATAATTAATTCTCCAAGTCTTCTTCACAAAATGGTGAAAAAAACAAAGAAAAAATAATAATTAAAAAACTTATAAAGAATTCAAACCATATAGCTCCTTTTCTGCCACCCTAAATCAGGGATGTAAAAGAAAGTATACGATTTCTGCTTAAAGACTAAAAAGAACCTTGTTGATGATTGAATTATATGAGCCCACCTGTATATTTATGTAGGTCGGTTGGTTGGTTCAGGTGATACCTCACTACAAAAAGGGTTCAATTAGCACATAGTGCCGTTTTGATACCACGAAAACTCGCGAAACCCAAAGAGAAACTAAGTAGCTAATGTAAACTGTATTAGTCAGCACTCCTCGCGCAGCTATATCTAGCCGTCCACAACCAAGAACTGCACCCTCGCTGGGAACTTGCCCCCACACTGTTGATATCTGCCAACCTCGAAGCTCCCAGCGTCCTTTGTGTACCCCTATGTCGGTCAGACACATTACATGGAAAACCGATTCCTCACTATCGTCCTCTCCACAGCTTCTGCAGTGTATTCCCACACATTTGAAAGCGATCGGGGTGCCTCCTCAAAGGCTAGTGTCCAGTACAGATCGCACCAAAATGAAAACTGTTGATCCTTGATCTCACATATTGGCATCTGGACCTTTGCATTTTGTGGATGGGATATAACCGTCCCCACACGAGAAAGCTTGTAGGCCATTTCGTTCCCCTCAATATTGCAGTGACCTGGCACCCAAAGTAGAATCACCTGACCATTCCCGCGGACCCGCCTCAGTGGTTCTTTGTACCGCGTGACCAGCTTCGAAGATTGTGTCTTTGAAGTCCAGGCCAGAATTGCCGCTTGGTTGTCAGTAAAGGTCCTAATATTACTTTCGGTGCTTACTCTCACCTCCTCCTCCATGGCTACTTCTATAGCATAGACCTCCGCCTGCAAAACAATGGCACGGGTCGGAAGCTTGTAATTACTAACATCCAGGTACCTGCAGGGTGGTGATGGCACGATGGATGGTAGTCTGCACGTTGACTACAAAACCAAAAACAGACCAAGGTTCAACTCCAGTTTCAGACTAAAATTATATATAAATAAAAATTAAAACATCTCGCATTTTTCTGATGTGCATTAGTGTGGCTTTGTGTGTCAGTTGTTGTCGGAAGCTTTCAGTGTCGAAGGCATAGTCACTGGTCACTGAACAATACCGGCTTCAGCAGATAGCAATCCACAATCACATCAGAACGCCCTCGTTCGTCGGTATTGTGTAGCACCGGCGAAGTAAAATAATAATAAAAATGGCTACTAAACCGAAGCTTCAGCACTGCTACGAGTATAAACAAAGAACGTGCAAAAGCAGAGCTGAAAAATAATTAATTAAGCTTCACCTCCTGTGGTTTCTTCTACTATCCCTTTCCTATAGTTCCAGCACAATGCTTCGCATGTGTAGGAGTCATCTCCTGAGTGCTGGTCCCAGAAAAAAAAAGAAATAAACGCCTGAGCGCACCTTATCATCTAATTGCAAACCATCTGGGTAAAAAATAGATTTCACCGCTGCCGTCGGTTTTGCAATTCCTCCTCCAAGGTATAATGGCATTGCGAACTGGTCTAAAGTCTAGAAACGGCATTCTGTAGTCCATAACTGATGAAAGGCCCTTTGCCAGTTCCTGAAGGATGTAGCACTCACATACGGTCTCGGATGCCACTGTTCCATCTCCCTCGAGTATCTATACATATATGTTTATAAAAAAAAGTGTACACTTTGATGTCACCTATAACTGCGGAAACGGTCCGACCGATTTCAACCAAAATTTCAGGGTATGTTGGGGAAGGTCTATAGATGGTTTGCGCAAAATCGCCCCAGTGTTTCCGGATATATGGCAATTAAATTTTGCTATATATTTCCATACAAATATCAAAAATATGCCCTCCATTTTCCATATTATAATATTTTACTGTCACTTGGAAAGTTAAAAAACCATGATCTTAATGTGTTATGTGTACAATGACATTCGATCTTTCCAATTGGAATCTTGAGCTGAATCTTTTAAGTCGTTGTTTCTATCAACATCTTATTTGTGCGCTGATCATTTGGTTTTTCACTTGCTATACACATGCATTGTAGTATATATCGATCTGAAATTTTCAACACATGTGTCGGGTCAATTCACAAAAGTTTTCGAGCCCTCGGGAAGTGGACAGCAGGGTTACTAAATATGGAAATTTTTTTATTTTTAACGGATTCTTTTGAAATTTTGCATATAAATTGGATTCCGTATCTAGATATACAAAAATTTTGTCATTAAGTGCACAACAGTATTGCCAGGTGCGAGAAATTTTTTTAAATGATTGTTTTGAATATCAAACCGATTTGCATAAAATTTAAAACGTAGGTAGATCAGAGTCTAAAACAACACGTAGGTAATACATTTTTCAAGAAATAGTACTATCAGGGCACGTATGAGTAATATCTGCCTCAACCAAACTACCTGAACGATTTTATTGAAATTTAAAACATGGATATATCTGAGTCGAAAATAACTCATAGGATATACATAAAAGAAATAGGACGGTAAGAAAACGTAGGGGGAAATATATTACTCACCGAAACTATACAACTATAATTACAACTTAAATGATGTTCGTTGCTAAGGGCATCACGGCAGAACTGCTGGATCGATTTCCATAAGTTTTTCTGGATATTGTTTGAAATATTTTGAGGATGGGAAAGAAAAGTTGGGCGTGAGCAAAGCCGCGGGTAAATGCTATTATAGTGTATGTATGTATATAAATATTTTTTTTTAAATAAATACTGGGTGCTGTTAGCTGAGTGGTTAGCGCGTTGGCTCCATAGGCAAAAGATCATGGGTTCAAGGCCAGGAGTCAAAAATTTTTCGGATACATCCGTGACAACTACGACCTTCTTTGTATTGGTATTTGAGCATTAAAAAAGGTGCGTTTAAAATAAAGGCGTTCACATAACTTAACTAATTAACAAAGCGAGCAACTTGAGATTAATAGTGTATACACTATCCCTTTCGAACTAGTTTCAGTGCAATTAATGGCATACGATGATTGACATGGCATGATTGACCGGCGGTCCAAGAAAAATAATTTTTTCCTCTTCTCTCCTATAATTATTTAATCGGACCAACAGTTTTGAAGACGTTTAAAAATTATACACATATGGAGCGCTGCAAGTAGCAATTATAAATTATAAAAAGAAACATGTTTTCTAAAGAAGTACCAGCAAGAAACACTATTCTATGAATATAGAACTGAACTATGTTTATAGTTTAAGTATTCAGTCACAGGTTTAAAATCTCGTCTTCTCTCCTGCAGTAAAACCATTCTTTTCTTTGCAAACCACCAGCCGTGTTCTCCTATAAACAAATGCACCAACAAGTTGAACAGTTTCAGTTGCACATTGTAATGCTTATGGTGGGGTGCCGTCTTTTTAAACTTGAATAAGTTGCACCGCATGACTCTTAAGAGTCTAGTCTGTTTGTTTGCCATTATTGTCTTCTTAAAGTAATAAGTAGGGAACACTTCACTGCTTAAGGTTAACATTGCCTAACTTTGTCTATTAACGAGATATTAAAGGCAAATGAAAAGATAAAACACGGTCAGAACATGCATGCGAATATACACGAATACGAGAGCTAAACTACAAAAGAACTTTCAACATGCAACAATACAATGACCTTGACAAGTCAAGTGTTAAAGGAGGTTCACATTTTTCATTTCTATTTCTCTCCCCTCCTCTCTCTCTCCTTCATTAAAAAAAAAAGAAAAATATTTGGCTGCAGAAATGTTGCCTGCAGCAATATGCCACGCAAGATAAATTGCTGGCGTTCTAAACACACACGTTTAAGAAACTTCACAAAGTTTGTTAAAAAGAAAACGAATCCTTGGTTGGTTTGTTTTCTTGGATAAAAAGGGCTTCTTTTCCTTTCTCCTCGCCGCCTTCTATTTTAACTTCTTGGTTACTTTAATTTTCTGTGCAAGTTGGTTTTAATATAAAAATGATTTTACTAGTTTTCTACTTGTTCATTATGATGTGAACAAGTTTGCCCATGAACTTAATTTTTTCCAATTTTCATGTTTTTTTAGTGGTTTTTCATGGTTCAAAAACAAAAAAAAGTTTTCCCATATATCGTCAATATTTGATTTACCATTTAAACACTGATGATGATGACGGAAAGTTAACACAATTTGTGCTTAGTTGAGGTTTTCAACTTGCTAAATTTAGCCGTAAGTTTACATTAAAAAAATCATATAAGAAGTTTTTTGTGGAAAATTTCATTTCCTACAAGAATTGGTATATTTTTGTGAAAATTTAAAAAAAACATTTTTTTTAGTAGCTTTATTAAGAAAAGACGAAAAGAATATTATTCCAAGCAACTAATAAACTTGAGAGTGAATACTTTTTAAAGAAAATATCTAAATTAGCAACAATTTTAAGTTTGGATCGATTTTCCTTCATCACACATCAAATTTAGTTGACAACACTGTGAGACAGCTTTTTGCGCAGACGCGCTTTAATTATAATTTTTTTTTTTGCCTCCGCGCTCTATAATTTTTATTATTTTAATGTGCTGTGTTTTATGGAAAATATAAAACAAAATCAAAATAATCATTTATTTTAATTTATATGAATTGCTCTACAGGTATACGAGTTGTGTACAAAAAGTAAGGTTAGTTTTCAAATTTCGCGTGCAACGTACATGCGATTATTGATTTTTTGTTGTTGTTGGCTTGGTACACATATCCCGAACATATGTTCACAGTTTCAAGTGCATAGCACACTTATGCAGTTTGTTTTTGACCGATAAAAAGGTTAGACGTGTTTTGTTGTTCTCGGCAATTTGCTATAATTATAAAAAATTTAGCAAAAAATATGCATAAAATTTTTTGTGAAAAATGCAATCAAGTGCTCTAAAAGACTTGAAATATGGACAGTGGCGTACGGCGAATCTGCTCTAGGTAAAAAAAAATGTTTACAAGTGGTACAAACTCTTCCAAGATGGTCGTGAAGATGCCAACGACGAACCTCGCTCTGCACACCCCAGCACATCAACAATAGAATGGTGGATGATGGCAAATCAGTTGGCGTGTGTCATGCAATTTTTTCGGATGTTTTGGGCATGAGATGTGTGTCAGCGAAGTTTGTTTCCAAACTTCTGAATTTTGAATTTTGTTCCCAAAACTTAAAGGACCTACAAAAGGACGGAGATTTGCAACGATTGATGAAATCAAAACTGCACCGCTGGATGAGCTCAAGGCTATATCAAAACGTGCTTACGAAAAGTTCTTTGAGAATTGGAAAAAGCGTTGGCACAAGTGCAATTGTATCTAAGGGGAATTACTTTAAAAGGGGACAATATAAATATTGATGAATAAATAAATATTTTTTATTAAAAATATAAAGAAACCTAATTTTTCGAACACACCTCGTATATAAATGTCATCTTGCTCCCCGACGTTCTATAATTTGAACTCGTAGTGTCAATGTATTTGTTTGTGTTGTTTGCTTTAGTATCACAATGCTTTTGCTATGCGCTTTGCTGTCAATTAAACTCTTGTTAATTTGAAATCTCGTTTATTTAAACTTTTTCTTTGGTCCCTTGAATTTTAAATTACCGAGAGCCGACTGTAGTTGTTAAGCAATATTGCTATCAAAGTAAAGGAAAAACTCTATGGGAAACAAAATTAATTTCTATTTATGTAGAAAGTCGTGCTGCAGATAAGAACAAAAATTATAGAAATTTAATCATGCGGAATTTATGTTAGAAGCTGATCTTTGTTGATCAATAGTGATGGATGGGTACTAAAAAATTACACATTCGCAAACATGGAGAAATTTGAGCACATGAACACCTACGGTGAAAATTAGTTACTATTATCATGAGTTACTGTACATCTAAAGTCTCTATTGTTCAGTTCTTTTGTCAGTCCCTTTTACCTGTAGTGAGGGGTATATCCCGGTTTCTAATATGTTGTTCCTCATACATATGTACTCGTATAATAAATAACTTTTTTAATTTCTTTTCTTAAAAAAACCATGTTTAAAATACAACAAAAATTTCAAATTCCAGCAAACTCTCTACCAGCCACCACCATGCCCCAGCAAAATAGAAAATGAAAGTGTTTTTGCTTTTCCCTCGAAAAGTTTAAAATTTCTGCTGTTGTTTGTTCATTTCCATTTTCAATTTATTGAAGTGTGGGAGAGAATTAATGATGGAATTTTATTTTTTCATATAAATTTCTACCATCATCATCAACCAGAAAAACAAAAACTGCAATTGCATGCGAAAAATCTGTTTTCTTTTTTCTTCTTAAATGTGCATGAGAAATATTTTTATGAATTGTTACTACGATAGAAGCAAAATGATGGCAACGAAAAATTAAATAAATTTAAGCAAAAAAATTATATTTTCGTATTAAGTTTACTCGAGTGTAAAAAGAAACATTCATCAAAAGAAAACTCTTAATATAAATGACAGCTAAATTAATTATATAATAAAAAAATGTAAAACATGAAGTTGCAATCATAGAAGAATTCATATCAAAGATTACATTATTTCTTAATTATTAAAAAGTTAAAGCACAAAATTTAAAAAAAATTATTTTTTCTTAGCCACTGTTCAATAGGTATTTCGTAATTTGTGGCGCTTTGGAACTTGAATTATACAGAATTTTGCTAAAAATGGTTCCGTAACCATGTCAAAGATATACTTTCGTGCTCATGGTGTTAAAAGGCTTTTAGCGGACCGCAACACAAAAACGTTTCCTGGGCCAAATGGAATTCCTGCACTGGTCTCGAAACAGTGTTCTCGACGTTATAACGTCTTTTAGGAATCCTTTTCAGCACTCTGTATCATGCAGGTCAATTCCAATCGTACTGGTAGTTTGCAAATGTTACGCCAATCGCCAAAAAAGGGAGAGGCAAGCAAGCCTGAAAATTACCGCCCAATCGTAATAAAGGGTGTCTGGTAACAGATTTATATTTTCAAACTTATTTAAGTTTTTTATTTAAAAAACGTAATAATTGACACCAAGTTTTATTAAGAGCATTGAACGATAGAATGGAAATGTGGATTTTATTTTTTAAAGATCCTTCAGATTCCTTTTTAAATTTCATGAATAGTCGCTCTTGGAAGTCCCAGTGAGGATGCTCTTTCCGCGGATTTTCACATAACTGCTTTCAAACAGTTTTCGGATCGACTGGGCCCTGGCCGTGGGGCATTCATAGCCGAAGCTGTTGTGCGGAATCTCTGCACCCACGAACGAATTAAATTTACACTCGGTCCATCACTTATTCACCGAATACCGAACTTGGACCAAATTGAGGGTGGCGATGGCACGATGGATGGTAGTCTGCACGTTGACTACACAACCAAAAAACAGACCTGGGTTCAACCCCAGTTTCAGACAAAAAAAAAAAATTTTTAAATAAAAATAAACATCTCGCATTTTTCTGATGTGCATTAGTGTGTCTTTGTGTGTGAGTTGTTGTCGGAAGGTTTCAGTGGCGAAGGCATAGTCACTAGTCCCTGAACAACAGCGGCTTCAGCTGATAGCAATCCACAATCACATCAGAACGCCCTCCTTCGTCGGTATTGTGTACCACCGGCGAAGTAAAATAATAATAAAAATAGCTACTAAACCGAAGCTTCAGCACTGCTACGAGTATAAAAACAAAAGAACGTGCGAAAGCAGAGCTGCAAAATAATTAATTAAGCTTCACCTCCTGTCGTTTCTCCTACTATCCCTTTCCTATAGTTCCCAGCACAATGCTTCGCATGTGTAGGAGTCATCTCCTGAGTGCTGGTCCTAGATAAAAAAAAAAAATTGTCGACGAGCAATTACGTAAGAATCATTACTCTTAAAAAATGTATCCACAGCAAATGCGCGATGCTCACTCGAACATTGCGAAATCGTGACTGACAAATCCGTACAATCGATAATTCCAACGGCGCACCCCTCCCTCCGCACCGTTTATTACTTCTTGAAATAATAGTAATTAAAAATATATATTTGCTACCAGACATCGTGTATATTGCGCGATTTCCAAAGTAATTTAAATTATGGTGAACTTCCACCTAATCAAATATCTAGAGTCTAAGAATTTACTAAAGGACTAAAGGTCAATACGGCCGTAGAGGACGCTTATTGGCCTTCCTTTCGGAGTCCATTCACAATTTTTGTATTTCCTTTTGTTCCAACTTATTGCTTTTGATGTCGGTGATATCTTTTTTTTTTATCTTTGACCAGCACTCAGGAGTTGACCCATGCACATGCGATGCATTATGTTGGAACTAGAGGAAATGCATATTAGGAGAAATAACAGGAGGTAAATTTTCACTATCTTACAACTCTGCTTTTGCACGTTCTTTGTTTTATAGCAGTATTTTAGCGCCTCTGATGTCAAGGAGACGTATTTAACGTTAAAGTTTCGTTTTTAGTAGCCATTTTTAATAATTATTTTACTTCGCGGGTGCTACACAATACAGACGAAGAAGGGTGTTCTGATGTGTCTGTGGATTGGTTACTGTTCAGTGACCAGTGAATATGCCTTCGCCACTGAAACCTTCCGACAACAACTGACATAAAGGCACACAAATACACATCAGAAAAAATTCGAGATGTGTGTATGAAACGGGGCTTCTACCCGGGAAATTTATGGTTTTGTAGTAAACGTGCAGACTACTTCAGCCATCGCCACCCTCACATCTTACGATTTATATTAAGCTTTCACAGGGATCGCGCTATAAGAATTGTTTATAGACGGGATCTCATCTAACGAGTTGAAGATAAATTCTGGGGTACCGCAAGGTTACCTTCTTTCTCCTACCCTATTTCTTATCTTTCTTAATGGCTTCCTATGTCAAACATCCAACCTTATCCTCTCTTTTGCAGTTGACAGTGGCATTTGTCACTCATATTCATTTAGTCGTAGGCCAACATCGACTATGATTGCGGTTGGGCTATAATTGATATTACTGTTTAATAGAGGTCTCACTGTAATTCCAAAGATTAAACTTTTAATTATTATTTTTAAGAGTAAATGTAATTCAGCAGTTTTATTAAACAATTTTGTTTATAGCATTGTGTTTATTCAAGATTTGATCTTTGTATCATTTAAACTTTCAGTATATTTTGTTTGGCTGTAGGCATTTTTGTACGTTTCCCAAATGAAATTGTTTTTATTGTCATTAATGCTCCATTAATCCAATTTGATATGTGAACGTTCAGCCACCAACATGTGTTCTTTACATTTCATTAGCACTTTATCCAATATAAATGCTGACGAAACACATACACATGTATTTGCTAATCAATTCGTTACCCTGCAAATAATATTCGATTACGTGGTCCATTTTAACTGAAATGGACTGGTCACAACATGATCCTATGTAAAGCAGACGTGGACCATGTCATTTAAAACAACAGCTTATTGTTATACGACAAGTGTTCCTATTTTTTTCTTCGTATTTACGATTACTCTCTGAGGTGCTCCATGGAGTGGTTACATCATCTGGGTTAGTCCCATTGGTTATATGGTCCATCCCTAGGACATTGTAATGTTAAATAAACCATGTTTTCTCCATACATATGGGTTAGTCTTGGACTAGTCCTACTCCTCTGTAGACTACACTATACATGCGCGTGTAAATTAGTCATATTATTTGCAGGGTACGACCAAAATTCCATGTTTGCGCACATTATTTTAAATATTCGAAGAAGTATCATTTTACTTTTGTTTTTGGGAATATTTCACACACAGTTTTTTTTTTTTTTATTTAATTGTTTGGGTAATGAAGTCAAGTTATGGGGTGTATTAAATTGCAAAATTTTAAATTGTTTGTGTTAATTCTTTTATTTTCCAGTGAATGAGTTTGAGTTTTAAAACCACATGGATAAAACATGTGAATTTAAAATACTCTTAATGGATTTTTATCCAAGACCTTATTGCGATACACATGTTTGCCTCGTTGTTTATAAATTTTTAAGTTTATTAGAAAATGCTGAATTATTCAGAGAAATAGGTTTGAATGCGATTGACAGAAGAAGAAAAAAGAACGATGTGCTGGATTTTTCTTAATGTAAATAGGTTTTCCGCTTTAGTGGGAACTGTGAGAGATACACAGAAAATATCAAATTTAGTTTTAATAATGAAGATAAATATACAAATTTTCGCTTTTAAATTAATTAATCTCTTTTATTTGGAAAGATGTGTTTTTAAATATTCTATAAGTGCATTGTAAGCACAAAAGTGTATGAGTGAAAGAATTAATTAAAATTTGCAAATTAAAGAAGTAAAATTTTAAAAGTTAAAAAGAGATCTAAAACTTGACGAAACAGTGTCACATCGTGTTTTTTTTGAATGCAAAGTGTGAAAGTCTCTTTGACATAAGAGACGCTTCAACACTGCTATAAACACAGAACGTGCAAAAGTAAAGTTGTAAGATAGTGAAGCTTTACCACCTATCATCACTCTCACTATATATCCCTTTCCTCTAGTTAAAATTTAACGGATATCATGTGTAGGTCCAAGATAAAAAAAAAATTATAAATGCTCAGAATGGTAGAGACTTCATTTTTATGCGACAGCAGAGAGTACACCATGACATGAATTAGAAATAGTCTTGTCTTATAAGAATTTTGATTCTTAAAAAATGTACTGCACGTTACCCTTTTTTTATTAGCAATGTTTACAGTTTTTTATTTCCGTCTAAACTCCTGTACAATTGCTTCATAGTGGAACAAAAAAATTCAAATTTTTTTAAATTAATAGAACAATGTCGGGCAAGAATAAATCAAATCCTAATCAAATCGTGTAAAAAAAGGAATAAAATATTTTTTGAAATCGCATTAAATGAAATTTGTGTAACAACAGAATTAGCTGTATTTTTCAAGTATGTCAAGTGAAATAATAAGTTTCTACTCTAAATCGCGCGAGATCAAAAAATCTTATAATTTTTTCAGTCAAAAGAAATATTGATCTTTCAATACAGTGCAGGAATACAGTGTTGGAAGCCAATATTCAAGCTACCATTAACGCCACACGGCCATATATATTGGAGAAAATAGTCATTAATTCGACTGATCGAATGTACCGCGGGGGACATATGTCCGAAATTATATTTAAAATTATCTACATTTTAATAAAAAAAAATTGCATTCGAACAATATGTTTGTCTTGTATAACCATTTTAAGTTCTCATGGAGATAAAAAAAACATCCGATACCTTGGTTTGGGTTTACATTTTTTATATAGTAAGTGCGCATTAATAGTAGCCCAAATAACATAAAAAGAGTTTATTCCTTTTTAAGTGGGATATAAATAATAAACAAACATACATACATTTGTATAATATTAATAAATAAATAGAAATGACAAAGCAGACTTACCATTTTTTATGCCATTATATTTATGTGCTGTGACAAGCCTAAAAAGAGACAACAAAAAAACCCAAAATGTTATTTATTATTACTGAAAACTTTGTGGAGAGATACATGTGTTTATTCATTGAATTTCTATTATAAATATGTACATATAAAATTATTTTGTAATACTACTTGTTAGAATATTATAGAATATTTTTCCCTTAAGACGGAGCATTAAAATGAAATAAAAATTTTTAAATAATAAATGATAAATTGTAAACATGAGTATAAAAGTCGGTTACATTTTAAAAATATATACATAAATACGTACTATATACATATTTTAATTAAGTGTTTCATGTGAGAAGTTTATAAACATTATGAAATGTTTTAGTTCTGTTCAGCATTTTAAAAATAAAAGTTTATGGCTCCATTACTTATTACAACCGAACTTCAGTTGCGTTGCAACTGGGAGCTCATGATCAATCGTTTATAGTATAACGATATCAAGGAGTTGATAGGAAAACAGTTTTAATAGTGTCTTGATTCGCAATCCTTCTCCGGAATCGGAATCATTATATACCAACTTTCGTAATTAAAAGACTTGTTTCGAAATATTTGCAAATTTAATCAACATATTATGGCTTTCAATATTAATAGAAAAAATTAACACATTTAATGCAATTGCGCAATAAAATAAGCACCTCTAAATGAAGTAAAACAAAAATAAAATACAATCGGTGTCATAACAATCTGTAAAAGAATACCAATCGGAGTTGACACACCAACACCCATTTAGATTTTAGGAAGAAATGTTCTTAATTTTCCTCAGTTCAATTACGAATTACACAATTTCCTAAATATAAATCTACGGCATATTTTTAGGCTTCCGTACAAGCAAAATTTTATTGCATTTATTTACTTGAAATACATATGTATATAGATGCATGTGCAAATATACATATGTATTTATTTTAGCCAAGATATCACTACGCCACTACACTTGCTGAAGGTTTTTGAAAACTTCAAAGAACTTGTACGTATTAAAAGTCATTTACCTTTTAACAAATATTGTGATATCTTATTTAAGTGTCTATCAGATGTTCAAAAGCTTTCGATGTATGTCAGTATCATCACATCATTGAATATAAAATAATAAATTTATTCCATTTAAAAATTGATTCAAAGTACTACAGATAGAAAAAGTAAAACAGTAGTCAATTGACTACATAGAAGGGGATTATGGGACTGAATGATGAAGTAATTTTTTAAAAATAGTTGAGGCATCTCAATTGCAAGCAATGGCATCATGTGGTACAGAAACATTGGAAAACACTTTCGTAAGTGAAAAAGTTTAACAAAAATCGTTTCACTGTTCAAATAACTTTTCTGTTGTAATAAATGTACACCTTAATGCGCGTGTGTATGAAATTAAATAAATATAAATTTTTGCCTGACCACATGATGTTTGTGCAAGCCAAAAACAAATAGTCGAACACATATGGCAACTTAAATAGAATTCATTATAAAGGGTGGTTAAATTTCAAGGGCCGATGTTGATTTTGAATAAAACACAAACTATTTAGGAAATTATTGTAATTTTATTTTATTATGATATATTGGTATTACTCAATTATGTATGGAACAAAATATCGGCCAAATGGGCGCCGCGACCACGGCAACAGTGGATGATAAATTTTCGAAGAAAATCATCTTCAGTGATGAGGCACATTTTCACCTCAGTGGATTCGTCAATAAACAGAATTGCCGCATTTGGGCGAATGAGAATCCAAGAGTGATTGTCGAAACACCAATGCACCCACAAAGAGTGACTGTTTGGTGCGGTTTATGGGCTGGCGGCATCATCGGGCCGTATTTATTCCAAAATGAGGCCGGTCAGGCAGTTACTGTGAATGGTGTTCGCTATCGTGAGATGATAACGAACTTTTTATGGCCCGAATTGGAAGATATGGATGTGGACCATATGTGGTTTCAGCAGGACGGTGCCACTTGCCACACAGCTAACGAAACAATGGCTCTTTTGCGCAACAAATTCAATGGCCGTGTTATCTCACGTAATGGCGATGTCAATTGGCCGCCAAGATCATGTGATTTGACACCATTGGACTTTTTTCTTTGGGGTTATTTGAAAGAAAAGGTGTACGTCGATAAGCCAGCAACAATTCAAGAGCTAAAGGATGAGATAATTCGGCACATTAACGGCATAGAACCTCCATTATGCCTCAGGGTCATCGAAAATTTGGACCATCGGATGGAGGTGTGCCGCCGTGGTCGCGGCGCCCATTTGGCCGATATTTTGTTCCACACATAATTGAGTAATACCAATATATCATAATAAAATAAAATTACAATAATTTCCTAAATAGTTTGTGTTTTATTCAAAATCAACATCGGCCCTTGAAATTTAACCACCCTTTATAACAGTGTAATCTCGATAATTCTGACAATGACAAACTAGGCATTGTCCGAAATAGCGAAATCTGCGGATTACTGAAACAAGAGAAAAGGTAAAAGTAAATGTTTCTAAAAAAGATTTTTATTTTTTTAAATATAAATATAAAATATAAATTGAAGTTGATGTTCAAATTTTGTTTAATTTTTCTCCCCATACGCAATAGCTCTAAAAGCGCTGATTCACTATCCTACACAATCGCACGATTCATTCACAGGGAATATAGAAGTCTGGCCTACTTTAAAAAATAGTTTTAAAATATCATTGTCTCTGCCATGATGCAATTACTAAGGTGGCAGCATTATAGCTTTTACAGGCGTTCATGTATTTGTGCTTTGCGACATAAAATGTCATAAAAAATTTTCACTCGCAATATTTAAGCACAAATAATATAATCTTTTTTAAATAAAATACCGATTGCAATAAAATTACGCAAATTAAATTGCTTATCAATTTTTGTTAATAATAAACACTGTTAAACAAATGTGTTTGTATAAAATGTTGACATTTTATGTCGCAAACTTAATCAGAGAAAAAAATAATCACCTGACGTAATGATGCCACCTGGTTTAATTACATTATGGTGTGTGCCATACTATTATCCAAATAATTAAATTTATACTGCCTTCAGAAAAATTTTTTTTGATTTATAAAAGGTATAGTGATTGAATTGTGTATGGAATTTGTTTATTCAAAATTTTATAAAGAAAAAAAATCTGTCACACAATTTCATGTTTAGTTCACACTATCCTGCTTGATGTGAGATTCGCTTTTAAACGAATGTTCGCTAAAGTAAAGAATTTTCGATATAAAAACATTTGCTAAATTGTCGGAAAATACAAACATTCCCAAAAACAAACTTTTAGCAATGATTTCTAAGAAGTCAACATTCGCTAAATTGATGAATATTTTTAAAATGCGAATGGTATATAAAGAACAAATTTTAACGGTTTTTTTTTATTTTTATGAAGGTGCCTGTGTAGTCAGTGTTGCCTGAGCATTAGACTATAAATCTATAGGTTGCGTATTCGCATCCCGCCTGTTCCTGGGTGTTTTTAAAGCACAAAAAATTTATCTATGAATAAAGAATTTACTATAAAAAAAGAAAGCAAAAAATGAGAGAGTCTCTTTTTATTTATAGCAAATATTTAGGGAATGTCGTTAACAATATTCGATTTTAAGATTGCTTAAGATTCACTATTGATATATAATTAAACTTTCCAAATTGAAACATTGCTGTCACAAACTGAGCGACGGGAGAAGTCTGAGAGTCAATTTTCGTTTCGTTCTCGAAAGTTTTATCCGAGAAACGTTTGCTAATTGTTTGATGGCGATATTACTTTCGTCAGCTGTGGTCCACCGGAATCTTATCTTTTTAGCACACATGTTATATTTGACAGATGGTGAATCAGGCCCTTAAGACTTACGATTTTACAATTCTGCTCTGGTATTTATTTTTGGTACAACTATTGTAAGCGGATAGAGCTACTCATGCTATGCATTTTGCTGGAACTAGCAGTATAGAGGGAGAAGGGATGCATTGTGCTGCAACTAGCAAATTAGGTTATGGGATGGAGGATAGAGGGACTAGTGTTCATGGACATTTGATTTAAATTCTGCGACGTCAAAAGTGACAGGAAACACCTCTTCAGAGGTTTGGTCTACATAAGCGCTGTTCGGCCGGAAAATGAATTCTCTCTGTAATTGTAGTGCCATTCGCTGCCAAATAGACCTCAAATGGATACGCCCTTAATGAAGAACACGTTGTGTACGGGAATAAACGGATTTCGGGAACAAATTCTCTGATTTCATTAGACCACATTCCCTTATAGTAGCGATAGAACAACAAAACACACCCCATACTGTGACGATGCTCAAGAGAGCCAATAGAGTTGGCTACCCTACCGTTCCTAATGATTTTCTGCGCCCTCTCCTGTACACGGTCGAGTAACTTCAAAATAGTCTTTGAAGCACCGGCCCATACAAGAGAGTTGTATTCCAATTTTTGGATATTGTTAACATGTTCTTCTTCAGTTGCGTCATCAGTAATTTAAATTTCGTTATACAACCATTCGTTAGATTCATTAGAATTGTAAATCCCGTATTTTTCGGTTGTCGTCCTGTGAACTCCTCTATTCCTAATCGTAATCGTAAAACATTACTCAAGAATACTTTCATGCACATTATCTAAAGCATTGGAGGCGAAAAAAGCGACATTTTTCAAAGGACGCGATTTTAATGCATCCAAAATATTTGCTGAACCTGATGAAATAAGTGATAGTGAACTTTTGTGATAATTTATTTTAAAAATTCGAATGGCATAAACTGTACATAAGCTGAATAAGATGCAGATCGGCGGGGAAAACAGCACATTTGTGCTCTCTTTCTCCAAGATTACTAACGATTTTAGATGACAGGTTACGTTATCTAGGAGTAACATTATTTTGTTCCACAAATTATTTTCCCTACAAAACGTTTCACTTGTTTTTGACTTTTTCGAGACTGAAGTTACATATGTATGTATGTGTACCATTTAAAAAGTCGAACAAAGTGGGCTTTTATGCAAAAAAAAATTGAGAACAGTTCGCTGTCCGGATAATTGAGGTACAATATAATTGCAATAGCTGGATTATAGAACTTATAATGGGGAGAAATTAATTGTCCGAAATATGGAGATACGGAAATATGTATATACTGTATATGTCTTTAAAATTTTTACCGAAAAAACGAATTTGCTATTTTAACAGCATTTAAAAATAAATGATATTTAAGTACAAAGTCAAAAATACGCCCCGTGTTGCAGCATAGATTTTTTATGGGGACCCTCGTACTTTAGTTCACTAATGTTGCATGAGTTTTACAAACTTGCATTGCAATATGATGTTTAGTGTTGTTATTTTAAAAATTTTGGCCAAGTGCCAGGTGACATAGAGACTCACATTTAAACATTTTTAGCGTCAGGAAAAGAAAGAAGAACAAAAAAATAATAATAACAGCCAACAGTAATTGAACAATGTATCTGTCATATGCAAACAGAATAAAAAAAAATAATAAAAATTTGTTTTGAAATCAATATTTAAGTACCACTACTAACTACACTGCTGCCAACACCACAAAATTTCCGTATTGTGTTTTTATTATTTATTTTAATGTTTTATACACTTGTCTTTACTTTTAGATTATTTGAATTTATATTCCTATACTAAAAAAATAACTACAATATAATAATTCACAAGTGTATATTCTTAAATAAACATTGCGGTGACGTTAACAGGGAATAAATAAATAACGAGCATATCACCCTCGTACTTTAATTTATGCCAGAAACTTCAAAGTGTCTCTTTCTTTAATGTATTGCTGTGTGGCATTATTTTTTTTTTACTTTCTATGTCGTATAAGTTTTTTACTTTTTTCTACTGTCACCACACACACAATATCGCCACCATGACGAACCTAATCACGTCATCAGCTATTGTGAAATTTGTGTTTTTTGATTGTAAAACGTCATTAGTATCATGCCTTTCGAGTGTTGTTATTGTTCATAAAGAGCTACAAGATATTTGTTGAAACAGATCCTCTAAAAACTCATATTGTTATGATGTTGCATTTACGAGCTCAATGAATTGCTTTTAAAATGATCGAGCAAATAGCTTCATAAAACTAATTCAAATTCACAGCTGTGAGGCAGATTGCAAGCAACTTGTGATCAGCTGTTAGAAAGAAACTTGACTCACGCTTCCGCAAACTCTGCACAGCTCTCAATTTAAAAGGATCTTTGACAAACAGTTAGCACGATGCACTTGAGGACAAAACCCCTGATGCAGAAAACTATTATTGAAATTTAAGTGTACTTTAAATGCGGGTTTCCCTTACAAAAGCAAGCATTAACTTTAACGATCGTTTTTGCATAAGGGGCGATTTCTTTAACATATTGAGGAATAGCCGCCAAAAAGACATAGCGTCAGGAACCAAAATTTACTGGGGAGGGTTATTTCTTTTAAATCTTTACACACACAAATCTCTACATACGTCTATATTGTTTGTGCTGTAGAATAGTAACGGCATATTGTACAGCCGTGATATTTTGTGAGATGAGACGGCTGATCGCGAACTATCGATTTTCACCAAAAAATAAAATCCATAATCATGCAGGTTATGGGCCGATATAAAATAAAAGGTGACTTAAACGTCTAGTTGAAAAACGCAGCAACTACACCCCAGCAAAAAATTAAACATTACCATAAAAAGCACTTGCCACATTTTTAATTTTGTGATTGCCAAATTTAATTACTTGATTACTAAATGCATTACACGAAATTATAAAAATCAGAAGTATTAATTGAACTGGTTTTTTTATCTGTATTAGAATGTCTGAAGACATTTTCGAATATAGTTATATAGAAAAAAGTATATAAATTTCTAAATTATTTTAAACAAAAAAAGGAATAGTTCCTTTTTGGAGGAATGAAATATATACCTACATATATATAAACAGTTCCAAAAAATACATATTATTTTAATTTAATTTAAGTTAACAAAAAATATTATTCATTACAAAAATTTATTTTATTTATAAAATCAAAATTAAACTATCTCGATTACAACATTAACATGAAAAAAGTAAATTTAGTTGTAAGAAATTCCTGCTTAAAAAATAACCATTTCACACAATAAAAAAGTAATAACTTCTCAAGAATCGATTATTTTAGTCTCACGCTTTTAAAAATCATTCCATTTTGTAAGTAATTCCAGCAAAAATAATGAATTCAAAACTCGATTACCTTTTTTAAAATATTTTTCCTGGGACGTTACTGATAGAATTTAATACATACAATATACAAAATGCAATAGTGTCTTTCACAAAGTTATAATAATTTCTTGGTTAATCGGAGGTCCGTCAATTTTATTTAATCAGTTTATAATAACAAAATTTTTAATTGATTAGTAAACAGATTATCCTAAATTTGTTATGTCAATTATATATGCATATATTTTTTAAATTTATAATACTTAATTTCGTAAAGAAATCAGTCAAAAGAAATATTATAAATGTGTAAGCTGGCACGTTTTGATGTTTGTTCCACCATCACGAAAACCATCCATAAACCGGATTTGGATAATATTTCGCAGCTAATGTGGCCCAACTAGACGCACGGTAAAATAAATTAGTTTTCAAGATTTATAAATTTTTATTATCGAACAAAAATTTTGTTTTTCAAATATATTTTATGGCTCGATTGCGGATGCGTTGCCAGTTGTCGAATATCGCATTACGGATAGCAACGGCCAACTGAAAATTTTAAATTCCAATTGCTTTTTAGTCCTTTTCCGGCAACTGTAAACTTTTGGTTGCCAACCGGCAGCACAACTGAAGTTCGGTTGCCATCCATAAACGAGCCATTAAATACAAAATATCATAAACGCTTTAGCTCAACTAATCAACTATTCTTGATCCGATCGATAGATATCGTTGTTGAAAATGCATTTCTTTTAATCTTTATTAAATCAATGTCTATTATGCATTTAAATTTTTAATTTGAAAAACACAGTTGAATGCCATACATTTCACTTGAATCGGTTAAATGTTAGATCTTTGATGCATTTTCGAATCATTTAAGTGGCGCAGACCTCTAATTTTCCAGAATCTCTAATGGCTCAGTAGGTAGCGCGTTGGCTCTGCAACCAGAAGGACCGAGGTTCGATTCCCGGCCCGGTCACGTCAACAGTTTTTCTTATGTTTCCGTCGGTATTTGAGCAATAAAAGATGTGCGAAGTAAAATAATAAATAAATTGGCTGTCCTGATCTTATTAAAATTAATGGGTCCAAATTAACATCAGAGACGCCGCAACTATGCCTTTATAACGCGCAAACTATCCAGCCAACAGTACCCAGTACAGTAGAGCAGCTAAAATATAGCTCAAACTTACCGATTTCAGAAATAAATATTTATGACGTTTCAAGCAAGTTTTTTTCCACTAAATTTCGAGGAAATTGATTTCACTAGAAATGCAGGCTACATTGTATTTTCATTTGCAATCTGTATGCAACAAAAGAAATGAAATTGATTTATATTTATTTTTCTTGGCAACAATATAAACGAAATATTTTAGAAAAAAGGAAATTTCCTTAAAACACCTTAAATATTTATTTCAACAAATGTCACAACTAAAAAGTTTCTTAACACAAAAACTCTCTATTGAAATACTCCTACGACGC
This sequence comes from Dexiosoma caninum, assembly GCA_963924685.1. Classification (NCBI taxonomy): domain Eukaryota; kingdom Metazoa; phylum Arthropoda; class Insecta; order Diptera; family Tachinidae; genus Dexiosoma; species Dexiosoma caninum. The sequence continues at coordinate 22,720,597 of OZ004727.1, read as the reverse complement.
ATCTAGAATGCAGCAGTTGTGAAATTGAAGAAAAGCGATAAAATCACAGAGTGTGTGGGCGGGTGGGGAGTCGTGTGGTTTGTGGAAACTAAAAGTTTAAATGAAACTTTTTAAAGGATTTTATAAAAATTTGCACAAAGATGGGCAAATAATATTAAAATGAAGTAATTACAATTAAACTGAAAGTGTTGGGTTACAGCTTTTAATTTCTTTAATATTTAAATTAAAAAAGACAAAAAAAACTGATTACTTTATCATTCTGATAAAGTAATCAAATCTCAAAATTAGTGTTTGTGAATAATTCCAAGTGCCACGCAAACAAAAGAAAAAATTACCTTTAAGACCAATAAAGATACGAAAGGCTTTACAAAAATGAACTTTAAACAAGTATTATGTTATCAGCCAAGATTGATTAAATTCGTATGCATGTGTGTATACAACTCTGCGTGTTTAAATACGGATGTATGTATGTAGTATGTGTACAGTAGAAATGTATTACACCTTTTAGAAGGTGATTTCAATGTTGTATGTGAATATTTGGTGTTAATAAACTTGAACTTAAAAATATATTTTTATTAGGAGCAAACAACAACAAGAAATCATAAAGGTTACTACGTAATAAAAATAATTGGGCGATTCAAGTGGTATTCATAAAGTCATATGATTTAAAATAATAACACCTGTCATAATTTTGTGTCGGCTGATAAAAGGCTGAAGAAGAAAAATCTTAAAAATATTTCATATCAAAATGCCATAAACAATTGAAAAAATTAATAAAATTTAATATTATAAATAATAATTGTTAATATCGTAAATAAGGACTTAATTATCGGGTATGTTCTGTAAACCGAATAAGTAAAAATTTTTCGTTTTTAAAACGAATACGCATACCTAGGTGTTCTGTAAACCGAATTCACATAATTTTGCTCGGTTTAAAATCGAAATCCCGTCGAATGTACTATCTTCCCAATTAATAACTGATGAAACATAAAAAACAATTACCAATTTTTACTTGAAGTCTTAATTTTATTAAATTAAGTCAAATTATATACTCTGTAATAGGTTTTAATACAAAATAATCAGCTTAAAAATATTTCTCCATGTTCTTTTTAAAGTATGCAGATAAAATAGATGGAGATATTGCAAATGTGAAACATTCGTTAATACTGAAAAATTAAAATCTAAAAACTATTTATTATCTTATTTATTTTTGGCAAAGACTAGAATTCTATAACGTGTATTGCTAAATTTGGCAATGCCTTAAATCACCATTAAACGACATATTAAAATACGTACATATCGTGTGATAAATGTAATGTTTAAAACATTATCGTCTGACTTTGCTTTTGTAAAAATTAAAGCGCGTTCTATATTCAACTGACATACCAGCTGATTTCAACTGTGTTAGTTTTTGAATCCATTTCGAAACCAATGTAATAAAACATGTACGTTGTCAAGCAAATATTATAAATCTTCTGTAAAATAGCAATTTTGACAGACACGCACAATTACATGTGAATCACAAAGTTGACAAGTGAGACTTTAAAAAAATGTCGTTTAATGGGGCTTTAGAAATTAAATTCGCAGTATTATTTGGCATTTAGTCTGTTCGCTAAAATTATAAAATTTTGTATTCTTTAACACCAAGTCAGCTGTTGAGTTCTTCGATCAAAAATGTATTTATTTTTCTTGCCCGCCCCAGGGATAACAGCCTGGCTATATAAATTAAATTAAAACTTTGGCAGATGATATGACTTAAATAATTTATTGGACGGCGGCTTGTCGAAAAACGTTCAGTGACTACCAGCCAGATAAGTTACACAAACAATATCTTTTCCACTCGTATGTTTGTAGATGTTGTGATTTTTTTCTTTCTTACTTAGATTATAAAACTGTACACTGTGAACAATTTCTAACCAATGTTTTATTCTTACTTCATTTATAAGAAGCGGCGGTTTGTACATATCATCGCCGGCTCGACTAAATACTTTCAACTATTCGACTCAGACACGTTGACTACAAAACGAAAAATTTTCCTGGGTTCAACTGCAGTTTCAGACTCATAAAAACATCTAGTATTTTTTCTGATGTGCATTTGTGTGTCTTTGTGTCAGTTGTTGTCGCAAACTTTCAGTGGCGAAGGCATAGTCACTGGTCATTGAACAGTAACGGCTTCAGCTGTATCCAATCCACAGGCATATCAGAACGTCCTCCTTCGTTGGTATTGTGTAGCCCCGGCGAAGTAAAATAATTATTAAAAAAAAATGCAATACGTTTCCTTGACATCAGAGACGCTACAACACTGCTATAGAAACAATGAACGTGCAAAAAAGCAGTGTTGTAAGATAGTGAAGCTTCACCTTCTGTCATTTCTCCTACTATCCCTTTCCTCTAGTTCCAGCACAATGCACCGCATACGTAGGGGTCACCTCCTGAGTGCTGGTCCAAGATAAAAAAAAAAACCGACCCAAAGTTTGTTTTGACAGATTGGTACAAATTCGAGTATTGTTGTAGGGATAAAGACACCTGGTACTCAAGCAGCCTTAGTTCAAAATGTCTTATTATTTTATGAGTTTTTCTGTTTGAAGCACAACAGCACTTTTTTTTAACTATTCGAAAGACATTATGACAATATGAATAGCACACCGTTTGATTCACCCAAATAATAAAATAACGTTGTTTAAATCGTTAGGGTAACTATTTCGTTAATAAATCTGTATCTGTTTGTAGTTACAATATTTTTATTGATAAATTAGTTCATAAAACTTGACTTTAAATATTTCACACTACATCGGAATTAATTTATTTATTCATATTTTATGATGTTAAACGATATAAAAAGTAAATTAGACTACCGGTTGGCATTGTTGGCAATTTTTCATTTTCAAAATGCACCGAAACCCAGAGGAGAATGTTTGTTTCTTTGAAGCAATAAAATTAATTTTTTTTAAGGTTTTTCTTGATGCTAATCTAATGACTATAAATATTACTAACCAAATATTTGACGAAATAAGCATAACCACTAAATATTGTGGTTTTTCGTTTAGAGTAGAGAACTATTAATGCATTGAACAAGCGAAAGGATTAATTAAGATTCATACATACATATGTTAAATCCCAAGAATTAGGTACTCAGTGCTGGGGTTGGAAGTCGAAAATTACCACACGACGACCAGCGGTTTGGCGCAGACCTCTATGGTTAATGGGTGTGGAAACGTGTTGGAAGGACCACCTTATTTGGTGGTCGTCTGCTTCGATTACCCTCTACACTGCACGCAGACTTCTTTGTGCAATCGACTAAAAAAAACTTGTGAACGTGTTCTACACTCAAAATATTCTGTAAATAAAGTTATCTGAAATTGCAATTTAATATAAATGAAGCTAAAGTTAAAATCCGGTCTAGTTATTTTTGATTCAAATTTAACGAAAAATTCATTTAATTTCTAATGGTAAAAAATTTAATGACTTAACCTTCGCTCTACCAAAGCTCTTTATATACGTATTGACCCGAAATCCACCGAAATCTGATGTGATTGTGGATTGCTATCAGCTGAAGCCGGTATTGTTCAGTGACCAGTGACTATGCCTAATGCACATCAGAAAAATGCGAGATGTTTATTTTTATTTTAAAATTTTAGTCAGAAAATGGGGTTGAACCCAGGTCTATTTTTTGGTTGTGTAGTAAACGTGCAGACTATCATCCATCGCGCCATCGCCACCCTCAATTACGATTCAATTAAACATAATACGAGTACATCAGAATTTACATGTCCCGATATTTCAGCTGATTTCGTTTCAGAAATATCGGTATGAAAAATATTCCTGCATTTAGGAACAGTAGAGATTTTTTGGTACAACAATAAATACTTCTATATCAAGTGATAATCAAGCCACTACATAACTGCTTCTAAGCAATGCATACGGTATGTATGCTGTTTAGTAGCTGTAACACATTACCTAGTTTTTGCGGGGATCTTCAAATTTTTTTTTTCAAAAAGTTACAAAACCGCCAAACCTAAATTATTTGAGAAGGCCAAATGTTATACCTAACCAAAAACAAAACCGAAGTTCCGTTAAAAAAACGGACTAATTGATTTATTTATTTAGTTTACTGTACCAAGAACTTATGTATATATATTATAAAAAATTACAATTTTGAAAGCAACCGAAAATCCGTGTTATGTGCACTTGGTTTTTTTTAATGAATATCAGAATCAGTTCACATTAAATTGATTAGAATTTTATAGGTTTATTCATTCTAAAATGACTGAACGACATACTTCTTGAATAAACTAAAGTCCGTTACTGTAATAATTTTGTGAGTGTATAGAAACTTAAGACCCAAATATCCTCATGCCTATACACACAAGAGATAAGTGCTGAAATCTTTTATAAATGCGAAAACTAAATTTATGGCTGCCCCAGCCCCTGCCGCTACCGATTTAAAATATGAACACTTACTGATGGGTCAATGACTACACACATTATTGAAGATTTAATAAACAACCCAAAGAATAAAAATAAGTATTGATTTTATTCTGAAGCAATTTAATTTTATTTACGAAAGATACGAGTTATAAGTGAAAAATTTACAGTAATACGTCCAATAACACTGTAGAATATTTTCGCCTTAGACGAGCATTCATATTACAATGGTATTACGTATTTTGTTCATAGAAGTAAATACATTATAAATCTCACAGTACTTAAAATTAATGTGGGAAATCCCCGGATTATACAGGGTTGGGCCAAATTCGACTGACACATTCGAAATGATTATCATTTTCTGATTCTTACTGTTTTTTATTTTATTTTATTTGTTTTTTTTTCAGAAAATAAACAATTTAATAAAATTTTATAATGTCATCCTACTCAATTGTTCTAGAGATTGGATGCGAGAGAAAATGACAACTTTTTGAACGATGTCATAATGACTTCAGAAGCACTTTTTCATTCAATTGGATAGACCGAAGTGCCGAATTTGGGGTACCCAAAATCCTAAAGCACACAAAACGACAACTGCACACCTTTTGAAATATATTAATGGGAACCATGAAGAACAATTTTTTACGTCCGGTAGTTCTCAATAATCCTGACATTCCAGCGAGCTGGAACTATACCTGACAACGGGAGAGCTACAATGGCGATTCTACGAGAATAAGTTAGTCGAAGTTGACCCACCGTATATGTGTTATACGAAATCGGATAAATTGAAAACGCCTTGTACGAACATGGTGTTATAGGAAGGATTACTGTAACTTAATTTTATTTTATCATTGAAATGTTTTGCTAATGAATTCATACTGAAAGTCATAAATATGTTAATTATAAAGTCGATAATATAACACAAATAAATTGTTAATACTTCTTTAGATAACAAAAAAGAGACACACAAAAACATACATATTTAAAGTGCTTAAGTTTTAGAAATTCTTAAAAATAAACTTTTTGGCATTTGGTTTTAAATTTTATTTGTTTTTTAAAGTAAAAAAAGTATTTTTGTCAAGTTAAAAATGAAACACATACACGCGAAGTATTTTATAAAGAAGAGTAATTAGTACGATTTAATATGTGCATTTAATTGGATTTATTTAAAAAAATGTTATCGATTTTAAAAATTATTTCTATTTAAATAAAAATTATTTCCTTTTTCTTTTTTTTTTAATTTATCAAAACCTCTTACAAACTCTTAAGGAAGTAAATCTTTGGTAGGCATTAAAAATAGTTGATGATTTCATTTTCCTAACAACATGCCAGCCCTATTTCTTGAATTTCAATTAACCTAAAATAACAAAATTATATTCTAATTATTATTTCAAATTTGTTCGACAAACTCTTCAAAATATATACACTCGACGACATACAATTATAATTATAAGAACAGAATATCCTGGTTGCTTATGAGTAAAATACAGGGTGACTGATGAATTCCGCTCAGACTTATTTCAAGAATCCAGACTTTTTATTGTGGGCTTATTGTAAATAGTAAGTGTACAAAAAGTAAGCGACAAATGCGGATGAAATGAAACAATCAATTCGAGCGACAATAGCGGCAATTACAGCCTCAACTTTGCGGGCAGTAATGAACATTTTTTGCTAAAATGCCGCACCTGCATCAACGTATCATCAATTATCTGTACGACTAATTAAATTGGGAATCGAACTTAACTCCTTCTGGTTGCAGAACAAGCTGTTTACTCGCCATCAGCAAAATATATTTTCAAACATTTATGTTACACACTGTATATAAAAAAAATATCTACTAAGCATGTTCATAATCGCTATCTCATGGACGATTAAAATTGAAGAGCATTAAACAAAATGAGGCGTGGTTTATAAATTTTTTTTGGTGAAATGGGCACCTACACATGTTTTAGAGGCAATACCACCTTCTTATTTAAAGGAAATTAGTATTGCGAGCGAGACTTGATTGGCACCCACTAACTAATTATATTTCATATGCTCTAATTTTTTGCCCAATGCTGTATAATAACCAGATATATTAGCCCCTTTATGTATGTTTTGCTAATATTAAAACGAAATCAATTTAAATTGGAAAAAGTAGGTCATCGATAGTTCTTAACATTATGAAATCAGTTTATGTTTGTATAGTTCATTTTTGCTAAGGTAAAATTGATTTTATTTAACAAAATTATAGTATAATGGAGAAAATTTCTTTTCTGCCCTTAACAAAACACAAAAAAACAAACATATGCAGCATAATAACCCAGCAGATCTAGTAGTAGTGCGGATTGTGAGTTCATTGTATAAAAATTAAATATTTAATTTCATACTGCTGATATAACGTGAATACATACAATTAAAACGGGGATGGCAAAAGGGACATCATGAAGTGTATTCAATGTCGGTATAAATTTAACAACAGTTTCGCCAAATATAGTGGGTTATCCATTTTACAGCTACAGAAGTAGTTAATTAAAACACACATAAATCTTTGATTTCCATGAAACTTTTATTTTATAATAATTCTTGGACCTTCCCATTATATACGAAATACAATTTAATTTAAATGGCCGCCTCAAGATTGGTTGCAGCAGTCGATCCTTTTGAGGTAGTTTTCGGCCACCTTTGCGCACATTTCGGCGATAGCGTCACGAATGTTGGTTTTCAAATGCTATAAAATGACGAATGTTGGTTTTTGACGTAGCCGTACAAAAAAAGTCTAACGGCGTTAAATCCCATGATCAGAAATCAAAAAGCTGAAAATACGCGTTCTGGAAACTTCTCATGCAATAAAGCCAAAATCTGTGCTGTTTTTTGTGGCTCGTGGCATCGTCTCGTTGACGATGGTTCCGCCGCACTTTCACTAACAGACACAATATTTTCGGCGGTGCGCTAATTGCGATGATGTACAGATCTGACAACGTCTCTCTGAGCCTCTTTTGTTTATTTACTTTGGACCAGCACTCGGGAGATGACCCCTACACATGCGATGGATTGTGCTGGAACTAGAGGAAAGGAATAGTGGGAGAAATGACAGGAATTGAAGCTTTACTATATTGTTTCCAGCAGTGCTGCAGCGCCTCTGATATCAAGGAGATGTCTTAAATTTCTTAAAACTTCGTTTTTAGTAGCCATTTTTAGTAATTATTTTACTTCACCGGTGCTACACCATACCGAGGAAGGAGACCACTCTGATGTGCCTTTGTAATCCTATCAGCTGAAGGCGGTACGGTTCAGTGACCAGTGTGTATGCCCTCACCACTGAAACCTTCCGAGATCAACTGACTCGAAGACACACTAAAGGCTCATTTAGCCAAGCGTAACGTTGATGTAGTTGCATCAAGCCATGATATTTGATAATGTGATAGATATGCTTGCAAATGTCACGTAACGTTGTAATAGAATTCTGTTTTCTACAGACTGAAGACGTTACAGCCATTGGGCTTACGCTGCCGCCACACGTTCCAATTTTGGTTTAAAATTTTTTTACATATACAGCTTCTCAAAATTCATATGTATAGATAGTTGTGACGTTGGTTGAACGCAAGTTTTGAGCGATTTAAAAGCAAATTCATTTATCAAGATGGCTTCGCTGTTCATAAGAATAGATACCAGCTGTTTTCTTGTCCATAATTTGAAACAAAAGTTGTCCAGAGAATTTGAAAGGAAATTCTCATCAAATTTTAAAAGAATGAGTGTATTAGTAAAAGTGAGAGAATTCTAAAATTTTAAAGGCAAAATTTGAACGTGTAACCCCAAGTTAGCAAGCATTTCCAGGGGGTTTCATACATCAAACATCATGGTTTGATGCAACTACATCAACGTTACGCTTGGCTAAATGAGCTTTAATGCACATCACAAAAAAAGCGAGATGTTTTTATAATTTAGTCTGAAACTGGGGTCGAACCCAGGACTTTTTTTGGTTTTGTAGTCGATGTGCGGACTACTTCATCCATAGCCACCTTCTTTATAATCTTGCTCATTCTTTGCACATTGTAAATAGCACACCTTTCAGTCAATAAATGACTTTTCAGATGACAGATATTTAACAGTTGACAGACATGCCTGGATAACACGATGCATACATAAAATAGCAAAATTTATTAGATCCCTATTAAGACACTAGGGCACCAACTTGAGAGCACAGTCATTTACAGCAAAATGTGTTTATGAAACGTTCTTGGAAAATGATAACATCATTCTTTTTTGAACTTGTTTAAAAAAAAGCGCTTAATTGATCTCTAATTCGGACTGCGTGGCAAAGAATATTTTATTTCAAAACTTGTACAAAAAAAATCCTTTTAAATGAAATGGTTTTTGTTTTGCAATGCTGACATACATTTCACGAGGAACACTCCTTGTTGTTACACGACAAACGCCTCAAGAATTTTATGCACAAAAAATTATTGCTGGTTATGACCATTTTTAACAGCAATTCAAATAAAAACTTTAAGCAGTCACTAAAATACCCCAACACAAAATGTTTTGCGATAATTTTTTCCTGTTTGTTTTTTGTATAAAATATGTGTAGACATGCATACAATTTTTTATTTTCTACACCCCTAAGGATAGTGGGCTTCCTTCAACAACACAGCAGTTTCTTACTCATTCAACAAGGGGAGGAGGGAGCAGAATGTTGCTGAAAAACAAAAACATTATGTAGTTTTTGTGTCCTATTTAAATCATCTAGCAATTCTTGTGTTGTGTGGGAGTACGAACGAGCTCTTGTGCTTTCGAGTGCCATTAATATAAAAAATAGCAAGTTGCATAACAGTGTATGTGAAGAATTATTGCTGGATTTGACAGTTCCACAAGTTGTTCTAAAGAATTTGTTGTACAACTAAACTATCAGCTGACACATTCGTCTTTTGCTTTTTTAATTTTTTTTTTTTTGTTAGGGTTGAAAACTCAAATGTTATGTTAATTTTGCAACACTATATTCAATTGTAAACTTGTTGTGTCCTTTAAAAACTATCAGCACATGAATAAGGACAGTTGTTATTTGAAAACTAAAATTTTATAGCACACAATTCAGCCAAAAAATCAGCATAAATAAATAAATATTGTTTGTAAAAATGGAACTGCAGCCAAGCAGTTTAATGAATTCTTTAATTTTATATATATATATATATATGTATATATATTATAATAAATAATGGCACACAGTCTACGATCGAGTTATAGGGTTTGTCAAAGACACCAAGTAAATTTTGTACGTTCACTATCGCTCACATGTGCACTTGGGAAGCGCCTAGAGACTTACCAAGTACACATAGGTTGCAACCCTCTTTATTCTTATGTCTGATTATGAGTGACTACCTTCGTAAGGTGTTTCGGGTTGAATAAACCATGCTTCCGTGAACCACAAAGAACTCTAGCCGAAGGTAAGGCACTATACGCACTTCAACCCATAGGATGCAATTCGTCGCTGAATTGTCGGCGGCGGAGAGAAATTGTTCCTGGCGGCGACTTGAGCCGTTTTTATTGTTTTTAAGGGGCATTACTCTTACACACCAGAAAAAATGCGAGATGTTTTTATGATTTGGTCTGAAACTGGGATCGAAGCCAGGACATTTTTTGGTTTTGTAGTCAATGTGCAGATTTGTTCATCCATCGCCACCCTCGGCGTATGCCTAATTAAATGGCAATATTGTACTATTAACGCAATATTTCTGAGCTAAAAATATATTTATGTTAACAAAAAATATGTGTGTTTCCAAGATCAGCTTACCCATTTAATTGTGTAAGTACTGCCGCTGTGAGTCACTCGAATAGAGCCTATACTTTCGCCATACACCGACCGCGGCACCCACTGCTGTGGAATAGCAAAAGTACCTACATTAGTATCCAGTCGCACCAGGCCACATGTCATAAAGATGACGATATGCCCGATTATGACGATATGACGATTTATATAAGACCAAAGACTGACTACTCTTCGTTGTGTGCTGCGTATTAATTTATTTTATTTAACATTGATTGCAAACCAGTGAATATTTAAGTCTTACAAAATTCAATTCACTGCGAAGTTAAAAGGAAACTGAATGTCTTAGAATGCCTTCCACTTGAATTCATACAGAAATACGTGAATTTCAATTACTACCACTCTTTAAATAAATAAGTTTTTATTTGTTTTTAGAGATAGTATGCTTTTTTTTATTCCTTTTAAAATTTGGTTAAATAATGATTGTAGTCGTGTTAAATAAATCTAAAAAAGCGAGTGGGCGGCATAAAAATTGTACTTTTTTCCGTGATGTCTTAAAGTACTTGTTCCATGTTTTTGCAACTTTTATAATTCTTTCTATTAGAGAATACAAAAAATCAACTCTTTTTCTAGCATAAAATTCCCAAAATAAATGTGAAGGAAAAAAAATACAACCTGTATAAATTATCAAATACACTTTTCTATTTAAATGACACCTTTTATTTACAATTAACTTTATTCCTGTTTAACTGCTTTAATATCTTATTAATTATACATCTAACAAACATACAAAAACATCAACAACAAAAAAAGTAAAGAGCCTCTATTAAATTTCCACATGCTACGAAGCGTTTATAATGCCGATAAAGCAATGAATGTTTTTTGAATAGCTACAGCTACTGCGCCATTTGTTTTCAACAAAATTACATTATAAATGTAATAAATTTTTCATGATTCCCGCCTAAAAGTATTTGTCACTCTGTCAGCAGTTTAGCAAATTAAAGTGACTGATTAAAGGATCCTCTTACCATTTCCATTACATACATATTTGTTTGAATCACAAAAGTTTTATTAGGAAAAGAGAGAGCGGTAATGAGAAGTGATTTAGGCCAATAAATATTTAATGATGTTTAAAACGATTAATTTTAAATAATTATGGTGTATGTATTACCAATCCTAAGGGACGGAAAAATTACATAAAGGATTTTGTCTGAAATTTTGTGGTGAATTCAGAAGATGGGGAATTGTAATACAGTTGAACCTCGGTGATCCGGACCTCTATTAACCGGCTATATTTATTAACCGTTTTTTACCTCTATCAACCGTGCTTTACGTCTATTATCCGTGCCTTTTTTTCCTAAGGCGATCCGGATAATCGAGATTCAACTGAATGTAATCAAAAACACATTGAAAAAAATAAACAGTTTCGTAATTTCCATAAAGGTGCACATACACGACTGATTTGTGCGTACCATTTCTCTACACACGACACACAAATCACAATCACATTAAACGTCATAAAGAAAACATGAAGCAGATGATGCAGTTGCTCTTTGGATAATTAAAAAAAAGACAAATGATTAGCTTTTAAGAATATATTATTCAAAATACAGGAGTTAAACTGCAGAACACTATGACCCCTCTGACAGGGACCAGGGAGAACAGGCCGTTGCCGTGGTGCCGGCTACAAACTTGGTGAACCCAGAGGTCGGTGAGTAAGGGGTGGTCGTAATTGGAAAGCACCAAGAAGGAGTCTACCCAGAGGAGTAGGAGGGAAATTTTTAGTGGTAACACCACTCGACTGAGATGACAACGTTCTCTATAAGTGCGAAGGCATTTTCCCACTCACATGCCAAAGAAAAAACTCCAGAACACTATAAAATTTTTTTACGTATGGACGCGAGTACATATTGCCTTTTCAATTATTGCATTTTTAATATTTTGATAAATTTTTCCGTGCTTTTCGTTTTTAATTTAAGTTTTTATCTTTACATTTTTCAATTTCGCTTTGCCAAATGGCATTCTCTTCTTTTAAAATTTCAATATTTTCTATTAAAAATGTTCACGTTTCCACTAGTCCATCGAACAAATCATGAGGAATTTTCAAATTTTCAATTTCTTGTGATTTGTGCCCTGTTAATGAGTAACAAAACGTCGAGTGCAAACAAATCACATGCAGAAATCACTCGTCTTTGGCCTGCTTAAGATTAACTTATCAGTTATACAACCATATACAGTAGACTCGTCCTTGTCCACAGCATTTTTTTAAAATTTTAAATGCGGGAAACTTTTAAACTGATATTTTCAACAAAAAAAAAAATTGTCTGTAAAAATTTCTTATAGATATTTCACGGAGATATATATAAAATCCTTAAACACCTATTATACTCGTACGACATGTTTTTTACATATGACTTGTAAAATGTCCCACTGGAAAATACGTAAATGCGTATGAAACAGTTAAAACATCAGACTACAAAGTCAGATGTCAAAATTTTAATTCGAGGGTATTCCATTTTACTCTGACAGACCAACTGTTTTCATAATAATAAAAACGTTTTCATACAAATATAGTATGTCGTGGGAAAACAGTCACCGGTGATTGACTGCTGACGGTAGCCCGGCTGAAGGTAGTATTTTATTAATGTTAATATTGTATTGCCTCCATAAGATTTATTGAAATAAAATACTATATTTTACGTTGATCTATATATTTCGAACCATTATTATAGTATTTTATGTATTATTATTTAACAATTCGTAGTTTGGCGAAGAAAAAACTCAATAAAATAGCAGAGCTCATGAGTACTTCTGCGGCGCCAACAATGATAATATAAATCCTCTGTAAAGTAATACTTTTGGCAGAGATAGAGAAATAAAGTAGAATTAAAAAATCACCCTTTACATATACGCCGGATACATACATATGTATGTACATATGTATACTCGTATTTTATAGATTTCTTCTGTTATTTTGCTTACAGTTTAATCGTACAAATTGTGTATTTCTTAGTCTCCGTCCATATTGTGAAACATTTGCTGCAAAACTTTTTTGAATTCTCTTTTGAAGCTTCAGCAGTGTCCATACATGAAACTTTTGCTTCATGTTTAGTATTTTTTATTCCTCCCTTCTATCTTCTTTCTTTAATTTTTTTTGACATTTCTCAATACCGAATGTAAATATAAAATAACTACCCTGTGATAGAAGGTGTGAATATTTTTTTTTGGATACACATTTGAAGCACAAGATATAATTTGAAGCAAAATGGACGCTAAGAAGAAAAATTATATAATAATTTTTATATAATTTTATATTTTTTTTTTAAATTTTTGATTATATTTCACAAAAAATTAACAATAAAACAGGGTAGCTATTATTATGATAGAAGTTAACAGTATACCAAACGAAAAGAAATAAAATGAAACGTCAAATACACCTCATCTCAAAAGATGCAAATAAGAAATTCAACAAAAGCTGCATGTACATGAAACAGCGTACATACTTCCACTCCTCTTCCCCTTCTCGCCAGCAAACTCAAAAGTTTTGCAGCAAATGTTTCACAATATGGACGGGGACTTATGAAAAGAATGCGGAAAATATGAAAAATTTAAGCAAGAATTTTCTTTTTTTTTCATTTCAGTTGCCTAGATTTTGCTTTCAAATAACGGATGGATGGACGGATGGCTGATTGAAGTGGAAGAAAAACAATTCAATAAAATGTAAAGATCAGTCAGCATTGGGATGTTGTTGCATTTTTTCGTATCGATTCAAATTTTTGTTTATCTCTGAGAAAAAACTAACGCAAACAAATATGTATATACAATGAAAATAAAAAACAAATTTACAGTCAACAAAAAAAATTCAGGCCACTGTGTTATTTACACTTTTATTACAAGAGGGAGGAGGAGACCAAAAAACATAACAAAAACAAGTGTAAATGTTCTAAATATGTACACATGTACATATGGACATGTGTGTTGAATTGATTAAGTAATGTTCATGTAAATAACGGAAAAAATAGGAGTGTTGGTTTTTTTATTTATTGTAGCCACATTATTCGTAGTGCAGTCTGTATAAAGCAAGCCATACACGCTACAACGATTGCCGCAACTTGAAAAAGTTGTACAAGAGATTGCAACATTTGTAGGGGGTCGTTGTCTTTCGGTTGTACATAGTAAAAATCTAAAAATTTTTATTTTTGGCGTGAAACGTTTGTGTGACTGTCGCACCATCTGTCATACAGTCACAGAGATAATAATTCGTACCCCTCAAAAATTCTTTAATTTTCCAAAAATTGGTGATATTCAAAAAAAAAAAAGGAAATAAACCAAAAATTTTTAAATGAATACAAATATTTTATTTTATTATTTAAAATTAAAAACTTTAATTTAACACTTAAGTGCTAAGTCGAGTCGCTTTTTTCTGCGTACTGCGCTGTTAATGGCTTTTGTTTTGGTACGCGGTTATGGAATCCGCTTTTCCACACTTCGCACTGTTTCTGAATGAATATTAATATTGTGGTAATTTTTTAAAGTGTATCGAATTTCCACGGCTATTGTTTTAGGATTTTTACTAACAACACTTTTTATAAATCGGTCAACCCGCCGTTGGGAAATTTTGGGTTGACGTTATTTTATTATTAAATTAACTTTTTAACACATTCCGTCGTATATTATTTTTTTTCTCTACTTAATTTTAAAAAGAAGTTTAAAAAGCTTTCTATTTGGCTATCAGATTAAGTTTTAAGTGCAAAAGTACAATAAGAAGATTTTTTGTAGTATGTTTTTGACAGTTGCCTTTTAAATGCAAGCAAAAATATCGATCAGAAATCCATTTTTTTGTATCTTGGACCAGCACTCAGGAGATGACCCCTACACATGTGGTGCATTGAGCTGGAACTGTAGGAAAGGGATTGTAGGAGAAATGATAGGAGGGTGAAGCTTCGATATGTTACAACAATGATGTTTGCACGTTATTTGTTTTTGTAGCAGTGTGTACCGTCTCTGATGTCAAGGAGATGTATCAAATTTTGAAGCTTCGTTTTTTTAGTAACTATTTTTAGTAATTATTTTACTTCGCCGATGCTACACAATACCGACGAAGGAGGGCGTTCTGATGTGCTTGTGACCAGTGACTATGCCTTCGCCAATGAAACCTTCCGACAGCAACTCACACAAAGCAACAAAAAAGCACATCAAAAAAAATGCGAGATGTTTTTAACACTTCGCCACCCTCAAACTAAAATTTTAGAGGGAGTACGTGCGTGACATTAAATAAATTTAATATTATTTGCGGATAAGATAAAATTTAGACCTCTAAAATGTGTAATTTTATTGAATTTTACAAATGCATCGCAGAGCTTTGGAATTGCAAAAATTAAAATAAAAAAATGAAGACCTTCGCTATAGAAGATACCAGAAGTTATTAAGTGGTGGTATTTCGTGCTAAAATACATCGTTATTACAGCATACGCGATTATATTCAATGTCGTCCTTACTTTATGATAATTTAGCCACAAAGTAATGTTTTTGAGTACTGAGATCGGACATTAAATAGCACAACGGAGCGGGTAGCTGTCATAAGTTAAAAATGGCTATTTTAAATGAGAGCGAACAGAATGTGTAGTTGTAGTATGTCAGTATTGTCAGCTGATTGTCAATAATAAATTTGCATAAAAGTGTGGAATATGTTAGTTATACTATTTAATATGTATTATGATTAAAAATTCAGATATTCTTGTATAAATTATTAAGTTTTTTAAGAGAATTCTGTGCGCTTTTTTTCCTGCTGCGCTACTAGATACGTCGACCGCTTCAGCTACTACTACAACTTTTTTATTCTGATCCAGCCTTAAATTGCATCGTTTGTGCGACAAGCATACAACTTGGTTGTTAGCTAAATAGTACCAACGGTTCCATGTTGTATCGCTTGCTTAAGGATGTTTTATATACATATATAGAGAAAACGCAAATGGAATAGAAGAACCAGAATATTTAAATGGCAAAAGAATATTGTTTTCTTATCAATTACATTTTGCAACCGCAGATAAGCATTGAAAAATCGCTATGATCACAACATAAAAAAAGGGTAAAAGGAGAATAAGGATACGAGATTAGTTAACACTCTCTTAAAGGTTTGCTAGAGATGGGTGACATTTCCCCGAGTACCAGTCATTCAATGAAGATTTCGGTTTGGGGGTTAAATGGTCAAGTTTTGCCTTTCAATTTTAATACACTAACATTTTTTCGTACTTTTAAAAATTGATACAAATTTACTTTAAAATTTTCTTTCCAATTGTGTGTTTCAAATAGCGCGCAAGAAAACCGCTGACTGATATTCTCTGAACAGTTTCTTGACGAAGACGTTTGACAAGTAGAATTGCTTAAAACTTGCTTGCAGCTTACGTCACAGCCGTCAATTTAAATGATCTTTGGCAAACAGTATGTGTGAAAAATTTTAAAGACAAACTTGATCTTGTAGCCTCGACGTAAATAGAGATAAAAAAAATTTATTATTATTGATAAAATTATGCTAAAAATCGTAGAGACAGTGAAACGCTAAGTTAAGTCTCAAATATATTCTATCATTGCGGTAATAAAAAATGTATCACTTGCTTAAAGGTATTGGCAAACTATAGAAAATGTTATCAAACGAAAGGGCAACATTTTTGTTTAGAAAGGAAATCACCAATAAAACGACATGCGCAAAATAATCATAATTTGTGCTGTGCAGTAATGCATTTACAAGCAGGCCCGCATTTATAAGATTTTATTTATATGCATTTATTTCCACAGAAAAATCTTTACATCATTGTAATATACACCTCCCCCTTTAACAAAAACGATTCTTAATGTCTGCTTCAAGGAGAAAATGGGAAAACCGCTCGTAACGTACACTTTAACTTTAACAATCGTTTTAGCATAAGGCGGCACACATGTAATTGATTGCTCTTCGAACGGCGCAAAAGCAAATGCAACGCACGTAAAAAAATCAAAAAATTAATACTGTTGCATATTTAAGGACTGCAAATGATTAGGCGATGTGGAAAGTTATTTTAATAAAAAATAAATAAATAAACAGCAGTAAAGTTGTACCTCAAAATTTAAGTGCCACTTATGATCAGAATCGTAGAAATCGCCTGAAGATGTGTTTTCAAAATTACATTAAACTATAAGTTGTGTAACAACGGCGCCAAATAAATTACAATTTTTATTTGCTTTAAAATTTATCGAATTGCTGATAGTGATTAACACAGCAACAAAAAATATTGTAGCAAATGTTAGAGGGGGTGTGTATACGAGTATATATTTTTAGCTCCCAAAGCACATTCGTTAAAAGGAATTAATATTTATGAATTGAGGAAATCAGACATGCTGCAAACCAATCAACTTCAAAAACCTCATGTGGTTCAAAAATATTAATCAATTAATAGAAAAGTTCAATATAAAAAAAAAAATATGCTTTCACAAAATTCTTAATGAGAATCTATTCATGGTAATTTTTATTCATACTATTTCTATTCATCTTTCTTAATAATCATGTTGATGATGCATCAGTACACTTTCATCGTGAGTATATTTTCAACGAAATATCTAAAAACTTCAGGAGGCTCATAATATGATCTTATATATAAGTAAATGTGGTCCAACCATAACGCATGATGTTAATTGTAAATAAAACAAAAAGTTTTCAGAGAATTATCTGAATATTTAATTTATTATGATAGAAGGATCTATGACAATTATGTGTGAAAACAAATATCGGCCAAATGCTCGCCACGGTTTCTGTGGCATATTTTCTATGACTCTGAGACATAATTGCGGTTCAAAATCGTTAATGTCCCGAAATATCTCATGTTTTACCTATTGGCTTATTGGCGTACACTTTTTTTTAAGTATCCTCCAACGGCGACAAATCACATGATCGTGACGCCCAATTAACATCGCCACGACGTGAGATAACATGCCAAAAAAGGCGCAAAAGAGCCTTTGTTTCGTTGGCTGTATGGCAAGTGGCACCATCCTGTTGGAAACACAAATCGTACAGATTCACAGATCAATTTCTGGCCACAAAACGTCCGTTATCATGTTGAATTGTCGGCCACGACGACGAGCCCCAGAACAAACTGGGCAAGCATGCACAGGTGCTCTCTTATTTTCTGCAGACCCTGTTGGCTGAAATTTGCTCACAAGTCGACCGATTGTGGACACATTTGGTCGATTATGCTGATCAAAAGAATCACAAAGTGTACTTTTTTTGGAACACCCATTTTTGTAGAAGGCTTCAACAATCTTAACGCAGTGCTCAACTGTCTACCTCTCCATGGTTGAATTTGTCAAACACTGAGACAAAGAAATGTTAAATTAAGTTGGGCAAATTTGGGTATTGTGTACCACCGGCGAAGTAAAATAATAATAAAAATGGCTACTGAACCGAAGCTTCAGCGCTGCTACGAGTATAAACAAAGAACGTGCGAAAGCAGAGCTGCAAAAATAATTAATTCAGCTTCACCTCCTGTCGTTTCTCCTACTATTCTATTCCTATAGTTCCAGCACAATGCTTCGCATGTGTAGGAGTTATCTCCTGAGTGCTGGTCCTAGATAAAAAAAAAAAAAAAAAAAACGACGTTAAAGTCTAAATCGCAACCAACATCGTGAATAATGGGTGGACCACCCTTTACATATGCATCGTATATACATATGTACAGGGTGGGGCAGAATGAACCATACCATATACTTATGTAGGTTTAAAAGGTTTATAACTTTTTTATTTATGCGATTATTATAATTTTTTTTTTGTAATACAGTATATTATTGGGGAATTTTTTGCAATTAGCTTTGAAAAATGATATCCTGTAAGTGATGTCCAATTTCTGCTTCGCACATACGTGCTCCTTTTAGCATATTTTCCATGACTTTCCCAAAAATTTCGTGAATTCGCAAAATTTCGGGTGTAATGGTCATGATTTCATTTCGAATGTTGGTTTTTAGTTGGAGTATGATTCTTGGTTTGTTAACGTATACTCTTTCTTTCTAATATCACTAAATAAAACTGTCAGGAGCTGTTAAATCTGGTGAACGTGGAGGCCAGTTAAAAACGCTTGTGCGCAAAATAATGCGTTCGCCGAATATGTCCCTTAACAAAGCCATTGAGGCACCTGCAGTATGTGCTGTGTTCGCACAATACGTTTTAACAAAAATATTGTTTTAATATCAAATAACGTCGAAATCCAAATTCCGTTGGCCATCGAAATTCTATGCGCAACAAAATTTGCACAGAAAAAAAAAATAAATAAAATACAAAATGTTTCATAAACAATTAAAAATCGCGCTTTGGCAAAAAAATATTTTTGGTAAAGTTCATCATAAAGTTTTTTTTCGAGAAAATTTAAAATTTTTGTTTTTCCATAATTTGTGTCTTTTTGGTATTATTTGTTTACAAGAACTATTATCGGATGCACGTACATACATAAGAAATATTTAATGCTTAAATTCACGACAAGCTTTTCTAATTATAAAATTAAATAAAAATGAGAAAAACTGTGATAAATTATTGCTCTTCATTGATAATGGTATTTTTAATTATAAAATAAAAATACCATCGGTAAGAATACACAGACGTAAGTTTCCTATACACACTGAGGTAGATTTCTATGCATACGCCTCACTGCAAAGAAGATAAGCAACATATGTACTTTATAGTACACAAACTGAGCCGGCCACGCGTTATTGTAGCTGTTACTATAGTTTTAGTTAAAAATATATATACATATATTTAATAAAATCGGTTAGTTCGTTTTAGAGACGCTCACGTCGTGATCTTATCTTTGAAAAAAATATATATAGTCTACCTGTTCATCTAAATGAAGATCGATCCATGTATTACCTCCGCTCCCTACCTTCAGAGTGCCTAGCTGTATAGACAATTTCAGCTCTCTGGCTGTATGAAGAGTGCGCACCCGTACATCAAATGGGAATGCCACATGCAAAAAAGGATCAGCCTACTCCACCTGATAAAAATTGTCAGTTTTCATATTTTTCGCATTATTTACTCTCCCGTATACCAAATTTCAGCTCTGAAAAAAAGTACTATCAAGTCATTCAGATTAAAATGAAAAACTTTAGCTTTAACCGTCCTCAAGATATACAAAAAACAATATTAACTTTGTAGGGCAGGTACCCTGCTCACTTATCCGATTCGGCTTACTTTTTCATCCATGATTTGTATTGACTATCATGTCATTCAGACCAAATTCAGAAATTCTAACCTTAACCGTTCTCTAGATATATAAAAATCGTTATTTGCTTTGTATGAGTTGTAGGTTAGGTTAGGTGGCGGACACTCTCCGCAGCCGAACGCCCAACTTAGGGCAGAGCTTAGGCCCATTGTGATACCATACGGAACAACCAGGGTTTAGGCGGGAATGGAAGCCGGATCTCCATATTGATAAGACTAATACTCATACACTAGGCTACGGAGGCACCCGTATGAGTAGTACCACGCCCACTTTTTCATCGACGATTTCTTTTAACTACAAAGGCATTTGGAAAACATTCTAAGATATACAAAAATAAAGATTTACTTTATACGAGTATAAGCATTGTAACTCCCAGGTGAAATTTTTGAAATTTATATAGCGTAGTTCCGTTAAGGCACAACCACACATGCACACACAAACATGTAATTTTTATATATAAGAAGATATGAAAAAATCATATTAAAAGTACAAAAAATCACTAAAAATCACAATTTCCATCACAAAAAGGCACTAAAAAGCACAATGTCTTTTTTATATCTTAATTTAAGCGAAAAATTATACAAATAAATGCCTTTTTACTTGAGTTTCAAAAATGTACATGTACATATCGCCCATTTACTTCACCAACATCATAATTCAAAAAAAACTAGTTTTGTAAAAAACGTCATTAAAGTTTACAATTTACATGCCTCTTAATGGGGAAATAAAAAAATTTTAATCTGTCACGAGGTCAGTTCTGAAACTATTTGCATGAATTTTTTACACAAGATAAAGCCCGATATGAAGAATTATTCTCCATTATGAACTCAAAAATTTTATTTTTTCGATTATGACGTTTTTGAAATAATTAATTGTTATTAAAGCTTAATTGCCTGTGCATAGAAGCCGAGATGAAAATAATCGTTCGCCATTTATATTGAAAACAGAAACAATTTGAGTTTTTTTTATTGTTGTTTTCAATATAAATGCCGAACCCTTATTTTCATTTGGCTTCTATGACAAGGCAGTAAGTTTTCCTTTATTTATAGTTGACGTTTTATAGCTTTGTGGTTTGGTTGACATTTTAGAGTAGACAATGTTATTATAACACAGTTGACGTTTTGGGATGTACAAGTTATCCCGATGGCACTGTATATGAACAACTTCTGGTTCAGGTCTTTTTTTTATCATGGACCAGCACTCAGAAGATGACCCCTACACATGCGGTGCATTGTGCTGGAACTAGAGCAAAAGGAAAGTAGGAGAAATTATAGAAGGTGAAGCTTCACTATCTTACAACTCTGCTTTTGCACGTTATTTGTTTTATAGCGGTGTTACAGCGTCTCTGAGGTCAAGGAGACATATTACATTTTGAAGCTTCGGGTTTAGTAGCTATTTCGCCGGTGCTACATAATACCGACGAAGAAGGGCGTTCTGATATGCCTATGGATTGGATATAGCTGAAGCCGTTACTGTTCACTGACCAGTGACTATGCCTTCGCCATTGAAACCTTACGACAACAACTGACAAAAAGACACACAAATGCAAATCAGAAAAAATGCGAGATGTTTTTAAGAGTCTGAAACTGGGGTTGAACCCACGAAATGTTTGGTTTTGTAGTCAACGTGCAGACTACTTCGGCCATCGCCACTCTAAGGTTGCTTTTTTTCTGCACAGTATTGTATGTTTGTAAGTACCCCATTAAAACTGCAGTCTTAAAGAATACAATGCGTTCAATTTTGACGATTGTTTTTTTTTTTGGTTTTACTTTCGATTTACAAAAACGTGGGTTCATATTCTCACAGGCGTCTGCAAGCATTTCATAATCATAAACATATTGGAAAAGAACAACAACTTTTCATATTTTCATATATGCATGCATGTACATATGTATTTAAGTATGCATTATGGATGGATGGATGGATGTATGTAACGGATTTATTCTGTATGAATGCAAATGCGGATGTGCGCAAACAAAAACCAACGATGTTTGTGCTTCTTTAACGGAAATTGAGAAACATCGTTTTGTCAATGAGCGTATTAAATCCAAACAACTCGCTCTTGTTGTTGTGTTCTTTGTAAAAAAAAATTTAAGTTTCAATTAAATTGGTCGTGAGTGGGTGGGGTTTGTTGGTGTTATAAGCTGCTTGGCTTGTTTGCTTTATTTTTTTTTTGCACTCAGTTCAAATAAACGTTTTATGTTTCGCATTTAATGTACAGTTGAAGCACGGTATAACGAATGATATAATGTCAGATGTCTCCGTTAAGCTAGGAATTCGTTATACCATTCGTTCGGTATAACGAATGAGGGTGGCGATGCCTTAAGTACTCTGCACGTTGTCTACAAAACCAAAAAGTCCTCCCGGCTTCGAGCCCAGTTTCAGAATAAAAACGGTTAGCATTTTTTCTGATGTGCATTTGTGTGAGTTGTTTTCGGAAGCTTTCAGTGGCGAAGGCATAGTCACTGGTCACTGTGCCGACTTCAGCTCATTTTAATCCGCAGCAACATCAGAGAGCGCTCTTTCGTCGGTATTGTGTAGCACAGGAGAAGTAAAATAATTACTAAAAAAATTACAGACGTGATTTCGGGTTTTCGCAATTTTTATTCTAAGAAGTGTTAAATGTAACTGGCGTTGCATAACAAATGTATAAAACCCAGCTAGTTGTTTCTAAGCTGTTTATCTCATAAACAAGTTACAACCGTGCTTGTGAATTTTATCGATAAACAAGTTTCAGAAACTTTCACGATAAAAAAATTATAATCTTTTTATGCTCTAGTATAATGCACTATAAATACTACTAACTAATCCATTCGAAGAGCAGCTGATTGATTTCATTTCATAATTTATTTAAAAAGTAAAACATTTTTGTAGTATGTATAAAATACGTAAGACAATTGTAGTGGAAACCAATAAAACAACAGATTTTATTTAGGTTTGGTTTTCTGTGAGCTCCGTAAAAGAAGCTCACTTAAATGTTTATTAGATTTGACTTAGAGCTCCTAGTGAAGCTCGCTAAGTCTTGTTTAATTATTCTTGACAATTTAAAATTAACTCTACTTTTATACTAACTAATGAGTAGATTCTAGATTTACAATTTGACTGACATTTCATAATGCTCTCAAACTCTTAGGTCTAAGTTTTGTTATAGCTATACATATAAAATAAATTAAATCTACCAGGCAATCATGAATTTTGAGTGATTTCCTAATTCATGATTATTATGAATATTAAATATATATATGATTCTAATTGTGTTTTTTTCCCTTAAAAATTATATGTGAATTTATTATTACATACTTTATGATATTCTCATAAAGTATTTTTTTTTACAAAAGCAACTCAATAACTGAGGAGGAAAGCATATCTATATAGTACTATTTCGCTAATGCTTACTTAGCTCATCAGTGGATTTTTCTTAATATTTTAATAAAAACCCAAGATCTATATGTTTAAAATTCAACTAATCCATCGAGAATTGAAGTTGAATATCAAACATAAAAACCAAAAAATCTATGTATAAACAAAAACATAACAATCCATGAGTTTACTTTTATAACATACACACATTTCTATTTTTATAGTATGAGCTAAATAAGCATTAGCGAAATAGTAATATATGGATATGCTTTCCTCCTCAGTTATTGAGTTGCTTTTGTAATAAAATACTTTATGAGAATATCATAAAGTATGTAATAATAAATTCACATATAATTTTTAAGGGAAAAAAGCACAGTTAGAATCATATATAAAGGGTCTCCCAACAAGAACGCAAGATTTAAATTTGGCGCCATTCGAAGTGTCATTGTTTGACATGTGTTTGAATTGTTATTGTTTGCTAGTAGAAGGTACGAGGTTAGTAAAAATGGAGCGAAGGTAGTTCGTTAATTGGGTATAGGAGAGACAACATGAAAATGCTGATTTTGCCGATAAAATCATCATCAGTGACGAGGCCCATTTCCATCTTGATGGCTTCGTCTATAGGCAGAATTGACGCATTTGGGGTGTGGAAAATCCTCGAGTGATTCACGAGAAGCAAATGCAATGTAGTGTCGATTTTGGGCTGGAGGAATCATTGGACCTTTTTTATGAAAATGAAGCAGGTCAAGCGCAAACAGTCAATGGTGTTCGGTATCGTGAAATGATAACCAGTTTTTTCGTGCCTAGAATTGAAGAAATGAATGTGGAGGGCATGTGGTTTCAACAAGACGGCGCCACATGTCATACAGCCAGAGAAACAATTCAATTGCTGCATATAAAATTTAAATCTTGCGTTCTTGTTGGGACACCCTTTATAAGGAGATATTCCCAAAAAAAAAAAAAAAAAAATTCAGTTAATATTATTAAATATAAATTAATTGTAAATATGAAGCCTGGGAATTATAACGTGATTAGGGTAAAGTTATTTTGGCATTTTCAAGTGTGTTATGAAACGTGCCGCTTGCCGCTAACAACAACAACATAAACAAATGTGAACTCATATGCATTGCATATGCATTCACAAATATTGCCATTACCAAATATTGCACTTGAGAAATTTGGGTTATTTGACACCCTTTAGTTTAATGTAAATGTGTCGGCATTTATAACGCGTTACTTGTGTGTCGGCTGTATTGACAAACTGTGCATGCTACACAATAAATACTCTTTATTTATTAAGAATATCGTAAACAATAAATTGATCTTATTATCTTCGATACTTGCGTCCATTTCGACTGCTTTCAAAAAAACAACCATAAAAAAAATAAAAAAAAACCGAAAAGTGTTCAGCGAAATTCTATTGAAAAGCCATTCTTTAACCGGGCCTTTATTATAATTAAAAAATGACTGATGAATTTTTTAAAAAACAGAAATTGTTTTGTTAATAGTTTTTTACTTAGTTACAGTATATGCGGTGTATTGATGCTTGTCGGTACAAATGAAGAAGAAAATAGCGGTCTTCTGTGGAGGACGTTCCACGGGAGATTTATTGGCGAAAGTAAGGTAGATACTTCCAAGGCATTTGACAAACTTTTGTCCAAAATTATTGCTTTTGGTGTCGGTGATATCTTCTGTCGACTTAGATCGAGCGGTCTCAGGAATCGCGCTGTAAAACTTGTTGTAGATGGGATCTCATCTAACGAGTACAAAATAAATTCAGAGGTACCGCAAGGCTTCATTCTTTCCCCTACCCTATTTCTTTTCTTTCTAAATGACCTTCCAACCTTATCCACTCTTTATCAGATGACAGCAGTATCTGCCCTTCATACTCATTTGATCGTAGACCGACATCGACTATGATCGCGGTGACGAGGCAGAATATGAATAATTCGCTGAATGGTGGCCTCACAAGTATATCGAAATGGGGTCACGCGAACAGGGTCGATTTCAATGCCCAAAAGACCCAATGCTGCCTCATCTGTAATTATGGGCGGTATAAACATTGAAGAATCAGAAGCTCTTCATGTTCTTGGCAAGAAAATCCAGTGTGACGTGCGATGGACTGAGCACATTTTTCAGGTCTCAAAGGAAGCATTCAAGTGCCCCGGCTTTTTAAAACGGTGTAAGACATACTTCACGCGATCTGATCTCCTCACTATTTATACCGTTTATATCCGACCGAAAATGGAATGCAACTCTCATGTATGGGCCGGTGCTTCAAAGACTATTTTGAAGTTACTCGACCGTGTACAGGAAAGAGCGAAGAAACTCATAGGAGACAGTAGGGTAGCCAACTCTATTGAATTTCTCGAGCATCAGCGCAACGTGGGGTGCGTTTCGTTGTTCTATCGATACAACAATGGGATGTGTTCTGATGAAATTAGGGAACTTGTTCCCGAAACCCGATCATTCGCTAGCACAATGCGATCATCATTAAGAGCGCATCCATTTGTGGTCGATTTTGCAGCGAATCACACTATGCATTACAGAGAAAGATCGTTTTTGGCCGAATGTCGAATATACTAACCGCGGAGGTCCTTCCTATCACTTTTAACGTGGCAAAATTCAAATCGTATGTCAATAAACACTACTTCCTCTAATCTTTCTTCCAAAACTTTATTACCTAGTTATGGGGCAATTCACCGCATGTGTAGACGTCTTCCCCTGAGTGCCGGTCCAAGAAAAATAAGACAGTGTAGTACAAAATACACCAATTGCTTCGCACATTCATCGCATTTTCCTGCTTTGGCAGCTGGTGACTACATGCTGTTTCCAAAACTCAACAGAACCCTTTGCGAACAGAATTTAGAGCAAAAGTTATTGCGTGAAATAAGATATATTTTAAGGTCAAACACAAAGAGAGGAAAAGGCGGAAAAAAAATTAGGAAATTGATACCATTTAGTATCGAAATTGAGGTACTTTGATAATGGTTGGTATCAATTTTTTAAGAACAAGTCGATATCATTTCGCTGTTATTTTTATTAATTTGATATCACCTCGTTCTTGATGTGATAACATCGCTGTTGCTGGAATTTCACATCGTTCTTTATTTGATAACGAGTGATGTGTAATGTAATAACACATCATTCTTAATTGATTAAGTCATAGTATTTCTGAACAATTCGCTACATATCGTTCATGATTTATTAACTTATTGTATTTTTTTTTACCGGTTTTTGTTAACTTTATAACCCATTAAGCTTGATTTGATACCGACAGTTTATAAAATATTGTTCACGACTCGTGCTCCTTTCTCCCTGTATAAAAATTTCACTCGAAAAAGGGCTCTGAATTAATACGGAGTTCGTCTAAAAGATGTTGTTTTAGTACTTATCACAGGGAGTGATGGTTTTTTTTGGTGTTTGGCAAACAATGCTTCGCAAAGTTCTAAAAATATTCTTCAGCGTGTTGCCTCTGCAACCAGAAAGACACGGGTTGGATTCCCAGCGCGGTCTAATCAGAAAAAAATGTTATTAATTTTCTGTGCTACAGCACCATCCTACGTCGGTATTTGAACAATAAAAAGTTCGCGAGGTAGAATCATAAATAAAATGGCTCCCCTAACCATGAAAAAAAATTATTATCAGGGGCGCCACAATTTTGCTTTATAATTAACAAACGCAGACTGTCCACACCATCTCTCTCCCTATCTAGTTCCAGTGCAATGCAATGCACGAGTTTTTACTAGCATCTTTTTCAGCAAGACTTCTTTCTGGCTGTCATAGACGCTGAAATTAATCTATCAAGCTAGTGACCAAAATAATGTGAATGTTTGATGTTTTTTTTAACTTTTAGAGTAGCTTTAGTAATGTGTAAATATTTTTGAAAGCAAATAAATTTATGTAAATAATTTTAACATCCGAGGTTTACATTTCTTTAGTGATCTCGATAAGCAAGCAACCATTAAAAAATCTCACTAAATTAATCTATAGATTTTGCGGATTGCAACAGATAAATTTTTCCCTTGAAAATTTATTCATAAAATACCAAAATTTTGTTCTATTTTGAACCATAGAAATAATATTTGTTTTGTGTAAATATATACTACATAAGTATGGATGTATCACTACGGCTGTACATGGAATTAGAATATGCCACTT
Organism: Dexiosoma caninum; assembly: GCA_963924685.1. Classification (NCBI taxonomy): domain Eukaryota; kingdom Metazoa; phylum Arthropoda; class Insecta; order Diptera; family Tachinidae; genus Dexiosoma; species Dexiosoma caninum. The sequence continues at coordinate 22,692,670 of OZ004727.1, read as the reverse complement.
CTTTTATATTTTAAAATATTTTTGCAAAAGCTTGTAGAAAAGCTGTATGATTAATTTATCAAATGAGATAACAAACAATAAATTTCGCTTGAGAAAAAAAAAGATAATTGATAAAATAAAGTCAGACAATTATAAACAAATATTTTTAGTAAAAATTAATTATTAAAATGAAGCGAAAAATAAAAAAAAACAAATTACTCAGTTATGGCAATTCTAAAAAATATGAGTCACTATTCAGAAATAAAAAGCAATGAAAAAGTACATAATTATCTTTACAAAGAAGACAACTATTATTTATTTGTTTAATGAAAAAAAAAGAGAAAGAAAAATCCATAATTGCAAAATAATAATAACAATGTTAATTAGTTATAATGAGCACAAAAGTTTAAAAATACGAATATTTGCAACAATAAACAAATCATTTGATGTTTCTCTTTCTTTTTCTATTTCACTTTTTCCAGCAAAAAAAAGGAGAAAAATTAAAAAAGAAATAAACGACAATGGATGGAAAGAACCTGAAATAACAACTGAAAACAAAATGTACAGTCGTATATGGAGGAAACGATTTTTAGACAAAAGATGTTATATGAATAATAAGAACGAAATCTACAGTGAAAAGCAAAAGTCTCAGTAGCTCTAAGTATCTTGCAGTAATTATAACAATGCAGCAAGAAAAATTTAATTTGTTATTGGGTACCAACACTTTGGTGACTCAATGGAAGAATCGGCGATGAAAAATAACCAACCAAATGGCACTTATTTAGCTGAAAAATTAATACGTCTCCTGAACAGAAGAGAGGATCCGAACTTTAAAAATTAACAAAACCAAGAACAACAGAATTAAGCTCTATATTATTCCTTCACGATCTGCATCTTGTAACTGACCCTGAGTATAAGGTTAGGTTAGATTCAGAAGGCCCCAGTGCTACTGGGACACTCTGCGAGCTAAAAGGACAGAAAAAAAGAAAGAATAGAGTAAAATAGGAAGCCAGATCCCGCCCGCATACAACATCACTCGTCGTACAGCCAACCTATCGCTACAATCAAGCATCTGATATTCTCTATACTATGCTCAGCGATATCATCCAGTCCCAGCAGTAACCTGCTGCCCAGTCACCTCTGCCAGCCTCTTAAAAGCCAGGGCAATAACAGACAATGTGCTTCATAGTCTGCTCGTGATCTTTTCGCAGACTGCAAAAATCTGAGGGACTCCTTTTTCTGAACACCGCTCCAACCGAACAGTGACCAGTCAAAGCTCCTATCAGAACCCTCAAGTTTCTCCTAGTCATTGCCAGTAGCCATGTGACCCTGCAATACCCCATACTCTTCCCGACATGCTTCAGCTTCTCCACCGCCCATCTCCGCAGTTCCTTATAGTAGTACCCTATCGGTGGCTGCACTGATATGTCCCACTCCCCTGCGCCCGGCGATGAGCACAGCCTCGCCAGCCAATCCGCTGTCTTCTTATTCTCAACTACGCATTGACACGGTACCTGTGGTACCTTACTGCACCTGTCCATTGCCCTCAGGAGGACTTGTGAGCATGTTCACAACCTACGGGGAATTAGCAATCCGCGGTACCTAGATAATTGGTTGTTGAATCTCTCTATTGTTCTTCAATCTCTCTAAATGATGTATATCATGGTCTTCGGATTATGACATACTTACCCGGGCAGTCGGTCAATAAATGTAAATACGAGGTTTGATCAAAAAATAACCTTTATTTTCAAATTTAGTGAGTTACGTATGTTCGATTATCGTATTTTTTTCTGTTATGTTGCTACACATGTCTGTTATATATGTTGGTAATATCAGCCATTTTGGATTGCCAGTTTGTTTTTGACAGATAAAAAGGTTAGTCGTGTTTTGGTGTGCTCTTCGATTTTTTACTATTCGAAAAAATGGATCAAAGAAACTGTATTAAGTTTTGTGTAAAAAATTAAATTAAATGCGCAAGGACATTTGAAATGTTGACTGTGGCGTTTGGCGAGTCTACTATGAGCAGAACACAAGTTCAATTGTGGTATAACCGGTTTAAGGAAGCCCGAGAAGATGTCAATGACGATGCTCGTCCTGGTCGCCCGACCACGTCAACAACCGATGAAAACATTGAAGCAGTGAAGAAAATCATTTTGGATAATCGTCGAATCACTATCAGAGAGGTTGCTGATGATGTTGGCATATCGTTCGGCTCATGCCAAGCAATTATTACGGATGTTTTAGGCATGAAACGTGCGGCAGCGAAGACCGAAGAGCTAAGACCGAAAAAAGCACGTCAAGTTCCGTCAAATGTGAAGGTTTTGCTCACTGTTTTCTTCGACTGCAATGGCGTGGTGCATCATGGATTCTTGCCAACAAGGTCGTACGGTCAATAAGGAATAATAATTTCATTTTTTACACAAAACTTAATACAGTTTCTTTGATCCATTTTTTCGAATCGAATAATCAAATGCGATAATCGAACATACGTAACTCACGAAATTTGAAAATAACGGTTATTTTTTGATCACACCTCGTAGATGATGGATCGCCTTGAGCTGCCTCGAGCTCGAAGATGACAGAAGAGACAACTGTTCGAGATTCAATCAGAGATCTGACTTCGACTGCTTTGAAGTCTTTGGCTGTCGTCATATTTATGACATGTGCTCTGATACCACTTTTACTAATCTAGATTCTGTTTCCACCGTAGTCAACGGAGGGTGTCGCGGACTGTGTGAGTAAAAGGGTACTCTATCGCCGGATAAGGTTACTTTATGGTGAATGGAAGCCTGCATGTGAAAGACTACGATGTTCGGCTGTCTGAGACAATGGGTTTTAGATGACCCAAAACACCTAAGCAAGGTGTATATCATAGACGAGGGTACCTACGATGTGGATTGCAAATTATGTTACTATTTGATTTCTTCGTGAACGTCATAATTTCACCCGGTGTTAAGAGCACTTTTGAATTAAGCTCCATGAGCAGGTGTCGACATTAAATTGACACAATCTGCACCTAGCAATTAAATCGCTAAGGGTCTCCGCAATCGTAGAAGGTAATCTTCTCGTACACAGTCACCAATTCCATAATATTTAATATCGTCAAGACCCCGGCCTGGGAAACATTGCACTGGTTCGAAAGCCCGAACGATCTCATTATATCGTTCATAATCACATAGACACCAGAACACGTACCCACTTTAGTTTAAGATCCATCAATGAAGATCGCCCAGCCCTCAAAGAGTTTATCTTTATGAGCCATAAAATCCATACATCCATCCTTGATGAGACTGCGATGGCGAAACTTAGCTAACGATAAGTAGATGAACTCATAGATAAGGTTAGAAGTCGCGAATTAGTACTGTACTACCAGAGCCCAATATACTATATGCTACGTCTCAATGATTAATGGGCATACCACTTGTTGGATGAACCGCGAAGCATTGGGATCAGAAGCTCGTCGAAACAGGACCCGATTTAGTGGTAGTCTACTTCGATGGGCCCCTACACTTAACAAAAAAAAATTAATATAATATATGAAACGTGTTTCATTAAAAGCATGAAAAAGTTTGAATTTCGAGGGGCATACAAAATTTTACGTCTGTTACATATAATGCTTTTCGAAATAAAAAAAAATTTTGATTGATGTATACTTATTGCGATTTTAATTTTTTTTTTATTTCAAATTAGTTGTATTTATTTGAACTACAATTGTTACGAGTACAAACGTATGAATGAATTAAAATTTGCTTGCGTTTAAGTTCTTGGTTAATTTATCACAATAATATGAAAATTACTCTTGATTTTAGTATAAAGGAAAAACAAGAATTCGTGGAGATTAATTTATTTTTTATCTTGGAAGATTTAATTTTTCCAAGAATATTTAATTTTTAATTTTGTCTTTTAAATACAATCATTGTCAACCAAAGTGTTGACTAATTGTAAAAAAGGTTTAGAGAAATTAGACAGATTTGAATCAAATAATAAAATGTTTATTGTACAGGGTGGCAAAAAAGGAGCTATATGGTTTGAATTCTTTATAACTTTTTTAATTATTATTTTTTCTGTTTTTTTTCAGCATTTTGTGAAGAAGACTTGGGGAATTAATTATGAGACATTCGAAAAGAAATCATCACATTACACCCTGTATAAGAAAGTTTTAAAAAAGATATTTTGTTTGTATATTTCGTAATTCTCAAATATTTTTTGGGAGTTCTGGTATAAACATGTGAAATTTCCTGGCTTTTTTTCAAGAATTTGGTTAAAGATCTACTGAGGATTTTGGCATTAGCGCCAAATGAAATGGTGCATATGGAGCAGCCAAACCATATAGCAAACAATAATAAGTAATTTTTATATTATTGTGATAATTTTACCATGAACTTAAACACAGCCTAATTTGCATTCATTATTTTTTTGTTTTCTTTAAATTTTCCATCATAAATTTGTCGTATATATCTTTATATTCTATCAATAAGTGTGTACACTGTGATGATTACCAATTTTTCATAAATCATATTAATAAATAAATTTTTAAATTATTCAAACCAGAATTTGGCAGTTAAATCGTCAAGGTTAGCCAAAAATGTTTTCCATTTGTAAAATGGCGGGGGACTGCGCCTTGTTTATACACATTAAACTTACCTGGAAAGAAAAGAATGATAATAAAAATAAATAAATAAACAATCTTTAAAAATAATCAAATAGAAGCCAAGTCAAATTAAATATTCATTTAAATATAAAACCTAAATTTTGTTTATTTTTTGCAAAAAAAATACAACCTGACACATTTTTTCTTGATTTGCTATAGCGAAAGGAATGTGTAAATTAATTTAATTTTGTATTTCAATTGAAATGAATTTCATATATGCACGTAGTATATATCCATATGTATGTACAAGGTGGGCCAAAAGAAATCACCCTATTGGAAGATGCTTTTATTTTTGCAAATGGCGGCCGATGTCAAATCTGTTTTGACATTTGTGAACTAGACAGATGTAGAATACAAGTGAACAAGCGCGTAACATACGCCCAAGCCAACCTCAATCTCGAGGACGAAGTGGACGATTTTTCGACCAAAATCATAATGAGCGATGAGGCTCATTTCCACCTCAGCGGGTACGTGAACAAGCAAAACTATCGCTTCTGTGGCACCGAAAATTCACGAGTGATACACGAGGAGCCATTACACGCGCTCAATGTGACTGCATGGTGCGCTGTTCACGCTGGAGGAGTCATCTGGCCACTTTTTTCGAGGACTCCGCTGGTCAAACGACAACAGTGGACGGTGCGCGCTATAGGGGCATGTTAATCGAGTTTTTTCTGCCACAATTGAACGAATTAGGACTGGTAGACATGTGGTTCCAAGGGAACACACAGGCGGCGTCCTCCGGTCGCCTCATCTCTCGTTTTGGGGATTTGCACTGTCCCGCCCGATTTAACCGTTCCAGACATTTTTTTTGTGGGGTTTTTTGAAGTCCCGTGTTTACGTGAACAAGCCCGAGACTTGGAAAGACCTCAACGACAACATTCGACATGAGTGCGAGAATCTGTCGCCCGAAGTTCTCGCCGAAATGATGAAAAATGCCATAAAACGAGCCCGTATTGCAATTAAATGTGACGGCGCCCATTTGGCCGATATCATCTTCTCGACTTGACCAATAAAATTCTAAAGGTTCAGATAACCATAATCAAAAAACAGAATCTAAGTTTTTCATTTAGAAAAAAAATGAGAGCCAAGCAACATGGGATGACTTCTTTTGGCCCACCTTGTATATCTAAGTACATATCTATTTATGTGTACGTATGCATATACACACATTCATATATACTTATAGATACTTGCATGTGTGTGTCCGTTTACTCTGCTTTTTGGTCTTGTAAATTGATCTATAAATTAACATTTGAATAAATAAATTACGGACACGCGGACGTATGTGTGAATGTTTGTATGAATGGTCAGTCAGACAAAGTGATAGACACCAACAAAGGCGTATTTTAAACATACATAAATATTAAATTGAGAAATAAAAAGCTTAACATAACAATTGATGGCCACAGAGATTAAGTTATTGATGTGAATAGCTTTGTACGTTCAAATAAATATCTGTCTTAAATAATTTGGATATTACAGACATCAAGTAAAATGAAAACATTTGCATTTACATGCATACATACATACATACATATATTTTTACGTATGTATTGGAAAGATTTTATTTGAACACTTTTTCTTTGCTTTATGTCTATTGTAACAATAAAAAGAAATTCGGAATGTAGTGTATTTTTAAAACAATATTGTTTGGTAACTGCTGACATTAGACAAACCCTGAGGTGGAAACGTAAATCTGTTTTTTTAAGAGCACTTTTAAATTTTTGAAGAAACATGAAGTACATAATTAAGCTTGTTGGATGCCCAGTTCTAGTTTATCATATGAGTCTATTATTTTTTTTTCTATCTTGGACCAGAACTCATTTTTCGGCCGAACATCGCGTATGTGGAACAAACTCCCTGCCGAGGTCTTTCCTGTCACTTATGACGTGGGAAAATTCAAATCAAATGTCCATTCACACTACTCCCTCTATCCTCCTTCCCATAACCTGTTTTCCTAGTTCCAGCACAATGCATCGCATGTGTAGGGGTCATCCCCTGAGTGCTATTCCAAGATAAAAAAAAAAAAAAAAAAAAAAAAAGCACTCAGGCGATGCACTGTGCTGGAACTAGAGGAGAGGTATAGTTAGAGAAATAACAGCAGATGATGCTTGACTATCTTACAACACTGCTGTTGCAGATTCTTTGTTTATAGCAGTGTTGAAGCGCCTCTGATGTAGAGGAGACGTACTAAAGTGTTGGAGCTTCGTTTTTAGTAGCTATTTCGCCGGGCGATCTGATGTGCTTGTGGATTACTATGAGCTGAGCCTTCGCCACTGAAACCTTCCAACAACAACTGACACAAATTAACATCAAATAATATGTGTGATGTTTTAATGAGTCTGAAACTGATGTCAAAACCAGAACTTTTTTTTTTGATTTTGTAGTCAAATTAGTCATTATTATGGATTGCAACCAGGCGGGGGATACCACAAATTTGTGGTTGCCAAAAAAAAACTAAAAAGCACTGAAATTTTGGCAATTGGAGTTGTTGCAGTTTCGATCTGCACTACCATTTTTAGCAACTGGCAACTGAACAACAGTTTGATCCTAATCCATAATCGAGCCATTATATTATCGTCTAAAAATTTCCTAATAACTTATTGCGGAATCACTCTTCGTTGCCTGTAAAGTTCTACACACTGCATTACCTGCATTACAATAACACAACAAAATATCGGCCGTTTTTTTGCTATTTGGTTTTTCAGTGTAATGTGACAATGCAGTAGGTTCGCCATTTTACTATGAATAGAACAAGGTGGGACGTTTGTACAATAAACGTCAAACACACATATGTTTTTGTAATATTTGCATTAGTTGTTTTTGACATATCGCGAACAAGAAACGTGTGTGGTAATACAACAATTCCATTCGGCAACACCTGGTTAAAGACGCCTTAAAATAGACTAACAAACGCACAAGGCTTACAAATCATTGAATTTTATTATCAAAATTCGTGCTGTATGCGATTTTGTTTCATCCATTTTATGGCCGTCATAATCGACTCGATGAAAAAGCTGAAGTAGAGGTATTATAACCAAATTTCGTGCCAGTTTCACGTGCAAACGCGATGCCATTAACTTATAAATAGGAATACGTAAAGTTTTTCGTGCACAAGGATACACCAGCGACAATTACAACCCTGGAAGACAACATTACAGCTGCTGAGATTGGTGAGATATCGGCCGATATTTATTTTGAAAATTATGTACGTCCTATCAAAAAAAAAATTAAGTCATTCATTTACACAGAAACAAATACTCTTCAAAAATTTTAATAAAAAATATTTCTTAAAAACTAACTGCCGTATTAACAAAAATTTTTCGAATTTATAAAAGGTTTAAAAATTGATTTTTGTATGGAAATTTGCTTATTAAACCTTTCATAACTAAAAAATAATAAAATTGGTTTGTATTAATTTCGTAGCTGAATCAATCAATCATGTGATCGAATTTAGAATTAAGGTGCATTCACATATGGAAAATATTTGCCAAAAAAAACCTAAACACTGTATTCGGCAACTAATTAGGTAATATTTCATGGAATATAAAAGCCAAAATGGATTGAAGTACATAATAATTTATTGAAAACCGATGGTGTTTTATTTCACATAAAGAGCTGTTTCAAATCAATAGTATTTTTAAATAATAAAAAAAAGTGTAAATAATTAAGTGGTTGCGTTTTTTGGGCAAATATTTGCCATATGTGACCGTACGTTTAGAATTAGGAACTTAATATACTTACATAAAAGGATGAACTTTAACAAAACAATTAGTTGAAAGTGCAGTTTTACTAATAATTTAGTATTGTGAACTTTGTTACAAAAAGAATACTATTACGTTGCGTCAGCCAGCAATTAAACTTGTTTTGAGTAAAAAACTGAAGTAAAATTACAAAAAAAAACAGTGGCAATAAATCCGAAATTTTCAAAAAGAATTTAATTATATGAAAAATTTAATTAAATGACGTTAATTAAACATTTCAGGATTCTCCGGGATTTATTAGAAAAATGCCGGGATTTTCGGGATCGGAATTTTGGGATTGGCTTCCCTAATGCGACTAATAATATCTCCTTGAGAATAATTTTTTGTCATATAACTTTTCATAAAAAAAATAATGTATTTTTGTGCATTGGCTTCGTTATGTCTGTGCAGTTAATAATTTCGCAATTTTCCACTTGAATCAAATTTTGCTGGCAATTTTTTTCATGATAAATTTAAATAAAACGGAAGTGTAACAATTTAAATTGTCATTTGTTTTACGGTTTGTTTTTAGTTTTGTAGCAAATAATAATGAAATATAATACAAATACGTAATAGTGTTTAATTTTATTCATTACTTTTCTACTTTCCATATAGAAATTGAAAAATTGGGCGGTGTTAGTTAGAATGTTAGAAAATGTGAAACCAATCACAACAATAGACAATATCAATTACTTAATAGTGAATGCTGTTTACATTATTTTTCTAGTTAATAGGTCTAAAGAAAGTAAACCTGTTTGTAAATACTAGGAAAGCAACAATTATAAGCGCTTTGAAAAGACTTTTGGCAATGCCAATATATGGTTTAGCACATATTTTTGTTTCATAGAGTAAAGTGATAAATAAATAACATTTAATTTATTTTCTTTGCTGTATATATGCCCAACATTAAAGGGTGATTGCTTTGACCAGCAGTGTATTGTTTGATACAAGTTTGGCAGAAATGTATCAAGATTTCCATGGGCATCTGACGACATTGGCGTTCTCCCACGGTGTTCTTAACACCGAGTTGATTTGCAGACGCTCTCTACCTCCTTTGGGCATAAAGAAATTAGTTGGCTAACAGAGGCTTTATGCAAACAACTGTTGCTAACGTGGAGTGCTTTCGACGACCAGAATTAACTTTTTCCCAAAAAAAAGAGTAAAATTAGAGTCTCGAGTCAGTACACTAAGCAAATTCTGCAGCATCTAGAGAAGTGTCGAATTGTACCGACACCCGACTACTCTCCTCTCGCAGTATGTTTCATTTTCAACCATACCCAATAACCGTCTAAAATTTTTCGGGTTTGGTACATGATCTAAATATATAAGGTCTGCTTGACAGTTCAAATTATTTTTACTGTGACGTCACCGTCGAGATTTGTTTTTAATATGTATGGGGTTTGTTTTTTTTGTTGAAATATTTTGCAATTTTAAAGGTAAAATAAATAAAACAAATTAAATTGTTTTGTTATAGCCTTTTTTAATTTTCTTTTTTCGTTTTTTTCTTGTATTAATATTTTGTTTAAATTTCTTATTCTAAAATATAAACGACTTTTAAACAATAACGATTTTACATTTTCAGGCACATCTATGTTATCACATTTAATGTTATGGTATTTTAAATAATTATTTCGAAAACTTAAAGTATTATTATTAATTTCCTTAAATATATTTTCTAATTTTAATATGTTTCCCATAAATTCTTGGCAGGGTTTATAGAGCCCTCTGTTTGAACTGCAAACGACTTATTTGGATTTTCATTTTCAATATTTTCAATACTTTTTTCTTGTAATTTCTGCAGACTATAAATAATTGTAAATATTATTTCATTAAAAAAAGTGGATTTTAAAAAAATTGTATTTACTTTAAATCAAATTCACCAATTGCTTCCTTTACAATTTGTTTGTTTGCTCTTTTTACGTATCGTTTCGATTTTTCGACTGGTCAAATTCTGTTTACATGGATATTTAAAGATGGGAAAGCCTTCGCATCTAACAATCTTTTTCTTATTGGCGTGTTCAATAATATATCCTTTAAACGCCAATCATTATTCGTAAAATGTCTAGAACAAATTGTTCCAGATTTTCAATTAACATTTTTTTTACCGCATGCATTGATCCACACTTCGAGCTTTTACAATCTTTTACCACACAGTATTTCATTGTCCAAATAAATTTTATCACTTTCTACACAAATTGTTTATTAAAAACTCTTTTTTTTTTTGCTCTAACTCAGTTCACATTTATTTTTAATTAATTGTCAATAAAATAATCCTTTAATTTTCTTAATAAATACACTGCGTTTCACATGAATAGGTGCAGTGTTTTAGCAATCAATTAGAGCTTGCTGCTCTCAGGATAATTCATGCAGAGAATTATGTTGCACTTTTTATTAAAGGTTTAATAATTGAGAAAAAGAGTATACACAAAGAAGACTTGAAAAAGTTCCGTTAAAAATGATATGTACTTCTTTTTATAATTTGCGAAGAAAATTGTGAACTATTTTTGCGTCAGTTGAATAGGTTCATATTATAAAACAATAAAAAAGTATAAAAAAAAGCACGAAAACAATTAAGTTTTGTTTATTAATTTAATTTTTTATTCATTTTTAATAATGTGTACTTCCTCCTTTCGATAAAATTACCTCATAAATTCTATTTGGAAGGGAATTATACAGTTGCGATAAATATTGTAAGGAAATCTGCGACCATGCCGATTTTATTGCAACAATTAGAGATTCTCGGTCATCAAATTGCCGCCCAGACTCGTACACTTTCCGAGACACCCATCCCCATACGTTTTCCATTATGTTTAAGTCCGGGGAGTATGGTGGCCATGGCAGCAATTCAACATTTTGTGCGCTAATCCACGTTTTAATAAGCCTTGCCGTGTGAATAGGAGCATTATCCTGCTGGAAAGTCCATGGGATGGGTCCAAACAAATCTTGAAATTTCGGAAACGCTGTTTGCAGAATAGATTGATAGGAATTTGCTGTCATTTTGGTGGTTTTAAATTCCAAGTCTATGACTTAATAGTACGATATTGCACCCCAGACCATAACACCACCTACTCGACTATGGCGACGGGCTAAAAAGCGTTCTTCCTTTCTCAAATCATGGAAATAGTAGTTGTAACCATCGGGTCCATCAAAATTGAACTTTTTTCGTCTGAGAAAACTACTTTATTCCACTCACTCTTCCAAGTCATGTGTTCTTTGCAAAAATTCAACCGTAATTCTTTACGTTGCTGGTTCAATGGTGGTTTTTTCTGAAACTTAATACGTTTTAAGTGTTCTGCTGTATTTAGTATTCTTCTAACTGTGGAAAGGCTAGCACTGGAACCACTTTGTGCTTTGATTTTTGCAGCAGAGTCACTAGAATTGGAGGCAATTCTTAGAATATTTCGCCTTCTGTAGCTGTTGTGGCCATTGTTTGCCGTCCCTTCATGTTTTTGCCATAGTTTTCTCTATTTCTTAAATAATTCCACACAACGTTAGCGCTTTTACTAATTTTTAAAGCAATTTCTCGGCCGGACAGACCTTGATCATCATAGGCATCAGTTTTTGCCTTCTCTTCCAACGTTAAAGATTTACCACGGCCCATTTTCAATTAAAATCGATTAAAAATTATTTTAGTGTTTTGTTTTTAAAAATTGCTGAACTATTTTGTAATTAAATTTGACACAAATGACCATACAAACACATTTTAATCACTGCACCTATTCAACTGACGCAAAAATAGTTCACAATTTTCTTCGCAAATTATAAAAAGAAGTACATATTATTTTTAACGGAACTTTTTCAAGTCTTCTTTGTGTATACTCTTTTTCTCAATTGTTAAACCTTTAATAAAAAGTGCAACATAATTCTCTGCATGAATTATCCTGAGAGCAGCAAGCTCTAATTGGTTGCTAAAACACTGCACCTATTCATGTGAAACGCAGTGTATGTAATAATAATAATTTTAATCACTAGCTTTTAAATTTCCATTTAACCACAACAAAATATTTCCCGACGATGACGTCAAATTAAAAAAAAATGGCAGCTGTCATTCAATATCAAGCAGACCTTATATATTTAGATCATGGGTTTGGTACGAAGCACCCCAATACATAAAGGAAATATATGCGCAACCGGTTCCCGTTTGAGAGTTGCGGTGGTCGAAGTAGTCTGCACGTTGATTACAAAACGAAAAATTTTTCCTGGGTTCAACCACAGTTTCAGACTCATAAAAACATCTCGCATTATTTCTGATGTGCATTTGTGTGTCTTTGTGTTGTCAGTTGTTGTCGGAAGCTTTCAGTGGCGAAGGCCTAGTAACTGGTCACTGAACAGTTTTAACAGAACAAAATTAACAGTTCTGCACAACTCTATATTGCAGTGGTAGAAAGCAGGCTGGCAGTACGGATTCAAAAGAACCAATGCTCGCCTTATGGCAGCTATTCAGTGACTCAAAGTATCGGAAGACTTGCTTTACAGTGTTAAAGTAATGGTGTTCGTTGAATGGTCTATGGCAACTGAGTTACTAGATGCACTTCCTTCCAACACCGCAAAACCAGCTGGTGCAGCAGCTGCTTATGATACGGTGGAACAGAAAAAGTGCCCAGATGTCAACAATATACGTACAGACATAAAATATATTTATGTCATCCTTAAAAACGGTAAAAGTTAATGAATTGTTGTTTGTGGCCAGCGTTAAAAAAATTGGAACAAAAGAAAAATTGCACAGTTTGAACAGGGACTTGGTAATGCAAAATGTTTGACGTTTGTCCGTAATTGTCATTTGCGGTTATTTATTTGTAGTTGTTCATTTATTTTCACCTCAATTTATCTCTTTGCGTTTTAATGGCCATTTCGCTTAAAAATAGTTTGTCTTTGTATAAAATTTGTATAGATTTTCGAAATCCAACAGCAGAGTTAGGGGGTAAAAGAGACAGCAAATCTCTTGATGATGTCTCTTTCTCTGCTCGTTCGCTGCTTTGAACTGACGGTTCTGTCTATTTTGTGTCCAACAGTATTGGAAGCAAGAAAAAAAACAATGCTCACAAAAGTTAGACTACATTGATAAATGCTGGCTGTAATGTTTCTTCACCTGGTATTGATTTTAAGGTGTAATAAATACTTAAAGAAAACAACAGTTAATATTTTTAAAGCTAGTCAGTCAGTCAGTCCCATTTCCAATTTTGTTTCGTGACTGAAAAAAATTGCTTAGCTTCCTTGTGTGCGTGATTTCGTATTTTATAATATTTAATTTGAAGTTTAAAGTTCATTAACTCTGTTTTTTTTCGTTTAAATATGTACATACATATGAAAAATTTAAAAACATGTTACAAATACGTACGTATCTACGTATCTCATACATACACGTATGTACATATACATATGTATATAATTTTTTTAAAAGAATCACTCGACCATCACTTATTAATTTGTATATGAAGCATTAAAAAATTATATTTTTACACATACAGTTTGTAAAAAATATGTTTACAAAACAAAAATTTTTTAAGAATTTAAGTTTAAATAAATATTTACAACAACAATATCATTATATTTGTAAATTTTTTTTTTTATAACTGTTGTTTTGTATGTTGACGACAAGCAGGCGTCGAAACTTTGGCAAATTTATGAATATATTACAACAACAACGCTACAAAATAATTTTGTATACTTTCAACAGTGTAAAAAAAATGTTTACAAAAATGCAAAGTCAAGAAAGAACCGTTGGTTTTTTGCACATGTATTGCGTGTAAGAGTTTTATACGGACGCTAAGAGTAGCTGTTGTCTTTTATTCTTAAATTGAGCTCATAGAACAAACAAGCGATTATCCAATTATATATAAACTATGCCAGGAAAGCGACTGAACAAAGACATTACCCAACTGGTGTATTTTAATTACTATAAAGGAAAATCTCACAGAGAAATTGCTGAAATGTTGTCTCTTAACCTAAAGACGGTATATAATGTTATTAACCGTGCTGAAAAAGAAGGAAGACTGGAACCAAATGTATCACCAGGCAGTCGAAAAAAAGTAACTCGGCGAATTGAAAAGAAAATTTTGAAAATGATTGATGAGAATCCACATTTTAGTACTAGAGGAATTGCACTTAACATCAGTAATGAATGTGGAGTAAGTATATCTCATCAGACTGTTAGAAATGTGCTACAAAACCATAAATACTCTTCAAGAGCTGCGAGGAAAAAACCTTTGCTATCAGCGGCAAACATAGAAAAAAGGTATAAGTTTGCCATTGAACACATTTCTTTTCCTCCGGAGCACTGGGATGATGTTATTTTTTGTGACGAAACGAAAGTGATGCTTTACTACCATGATGGACCTCAAAAAGTTTGGCGAAAACCCCTGACGGCTTTAGAAAATAAAAATATAATACCCACTGTAAAGTTCGGTAAACTATCCGTTATGGTGTGGGGTTGTATTTCGAGCAAGGGTGTTGGCGAAATAAGAATATTAGAGGATATAATGACCAAGGAAGTCTATCTAAACATTTTAAAAAAGGAATTGAGTACAAGTGTTCGCAAATTCGGTTTTGTTGACCCAGAAAACCCAGAAAAGCTCAAGTATAAATTTTACCAGGATAATGACTCGAAGCATAAGGCATATATTTGTAGATCCTGGTTGTTATATAATTGTACAAAAGTGATAGATACCCCAGCACAAAGCCCAGACTTAAACCCTATAGAAAATTTGTGGGTCCACCTAAAGAAAAAAGTTGGAAAAAGGTCACCAAAAAACAAACAACAGTTAATAACATTTATTAAAGAAGAGTGGGAAAAAATACCTGAAAATTACGATATACCAAAGCTTATCCATGTCGAGACGCTTAGAAGCTGTAATTAAAGCTAAAGTAGGGCACACCAAGTATTAGCACCCTCAAATCTTTTTTTTTTACCATTTAGAATATATTTAATTCAATTTAACACAATTTTGTAAACATTTATTTTACAGCGTAGAAACTGGAAGTATTTTTTAAGTTACGATTATTATTTTGTTATTTAATTTAATTTGGTTTTTTTTTGTGCAAAGTGTTTATAAACATCTTCAATTGAATACATGAAGAAAAAAATTTAATAAAAGTTATATAATTTACTTGCAAATAAGAGTTTCCCTTAAACTTTTTAATTTTTCTAAGCTTTGTAAACATATTTTTTACAAACTGTACGTGATTATTTAATAAATTAAAAATATTATTTTTTTAAATTTGCAACAAGAGAAGATTAACATTATAATTAACTTTCAACTAATATTAACATTTAATAAAATAAATTGCAATTGAAAGCTTTATTAACTTCGTTAAAATAATAAGTAAAGGGGGGTTTTCCCCTTAAGGGTATAATAATATTGGAAAAAAATGTATGCCTTACCCATACCACAATTGTGATCATTAAAATCACACGCATCCTTATAATTTTTCAATTAAGCGTCAATCAATTATACGACCTCAAATCGTGGACACAGATGTACAAAATTGTTCTTTATTTTTTTTTTTTACCACAGTGATCAAAAGTAATGATAAATTACATATGTATTACGTTTTAAGAAATTATAAAAAGGGAATAAAGGCCATGTCACATAGAACTTTGTCGCTTTGCGTGACGTTTCTAACTTTGACAGAAAAGCGTAAAGCAAAAAGTATATGACACAATAAAAACTTTGACAACTCTCGCGCACTGGTTGTTTTAAAAAAAAAGTGGTTCATAATTTTGCTATATATTTTTTTATTATAAAAAAAGTCAATAATGTTTTTCGACGATATATTTTACAATGTTCTTCTGTTTTAAAAGGAAAAGAATAGAAAGGAAGACACGAGTAAAAACAATTATTCTAGCTTCTTGGGAAAGTACGCAAAAAGTTGAGAGTTGACGAACTTTTCACTTCGCGTTGCGTTGAGAGTGCTTTATGTGGCATGTTTCGTATAAATACGTACATTTTATCTTAGATGTCAAAGCGAAGCTGTAACGCAACGCGAAGCAAAAGTTTTATCTGACATGGCCTTAAACGTATTAATAATACCTTTTGCTTCATTCCATAGTACAAGGAATAATTTTAATAGGTAAGAAAATCTTTGTGAAAATCATAAAAATATTATGGCTTATTATGAGTGTCGTTGTCGTGAGGAAAACAGGAAAATGCAGCAAATGCTATATGTTTTATATTGGCTACTTGTGGCGATGACGGAAGTAGTCTGCACGTTGACATCAAAACCAAAAATTTGCTCACTTCGACCCTAGTTTCAGGCTAAATCATAAAAACATCTCGCATTTTTCCTGATGTGCATTAGTGTGCCTTTGTGTCAGTTGTTGTCGGAAGGTTTCAGTGGCGAAGGCATAGACACTGGTCACTGAACAATACCACCTTTAGCTGTCGGTATTGTGTAGCACCGGCGAAGTAAAATAATTACTAAAAAAGGCTACTAAAACGAAGCTTCAAAATTTAATACGGGTCCTTGACATCAGAAGTGCTTCTACGCTGCTTTAAAACACAAATTGTAAGATAGTGAAGCTTCATCTGCTATCATTTCTTTAACTATCCCTTTTGTCTAGTTCCAGCATATGTGTAGGGGTCATCTTCTGAGTGCTGGTCTAAGATAAAACAGGAGCAGAAATTATTCTTGTACACTCTGGCTGGTGCTAGTGTAGCATCATCGGCGAAGAAAAACAAATAATAAAATGGCTACCAGATACTAAAAACGTTGCAACACTGCTATCAAAAAAAAAAAAAAAAAATGTGTAAAAAAAGCAGAGCTGTAAAAATAATGAAGCTTTCCTCTATCTATCATTTCACCCCTTATCATCTCTATCCCAATCCCCTTCCTTTAGAACGTAACACCAGCGGTAGGCAGTCATTACCTGGGTTTACTTCACTTCAAAAAAATTGTTGAACTTATAAATGTAAATACTTTTTGAAATTATCTTAAACTGTTCACTGCATTTAATTATTTATAAAGTCTCAATATGTTCTGCGTGGAGGTTTACAGCTAAAATACACCTTTTCAAACGACAGTGTTTATGAGAATCCAAACCATTGCATGCAAGGAGATTCAAATAATAATTCAAATAAAATTGTATCAAAACCAACACTATAATTCAGTCAATAACAAGTGTATAGGGTTATCATTTTAGTGGTTTCAAAACCGCCTGTTTGGCTATTAAATAACTGTGATCTGAAGTGTCATTTATTTACTGCGTGGCTCACGATGTCACACGATATCGTTTGTTCGCTTAATTACATTCAAAACAAAAACAACATTGTGAAAGAGTTGCTACTTTTTTATCTTGGACCAGCACCCAGGAGATGACTCCTAAACATGCCATGCATTGTGCTGGAACTAGAGGAAAGGCATAATTAGAGAAATGACTGGAGGTGAAGCTTCACTATCTTACAACACTGCTTTTGAACGTCTTTTTAAAAAATTATAGCTAATCTGATGTCAAGGAGACGTATTACATTTTTAAAGTTCGTTTTAGTAGCGATTTGTAATAATTATTTTACTTCACCGGTGCTACACAATACCGACGAAGGAGGGCGCTCTGATGTGCCTTTTAATTGTTTACAGCTGAAGCCGGTACTCTTCAGTGACCAGTGATTGTGCCTTCGCCACTGAAATCTTCTGACAACAACTGATACAAAGACACACTAATGCACATCAGAATATTGGTCGTTTAACAACAGAAGAACGCATAAAAATAGTTGCAACTTACTGAACAAATGTGATACTTCAAACGTGGCCACTTTTCGAGCATTACGCGCAGATTTCCGCGAGCCACAAAACACCACCGATTTTGGCTTTATTGCATGAGAAGTTTTCAGAACGCGTGTATTCACGTTTTGACGATGTCAATTGGACACCAAGATCATGCGATTTGACGCTGTTACACTATTTTTGTAAGGCTACGTCAAAGACCTTGTCTACACGGATAATACCATAACGTTGAAGCATTTGAAAACCAGCATTCATCAAGTTATTGCCTAAATACCGCCCAAAATCTGCGAAATAAATGTCAAAAAGATCAGCTGCTGGAACCAATCTAGAGGCGGTCATTTACGACATGTTAAAAATTTAAATCAAATGGGAAAATATAATAATTTAGATTAGGTTAGGTCGGTAGGTTGCTGAATGTGAACGTAAATGGGTCCCAGCCCACTTGAGTCCAATTTATAATGGTCCCACTGTGATACCTGTTGTGGAAAAACTTTCACGTGTTGCAGTGATACAGACAAGAGGCTCTGTTAGGAATCAAACCGAGAACACCCCTCTGATAAACTAGCACACTACTCACTAAACTACCGGATCTTATACTTTTCATTTTATCAGGTATGTTTTTTTTTTGTATTAAGCAACCAAAGAAAATAACAAAAGAGGTAAAAAAGTCATTTGATTCTAAACTGGTTTTGTTCTTACTACTTATACTTTTCATTTTATTGCAAGTGCGATAGTGTGAAAGCAAAATGTAATATTACTTTAAATTTTTTGCCAGTCGCATCAAATCTCATTATATTTCTCTCTCACTATTAAACTATTATGAAAGTCGTAAGACTTGTATTATAGTATGAAAGGGCCTTTAATGATATTGTATTTCGTACATAATGACAAGGTCCAGTGAGATGAAATAAAAAGTCCCTTCGAAATCATAGCTTTATGTGTGTTTCATTTGAAACCTAAAAATGAATAATCCTGTATAACGAAAATTACAGTTAAATTTATATTGCGCATGTAAAAATTTCTGCAAAAACTGCAGTAAAGGCGAATTGTAATTCCATAAATCATGATGATGAAATATTAAATTCGCTATGAAAATGTAGAACAGCACAAATTTTTGTTTTCATTAATTCCAAAATTACCTGAATTTGTTGCAATAAACCAAATGTATGTAATGAATTGCACTCATTGAGAGAAAACAAACTTTTGGATAAAAATAAATAAATTGAAAACTGCTAAACAAATTACAACAATTCGTTTTAATTACAGGAAATGTGTGCGATTAATTTTTGATCGGAACGAAAGTTACACTTTCGTATAAAATGATTTACACTGTTAAAAGACATACAAATTCTAGTGTAAAGCAATAAAGCAATCAATTTAATGCCGAATCCAGTAAAAAAAATAAATTTGGTACAGAAATTTTAATGCGATTAAGAACACTTGGCTGGCACGGCAAAAGTTATTTTGAGAAAAATGTATTTAATTTTGAGCAGTCTTTTCTTTATTACGACAATTTTATTATTAAAATTTTCTTCTCGTGTATGCAGGAATTATCGTAGAAGACAAAAACTTTCAAAAATTAGGAGCTGAATTATCGTTCTATAAATAACACGTAAAATTCTTATTTCTTAAAAATCTGAGAAGTTTTCAAAATAGGGGGAAAATATGTAAATATTCATCACTAAAAATAAAATATAAAAAAACCACTAAAGATGGTATAGTATATTGCCTAAAATTTTCCATTGATTTAAAAGATGGTTTTCTGATAGTGTTCCATAGCGCTGAGCGCACTGAAAATTCAACTCTGAAAGGTCAAGTGCTACGCAACAATTAATGGCAAATTTCGATAGCTGATCTGCACACTGTACATCTTGGTACTATCAATATGAAAACTTTAGCCAAAAGTTACGTGTGGAAGTCTACAATTAATGTAAACAATGAAAGTGCTGTAAGTCAATGTCAAACTACCAGACATGTGGTTTCGGTGATAACTTTCTCGCTTTCGTGCAGGCAATCAACCAGAATCGCAAGATTCCATATCGATTATACTCGTCTGAGTCCTTATCTATAAAGAGGACTGAATACATATGTACATATATACAGTGTAGTCTCAATTAACGCAACCAATAGAAATTCGGGGCTGTTGCGAAAATCGAGTCAGAAATTTCTATGCCTGTTTCTCGATTGAAAATACTATTTTAAACCAAATAAAATTTAAAAAAACAAAAATTAACTTTTGTAATAACTGCATTTATTTGATTAAAATAAAAAATAAAAACAAAAATATATTTAGAATAAATAAAAAACACACATTCTTTGTAAATTTAGGGTGGCGATGGCCGTCTGCACGTTTTTTTTTTTTTTTTTTTATCTGGGACCAGCACTCAGGAGATGACTCCTACACATGCGAGGCATTGTGCTGGAACTATAGGAAAGGGATAGTAGAAGAAACGACAGAAGGTGAAGCTTAATTAATTATTTTACAGCTCTGCTTTCGCACGTTCTTTGTTTATAATCGTAGCAGTGCTGAAGCTTCGGTTTAGTAGCCATTTTTATTATTATTTTACTTCGCCGGTGCTACACAATACCGACGAAGGAGGGCGTTCTGATGTGATTGTGGATTGCTATCAGCTGAAGCCGGTATTGTTCAGTGACCAGTGACTATGCCTTCGCCGCTGAAACCTTCCGACAACAACTGACACACAAAGACACACTAATGCACATCAGAAAAATGCGAGATGTTTGTTTTTATTTTAAAATTTTAGTCTGAAACTGGGGTTGAACCCACGTCTGTTTTTGGTTTAGTAGTCAACGTGCAGACTACCATCCATCGTGCCATCGCCACCGTTGACTACAAAACGAAAAATTTTCCTGGGTTCAACCCCAGCTTCAGACTCATAAAAACATCTCGCATTTTTCTGATGTGCATTTCTGTGTCTTTGTGTCAGTTGTTGTCGGAAGTTTTCAGTGGCGAAGGCATAGTCACTGGTCACTGAACAGTGACGGCTTCAGCTGTATCCAATCCACAGGCACGTCAGAACGCCATCCTTCGTCGGTGTTATGTAGCACCGGTGAAGTAAAATAATTAATTGAAATGGCTACTAAAAACGAAACTTTAAAGAAAAAATTTTAATACACCTCATTCACATCAGAGACGCTACAACACTGCTGTAAAAACAAATAATAATACTATCCCTTTCCTATAGTTACTGCACAATGCATCGCATGTGTAAAGGTCATTTCTTGAGTGCTGGTCCAAGATAAAAAAAACATTGTACTGATGGTTGTTATCAAGTTGAAGATTCATGTTTTTAACGAAAAAAAACAGTGCAATTTTCGACTGTTTTTTATAGATGACATTTTTTATTTATAAAAAACTAAATTTCAAAATAAAGCTTAACTTTGTTTTTAAAGTTGCGTTAATTGAGAATTTCTTTTTTGAAAAGTTGCGTTAACAGAGTCAACAATGTTAAGAATTTGGGTGTTGTGTGAAAGAAAATAATTAACAAAAATTAATCATAAACAGCGCTTCTAAAAAATCGAATACGTCTCCTCGATAGGAGGGTGCTGCAAAGCTTCTATAAAAACAAAAATGTGGAAAAGTAACGTTGCAAAAATAATGATGCTTTCCTCGGTATACCTCTTCACCACGTGTCGTCTCTATCACTATTCCCTTCCTATAGACCATAACACCTAGTACTGGGTAATCATTGCCTAGTTCTACGTCTCTTAAAAAAAATAGTTTGCACTTTTTTACAGCACTGTAAATCAGCTGGGTGGTTTCTCTCCATTAATATGAAATAAATTTGGTGTAAGCGGAAAAAAGAAATTAACATCTCAGCCATATTTTTGTTATAATTTGGATGAAAATTAAAAATTTTCATAAAAAATTTTATTATTATTGTTTATTTAAAATGCTGCCTTTAAGGAAATATAAAGCAAATAAAATATCTACTTTAAATGCGACTACGCACTGCATGTGTCTGTCTTCCTGTCATTCGCTCTGTTTTGATTTAAAAACAATATAAACAACGTAAACAGTGATATTAATAAAACAATAAGTCTTTGTTAACTATGGGTGTTTTATTGCAGCATTTTGTTGCTGTTAATGTAGCAGCTGCTGCTCATCTTCCCTCACAATAGTTGCATTTTGCACCAATACATACTCCCAGAAGTGTGTATAGCCATTTGAGAAAAGCAGCAAATCCTTCTTCACAAACCAAACAGAATATGTACCCCTCTTGTAGTCTTTGCCCTCTTCTCAGGCAATAAATGATATTTTTATGGCATGAAATGTTGAAATAAAAATTCTCCAGTTTGCCCTCTGCCTCATTTCGTTTGTTACAATAAACATTTACAATTTTTGACAAGACAGTAAATTTATGTATGTGAAAAATAAATGTGTAGCTGTTTTAAAAATGGTGCACAAGAAAGCACTTTAATATTCGGAAGAAAGAAATTCCCAAACAAACTGCATATTTAAAAATATATTTTCATCATTTGAATACCCACAAGAAATGGTAATGGAGAAATCAAATAGACAATAGAATTTATAAGAGATATAAATGAACTTTTAGTCATCCAGTGATTTCGATTCTCAAAAAGTGCATTGCATTTTTGACTTTATTTTTTAAAAATATTTGCACTTTATTGTTCTCTTTTAATGTGATTTTCATAAAGTGCAAATGTTTAAATTCAATAGAGCCAAATCAGGTAAAAAAATGTAATGCATTCTTGATTTAAAAGAAAACACCAATAGAATAAAAATCATGTACTGTTCTTTAAAAAAAATCAATTAAAAACAGCTGGGAATATTCTATTCAAGGGGATCCAAAGACTACTCTTGACATTTAAAAGATCGTATTCTTCTCTTTAGACAAGTTCTTTAGGTATCTGCATACTTCTTTCCATCATACGGGCTTAAGCTTTTAGGTCGGTCTATGTCAGATATTACCAAAAACTTTTAGTTAACGGCTGCGTTATAATATGTTCAACGAAGTTGGGATAATAAGGGAACTTTATCTTAAGTAGGGAAAGCCCTGACCAAATGATGAACGGAAAACTCGTGTGCTACTAGGATGCAATATGGACCGAAATAGATTACTAGTAACACTGCTAAAGCGTAATAAGGTATATGGACTCCTGATTTGAGAATGGGTCTAATTTGCAACGACTATTGTTGAAGCTATAATGCTCTGGAGGAGTAGGAAACTGTATTTCACATCCATTACAAAAGTTCTGCACTCTCTGATTCTCGCAGGAATTGGGAACTTATCTCAGAGGTCTGTGAATTCCCATAATAGAGCGGTTAGGCCGTAGAGAAGTCGTTTGGGGATCTACTAGTATCGGGTATTTTTTTTTTCTATTTGGTTTTTCTGTGCAAAAGAAGATTCGTGAGATGTGGCAATTCCAGAAATGCTCAGTAGAGTATGCCAATTCACCATGACTACACTAACAAAGGTACAAAGCTAGCAATTTATTGCATTCATGCTGTGTGAGAAGTGTGTTTCGTAAATTACGTCCATTTTATGGTCGTCTTAACCGACCCACGGATGAATACGTCAACAATCAGAGTTGCCGAATTTGATGTGAAGAGCAGCTAGGGGCAGTTCTAGAGATGTTAATGCACCGTGAAAGATACACTGTTTGGTGCGGTTTGGGGGCAGGGGGCATCATTGGACCGTACTTCTTCAATTATGTTGAAAATCGTAACGTTACATTCAACGGATCTTGGACGGTGCCATATGCCACGCCATACCATGAACCTATTGAGAGGCGAGTTTGGTGAGGAATTAATCTCAAGTTTTGAAGCAGTCCATTGGCTGCCAAGAGCATGCGATTTGAGGCAACTAGACTAGTTTTTGTGGGGTTGCATGAAATGGACAAGCCAGCCACAATTCGAGATCATCTTCGCCGTATAAAATAAATGAAAGGGCATTAATTTATCGGTCAAAAAAATATTTCATTCACTTTTGCTAATTTACTGTGTTTTTCAATTCCAAAACCCAACAAGTTTAAAAACCAACCATTACAATCGGCTAATCCGCGACTGGTTATTGCTGAGTTCTATTTGGGGGTTATACATGGTAGTTGTGTACTTGAAATTATACAGAGATTCAGGATATATTTCGTTTAAAAAAGGAAACAGTAAATATTTTTATTGCTGTATGACAATTGAGCATGCTAAGACTCTCACCGCACTGCTTTAAAAAAAAAACACGACAGTTGCAGTCGAGTCAGACGCAGAATTCAAATTCGTAACATTTTTACAGCTCTTATAGGAATATTGACTCTGAAAAGTCTTATTTCTACCTGCTTATGTTTTCGACCAGTAATATAAGCACCAGCAATCTCATTACTTTTATAAGTTTACAAAGTACAGAAGCAAAAGCTTTTTCTTGTGATAATAACCAAAAGTAAAAAAAGGATATTAAAAATTCTCAAAACGATGACTGCCCAAGATGGCGCTCATTCGATAAAACTGCCGTTCTTTTCACAGGCAGAGAAGCCAAAGATAATAAAACTTATTGGAATTTTTTAAACACTAGATTAAATTAAATCTTTGAATTTCGAAGTCCACAACTACCAATAATTACGCAGCCAGGACATACAGGAAGAGAATATTGCGGCTATAGCTGGAAGTGTTAGCAAGAGTAAACGACATTGCTACTCTACAATGATAACTTAATTGATGTTTTTTTTTTCTTTTCTATCATGGACCAGCACTCAGGAGATGTCCCCAACACATGCGGTGCAATGTGCTGGAACTAGGGGAAAGGGATGGCAGGAGAAATGAAAGGAGGTGAACCTTCACTATCTTAAAACACTGCTTTTTGCAAGTTATTGGTTTTAACAGCAGTGTTGTAGCGTCTCTGATGTCAAATTAAATTTTGTATTAAATTTTGAAGCTTCGGGTTTAGTAGCCATTTTTAGTAATTATCGCCGGTGCTACAGAATACCGACAAAGGAGAGCGTTCTAATGTACCTGTGGATTGGATACAGCTGCAGTTGTTGTCTGAAGTCGGCGATAATTGTGTTAAAAAAGATGCTATAACTCCATATATAGCGTACGAAAATTTATTTTACTATTAAATAATTTTTGGAAAGCAGCTAATCCCGCTACTATTCAAAACTTTGAACCGAACTGCAGATGATAGTAGCAAACTTGGAAAGAGTAGTCAAAATGTTACATTCCGAATACAATGTTTATAGCTTAGTTACGGCCAATAGTTGAAATAAATTATCTTTAGAAAGAAATAATTTCAGATATTTTTCATTGGTATCATAAAGAACATTCCGACATCACTTTATGTATTTTTTTTTTCTTGGACCACCACTCAATGGATAACTCTTACATATCCAATGCATTGTGTTGGCAATAGGAAAAAAGGTTTTGGGAGGGAGGAAAGAGGAATTGTAGTATTTATGGACATTCAATTTGAATTTCCCCACGTCAAAAGTGACAGGAAAGACCTCTGGGACCAGTCTAATCCACATACGTGCTGGTCGGCCAAGAAACGAGTTTTCTTTGTAATGCGTAGCGCAATTCGCTGCCAAATCGAGCACAAATTGATGCAGTCTTAATGATGAACGCGTTGTGCGCTTGAATGACCGGGTTTCGGCAACTAGTTCCCTGATTTCATTAGAACACAACCCATTACAGTAACGATAGAACAACGAAAAACACCTCACGTTGCGACGATGCTCAAGCGAGATAATAGAGTTGACTACCATTTCACTAGTGTTTTATTTCAAATTATAAAAAAGTGTCTAAATGGATCACCCGTTTAAAATAACAGAATGTTTTATATAATCATTTGATTACTTTATCAATTGCAGTTTGCAATTGTTAAATAATCTCATACAAGTTTTGTAAACTCCATGTGTAATCGCCAAATCTTAACAACTGACCGATATTTTTGTAATACAAGAAAATTTGTCAATTTCTAAATTGTAGTATGTGGAGAGGAGATAAAACAGCTAAAGTCGTTCAGTCAACCAGCTAAGATGTAGTAATCCGTTGTAATGGAAATAATTAATTATGACAAAAAATACAAATTGAATTAGAGAATGGAAGTTTTAGCGATGACGTTTGGGTGATTGCCTGGCAAACGATTAGTAACAGTCATTAACTGTGATTTTCTATTTGGCATACATATTTATTAATAACTGAAGTACAGCTGCGATAAAAAAATAGCAAGGAATTGAAGGTACCTTTATATAATTTTTTCGTTATTGGAGGCAATATTCCTGCGGCAAATAAGATGAATAAATAATATACATATATTTAATGCAAACAAGATTTCTGTTACATTTGTTGAGTTTTCTTGAAATAATTTACCAAATATAGTCAACAAAGAAATATCGACGACAAGAAAATAAGACTTTCCTGACAAAAAATTTTAAACTAGATAACAAAATAGCAAAATCTTATTTAAGTATAAAATTCAAACCAAATACAAATTTTCGAAAAATTTTTGAACTGACTTAAGAAAGAAACTAAAAAGTAAAAAAAATAAAATTTTAGGTTTGCATGCGTTGCTATGCAACTGCTTGAGATCGGTGCTAAGTAGTAAGAACAAAGTTTCTATTCGTTATTTATATACTAGGCCGTGAGGAACTGAGCCCTTAATATACTGTATTGATGTCTCGTTTAATTATAAGTAATAAATGTCCTTAAATACATATGTAAAAATATATTTATGTTAGCCTCATATATTATATTTCGAACTACCACCGACTTCAAACTGTTCAATAGCAACTCATACAAATATAAAATTTTATTATTTTTTACTTTTTAGTTCCCTTTTTAAGTCGGTTAAATTTTTTAAAAAAAATTTTTATTTTACACTTGTTAATGTGTCGTCCGTAAATCTTTTTAAACTTTTGAATTTAATCTTGAATCGCCTTTTACTGAACTTATTAAAAAAAAATTTAATATGTTGTCCAGGGAAGCAGTAGTCGCCCGATCGAGCGCCATTAAAATCGGATCGCACTGTAAGCACGTTCTTTTCAATGAAACAGAATCATCAAAATCGGTCCACCCTGTAAAAAGTACTGAGGAAGAGTTGTATTGCCCCGATCCGCCCACCATTAAATCGTGTTCACACGGTAGACACGACCTTTCCAATGGAAAAAGAATGTTAAATCTTTAAATTGAGTAGTCGGAGCTGTTTTGCTCCGCTTTGTCCGCCATTTAATTGTGATCACAATGTAAGGACGATCTTTCCAATGAAATAACACACAGTAAACAGTTCTAAGGTAATAGACATAAAAAATACAGTCGAATTGAAAAATTCCTCCTTTTTTGAAGGCGGTTAAAAAGTTTGACTAAAGTAGAAAAACAAAAAGGCACAAGAGATAAAAAATGGGTTACAGTTGTGTATGTTCGAATCAAAACAGCCGTATTCGTTTTTGATTTATGATGTCATTACAATATAAGTTTCAATTTGCTTCAACTGTATTAACATATATGCTCTATTCACAAGCTCAGTCGTATGGTTTATCGTTAAAAAAGACGATATGCCTTTATGTACTTGTGAACAGGCAAACTTGTAGTATCGTTATTTTATCGTATTTTTATTTGTTTTCCTTTTTTTTTTTTTTTTAAATTTGAGATTTATTTTATTCCATGAAATTAGACCAGGTGTGGAAAATTCAATTTGCTGGGAATTAATTTTGAAATTTTTCACGATAACAATTTTCTTTCCACCAGTTTACAAATTAAAATGAAATGAATAAAATATATATTTATCATTAAGAAGAATTTGATTTCTGGTATTAGTTATCACATATTTGAGAGATTTTTACAAAATTAATCAAAATAGTTTAATACTCCTTCGTCGTTATTGTGTAGCAGCAGCGATGGCTGAGCTATTCTGCACGTTGATTACAAAATCAAAAATTTCTTCTGTTCGACCCCAGTTCCAGGACAAATCATTAAAAAACATTTTGCATTTTTCCTGATGTGCATTAGTGTGTCTTTGGGTTGTCAGTTGTTGTCGAGAGGTTTCAGTACCGAAGGCATAGTCACCGGTCACTGAACAGTACCGGTTTCAGCTGATAGCAATCCACAGTCACATCAGAACACCCTCCTTCGACGGTATTGTGTAGCACCGGCGAAATAAAATAATTACTAAAAATGGCTACTAAAACGAAACTTCAAAATTTAATAAATCTTCTTGGCATCAGAGGTGCGGTACTTCAACACTTTAAAACAAAGAACGTGCAAACACAGAGTTGTAGGATAGTGAAACTTCAGCCCCCGCCCCGCCGTCATTTCACTAACTTTCCCTTTCCACTACTTCCAGCACAATGCATCGCATGTGTAGGAGTCATCTCCTGAGTTCTCGTCCATGATAAAAAAAACAAATATAATAACTGAAAATGACTACCAAACAACGTTTCAAACGTGAAATAAGTCTCCTTAACATAAGACCCAAAAATATTAAAACAACTTTGGTTTTTATTTTTTAAATGGTTTTTTTTGTATGAGCTAAATCTTCTCTAAAGTAAAAAATTTTGACAGACATAAATAAATAAAGTTGAATTTCATAGTTGACACAGTCAACAACAGTATTTCCTCACACACCGTTGCCTGTACCTACTTTTTCAATTCTTTGGTTAACTTTAAAGGAACGTGTTTTAAACTTCGGAGAATCAGTCACTTAAAAAATAAATAATACATTGCTGGCTTTCAGCTCCGTTTTCAGTAACTTTTAACGATTCGACAATTGTTAAATTTCTCGACGTTACAGGTTGTTTGCACTAACGATTTTGCGATTCTGTAACTTAATGTTGACGATGGTAGATAAACATTGAAATAAAGTGGCATCTCTGCGAAAATATACCAACAGCACAAAGAAGAACATGTAAAAGACAAACAAATGCTTCGTATTTAAAACGAAAACTGAAATAGTTTTATTAATTTTATTTTATTTACTATTTGACTTGTTTATTATGTTTGCAAAATGTTAAATTATTTATTTTTATATATTTATATATACAAAAAAATGTTGTAGTACTTATTTTAACGATACGATAATCGTAATAAAAGTTAGTTATTTTAACAGATCTTTTAAAAATATAAGTTCTGCCTTCAGAATTAATTTCTCAATAGCATTATTTCTATATTTTTGATGTCATTTTTTTATTAATTTTTTAACCAAATTAAAAAAAAAAACAAACAATTAATAAATAAACGAAACAAGCATTTTCAGTAGTCGCAATAATTTCTTCAGAGAAAAGGGGAGCGCAAGTACGAATTTAGTATCAAAATGAATCATGTAACTAAAGATGCTATTATTTTTCCCAGCACTGCATATTAAGAGAAAAAAAACTACCACAAATAATTTGTTGTCGAAAACAAAATGCAATAACAAAATGATTAAAACAATTGTATTATGAAAAATACAAACGATTGCCAATGTTTTATTTCACATTTTGCGTTTTTTTTTCTAGTTTCATGGTTTTATTTATTTAAGTAACACCGGCAGGAGTTTAACTAAATATCCAATAAGCAACAACAAAATGTTGGCAATAATTATTTATAGACAAATATTACGCAAAATTAGGAAAATTTCATAATAAAATTGAACATAATAGTGCACTTACGCGTAAATTTGTTATATAAATAAAAAATAAAGATTTTGTGGAAATATCACTATACGGCTGTGGTTTTGTAGGAAAATTACTAAGAAATAATAAAGTCTCGGTTCATATTATGAAATCATTGTTTCTGAAATTTTCTTTAGTTTTTCTTGCAACTTTCATCGTGTCTAAACAGCAAACTTTTTTTAATGAACTTCTTATTTTTTTTTTCGTATATTTACTTTAACTTAAAATTTTAAATAGAACTTCCAAGCAGTTAAATAACATGTCGAGCCTTTGGTGCAATACCGTAGTAATTAAAAAAATCGTGAACTGAGAAAAATGCATTTGAAGTTTTGAGCCATATTTTTGACAGTATTTTCGTTTACTAAAGTTATTTTTTTACAAGTTTTTAATTAAAGAGGCATGTTGTTTTGTAATGTTTTCTGTTTGTAAAATTTCTTGTCATAAAGGAAATATTTCATTATTGCAAATAAATATTGTTGGAAATAGCTGGAGGCAATAAAGACATTAGTAGCTGTAGAATCAACAATTAGAGATAGAACCATAATCTTTTTTCCTTTAGATATATATTTCCCCAAAGATCATTTCTGCATACCCAGCTCAAAAAGTTCAAAAATTGAGTTACTACGGTATTGCACCAAAGGCTCGATGTGATAATTAACAAATAGCGTTTCAACTTATAATACATTTCGCAGGCTTTTCATAAGACTTTGTGGGAAAGAAATCTAAATGATGATGAAAGTGTCGCAACTTTTGAAAACAGCATGTTTTTTTTTTCTTGAACCACCACTCAGGAGATGACCCCTACACATGCGGAACAATGTGCTGTAGCTATTTGAAAGGTATAGTAGAAGAAATTATAGGAGGTGAAGCTTCACTATCTTACAACACTGTATTTTTAGCACGTTATTTGTTTTTATAGCAGTATTGTAGCGGGTCTGATGATTTTTGAAGCTTCGTTTTTAGCAGCCATTTTTAGTAATTATTTTACTTCACCGGTGCTACACAATACAGACGAAGAAGGGTGTTCTAATATGCCTGTGGATTGGTTACTGTTCAGTGACCAGTGACTATGCCTTCGCCACTGAAACCTTCCGACAGCAACTTACACAAAAGTCACACAAATGCACATCAGAAAAAATGCGAGATGTTTTTATGAGTCTGAAACTGGGGTTGAACCCAAGAAAATTTGTTCGTTTCGTAGTCAACGTGCAGACTACTTCGACCATCGTCACCTTCACTATTATTTTTTATTTCGCACAAACATTATGTGGTCAGGCAAAACGTTATTTTTGTTCAATGTCATATACATATGCGGACATAAAAGCGTTCATTTATCGCATTTAAATACGAACATGTAATTACCACTGAAAAACTGAAGCTGTATTTAAGTAGACCTTAAATTTAAATTACAATTAACTAAATACATATTTAAGTACCAAATCAAAAACTGGGCATTAATCACACAAAATATTTACTGCATTATATGAATGTAACATACTATAAGGCATATACATACTAATTAGTATAATAAAGTGTTTACATACATTACATTTGTAAATTTTTTATAGTTACATTATACATTGGCTTATTCTACTATTTATCAATTTCTTTTGATTGTTCAAAATTTGTGCAATTACGATCAGATGTTTTTCAAAACGTCCGTGATTCTTAAAATAGCACACAATGCTGGTATATCTAATTTTGTTTCCAATTTTATTCTTACATTTTTTTCCTTCAAAAAATTTTATTCTTCAACTTGAAGTGATGCAATTTTCACAATTGTTAATCAATTTGTTGAATATTATTCGCATCAATGCCGTTTGTGAAGAATTTCGCTAACTTGAAAACATTTTTATTATTTCTTCTATTAACAATAGAAGGTCTAGTTAAGAGAAACTTCAGTTAATAGACTAAGAGCATTAATATATTACCAACTCATATTTAAATGAATTTTCGTCAACATTAACTCATTTCACATTTAAATATTTATTTTGCAAAATCAAAAAAAAAACAATAGAAATAAAACTTTTCTACGTGCTGCCATCCTTGGTTTGTTTTTTAATTAACCAGTTGTAATACGAAATAGCAAAGTGTTACCATACTTTCTTGTGTTAGATTATTTAAGTTCGTGGAAATAAAAGTTTTTTATCAGCCATGTCACAGAACGCAATTCCGATCGAAAGTGGTTTTATTTCCGAAAGTCGGGGCTTTGGAAAACGAAAAGCGAAAAATTTCTTTGGAAAGAAACCACTTCAAATTCTCAAAGTGGGAGTGCTAGTTTTAATGATTTATTAAATAAAAATATTGATAAAACTAAGTCAAAATGAAAGATTAAATATTTGAATATTTGATTATTACCTTCTTTTGTTAAGCATTTTGGCAATATTTATACATAAACTTTTTAATTTCTTAAACTTGTTGAGAGAAACAAAACAAAGTTATGTATTTTTCAAGCCACAATTGCCACATTATTTTTTTGTGCAAACCTCTATTTTTTTTGAACAAAAATTTATGAAGTACATAGAACAAATTTAAGCGATGGTAACGCAAACGATGAGCAAAACAAAATACAAAAAATCTTTTTACGTTGCATTTAACGCCCTGAAATGATTCTGTTCCTAAATCTCGCAGTGTGCTTGACAATTGAATTATTGATAGAACGCTTGACCATATTAGATGTGGAGTAATTTTATCCAAAACCATTATAAACGCTTCCTTGCTGAGGCAATAATAAAACTCGTACAGAAGAAACTTTTGTGAAATACAATGCGTTGTAAGTGTTAAACATACATACAAGATAAGCCCTACACATGCGATGCATTGTGCTGGAACTATAGGCGACGGATAGTTAGAGAAATGACAGGAGGTGAAGCTTAATTAATTATTTTACAGCTCTGCTTATTGCACGTTCTTTGTTTATAGCAGAGTTGAAGCTTCGGTTTAGTAGCCAATTTTTATTATTATTTTGCTTCGCCGGTGCTAGACAATACCGACGAAGGGGGGCGTTCTGATCTGATTGTGGAGTGCTATCAACTGAAGCCGGTATTGTTCAGTGACCACTGACTATGCCTTCGCCACTGAAACTTTCCGACAAGAATTGACACACAAAGACACACTAATGCACATCAAAAAAATGCGAGATGTTTTTTTTTAATTTTAGTCTGAAACTGGGGTTGAACCCAGGGGTTGAACTGTTTTGGTTTTGTAGTCAACGTGCAGACTACTTCAGCCATCGCCACCTTTTTTTGTTCTGGTTTTTATTGACTAACCATGTTTTTTTTTTGGTTTTGTAATATATAATTTTTGGGAATAGACAAAATCGTTCGGAATCTGGAGAACCTAAAACAAAATTGATCGGAATTGAGAAAACGGAATCAAAACCATTCCGATCTGAATGTGTGACATGCCTGTATGATTCGCGAAAGAGACTCTAAAAGTACTAAATATTATATTTTATTATATTATTTTTTTAAGAATATTTGACATCTGAAGACACTTTGTAAATAGGATAAATGTTCACATTTGGTAACACTAACCACATTATACACTTTTTTCTCATGGGACAAAGTTTTAACAGAAAAATCTTCACACATCAACTTCTACTGCTCAATTGTCTATGGCGATTTCTTGTCATTCACAAAAATGACACCTTGTTCAAATGTACATATGTATGTACATTCATATACATATATATAGTCTCTTACCAGCACTGTAATAATGTTGTTTATTATTGGTCGTAGGCAATCATCGACTATGATCGCGGCGCAGAATATGAGTGATTCACCTCACAAGAAATACTTCAGCCATCTGATCACCTGACTATTTATACCGCTTACATCCGACCAAAAATAGATTGGAACTCTCATGTATGGGGTGGTGTTTCAATGACTCTCTTGATCGTCGTTGCAATGTGGGGTGTGCTTCGTTCATCAATCAAATCAAATCAAATCAAATACCCCTATACACTACTCTATCTATTCTCTGTCCCATAACCTAATTGTTTTTAAAACAATGACACATTTTTAGGTTGAAAAGGAAACACTATTAGTTTATAGAAGAGAGAGAAAACATGAAATGGCCTCCAGCCCTACTCTGCGCACAAGACTTTTTATGGTATGCATTAGTCGTAATTCTTAAAGGACTTAACAGCGCCCTCTTTCTCCAATATTTGAGCAAAAAATTTATTCACTTTACTCGAATTTTGTAAGAATTAAGTTCTATTCATTACTTCTCCACTTTTTTCTATTCTGAATAATCGCTTTTCAAAAAGCAGGCAGCTTAATTTCGTGACTGTTACATCCTTTAAAACAAGGGTGAGGGTGGTGATGGTCGAAGTAGTCTGCACTTCGACTACAAAACGAAAAAATTTCCTGGGTTCAACCCCAGTTTCAGACTCATAAAAACATCTCCCACTTTTTCTGATGTGCATTTGTGTAGCTTTGTGTCAGTTGTTGTCATAAGGTTTTAGTGGCAATGGCATAGTCACTGATCACTGAATAGTAACGGCTTCAGCTGTAACAAACCCACAGGCACATCAGAACGCACTCCTTCGTCGGTATTGTGTAGCACCGGCGAAGTAAAATAATTACTAAAAATTACAGCTACAACACTGCTATAGAAAAGAAAGAAACGTGCAAATGCAGAGTTGTATGATAGTGAAATTCACCTCTTATCATTTCTCCTACTATCCCTTTCCACTAGTTCCAGCACAATGCACCGCATACGTAGGGGGCATCTCCTGAGTGCTGGTCCAAGATACAAAAAAAGGGTTGGAAATAAATAAGAAAATAAATAAGAAAAAGTAGAAATAAGAATCTATAAATAATTCGATAAAGTTCGAAAAAACCATAGTAAATAATACGGCGTCCTTTCTAATAACACAAAAAAAGTTACACAAATTTTTAATAAATATAATTAAAAGAAGAGCAAATAATATTAAAAATACTACTAAGAAATTGACTCAACAATATCCATATGGATGTACATATCCACATATACATACTGTGTATGTACGTATGGGAAATAAAATGACGCCATCACGCAGCGGTCATGACGTTTGTTTGTGAGTTGTGACAAAACGTACCGTTAAAGCGCAATTAATTCCTTTTAAAAATTTAGCAATTAATTATATGTATTCTTCATTGTGTTTGAGAAATTTGAAACATATTTTTTTATTTTCAAACCTTTTGAAATAAATAACCAAAACACGCACACAGTTAAAAACATAAATCTTTTTATATTTTATTCTTTTATCTTTTACAACTCTCAATAAAGTAATTAATGCCAATCGTAATATTTTTTTTTTTTTGAATAAAACAAAATTGGGTTAATGAGCATATTCTCACACATACATACAATTTCCTTAAAGAAAAGAATTAGAACATAAAACTGCGTATAATTATAGCAATACTACATATTAATTTAAAATAAGAAAATTTTACAAAATCGAATTGTTGTGCTATTTCAGCATTTTATTATTTATTAAGGTTTGAAAAAATTCAACTTAAGCACTTCTTAATAAATTAAATTTTTAGTGCTCACGCGCATTTTATATTGCAATAAAAAAGTACAATAACAATATTTGTTTAAAAATACAGTCGACTCTCTATAATTTGAAATTGAAGGGAGCATATAATTCAGATTTCAAATTAACAAAAAAAAAAAAAGCATCAAAAGCGCAAACACATTCATATTACGAGTTTAAATTCTATAGTGAAGAACAACTTCAAATTATAGAACGTCGGCTAGCAAGGCGTCATTTCTATTTATAGAGCAATCCACGTGAACTAAAATAAACGATTATTTGTTTGTATTTTATATTTTGCATCACATTAAAATAATTAAAATTATAGAGCGTAGAGCTGAAAAATTCAAATTAAACCGTGTTGGCGATGCAGATGTAATTTAAATAATTTAAAATTAACGAGGGGAAAAAATTACATGGATTTTTTTCAATACTAACTGCCTGTTTAGCCAAGCCGAGTGAAAATAATCGTTAGCCATTTACATTGCAAACAACAATAAAAAAAACTCAAATTGTTTTTGCTTTCAACGCAAACGTTACTCAACGTTACTCCTTCTGCTCGCCACTGTATGAAAGTTAATTTTTTTCTCGCTTTTCCAAAGAAACTTTTCCTTATTTTTCTGCTACACTTGTCTTTCTAAGTTATCATTAAAAATATGCACTGATTGTTAACGGTCCATTAGTTTTGGGAAAATAAAAAAAATTTTAAGTTTTCTATTTACTATCGATTTGAATATAAGATTTCACATATTAAATTGCAAATACTTTCCATTTTTAAAAGACTCAGCTTTTCTTTTTAATACATGGTACGAGTGAGTCCATTGCATTTGCAGCTTAATTACTTTAGAATGATTTTTTTTCACTTTCATTTGATTTGTGGATATGGAAATATTTTAGAAATGTAATTAACTTTTACTTTAATTTAATTCCATTTTGTCTTCGATAGATATGAAGTTCATGTCTGGTAGTTGTTGAAAAAAAAAGTGTTAAACCAAGTGAAACAATTTAAATGTTAATGACATTTTGTAAAATAAAAAAAGCGAAACTTTGCAAGTCTGTTTGATGAAATCAGTAATAAAATTATTAAGATTTTTTTTGTATTTAATCTTACAAGTACATACTGCATGCATACCTTTAAGCTGCCGTCGTGCAGTGTGAGATACATTTTTTTCTTTGTTTAAGCTTTCTAAACTGCCATAAAAAATCTTCAATAACAAAGCGAATGAAAACTTGTTCTCCATTTTTGAGGCAAGTGTTACATTTGCTTTGGAAAAATGACCGATGTGGGTTATTAAACTTATTTATACAAAAACAAGCAAACACAATAAAAATAACAATAACAAAAACTTATAATGAAAATGAAATTTCATTGGAAAACCAAAAAAAAATACAAAATTTATGTCTGTTTTAAAATTTATGAGGGAAAATAATGTGCTGTCCATTTTTCTTCTTTCCGCGAACTTAAACGCCACAAGATTCCAGATAAACAACAACAAACCTAAAAATCACGTGATCCGAGGGTATTCACTTGCAATTCAAGATTTTCTGAGTGTTACGGAAGTCTGAGTTTAACATTAAATTTATTGATATACATATATATTCAAACCTGTGCTCTAATTAAGACATTCGATAATGAACAATATTCACCTAAATTTATTAATTGGGTATCAAGGCATTCGATAGCGCCAAAAATGTATCGCAATTTGTAATTGTGGCATTCCATATTGAGCTACCTACACTTTTAATAAAAGAAATTGCATTAATAAACAAAAATGAACAGAATTTCGTGTGTTTTCTAAGAAACTAAAAAAAGTTTCTAACAGAATGTGATTACCTCTACTTTGAGCAATTGAAATGTGCCCTTAAATTTCAAGTCTCTTTTTTTAACATTTAAATTGCTGTTTAAATAAATAATATAATTACTTGATCTTTTAATTTTTATTTAAATATATATTTAATTAAATTTTTTCTTGGTCTGGTTGCTTTATGTCTCACATTTTATTAATAAATTTTATAAATTTACTACAAAACAAAAACAAAGTTTTTAAATAAGACATGATATCATCACAAAAAACAAAAAAAAAAACATACTTTAAAAACAAAACTATGTTTATCCTCCTAGTTCGCCAAAACAAATATTGTAATTATTTTCAACTAATAAACAAATTTATTAGTATAACAATTTCATTGTCTAAAACTGATAACGAACAATTCTGTTCAATATTTCTGGCAGTTAGAGGTCTAATGATTTCATTATAGTTTTTTGTTTATTGAAATCCGTTTAATGAAACTCACCGGAAATGTGTGTGCAATATATGTGCGCCAATGATGATAACGTGTTTTTTGCTTTCGTGCCAATATTTTAAGATTTTTTTTTATTTGTTTTTGAAAAGCACGAAAACAATTTTAATGTGATAATGATATAAACTTTTAATTAATTGAGCGTAAACAATAAAATTATATCCAAAACTATTTTTTTTGTTTACGCAAAACTGTAATAAATTACAACTTGACTTTAGGAATTCCATATATTAAATAAATTTCTTATAGAGAATAATTTAAATTGTTTCAAGGTGAAAAAATGGCAAATTGCAGCACTGGTTTCTGTGTCAAAAGATTTGACAGATTTCAATTGTGTTATACTCCTTTCTTTTTGAAGATGACTTGTGTGTTATTCTAAAAATTCTCACATTCTATTTCCATTTGTAAATGTTATAAGAAACTCGTGTCTGCTTATAACTAAATACATCAGTCTCGTTTTAATAGTTTCTAGTTTTCTTCTTTCCAGTTTTTCTTTGTTTTTTAAGCTTATTTAATGGCATACATATGTATATTTTTTAGAATAAAGGAAGATATTATATTCAAAACCCTCTATGTATCTGGATTATTTGTAGTATGGAAGACCTATAGATTGAATAAATAGAATTTAAATTTCATTTTTCATTTTTATTTTCATTTCATTTATCTTATTAATCTAGCCCATAGGGCCATATATGATTAAAAATATTGGTTACAGTAGTAATGAAAAGGAGTATTACAAAAGCAAAATGTACTTAAAATCATAATACAATAACAGTTCGATAATATTTAATTAATCCAATCCAATATCCTATTGACGAAATATTTATAAATTATAACTAACATTGTGTATCGTAGTGTAGGAAAAAATGAAGAAGATAGTATCATCTACTACTATACACAGCATTAGATATCGGTGTTAAAACAGATGTTTAAGCATCAATGTTACATAGGAAATGTTTAATAGGAAGCTCATTGTAAAGTCCACAAAAATTACATCTCAAAAGCAGAGTTATTAATTTGTGGTAGAACCAATTGACGGTTTCGAGTTGATATAGAGAAACGAAATTAGCTGTTAAAAATAGTAGGCTTAATTCTTAGATTACATTTCTTTTGCGCTTTTTCATAATTGTTAAAGAAGAGTTGCAGCATCTGTTAATATTAAGATGATGCATTAATTTTTTTAGGCTAGAAGAGAGGCATTTTGTTTATTATTTTACCTCGGCAACGTTTTAATTGCTCAAACAGCGACACATCAGAAAAAACTTTCTAAGGTTTGAGGCGTTGACTTTCTCGCTTTAGAGTTAACGCGCTTACTATTTTAACCAACAGGAGTCTTAATTAATATTACATGTTGAAGATAAATTTTAAACACATATGAGGGCGGATCAATAAGTCCGTGACAGTTATTTTTGACACAGTTTTTTTTTGCAAAACTCAATAAACTTAGTCCAACGTTTCCTCAGTTTTTGTCTCCCTTCCAAAAAATAGGATTTTTCAAGGTCCTTAAAATAGGCATTTGTTTTCATCGTTTGAGCTAAATCTTTTTCCACCGAACCATTTCTTTAGGTTTGGAAATAGGAAGTATTCACTAGGGGCTAAATCCGGAGAATATGGCGGATGAGATACCAATTCGTAGCCCAATTCATAGAGTTTTGCCATTGAGACTGCACACGTGTGCACCCGTGCATTATCTTGACCATATGGGGTCGTTTTCTTTTTACATCCTCATTTAATCGGTCTAATAAGTTGGCATAATATTCGCTGTTTATTGTTTTTCTTCTGAACTTCTTCGGAGCAGGTTCACACGGACAAACGCATTGTTTAGACTGCTGCTTGGTCTCCGGAGTACAGTAATGGATCCACAGTTACAAAACGCCGCAAAACTCATTAGGATTGCTGTTAAACAACTCCAAACAATCCTTTGAAGTTGTCACACGTTAACGTTTATGGTCAATTAAGAGCAAACGCCGCACCCATCTTGCAGACAACTTTCTTAAACCCAGCTGATCATTTAAAATCGAAACGACACTGCCATATGAAATGCGTATGGCATCAACAATCTCACGCACTTTTACTCTTCGATCGGCCAACACCATATCGTCGATTTTTTCGACATTTTCGGGTGTACTGACCTCAATTGGCCGTCCAGAACGTTTAGCGTCATTTGTACTTGTGCGACCACAACGAAAGTCAGTAAACCACTTTTTTACCATTGAAATTGATGGTGCAGAGTCCTCATACTAGTTATCAAGCTTTCACTTAGTTTGATTGACGGTTTTTTTCGCAAAAAATAATGTTTAATGAGCACTCGAAATTCACTTTTTTCCATTTTTAGAAAAATACACGAGATTGTATGTTTTGAACAGCTGTTAAACGGAAAGTAAATGACGACGCTTGCGTAAAATTTTACAGTAGTCTATTAACAGGTGGTACTTGATAGAAACAGTGTTGCATTTCATATAACTACGAGGGAAGTTGTAAGGTCACGGACTTATTAAACCACCCTCATATTTATGTATTATTGTACGTAAAATGTGCGCTTATTATATTTGATAAAAATATACAGCGTAACCTCGGTTAACGCAACCATCGATAAGAGCAACTAGTCGATAATCGCAACACCCAAATTCTTCACATTGGTGATTCTGTTAACGCAACTTCTCAAAAAATAAACCTCAATTAAGGCAATAGGAATCTTCAACTTGATAACAACCATCAGTACAAATAGAATGTGTATTTTTATTTATTCTAAATATATTTTTATTTTCTTTTATTTTTATTATTTATTTTAATTAAATAAACGCATTTGTTTTAAAATTTTAATTTTTTTCTTAATAAACTTTTTTTTGGTTCAAAATAATATTTTTAATCTAAAAACAGGCATAGAAACTTTAAAACAACTTTCGCAACAGCGCAAAATTTCTATTGGTTGCATTAACCGAGGTTACACTGTATATATTTTTTTTTTATTTATAATTTTGTTTCATATGGATTAATATTGTGCAATGAAATCTATTAACTAAAATGTAATAAATAAAAAGAAAAATATGCAGATTGTAATTTGTATTTGAACTTCCAGTTCTTCGGCATGTGAAGGAAATTTCAATTTCTAAAGCAAACTGATAACAAGGTAGTGTTATCAATCCAACTTACGGATCCATAAACTATTTGTTTGGGTTTCGGTTTTTCTTTGTGCTTTGTTTTTTATGTTTTTTTCATACAGGGTGGGGCAGTTTTATCTGACTGATTTGAAATGTTTATAACTTTTTGATTTTTACAGTTTTTTATTTTATTTTATTGCAGGTAATAAACAATTTAATAAAAATTTGCGTTATAATACTCAACACAAGAACGTGTAATAATTTTTCAACTTCCTTATGTTCCCGAACGATCAACCGTTAACATTTTAATGCTGCAACAGCTTTGGGGTTCAACCCCAGTTTCAGACTCATAAAAAACATCTCGCATTTTTTCTGATGTGCATTTGTGTGTGTGGCTTTGTGTCAGTTGTTGGCGGAAGGTTTCAGTGGCGAAGGCATATTCACTGGTCACTGAACAGTAACGGCTTCAGCTGTAACCAATCCACAATCACATCAGAACGCCTTCCTTCGTCGATAGTGTGTAGCACCGGCGAAGTAAAATAACTACTAAAAACGAAGCTTCAGAATTTAATACGTCTCCTTGACATCAAAGATATTTCTCCTACAATCCTTTTCCTCTAGTACCATCACAAGGCACAGCATGTGTAGGGGTCATCTCCTGAGTGCTGGTCCCAGATAAAAAAAAAATTCCAATAATAAATGCATCCAGCACGCAATTCATGAATTGAAAACTTACCGAAACATATCTATAAAACACTCAGAATTTCGTTTTAAAATACAGCGGCGATCAAATTAATGACATTTGCAATTATCGTATATACATCGGTAAATAAAAGAGAAACAAAATCTTTATAAATAAAAATTAGCCAAGGTAAAATTTCAGCAAACAAATATGCTGCAAATGCATTGACTCACTGTCAACACTGAAACGCTGAAAATATTTTAAACGTTGTTTGGCTGAGTTGTGCTCAAGCAACTTCCGCATAATAAAAAAAAAACTGTAAAACGGAAAAATATTTTGCAACATACAGGAGAAAAGACAGGTGTTTTCTGAAAGCAAAAAAAAAAAGTAAGTAAAGAACGAAAAGAAACTTTGTTTCCTTTAGCAGGTCATATTGCACATAAAAAGCAGTTTAAATTTATTAACTCATTTGACCATTCAAGCGAATAAAATAGCTTAAGATTTGGTAGTGATGCAACTGTTTTACGCTGAAATAATTAAAAATAAAAATGCCACCACTTGATTTGTTACCCACGTATGGATGTGAAAAATTGCAATTATTGGCCACTTAAAAATAACCACTAAAAATATTTCCTATTCGTTGTAATAAATAACTTACCATGAATTTCTTTCTGCTGTACGCCACACCACAAATATATTTTGTAAAAATATTTACTTTGAAATTTTGTTTGAACAAAAAAAGGAAGTGAAATATTTACACACAATTTACCTGCAATGAAAATATAATGATGAAATTAGAAAGGGAAATGTAATTGAATCATGTTTCTTATGATTAACACTTAATTGAAAAAGAAAATAAATGTAGCAATAAGAATGACAAAAAAAAACCAAGTGTTTCGGAATCCCCCATTACGTTAATTCAAACTTTTCATACGTAAAATAGAATTAAAAAAAAATTAACTTCAACCTCAGCAATTAAGTGTATCATATAGAAATAAAGGAAAATTCTATAATTTAATAATTTCATAGCAATTTATCACCGGGGCACTTGCAGTGACATTCTAAATGGGCCTTATATATATTATAAATGTAATTGTCCTGCAAGAAGTCAGGGGCCAAGTGTCTCCATGTCAGCATTTTTATCGATTGGTTTTGGTGACTTTATGGTCAACTAATCGGCTACACTTTTTATTTTGTATTTTGATGGGAAGAGAAGAGGCACGTATTTTGCTCTTTACGGCTGCAAAAAATTTTTTATATTGTCTCATTTTATTCTAGTGAAAAGAGATGTGGTTGCTTTTAGTTTCCCACAAGAACTGCCTACTCCCTATTGACTACATAGGACGAACGTCAGTAGCAGATTTTCAATCACATGCAATGTTAAATGTCTATAGTAAATTACATTGGATGGAATATAACAAGTCACTAGTACTGATGACCAAGTCAGTAGCAAATTAGTACAGTCATTTCCCACAGTGTGGATACGTAATTTCGATAAGGACCCCGACGTATTTATTTATGTATGTATATTACTTAGGGACTACACGAGCAATTAGTTTGGCAATAATTGTTGTGGCAACTGTCAAATTTGATTGCCATAAATACATTGTTTTTTAATCTTGAACCATCACTCAACCTTAGAGGGGGATGACCCCTACACATGCGATGCATTGTGCTGGAACTAGAGAAAAGGGATAGTAAGAGATGAGAGGTGGTGCAGCTTCACTATCTTACGACTCTGCTTTTGCAGGTGTTTTTGTTTATAGCAGTGTTGCAGCACCTCTGATGTCAAGGAAACATATTCAATTTTGAAGCTTTGTTTGATAGCCATGTTTTGTAGATATTTTACTTCGCTGGTGCTACACAATACCGACGAAGGAAGGCGCTCTGATGTGCCTGTACATTGGTATCAGCAGAAGCCGGTACTGTTCAGTGATCTTTGCCACTGAAACCTTCCGACAACAACTGACACAAAGCCACTCTTATGAGGTACAAAAATGCAAACTAACTGACATATTGATAAAATCTTCTTTTTGATTTATAAAAGATTTATTAGACAAATTTCCTTATAAGTACACATTAAAACGGATTTTCGGTTGCTTTCAAAATTGTCCTTTGTTTATGTTATAAGTTTGTTTCATTCATAAAATAAAAGAGAAAAAAAATTTTAAAGGTTAATGAGTTGTCCATACGGAATTCGAGATTTGTTTTTGGTACTGTAAAATAATTCATAATTCTCAAATAGTTTATGGGAATATTTTTATATGTATATGTTGTTGGAGGTCTACGGATGAGTTGGCATTATCACCAGCGAAATGCTACATATAGACATGTAGCCGAAACAACAGACAAAAATTAATAATTAAAAACAAAAAATATTCTTATACTTCTAGTTGATATAATAATTTATTTATAAGCAAAAATTTGTTGTTTTTACGTCACTTCAATTGATTATTTGGTAGTAAAAATAGCAGAAACAGATTTTTAAATTTTACTGAAGTCGTTGGTTTTTTATCCTGGACCAGCACTCGGGGTATGACCCCT
This sequence comes from Dexiosoma caninum, assembly GCA_963924685.1. NCBI lineage: Eukaryota > Metazoa > Arthropoda > Insecta > Diptera > Tachinidae > Dexiosoma > Dexiosoma caninum. The sequence goes on along the minus strand of OZ004727.1, from coordinate 22,648,809 downwards.
ACACATGCTATGGATTGTGCTGGAACTGGGGGAAAGGCATAGTGAACCTGCTGAAGCTTCACTATCATAGAACTCTGCTTTTGCACGTATTTTGTTTTTAGCAGTGCTGTAGCGCCTCGAATGTCAAGGAGACATCATCGCCACTGAAACCTTCCGACAACAACTAACAGAAAGACACACTAATGCACATCAGAAAAAATGATGACTTAGTCTGAAACTGGGCTCGAATCCAGGACTTTTTTGTTCTTGTGTAGTCAACGTGCAGAAAAACAATTATTTTAGTCATTTATCTTTTTGTCATTAAAAATTAAAAATAGTTAAATTTGAATGAAATTAAGTAGACCGGTTTTTTTAAATTACAATTTCACTTGATTTTATGTACACAGCAAGAAACAGCTACTGTTGAATTTAAGTTTTTTCTACTTAATATTAGTACGAGTCGTAGTTCAAAATTGTAATACGAATATACTCATATGTACTTAAAACAAACCGAAAATTTTATAAAGGCTTGTGTATATTTCAAGGTAAATTAATTATGAATGTCTCAACTTATAAATTAAGTCATACTTTCATACTTCAGCGATGGCTGATGTAAAATAGTGACGCGTTCGTCTGTCTCTTCATCACCTGCCATCTCTCTCACTATCCCTCTCCTCTAGTACCAGCACAATGCTTCGCATGTGCAGGGGTCTTCTCCTGAGTGCTGGCCCAAAATAGAAAAGCTTAAGAAACGTGGCTAAATATAGCAGAGCAATATTCTATCTTTACTGATAGCGTGCATTTAGTTAATTTTCTTTCAAACAGACTTTCAACAATTCTTTATTAAGGCAATTTGATACACCAACAAACACCTGCACTGCTGTTCAGAAAACAACACACACCAAAGATGCATTACCCCAAACAGTGCTGCATTTGACTTCTTACCCTGTTGCTCTATCCCTCTCTCTCGCTCTCTCTGTCACACAGTTGATGTTAACAAAATTCCTAAATTCTTTCAATTCTTCAAAACCAGTATTCAAGTGATTTACATAAAATCATGTTCAGTTTCTATTTTTAATATTTCATTCATTAAAATACAATTTAATTGCATTACATTTCTTATAACCGCAATTGTAGCTTTATTTCTGATAAAACAAAGCTCACCCTCTCGTTTTTAATTTATAATTTTTTTTCATTCTTTTATTACTGGCATGTTCTTCTCTCGTTTTGCATTTTAATTTTATATTTTACTTTTCTTGAATCAAAATTACGTGACTTTATGAATCACATAATTTATGTCCGTTGTGAAATTAGAAGAACTTCATAATGATAAAAAAAAATGTTAAATAAACAGCAACTATGGGTAATAGACACCTTCTAAAATGAAAAAAAAAATTCTTAGCTTAAAACAACTTAAGTTATGAAGAAATGTAAAGAATTCACATAAATTGTATAAACAAATTGAAAAAAAAGATATATAAAAAAAATAAGTTGCAGTCACATTGGAAGTTTTGCAACTGAAAAATCTAGCTATACGAATAATCAGCCAAAAATCAGAAATGTAGAACCGGCCAAAAAATTTTGAGCGATTCTTCATTGGGTTTGGGTGATTTAGCATTTTGAAATAATTGCGTCTTTGTTCCCAATACACAAATGTTAAATATTAAAGAAATTTGAATTCACCGAAAAAAAATTCTTTGTGGATTGTTGATTTTGAATTTGTGTGAGGCTAGAGGAATAATCGCCTAAAAAGTAGAAAGGTAGAATCGCTCAAAAATGTTGGGGGATTTTACTTGACTTTGGGTTGCATGCTGAGAGGATGGGCATACCGTTCAATGTCCGGTGTAGCGGCTGTGAGGAAGGCTGCTGAGGCAGACTGTTGTGCAATTATTCTGTGAGTACTTCGGCCTCGATAGGTCGAGGCTGGGATTCCTTTGGACGCCTTTCTTTGACAACTTGGGGCTGTGCTGTCGGTTGGATCTCTCGGAGTTATTGAGGTACGTGAACGGCACAGGGTGGCTGTGACGTCCTCTGTTTTCTACGGGTCTAAGGTCACAAAACGGAACCTACGGTGCTATTTGAGTCGCCCGGTCTTAGTCAGCTGCTTTCTAACTTAACCTAACCTTGGTTGATTTAATATTTTGAAATATTTGGGCTTTCATTCGTAATGAAAAATTGGACAATTTTATTAAAGAAATGAAAATCGATCGCCCAAATGCAGTGAACTCGTGGTAATGTGATCTTCCACTATAGTGAACAAGTCAGTAATGCGATCACGAAGTTTTTAGTATGAACTCTATACAAACAGTGAACAAAGTTTTTGATAGCTTTAAATAGTAAACAACGCAGAAAATTCAATTACAATTTTGGGAATCCCCAACTTGCTAATAAACCGATTTGAATGAAGTATCTGACGACGATGACAGTGTTATTGAAGAAAGAGAACACAGAATCACAGCAACAGAAGCTATTGAGATTTATAATAAAGCTGAGCAATGGGCTGATACTATAATGATAGACCACATGGATATACAGTACTTAACAAGATAAGGGAAGTGGCAGTAAGCAAGATTCTCGAACAAAAGAAATCCCATAAGTTTATAACTAAATTGTTATTTTCTAAATTAGCAGAACTATAAATGTATGTTCAATGAACATTTTTATCCAAAAATATAATGCTTTTTTACAGTAAACTAACAAAAATGCATCAAATGAACTGAAAACAATAGAAGAATAAAAAATAAGAAATAAAATAAATAGAATAAATAAAAAAAAATAGAATAAAAAGTAAGAAATAGAACATTTTTATGATTTTGCGCTATGAACAACTGAAAATGGTAATTTATCAATATTTTCACGAAAAATTTGCACTTTCACAAGGCCAAAACTGCCTGAAGGAGCGTTCCAATGCTTTTGCGATGTAATAGAGAGTTCTTAACTATTGTCTTGGCTACAATTTTTGTCTTAGTATTGGATCGAAAATCTTTGGCTGTTATAGGCCAAAATATCCAAAAAAAAACGTGACAAAAGTCTGATCAAGTCAAAATGCGCCAGCTCGATTTTCACCGTAGACGTATGGTTTAATGGACTTTTTTGCTTAGTACAATCCCAAGAATCAGAAACACGAAGCGCCCATTAAAATTTTTTTCCTTCCATACTAATCACCCCACCCTAATGTTCATAAGTATTTATATTATGAAGTTCATATAGTGGATGTACAAATTATTTGAATTCTTGAAATAATATTTTGCACTGAATAAAAGTATACTTTTTTTGAATGAAATATATGTATATGCCTATAGTGTTTTATTAATTCTTGAAGTTTCAATGCTTTTTAGACTTGAATTGAGACAAACAAAATTGTGAACAAATTCGATAGCTGTGGTTTTTAATCGTTCATATTACCGAGAGTCCACTGTAATTTTTAAATTCCAAATGATTTTTCATAAAGAGCAATCAATGAGCGGCTAGGCTTTGATTTGTCACTGTCGACATATGCGAGGTCCAAAATTTTTCATCCGCGGATAAGTAAGCGAAGACGGTGTTGGATACCATAGAGGGAAAAATGATTTAGCCCGACCGCCGGCCCGATATGCAAACAAGCTGTAGTAATGCAGCTTTGAAGTTTCAGTACAAGTTTGTGATAAATGGTGTATTTTTTATAGCAAGTAACGCCAACTAAAGCGTACCTGCATAGCTGGCCTTCGTCCGGGTTTAACGATTTACTCCCCCATGGTATAACCAACACCGGTTTCGCTAATTAAGGCTTGTTTCCGATGCCGCCCAAAAATATTTGGGAGATATGAAATATTAAAATGAAAAAATGTTTTTGGGCGATTCCTCATTCACAATTTGCTATTGATTAATCTTCCACAATTTTGGATCATTGTTCATTTTGTTCATACTTTTTGACGAGATTTGGTAGTTTTCTATGGCGTGTCTTCACTGTGAGAGTTCAGCCAACAATTTTAGGTGAATATTCATTTCTGCTGATACATAAATAAATAAAAGAAAATACATGCATTCCTAGCGCAACGCCAATCGACTGATAAGCTACTAAGTCACTGCCGCCTCCTACTGTTTAAATTTTACTTAAATGATTCTAATAATAAAGATGCATGGGGGCGGTTCACTAAATTTCAAAATGTCACATACATGCATATACATATATGTGTTTTATAATAATAACATAAACAAATGGGCCTGTTCGTAAAGGCCGCTTTAAACGATAAGATTTGTCGTACGTAAAATGTGAGAGAAAATAAAATGAAATTCCAGCCGTATTTCAAAAAGAGAGAGTAAAAATCGGATGGTTGTTTTCTGGCGTTTACACCATTGGTATGGATAAAATCAAGTAAGATGAAAATATTCTCATTTAATTTAACTACAGCTGTTTGCTTGTTTTCCGTAGGGATGGAGTTCTTTTGCAATTGAATTTTTTTTTAATAACCTTGAAAAATATTTTTATAACTTTCGAATATGTTATTTTCGTGGTCAAAATTTTTAGTGTACTTTTGGAAAATATACGTATATTTTTATAAAATTGTGCTGTCGTGGTCTAAAATGTACATTTTGATTTTATAATTGGTATAAATTTATGAAAGCAGTTTTCCCTCCCTGGCTTTCTCACATTTGTTTACATAAAAATGCATCCCGGATCTAATGGTGTGCTTTGTTTTTTGAAAAATTTTAAAAAGTCAAGAGAGTCATACGACTGTCAAATTTTTATCCGTATTTTCTCTCAAAATCTTATAGTTTCATTACATATTACGTTTAGACGATCCGACTTGTGCTCTTCTACACAAAAATTTGGCATGTCGTACGACTTGTGGGACAATATAAAGCACCCTTAAATGCATAACTTCACTGCACAATATGATTATTTGTCCTCCTCTTGTTCTTTGATTATTTCCAATTACATTGCGTGATTTAGATGATAAGAACAAGTAATGTAAAATTGTGTAAATTAAAACCTTTTTTCGTTGTTCATCAAAAGGCTTATTCGAAAATGTTTCGAATATTTTTATATCCAGTCCTTTTTCATCCTTATCGAATCCGACCTTCATTACACTTCAATTATAAATTAAATAAATTAAAAAAATACTATTTACAAATCCAACGTATCATCCATTTTTACGAATACTATTTTGTGTTTATTTCCGCAAAATATATTGCAATGATGCATTTGCGAACATTTGGCAGTTGCAGAGTTGCCATTGTTTGCCCATATTATGCAGCGCAATGATGCCTCTGCTGCAAACAATACCACATAGTGTGTTTTAATTAGGGGCAGCGTTACCATATATTTTTTAAGAAAAACTTTTTATTTAAAAAAAAACTTTATTTTTCAACAAAAAACTTTTTTCCACAAAAGTGTTCAAATAATGCACCAAAATATATTTTGAATTAATTTTTTTCAAAATAAGATAAACAAAAAAAGTTGACCAACAACAACAACAAACTTATTCTGCCCACGATTTTGAGCAGATCTCCATTTTTTTTTAACTTTTGTTGGACGCTCCTACGTGTCTGCAGCGTATTCTAAGTTATTTTCGCCAAGGGTATTGCTGCTTAAAACTAATAACACCAAAAACAAAAAATATCCCTTTATCCTTACCGATTCTCTTTAAATATTTATCCATGCTTTTTTGAAATAGAAAATTTTTAGAAAAGCAAAAAAAACAGGCATAAAAAACTATAATATTAATACAGCACAATTGTATTAAAAATTAATAAAGAAATCTTGAAAATTTGAACGAATTTAAAAAAAAAACTAATTTTTGAAGTTAAAAACTTAAAAACTTTTTGGCATTTCAAAAAACCTTGAAAAATAACGGAAAACTTGAGAAATGGTAACGCTGATTAGGGGTATGATGTTCTTGTAAATACTCGTATATGTTTTTGGTCGTTGAACGAAATTAATTTCCGAATTTGTTAGTGCATATTTTAAAATAAATACATATTTTTGCATATTTCGTTATAAATGTATATTTTTGATACATTTTTATATTATGATTTATTAATTTCTTGTGGAGAGAACTGATGCACCCTTCAAAGAAAAATATCCAGAAATACGACTACCCCCACCCGCTTGTAGTAACTTGGTTGGAGACTGTTCTCGACTGCTATACTAAATATATTAGCGAGTTTATTAATTGTATCGAAGATTTAAATTATGCAGAGAATATTTCTATCGGCAAATTTTAAACAATTTTAAAGTCACCAAACTTAAGCAGTGAATTAGTATTTGTGCGAACAGTTTATGGGTTTCGTGTCGACAGCATCGTCCAATTAGAGGATATTAATTCTTTAGTAGCTCAAGTTGAAGATGTTTTAAGAAAATTTGTGCTCCGAAAGGCACAATAAGTGAAGCAATTATAAATAAACTGGGTAAAGTTGTAGATTTAAAAAAAATTAAACATAAACTTTTGACAATTTAAAAAAATATTTATTAATTTACATACATACATATATGAAAATGTCGACTTAATATTAATATTTATACCACATGATTTGGCAAAATGTTTGTTAAGAAAACATTGAAATGTAATGGAAATAAATGTTGGATAAAAAATCATAAACTCATATTTTCTCAATTTTATACACATATTTTTTTCTTATTTTTAATGTACATATATTTTATGTACATGAAACGCGATGCATGAAAATCATGTCCCTAGTTGTAATATATTATATATACGCTGATAAAAAAAATCATTTAGGAGACAAATATATCTTTTCCCAAAGTAATTAAACAACCGAAAACATTAACCAATTCCTTTGCCTTATCCGCCGAAAACTTTAGTCGACTTTTAGTGGAAAAAGGTCTCCCAGTGCACTATACACTGTTCAAAAGTGGAAAAATTATTTGCAAGTGATCTAGCATCATCAAACTCGGACTACTCCATCGAAAGGTCGTTTCGATACTGTTTAAAACATGCTCATTTTGGAAACTGTTATTTTTAAATTAGCTTCATTTTGAAAATTATACTTTCTGAAGAACAATAATTTTTCGAGAAACAGAATTTTTTGGAAGTTACCGTTTTCGAATATACTGCTTTCTAGAACACGTACTATTAAGTAAAGTTACTTATGCAACTACTGTGAGCCTCCGTAGCCTAGTGCATGATCATTAGTATTATCAATCTGGAAGTGCGGGTTCGATTCCCGCCTAAATACATTTATATTAATACGAATTAATAAATTCGTCTAATTTTTGTTAGGGTGTTTCTACTTGTGGTATCAGAATGTGCCTAAGCTCTGGCCTAAGTGGGGCGTTTTCCTTCCGAGATGGTCCGCCACCTAACATAACCTAACCTAACCTGCTATACCTTCCCAGCAAAAAAAGACATGCACAATAGAAGTAGTTAATGCATGGGTTCTAATGGAAATTAACTGGTTCCACTAGCTGAAGAACGCATGATTTTACCGCAGAGTTGTCATTGGCGAGCACGTGTTCACTTTTAACAAAACAGCTGGTCATTTAAAAGACCCATGAAGATTCCATAATTTGGTTACGTTTTAGCATGGGTTCACATTTAACACGGCATGAATGCAACGCAAATACAAAAATTTAATTACAACTGCGCTATTGTGCATATCAGAGTTGACATTTCATATGGCATTAAAAAGGAATTCATATAAAGAAGTGATAAGAAGTCATAACAATACGAATTCATAGTAAACGCATTCACTTTTTTTTGCTGGACTAGAAAAGCTATATTTTGTGGAAAGTGATTTTTGGGAGAGCTATTTCTTGTTGGATTATTAACCTTTTTTTTAATATACAAATAGCCGCTAACAACCTTGCCAGCGATATGTTAGTATTCAATAAAAAGAAGTTGAACACATAAATTTCATTAACTTTCAAATTTCTACTCAGGTATTCTAATTACAGTTTCTAATTGTGATTTATTATTTACGTATTTTAATTGTTGTTGTGAATCTATTAATCATTTTCAATTCAATGGCGTTGTACGTCAAGTTTCCATTCCACTACTTTGGTCAAAATTATTCGGTGGACATAATTATGCCTGACGTAAGTTGAATATTCAAAATCTTTATTAAAAGCTTCCCAAATTCAATTCCAATAGCAAGTAGACTTTCACCTTCCCTTTCATATTTATTTTAAGGTGAATGTCGTTACGCCATAACATGTTTAATTTGACACGTACGTCGTTATGTCGAAATATATATAACTCAGCATATTTGCCTTGACAAGCATTAAGAAGACAAGCAAACAGAACACCAGAAACATACAAAACTCAATAGCATTTCAATGCGCCCTTAAGAAGTCATATGTTTAAAGTTAAAGAACAAACCTTTTACAAGAACAATAATTTTTTTGCAATTTTTTGGACGGTTAGAAAAAGAATTTTCAAAAATATTTCCTTAAGACTTTGTCATTTATGGTTACTTTTTTAATTCAAGCACCGGCTTAATTTTTTCCTCTGGGACCAATATTTAGGATTTGTGCTCCTACGGGACTAGTTGAAAAGCGATAGTGTAGACAAGAAAGAAATAAAGTGATAAAAAAATAGAGAGTTCAATTCTTGCACAACGCTGCAGCTACGTGTTTTTGAGAATTTGTTATGCAGAGTTGGTGCGTTTCTGGTTTCGTGTTTTTTTCTTTATTATGTTTTTATTTCGCCTACGTTTAATTTCTCAAATACCGACGAGGAGGGCAGTGGTAGCGGTCGTCATTTCAATTTAAATTTCGATTACAATTACTTGTAATTACAATATAATTTTTTTCAATTACAATTACATTTTTTTAACCACGTGGTGAAAAAGGTAGGAAGATAGAGTCTCTGATGTTAATTTTGACTAAGGGGAGCCATTGCATTTATTACTTTACTTCTCCAACGTTTTATTGCTCAAATACCGATAAATTAGAGAGAAAAAGAGACAACTTTTTTTTCCTTGGCCGGACTGAGAATCGAACGTTGGTCCTTCTGCTTGCAGAGCCAACACGCTAACTACTCGCCACCACACTTTAATAAAAAAAGCAATTGTTACATAAATTTCTGTAATTCTTTATTGCTGCATTATTTAGCCAATTACTTGTAATTGTTATTGAAAAGTTTTGATTGTCATTGAGATTTTTTCCACGACAATTACTTTTAAATTAAATACGTTTCAATTACAATTACAAAAGTTTTGTAATTGCATGTGTAATAAATTACAAAATGTAATCTGTCTGGCGCAGACAAAATGGAAAAATTTTGGTCTAATCGGGGATTCGAAGTGTGGATCTTCTGATTGCAAAGGCAACAAGACCTCAGGTTAATATCAGCATGATTTAACAAATTATTTTCAGAAATGAAAATGTGTTTATTTTATTTTGCTATTCTGAAAGAACTGAAGAAAGTATTGTGGATAAACGAATTTACTATAAAGCAATTTTTTCTAAATTAAAGTTTCCACAATTTTTCTTTGTGCTTTGATTCTCTAAAATCTTGAGCATTAAGAACAATATAATGCGGCAATGCTGCTCACTGTCAAGAACGTTGCCTCAATTATAAAGTACCATTGTGAATATAGGGAGCGCATCTGTACCTTTTGTAGTGCTCAGAGTATGTTACACATTGACAAAAGTATTTTGAAATGTGTTTAATGGTTTCGAGCGCCGACCACCATGTATTTGAAATGCAAACCAGAAACTAATAATTGTTGATGACGCGCAGTCAGTTAATTGATCTTTTTGTAACTTTCCTTTCTAAAACTTAAAGAAACAATTAACTGAAACTTTCATACAGAATTTGAAAACAAAACCTTAATTAAACTAAAATTATACATTGAATTCTATTATTCACAATATATGCGTCAATTGCCTTACAGCTGCGGTAAAAAAAATAGTAGTCCTTGTACATATGTATGTATATCAGCAGAGTTGATATTAAAAGCACACAGTTTTAGGAAGAAATTTTCAGTTTTTTATTTATTTTTTTATATTGCCCGATATTCCAATAAAACTATTCGTTAGGAGACAATGGTATTCTAGATTAAATTATAATTTATAAATTTAAGTCTAACTATTATGATAGCCATTTAAGGCATTAAACAAAATAGCAGCGCAATATATTCATTTATATAGACACACAGGGGCGTTACTCTCTTTGGCGATGCGAAAGAAAAATGGTATGAAATCGAACGATTGGTACTCCCTAATCCGTTTGCGCATTTGCCTTTCACATTTATTATTTTCTTTTTCTCAAGTCTGATATCACCGCACTCTGTAATGCGAAAGTGTCTGCCAAAATCGTTTGATAAGCGCAAATATCTTGCGTAAATATCAAACGCAAATGATGAAAAACATATAAGACCGTTGAAAAAATATTTATATTTGATATTTAAATTGTTATTTTTAGGGAAAGAGCAAAAAAAAATTACAAGCAAAACAACAGCAGTTTGAAATTGTGTGGATTTCATGGTACAACATATACTACGTTTATACGCACGCCTTCTTTGCAAATAAGAACGTAAAATATTGGCTATATTTTTTAAGCGACTTACTAACTCACGAAAACTTACTATTCACGATTAAATTAACTATTTGCAAGTAAAACGCAAAGTTGCCAATTGTTGCAAAAGATTTTTCTCGACCAGGTAGACCTGTAATCCATGGCAATTAAAATACATAAAATTTTACGTAATTGTTGAAGAATTTTATTAAATTGTTAAAAAAAATTTTCTTACAATATTCACACTACTTTTTATAAACAGATTACGTACGAACATACAAGTAAAAACACATGTTTTTCATCATAGTGCTACAACATAACCATCAGAGAACACAAAAAAGTAGATTAAATTTCATTTATTATCAGCCGTATAAACGAGAAGTTGCAAACTTACAATATATTTTTATTTGCAATTAATTCGGACGTATAAACGTAGTAATAGCGACTTGGTCAAGCGACAGTTTCAGTCAGCAAATGTCAAACAAAGCGCAAAAAATTTGTTAAACCAAAATTTTATAAAGTTTTAAATGTAATTGTACAATAGAAAGAATTCTTTCAACATCATTGAATAATCATCATGCAATCCCCTGTTCTGTAAACCGAGTCGATATAAAAACGACTGAGATTTCAAAACCGAATAAATGCTAATTTGGTGTTCTAAAAATCGCACGATTTCCAACATTCGAACTTGCTTTCGAATAAGATTTTTTAAACGTCTGAAAATAATGTTTATTTTTATTTAAAAGTAATTTTTTAATTATATCTAATGAATTTAGTGAAAATGTGGTTTTATTCATCCATCTACTTTATCTGCTTACTTTAACAAGAACATGGAGAAATATTGGAGTGTTTTTAAATTGCTTATTTTGTATTAAAATCTATTACAGAGTATATAATTTAACTTAATTCAATTAATTAATTAAAGATAATAAAGATAACAATTTAATTAATAAAAGAAAGACTTCAAGTAAAAATTGGTAATTGTTTTTTTATGTTTCTTCAGTCTTTTATTAGGAATATAGTACATTCCATTGATTTCCGACCGGGCTTCGATTTTAAACCGAGTAAAATTATGCAAATTCGATTTACAGAAATTCCTAAATATGTGTATTAGTTTGAAAAACGAAAAATTTTTGCGGATACAGTTTACAGAACATACCCGAATAAGTTTTAAGAATAGATTATAAGTTTATTAAAATGTTCTTTTTTATTCAGGTATGTGATGAAAAAGAATTTAGGCACAAAACCGATTTGAGAACGTGAAAAGGTGTGAGTGATGTGTTTGCTAAATTCGTTTTGTCAATCACTTTCAAATTTGCTTTAAATAGCTTTTTTCAATAATTTTTGAGACAATTTTTTTCAAAACTTTATTATGTATGTATATTATTTATCAATCAATAGTTTTAGATTGGTTTGATGATTCTCTAAATCGATCAGAATTCATTACACCTTCTCAAAAAATAGTTGGAATTGCTGTGCATTTCCTTGAAATTTTTAGCTCGTACTGAATAGCGTTCTGTAAAACGCCTCCTTATTCAAACCGAAATTTTATACAAAGCTAAAATTAAGCAATATATATTTGGGAACATATTCCGCTACATGCGGTCAGTTAAATAGTGTATATTTGACCCATCACTTAAGACTAGTCTTCCAACTCGTTCTTCACGGTCGTTTTCCCCATCAAACCAAAACGTTCAGAATCCATCACTTTATTTTATTTTCAATTAAAAACTGTTACACTGTACTTTTTCTTAGCTTTCCTTTTTAAATATTTTGACATTTCGTTACAATCAATCTTTGGCATTTTTTTTTTGCAATGACAGTGTTGCCACTTTTTCAAAAAAAAATTGCGAATAATAGAGAGTATCAAATTGGCATCTCATCGCAATAGAGAGTAACCCCCTGAATTCTGAATATGTATATTTTTAGCATTTTGCGCATCCTTGCTCCACATCTTCGCGGCATCTCCCTGAAGTGATGCAGGGAAACGCTCCCCATAGTTCAATTATATTCTTGGCATTTTCTATAGCAATTATCTTAACAAGGGTTTCATAAATTCTCGCTGCTGCTCAAATCTGAACACTCTGCAGGACACTTCATAACTTTTACCTCATTATCATTGGAGAACTTCTTTGTAGAATTGGTCGTATGCTTTAGATCGTCATCTTGTTGGAAGAGCGAAAGTAAAGGCATTTCTTTCTCAGCATATGGCAACATTGTTTGAAATAAAATTTCGACATAAAAAATTTGCATTACCCAGCAATGCCATACAGCCATTCCCCATTCCATTATTGTGTATTCGCCATGTTTAATAGTTTTGCTGTTGCTAATTTGCACTGAGTTTTACTGAAAACAATTCGTTTACAAAAACATTTACAAAAGAGAGCACCTTTTGAGAGAGTAAAATTACAGTTCTTTTCTGAGAGTCTGCAAATTTTTACTGTACAATTTTTTGGCAGTAGAATTCACGGGAAAAGCAGTATTAAAACTGTAACAAAAAGTGAAAATAATAGTTTTCAACATGAATCAAAGATGAGCATACAATATGCAGTTTTCTTTTTTTATCATCGATGGCAAAACTTTTGGTATAATTGTTTTATTTACATTAATTTCTTACAGATGTAAAACTAGTTGTGTACTTATTACAGAATATTATTTAGGTTACCGAATACCAAAAAATTAGAATTTAAGTACTTTTTGCATGACATTTAAACAGAAACAAATGAAAAAAAATCATATAGCCAAAAAAATGAGAACACCCTTCATTTCCACGCATATTACAGTCATTTGTTATTGTTACAATTGCTTAATTTAGTTCACCGTACAATAACACCATTGGCAGATAAATATTTCTGTTGGCAACGCTACAATGTTAAACATCGAATCTGGCAATTTTTGCCATATAATAATCTGGCAACCATGTGAACAGACAATTTTTGTTGACAGATACATTTATTGTGTGACAACGAAATTGTACAGTTTTCTAATTATCTGAACAGACAATTTACAATTCGGTTACAATTTGTCATTGTGAGAGCATTGCCACCATATTGCCATACCCTACAATATTGTCAAATCTGACAATTGTTTGTACACAGGTTTACGCAGTACTTATATTTAAATACATTTCTGTACGAATTTACAAAAGCGAAACAACAAAAACGGATTGTATGAAATACCAAAAACTTGTAGAAACTGAGTAGTCAACAGATCTCATATTTTTACAACACTGTGCTTTTTAGTGATCAGCTATTTTATAGAATCTTAAAATTTTGGCAATTTTTTCCATTCGCTTACTTTTTTGTGTAAGAGACATTTGGAGAGTAAATTTTTTAAATGAACTACCTGTTCATAGAAGCTGTGTGAAAATATTCGTTGGGGTATTTATATTGAAGACAAAACCAATTTGATTTTTTTTTTTTTTTGGTTTTTAATATAAATGGCCGAACGAATATTTTCACTCGACTTCTCTTAAGAGGCAGTAAAAAATTATTGGATTTCAACTGGAAAGTAAAGGAATAGACCTAAGTAATACATATAGAAAAGCACTAACTAATTTTCATTTTTAAATTGTGGTTTTTACGTATTCTGAGAGAAAACTCTTTAAAACAATGTTGATTTTAAAAAGTTTTTCGTGTCTTCCAACTGAGATTAGCTTAGAAAATTTTATTGAAAAAACATTCCTTAAAAAGTCGCGACTACAAAACTTAAATGTTTATGAACATTTCTCCATTATCTGTACAGTAAATCATTTTCTATATTAAAGTAACGATATACACAACAAATTTCATTTAAAATTATTGAAAACTGGAAAAAATTTAATTCTGATTATTCTTATCTAAAATCTACACTTCACGAGTTGATAAACTTATAAACTTCATGTTTAAAAAAGAATAATGATATTTTTTCAATTGAGGGAGGCATTCAACATGATATGAAATTCTTAGAACTTTTCAATTGTTTAAGCAAACAATTAATATTGTTTCGATTATTGTTTGTTTTGTGTGATCATTAACTTCTAAACTTAACTCTAAAATATCAAAACAGTATCAGTATACAGATATTTTTTATAGATTATTTCGATGGTTTCCCATAGTGAACATCGCTGGATATTGATTTTAATATTAGAAACTGCTGTGCCACTTAATTAACGCAGAACTAAGGAAAAAGTACATTGGCTGCTCTCATGAAATTCCCCTGCGTTTACTTAAAAGCAATTCTCAGCATATTGTTTCACAATTTGCCACATGTGAACTGAATTTTGGAAATAGTGTTTTGGTATTTTATTTAAAAAAACTTTCAGTTCAATATTTCAAAAAAATTTTGTACTAAAAAAAACCAAATATTTTAATTTAAATATAATTTAAATTAAATGAAATTTCCAAAGGCTGACTATAAATTCAATTATACGTACAGGGTTATCAATTTTTCGGTTTTAAAAGTACAGTTAAATGAAACGCACATAAAGCTTTGATTTCAATGAAACTTTTATTTCAATTTAATGCTTGGTCCCAGCCATTATGTACGAAATACAAAGTGATTTAAATTACCGCTTCCAGATTGATTGCAGCAGTCGATCATTTGAGGTAGTTTTCGACAACTTTTTCGTACATTTCGGGCGGTATTTCGGCGATAAGTTGATATAATGTTTTCAAATGCTGCCTGGTCAGAGGATTATCAGCGTATACACGGTCATGCGTCTATCTTGGTGACCAATTGTCGTCGCAAATACATGAAGTTAAGCGTTCTGGAAACTTCTCATACAATAAAGCCAAAATCGGTCGTTTTGTGTGGCTCGTAGCACCGTCTTATTGAAACCAGTTCATAATCTTCAATTGCAGGCCAAAAAACAGTCGTTTAACAAACGAACATAGCTGAAAACGCCGTTAATCGACAAATTCATATTATGTGCCACACCTTCATTAAGAGATGCCATATTTTCGACAGTGCGCACATTGCGATGATGGCAATTCTTTGCACAGTAGGTAGATTATGAGAACCATAATCACGCCGTAATGCTCGAAAAGTGTGCACGTTTGAACCACCACGTTTGCACATTAAGTTTTAACTATTTTTACACGTTATTTGCGTTGATGAGAGGATCCATATTAGTAAATGGCAACTCCTTCACTAAATAAACGACAATTCAATTGACAGATATTTAATCATTACCAGCATTGCCAGTACAGCGGTTTTGAAACCACGAAATGGAGATGACACTGTACTAAACTAAATATGTTTCGTTAAATTACCAATACAGTGCTCTCACGATATCATGAACGACGTATAGTATAAACACCACTAAAGTAAACATATTTTATTTAACATTGAATATTAAATATTATAAAATACAAATAAAGTAAGAAAGTTATATTTTGTGAACATTTAATTAACGAACAAAATTGATAGTTTTTAGCTTGAGCATGAAGCAGAATATGATTGACTCAATGAACCAGGATATTCTAATGATCACCAAGCGAGCTCACATGCAAATAAGTTCGATTTTAAAGATCGTAAGACCGAAAGTTATAAGAAGACCTTGATCTGCTTGGCATGATAATTTAGCATTGGAGAGTATATTAATTTTTTAGCCGAACCGTTCGTTCCCAAAACATATGTTCCTAGTAGCAGTGAAATGCATGCACAGGTAGTAGGCATTCCTTAAAAACTGGCCCATTTTTAAGTAAGTTTATTCATGTTGCACTCGAAAAAAGCCACATTTTTAATGCTCGAAGAAAATTTAAAGGCTGTTGTCTGCCAAACGAAATACAATAAACTAAAACAAATGTTTTAAAATTAAAATTAACATAAGAATACAGTAATTCTAATTGTATTAAAACTAAAAAGGACAACATTTTAGTATTATCAATTTTAATTTTATATTATAAATGTTGCTTCCCTGTTAAATAAATTAAAAAACTAATTTAATTTAATTTAATTTAAGATTTTCTTAACCCTTGCGTGAGTGCCACAAAAACAGGGTACCTACAGATATGGAAATAGTGTTGGAAAACAAAATTTTTTTTTCGCAAAAATAAAATTATCTTCATAAAATCATGTAAAATAAGTCTGAGACGTGTTGTATTGTTACTGATATTTTGATTTTCAATAGTTTATTTTTCTTTTCCCCATTAATAAAAATTTCAGTCTAATATTTTCATATCGACTTTCATTTATTTTATTATGAGTAATATTACACCAAAAATATATTTGTAATGATCGTTTTTTTCTATGAATTGCATGAAAGTACCTTGCCTTACTGTTAAGGGTGTTAGAAGTAAATTGGTCTGCCACGCCCATTCAAAATATTTCCTTACCTCAAAGTCGGTATTTATTATAATTTTTTTAACAGTTAGGAGTTCTCAAGAAGTATCAAGTATGTAGATCATCAATTTCTAAAAAAATCCCTTTCAAAACGCAATTGGTACCCGGCTACCTTGTCAGTCACATAAGGGTTAAGGACAAAAAAATTATGTTTGAAATGAAAGACAACAGCAATAAAGAAATAAAAATATTTTTAGTCCTGCATGCTTTCGGTTTTTAACTAGTTCATGATATCGGGAAGGCACTGTATGAGCAAATTTAATTTTCTTCAGGATGACTTGTTTCTGTTAATGCTGTTGGCTTTTGTAGCCTCCGTTAAGGAAAAACGTGAATCGCATTTCAAATTGATACACATTTTTTCATACTTCTAAATGTATTCGAATTGAAATGATTTTTTTTTTATAAAAACATTGACCGAAATACAAAACTTGTTAAAAATGTGCTGACTAAATCCACTACGGTAAAAAACAAACTAAAAAAAATAAAAGATATCGAAATGAAATTAAATAAAATTTAAAAGAAAATAAAATTTTAAATAATATAGAAGATAATTATTTATCTATATTTGTTATATTTTTTTAGCTGGTCTATATGCGGCAGTCCATTTGGCGCTACTACCAAAATCTTCAGTAGAACTTTAACCAAATTACTGAAAAAAGGAAGAAATTGCACATGTTTATACAAGAACTCCCAAAACTGAAAATTTTATCTGAACCAGGTATCAGAATGGGACCAAAAAAAGTGGTTTCTGCATTTTCTTTGCCTTTAACATACAGCAACTTGCCGACCTAACCTATATAAGTTTGATGTATCGTTAAGCTATTCTATATGTACATTTCGGTAGTGATAATGACAACTCACCAGTAGACGTTCAACAAAATGTTTGTAGAAGATAAAAAATCTCACATGTTTGCATAAAAACTGGCAAAAAATCTTTAAGAATTACCGAGCATACAAACAGAAAAAACTGAAAAGCCTTTGCAAAAACTATTTTATACTTTTGGTTGGTTGCCAATGATTGAATATAAAATAAATTTTACAAAATAATAAAAAATAAAAAAAGGACACAATTAAGTTAAAATAAATTTATGAAATTGAAAAAAAAAAATAATAAATAAAAAATAACTTTAAATTAATTCCCGCAAAATAAAATATACAAATAAATACAATAAAAATCAACTAATGTATAAAATAAAATTTAAAAATAAATTTAATTATATGTATTTAATAATAAATAAACTTAAATTTTCGAAATTCTTAAATAAATTTAAAGAAAATAACATTAAATAAATATACTATAAATTAAAAATAACTGAACTGAAATAAAAAAATATTAATAAAATAAATTAAAAGTGCAATAAAATAAAATAATATAAAAAATATGAAATCAAAAAAAAAAATAAAGTCAGTTAAATTAAATGTAAAAAATTGCACGAAACAAAAACAAAAGAAATAAACATAAATTAAAATATTTAAAAGAAATTAATATTAGAAAATTGATAATATAAATACATTAAAAAGAGAATTAATTTGAATTGAAAAACAAAATAAATTAAATATAAAAATAAAATAAATAAATTAAAATACCATCACTACATCATTTTTCATTGAAATTGATGCCAAATGAAATTGAGAATTTGAATTTGAAATTAGGAAAACTCCAAATGAAATTGAGAAAATTCTGCATGAAATTGAGGACATTTTATTTAAATAATTTTAGTTAAGTATTCGGTCTTGATTATGTTATAAGTTATAAATTATGATTTTCGCGTTAGGAAATATTTTAATAATTAATATTTAACATGTGTATATTGTTATTTTTATTATATTTAGTGGCCAACAGGCATATCAGTTAACTCCTTAAGAATTTTCTATATTTCATTTTGAATTTCCTCAAATTGAAATTGAAATTCGCAATTTCATTTGGAATTTTCTCAATTTCATTAGCAACTTTCTCTCTTTTTTGAATTCTCAATTTTATATGGAATTTTCCGAATTTGAATTTGAAATTCTCAATTTGCATTTGGAATTTTCTCAATATTAATTGTAGAGTTAATGAAAAATGGTGTAGTAATTTTATGGCCACCACTAACGACGATATCTCTTCAAATTTTAAATACCACATGTTGGCAGCAAATGTACTTATTTTCTCCCGCCCATTGTGCGTAAGTGTGTAAGTACAATTTAATACTGGGATTTTTCTAGTAAGAAATTGTGACAGTTCACAAGAATTTTGTGTTTGTGACAGCAACAAGTTGTTAAATAAAGTGTCTTTGCTAGTGTTTTGTTTACTTCATAATTCCTGGAATCATTTTTTTTTAGAATCAGGGATAAAAGAAAATTAGAAAATGTGTGAGTGTATGTATGTACATACATATATAAATTATTCAGTTATTATTTTATATTTTTTATTACATACAAATATGTACAGAAAATATGTGCAATGTTTCTAGAAGGTAGGTGTTACTTTATTTTTGTTGGAAACATTACGTATCGGTGTTATAATCGCTTTAATTGTAAAATATTGCAAAACCTATGAAATTTTCCTTCTAAAAGGTGTTTTTTTAAGAGCTTTCGGATTTGGTTAAAAAAACACATAAAATTTAAAGAAATGTACGAAATCTTTATTTGAGTCGGTAGAACGATCTACATACTTTTGTATATTATTCAATGTTTAAAGCTGATTTCATGGAAATGTTAACAGCGGCTACGCGGCCGGTATCTCATGAATAAATTGCTCAATATTGGCTTCCAGTTCGTCAACAGTTGCGGACGCGTTCCTATAGACATGAGCGTTATACATATCCCCACAAAAAACTGTCTAAAGGTGATAAATCGGACGATCTAGGCGGGCAATTGAACGATGCCAAACGTGAAATAAACTGTTTACCGAACTCGCCTCTCAATTGGGCCATTGTTTCGTGTGCTGTGTGGCATGTAGCACCATCTGGCAATGATCGAAGTAGTCTGCACGTTGACTAGAAAACGAAAAATTTTTCCTGGGTTCAACCCCAGTTTCAGACCCCAGTAACGGCTTCAGCTGTTTCCAATTCACAGGCACATCAGAACGCCCTCCTTCGTCGGTATTGTGCTACTAAAAACGAAACTTCAAAATGTAATACGCCTCATTGACATCAGCTTCAGCTGGCGTGGGGTGGCGATGGTTGTGGTAGTTAGCACGTTGACTACAAAACCAAAAGTCCTGGGTTCAACCCCAGTTTCAGACTGAATTATAAAACCACTTCGCATTTTTCTGGTGTGCAGTAGTGGGGCTTTGTGTTGGTTGTTGTCGAACTGTTTCCGTGGCGAAGGCATAGTCACTGGTCACTTAACAGTACCGGCTTCAGCTGACACTAATCCACAAGTAGCATCAGAGCGCCCTCCTTCGTCGGTATTGTGTAGCATCATCGGCGAAGTAAAATAATTAATAAAATGTCTACCAAATACAGCTTCAAAAATGTAATGCGTTTCCTTAATATCACAGGCTCTGCAACACAGCTATTAAACAAGAAACGTGCAAAAGCAGTATTGTAAAAAAATGAAGCCTTCCTTCTTATATCTATCCCTTCACCACTTGTAATCTCTATCACTATTCGTTTCCTAGAAGGGTGGCGATGGCACGATGGATGGTAGTCTGCACGTTGACTACGAATCCAAAAACAGACCTGGGTTCAACCCCAGTTTCAGACTAAAAAATTTTAAAATAAAAATAAACATCTCGCATTTTTCTGATGTGCATTAGTGTGTCTTTGTGTGTCAGTTGTTGTCGGAAGGTTTCAGTGGCGAAGGCATAGTCACTGGTCACTGAACAATACCGGCTTCAGCTGATAGCAATCCACAATCACATCAGAACGCCCTCCTTCGTCGGTATTGTGCTACTAAAAACGAAACTTCAAAATTTAATACGCCTCATTGACATCAAAGACGCTACAAACTACTATAAAAACAAATAACGTGCAATAAAGCAGTATTGTAAGATAGTGAAGCTTCACCTCCTATCCTACTATCCCTTTCCCCTAGTTCCAGCACAATGCACCGCATGTGTAGGGGTCATCTCTTGAGTGCTGGTCCAAATAAAAAATACCACATGTCAGTCAAGTCCAGCTCTTTCATTTTGGACAAAAAAAATTATCGCACGGTAGCGGTGCGAACGTCGCCAAATCGATAATTTGCAAGTTACAAAAACCAAATTTAAAATGTTGGTTTTGTATTCAATATAATAAAACGACCGAATGATATCACGTAGCATCGTGGAACGGGCAGTAAATTCAATTTCTTTTATATATTTTTCTTTATCTTATGTTTGATGTTATTTGTGTAATATTCATTACTTTGATTGTTAAATAAAATTTAAATTAATTAAATTTTGGCAACTATATAAAGTTCAGGTTCTTTTTATTACTATTTGAATCGAATGATTAGAGTACAATTTTAGTCTGTCAACCCTTCATATTGTGCATATAATAATTATTTTAAGACGATAAATTTATGTACCAAATTGATTATACGAAATTAAATTACGAAAAAGCATAATAAAAAAAACTTTGTTCTTCTCATTTCTTTTTTTTTAGGAAATTTAAAAAAAGCTGAGAAATTCAAAATTCGACTAATAACAAAATATTTTTGATTTGTAAAAACTTTAATAAACAAATTTCACAACGGAATTAAATTTTCAAGCCTTTTATAAATCAAAAATATTTTCATGAATATGCCAGTTAGTTTTTTAAACTCTTCTTAAAGTCTTAAATACAATGAAAATTAATTTTTAATAACTCAGCATAGAATTATTGCGAATGAAAAAAATTCAGTTGATCTTTTTAGATTTAACGATATTTTGCTTGAAGAAAAACCTTTTCAGCTGACAGCATCGACTATACAAAATGCATTCTTTGGTTACTGCAGTCAAGGACGAACAAAAGTAACATCAAATGTGGTGTAATTTACGCCGTTTTTGTCCAAAGACGGGATTTCATTTTATGAACATACATAAGTACAGCAGCGTTAAAAAAAATAGCACTGAAGTAAGTGTTATTCTGTATATATTCATTTTTATATATTTCATATAATAATGAAAATATTCCTGCCGCAAATAAGATAAATAACTGAAGAATGCATTGATTTCTTTACATTTGCTGACTTTTAATCTAAAAAATTTTAAAAAAAACATTACCAACACACAAAATTTTAACCGTGACATAAAAGAGAAAATATTATTATTATTAACAAAATAGTTACAAATTACATATATGTATGTTAAAATTTAACGAGCAATGACATCGTAGGCCTAAAGCTCGATACTAGTGTAATAAGATAATAATGACTAGGGTGAAATATTGGAAATTGGGTGGCGCAGAATGAGCTATATAAATTTTTTAATTATTATCTTTTTTGTTTTTTTCAGCATTTTGTGAAGAAGATTTGGGGAATTAATTATGAATCATTACACGATCGAACAACGTACAAAAATAATTGAATTTTATTTTTCAAACCAACAGCCTATTGTGTTGACACAGCGTGCATATCGTCGTCATTTTAATGTGCGCATTGCACCCACACCAGATTTAACAGCTTCTGACAGTTTTCTTTGGGGATATTTGAAAGAAAGAGTGTACGTTAACAAACCAAGAACCATTCTCCAACTAAAAACCAAAATTCGAAATGAAATCATGGCCATTACACCCGAAATTTTGCGTAAAGGAAAAATGGAAATGGAAAATATGCTAAAAAGAGCACATATGTGCGAATCAGAAAATGGACATCACTTACAGGATATCATTTTTCAAAGCTAATTGCAAAAAATTCCCCAATAATATACTGTATTAAAAAAACAAAAATTATAATAATCGCATAAATAAAAAAGTTATAAACCATTTAAAATATATAGCTCATTCTGCGCCACCCTGTACATTCATTTGGTTATATATTGATATAGATTTACTTAAATCTTAATAAAATACCAAATAGAGATACCATGAAAATTTTATATATAGGCATATTTTCTTGAGATATGGTGAGATTAATGATATATTATTTGGAGATGGATTCGACAGGTAGGATTTTGGGCAGGAATTGTGCAAAACTTTATTGCGTATTCTATTGAATTTCGGACACTCCACAAGTAAGTGAAGTGGGTTACGGTGAGGTATATTATAGTTACAGTAAGTTGGTGTGTCAATATTAATCAGGTGTCCGTGGGAAATTCTGGTATGGCCGAGTCTAAGGCAAGTAAACTTCACCAGGACTAGTCTATTATTATGTGATGGCGTTAGGTCGTCTATAGTAGTGCAACCACTAATAATTGATCTACATATACCATGAAGATGTCATACTAAAAGTCTGTGCCCTGTCAGGTAGAGAATAATGAGAACGAATGAATCGATCAATGTCGTCGCGATTAACGTTCACAAAGCTGTGGAGTGGTGATATAATGCCGGACTTAGCTGATTCGTTAGCCAAATCATTGCCCACAATGCTCCTGTGTACGGGTACCCAAAGAAGTAGGTTATCCGAATATTTCTCAATTAAAATGTCCCTAATTTTTCCCGCATAAATGTTATTATTGGAGACGTTCGAAATAGCCTTTATTGAAGATGGGGAGTCTGTGCAAATAACAAATTTTCCAGTTTTAGACTTAGCATGCAGTGTTGCCTCGTATATAGCTATCAGCTGCGCGGTGTATACCGAACTGTATAAGGGTAACAAATATTTCCGTATAATTTCGCTCCCGGTAGCAATACTAAAGGAAAATAATGTTGGTGGTATGAAGATCTAGTGTGAAGTTAGATGGAAATTCACAGTGTAAGATATACTTCACCGCATCTGATTTCCTTCTTATATACATATGGATATGGATGTGTATCAAATACAAACGTACATACCCAGAAGGAAGCCTGGAGTGAAGTGTCTCCTAGTCACTTTTTTATCGCATAAATTGGTGACATTGTCGACAAACCGTCTACATTTTTTACTTTCCTGTTTGTGTGTAGATAAACTTTTGACAACCTATGAAAACCTATGCTTCTTCTTTTTGGTGGAAATAAATGTTTTTTTATTAAAAAAAAATGTCATAAAATGTCATTTTGTATAAAAATAGAAAAAGATTTTGTACAGTTTTTTGAAGATTTTGCCTTCTAGAAAATTGTAGGGAAAATTTTAAAAATGGTACATTGAAACAACTTCTTTCGAAATTTTTTTGAAGAAGCTGCTGGCTATATTGAAGGTGGAAGGTTTGGAGGTACCGCTTTAAGCAGCAGTTTTGTTGGGCAAAAAGCAACAAGTATCAATCAGTAAAGTTATCCCCGGGAATTATTCTCACATACATAGGTATAAAAAGTAGAAGTATAAAAAAAAGAAGAAATTTGAAAAAATTTAAAAAAAATCTGACGAAATTAAATTGGATATAAACATCTACGGAATCCCATTATTTAAAAGTTTGCAAATCAGATAGTGTTTCCGAATCTCTGGTTCCATTGGATACATATGTCCCAAAATGGAGTACATAGTCAGTAGTTCTTATAGAACTATTTTTTTCTCAATGACAAGCACATATTAAATGTCTATAGAAATTTACATTGCCTGGGGTGTAGTAAGTTAGTGGTACTGCTAACGATGTCAGTAGTGACTCATGCCATTTCCTACAGGGTACATACAATGTATACAACTCTCATGTATGGGTTTACTGTCGAACCCAAAATGTGACACTACATATAAGGACATTTTAATTTCTTTTTTTATTGAAATTTTCAGTTAAATTTCTCTATTTCTCAAAAAGTACATTACGCCGCTTCGTTTTTTTATTACAAATATTTGCAGTTTATTTCTTATCATTTAAAGTGCCGTAAAATGGCTTTAAAACGGAACAACGGCTAAAATTGTCTTAAATTAATATGGCGAAATAAAGCAAGAAATGCAATGCACTTTTGAAGAAAAATCACCATAAATGATTTTGTGCTAACTTTACACATTTGGCGACAGGGTTCGCAATCAACAGCATATTACACTTTGGTTATATATAGGTATATATGTACGTATATATGACGTACGGCTAAATAATATATCCATAATTTATTACTTTTTTTAACAACAACGTACATTTTGCGCAGATCATAGCTTGCTTGCAGAAACACCCATGATCTAGGCGAGAATCGAACCCGCAACCTACAAATGCAGTAGTGTACGAAGGCACCCTTGGAATGTCTTACCATAAGGCATTATCTTCACCTCACTTTTCCTCTATGCGGACAATTTAAAAAAGCCGTCAATCTCTCGACCAATAGATTACACTGTGCGGTATTTCTTCCATGGCTTATAACTTTTTGAGCGCGTAGGCATAAGTTTTTAAAATCAGGTACCATCAGTTCTACAACAAAAATAACAAAGGCAAAAAACACACACATTTTGTGGGAGAGATATGTCAAATCCCACATTATTTTATTTGACACTTCTAAACAAGTGGCGAAGTAGTCTGCACGTTGACTACAAAACCAGAAATTTCCTTGGTTCAATCCCATTTTCAGACTAAATCATAAACACATCTTACATTTTTTCTGATGTGCATTGTCTCTGTGTCAGTTGTTGCCGGAAGGTTTCAGTGGCGAAGGCATAGTCACTGGTCACTGAACAGTAACTGCTTCAGCTGTAAGCAATACATAGCAACATCAGAACGCCCTCCTTCGTCGCTATTCTGTAGCACCGGCGAAGTAAAATAATAACTAAAAACGAAGTTTCAAGAAATTTAAGACGTCTCCTTGATATCAGAGACGCTGCAGCACTGCTATTAACGAAAAACGTGCAAAAGCAGACTTGTAATTTAGTGAAGCTTCACCTCCTGTCATTTCTCTAACTATTTCTTTCCTCTAGTTCAAGCACAATGCATCGCATGTGTAGTAGTAGGCAGTCAGCTCCTAAGTGCTGGTCCAACTTATAAAAAAGCATCTAAAAAGAGGACACGATATTAAAAATTTACTGCCACTGCTAATGGTGCTATTGCTTTTAACGCCACTGCCGTAGATGTTGTACATTTTATGTACGAGTAATTATTTATGAGTGTATAAGAAGCATTTGTACTATGTAATATTTCTAAAAACATAAAACCAGCTTTTTAGATACATACAGACTAGTATTTACAAAGATTTAAAAATATAAAGCCAAAACATAAACTTGTTGCTACCACAATAAAATAAAAATCATTATGAGAAGCTGCATCACTGTTACATGATGCCTTCATAGTACAAGACAACAAAAACAATCTCATTGCACTTAAACTCATCGTGTCTGGTTTAATTGCCACATGCATCCACATGAGACCAGCGTTACCGTTTTATTGTTTTCTACAAATTTTTCCAGTGACATTTGAATCACTTGTTTCATACGCGCTGGCTCTGCGGTTTATAAAAAAAGATTTGGCACAACAAAAACTTCATCGTTATCACGATCGGTGAAAAGAGAATATTTTACATATGTTGGTTTTGTTGGGTTAATTAGCCATGTTGCTGGATTGAAAGGGAAATGCCCCAGCCCACTTGCGTCCAAATCATTATATTCCCATTGTGATACCTGTTGTCAAAAGACTTTCACTTGTTGTAGTGAAACAGAGCAGAGTATCCGCTAGCAATCGAACCTAGAACCCCCAAACTGATAAATAGACACACTACTCACTAGAGCAGTCACGGGCCACCCTATCACCTATGTAAGTCATTTCAAAATGTTCAAAAATACGAAATGCGGATTGAATTCCCATTCCGAACGAAATTTAACTGCTGATAATTTGCTTTTCCATAATAAGAAAACCAAATTTTATCAGATAAATTCACTTATGGCAAAAGTTTGATTTCGGAAACTTTTTAGTTATGCCACTTTAGTGTAAATAAATTATAATAATTTCCGGCTTGTGCACACACTGTGGAATACTAGACTAGAGGAGAAAATTATTTTACCTCTGGGATATTATGAACTTGTAAGAACCATGACACAGAAAATGTGATGTAACCTGTCAAAAAACGTTATTAAAATAATTTACTTAATTAATTTTGATTATGTGTATTAAACAAAAGTTATTAAAACACACTTTTCTAAGTGTTTGTTACTACTGATGTACTGATAAATATTTAAATGAAATGAATTGAAAATGATTATTTATTATATTGACATATAACGAAATATTTACGTTTTATTTAAAAGGTGAAAAGTGTCAGGGTAACCACAACAATACGCTCTAAAATACTGAAAGTTATTTCGTGTTATGTTTACGTACGGCACACACATACTATGTACATCCGCATATGTAGCCAGTATGAAATGTCAATAGTAAGTAAAAGGTGAAACGTGTGCTGCACACTCTCTTGCAAATCCGTACCCTGATATTTCAAATGATGAAATCTGTACAAGAAAAAAACTTTAAAAATTCTTAAGAATATTAATCTTGAGGAACTTGTACAACCAATTGTTATATTAAACGCCTGTTTGACCACTGTTCATAATATTATCTGAGGTTAAAACCCGGAAAAAGTTTTAAATGGCAAAGTTAAGTTACGTTAATCCATCAACAATAATTTAGATAACCGGATTGTTAAAAGGTAGCTACTTGGCGTTCCTGCGTCAGTCGGTACGCAGTCATTATCTTAATATAGAGTTATTGTTCTCTGTGACCTCTTTAGTTTAACATGGTTTCTGTTCTACAGTGTTCTGATCTGGCGAACAAAAGGGAGGATACGATTTCGACATGGAATTGAAAGTTAGAGCTATCTAATAATGCATATTTAATTTATTCCCCTATTATAATTCACAACTCAATTGATAGTTGTGTTGAAGGTGTAAAATTCCTATTATGGATTACAACTCACTTCTACTTAAAATCAGCTGTTCACTTAGTTGCGTTCGTTATGTTGTTACTTGTACCCTGCGTTACCATTTGTCAAGTTTTCCCTATTTTCAGGTTTTTTGAAATCCCAAAAAGTTTTTAAATTTTTAGCTTCAAAAAGAATTTTTTTTTTTGAAATTCGTGCAAATTTTCAAGTTTTGTTTATTAATTTTTAACTTATAGTATATATGATGAAAATATTATTTGATATTATGTAAGTTATGTAATCGATTTTATAATATTTCACTCCTTATTTACTAACAAATATTAATGTTTTTAGAACAAGAAATTTAATTCTTTTAACGAATTTTTATTTTCATGAAAAAAAATCTTTATAAAATTTGTACGTAAAAATTTAAATCGCAAGAAAAATTTTAAATTGTATGTAAAATTTTAAATTGTTACAAAAAAAGTATTTTAAATACTACTAAATAAATAAATCTATTCTAATCTAAGAACAGTGTAAACGTGTCTAATCCCTATTTAATACACCTGTTGCGTATTAATAATATTATAGTTTTTTTGTGCCTGGGATTTTTTTTCTAAAAAGTTTTCCATTTCAAAAAAGCATAAATAAATATTTAAAGACTAAGGAATATTTTGAATTTTAAATAAGCGTTTTAGTCTTATTAGTTTTAAGCAGCAATGCAAGTGGAGAAAATCGAGTAGAATATGCTACAAAAACATCGGAGGCTCCAACAAAAACTAAAACAAAATGGGAAACTACTCAAATACGTGGGAACAAGTACAAGAATAATTTTGTTTAACTTTGTTGTTTGTTTGTCTTGTTTATCTGCTTTTCAATAAAAATGAATTCAAAATATATATTTTGTAATTTTTTCCTTTTTTAGACACTTTTTTGTCGAAAAATTAAGTTTATTTTCTAAATAAAAAGTTTTTCTTAAAAAATATATGGTAAAGCTGCTTATATTACATGACAAAAACTTAACGCCAACAACTAAAATTGGTTGTGAATCACAATACACAAAATCAGTTAAGTGGAGTAGTAACGTTGACAACCCAACTGAGTTGAGTTGTGAATCATAATAGGGGCGTTATAATTTATTCTTTATTTCTAACTTTTGTGGTCACTATAGAAGACCCTCTTAGAGACCTATTTTTTACAAAAATTTTAGATATACATATGTATTACTGTTTTTGTTTATGTGTCGCGCTTTGTCGCCTTAAAGTTTGGAATTTTACCATGTACCGCACATGTTTTTTTTGGTACTTTAAAGTAATCGATACATTACATATACCCTAATCCTATATTAATATCAAAATACTATATATAAGTCATAGAAGATGGTAATATCTGTGTGATCGAGATTTACTCGGTGTTCCGCGTTATAGTTGCTTTATTCGAAATGTTAGATTTCTGTTTCTTTTTTAATTATCAGACCAGTAGTGCGTTTCAGTAACTTTTAACGATTCGGAAATTTGTCGACGTTTCAGGTTGCGTGCACTAACGATTGTGCGATTCTGTAACTTGATGTTAACGATAGCAGACAAAGGTTGACATCAAGTGGCATCTCTGTGAAAATATACGAAAAGCACAAAAAGGAACACGTGAATACAAACAAATGCTTCGTGTTTTATTAATTTTATATTATTCTGTATTTTTAGAAAATGCAATTTAAAATATTTATTTTCATAGATTTATATACACTACATGTAAATTGTTTATATGATTTAATGGTATGTATGCATGTTCACACCCAAATATTCTAACAACAACATTTTAAACACCACATATATTTTGTTGACAAAATAAACAGCACAAAATTATTGTCGCAAACTTAACGACAACAGCTGACTTGAAACGATATTGCCCGAATTCGCACAAATTTACCCAAAATCCTTCCAGATAACAATTTTTGTGCAATTTTGAGAGAATTTTTCATTGCCTGTACAAAGTTGCACAAACTTTTTCTTTGGGTAAGTTCGGGCTAGAATTAAATTATCAGCTGTTTATTTTATTTGCATATGAAACTCAGAAATTAATCAGACAATTAAAAAAAAAAAAACGAAAAAAAGTTTTAAGTTAAAAATTTATGAAAAAACAAAGTGGAAGATTTTTCAAATAAACTTGAAGTTATAAGTCATGTATTTGTGCATATTTATCACTTTATTTAATAAAAAATGGATTTTACTTTTTTCAGTTTATTTTCATTAATTTTTGACAGGTGTTGCCAATGATGCAAATGTTTTGCTTTTAAAATATTATGCATTTTAAGCGTCTAAAATCACTATAATAAAATTGATTTAAAAAAGTAAGCAGCAGTGGTATTTCTAAATTTTCAATTGTGGTTTTTTGAGTTCCAGCAGTTTTGGGCAACTTTGTCACATTCAGAGAGTAATTTTCTTTTTATTCTCAAAAGTTCGAGCACTTATGTTATGCACCTGGAACAGACCTATCTTTAAAAAATTTACTGAATTGCAAATTGAATAAAATTTCGTTATACTTATTTTAACAATACGAATCTCGTAATAAATGTTAGTGAATCGCAGTACAGGGAGGGAGCTTTTATAGGTTGAGTGAGCGAAGCTACTTTCCTACTATTTCGTGGTATCCCATAACATGTGGATACTTATAAAAATAACACTTCGCCGATTTGGGGCCTTCGTAGTTTTAAAGCGGGCACCATTTTCAATTCGCAATGTTTACATTTTAACTGTCTGATCCACGATCGCACACGATATCGTATACTTAATTACATTCAAAAGAAAAACACTGGCCGCGAAGTGTTATTTGAAAGATTGTAACCTGGGTAGCGAACGACCAACTGGTTTATTCAGCTCAGTTGTGCGGCATAATCGCCGAAGTAAAATAATTTTTTTAACAAGCCAAACAAAAATTCTACGACGCTCTTGTAGCTTGTCTGTAGAAAAACCCAGGGTCTAGGCGAGAATCGAACTCGCACCGCCAGATTGATAATTAATGCATGCACTAGGCTACGGAAGCACCCAAACGGCTACTAAACAGATCTTAAGAAAAAATTTAATGCGTCTCTTTGGCATCAGAGGCCCTGAAAAACTGCTACAAAAAGAAAAAACGAGCTAACTGTTACTTTTCTTTATAAAAACAAAATGTACTACATTCATAAATGCGTATTAATTTCACTAGAGAATTTAAATCAACGCACCAGTAGTTCTGGCAACTTTGACAAAAATATTAAAAATGTTGTCCCACAAAATTAACAAGTTGCGTGATAGTTGTTGCTATGATTACAAAAAGAAAACAAAAACAACATTAACAAATTACCATGTAATATTTCTTAAAAAAAAAAAAACAACGATTAAGTATGAGTAGAATGGGAATGGGAAAGCAAAACATCTGCGACTGCGGGCCGGCAGAGGCTGGGCAGAGGTCTGGCAGAGTTACGGACCGAGGAATGGTCGAATTATTGGCAGAGACAGACCCCTCCATCGTACAAACACTCATACACACAACACTCATACACCCAATACCCACAACACTAATACCCACAAAGTAGAATGGGAATGGGAAAGCAAAACATCTGCGACTGCGGACCGGGCAGAGGTCTGGCAGAGGCAGAGGCAGAATTAGTGGCAGAGGCAGAGACAGAATTAGTGGCAGAGGCAGAGGCGGAATTATTGACAGAGGCAGAGCCCTCCTTCGTACAAACACTCATCCACACATGTGAAAGTGCATAATTTGCTATGGTTTGTGTGTAATTTGTCGTCTTATTTTTCATTTTTGTATTTTGTGCTTGTGCGTAAATACATACGTACTTGATTGCTACAGTTGGGATGAAAGCCCATAATTTGTTATGGTTTGTGTGTAATTTGTCGTCTTATTGTTTTGTTGCGTGGTTCTATTGGATTTAATTTTTTTTTTAATGTACACAAATTTTTTCCATTCATAAATGCTGTGGTTTGCATATTTTTTGTATTGTTGGATATTTTTTTGGTGACAAAGTTTTTTTTCTTTCTTTAAATAGTTTCTTGATGGTTGCAGTTTATTTAGATGGCTTGGGATGGAAGGGGTATATATTCGATTTTATTAATTTGTACACAAATTTTGTTTTTGAGGAATAAATGCTGTTATGGTTTGTGTGTGTGTGTGTGTGTGGCAGTGAAGATATGGACAGAGAGAATTATTAAAAGCTGCTGACCGTATTTATGTTTAAATTCGTTTTTTGAGCTGCTTCAACTCTCTGTTCTTATCTTATCGATAGGCTCTGCCGATATATCTGGCAGCGAAGATATGGACAGAGAGATATATTAACTGCAGCTTACCGTATGTAGTTTTATGATGCTTTGGTTTGCTGCTCCCATTACCTGTTGCTATCTTATCGATTTACTCAGCCGCTATATCTGGCAGTGGGGATACGCGCAGATAGAATTATTAAAAGCTGCTAACCGTATTTATGTTTAAATTCGTTTTTTGTTTGTATATGCGTATGTAATATTCATTCTTACTGATTTTGTTTTGCTACTTCAATTTTTAAATTTTTGGTTGTTTCCATGCATAATATGTTTCCTTGGTGTGTGGCGTATATGAGTGTATGTTATGTTTGGTTTTTCTACTTTATGTGGTTCGATAATAATAATCTTTATTTTGGATGTTTACATACTCACATACTTGTGTATAAATATAAACATATACTTGCTCTAAGTTTAACTCTGTTCTTTTTTTCTATAAAATATTAAGGAAGGTCAGTTTATCTTTTTTTCTGAAGAAAAAACTGTTAATATTAGGTTGATGTGCTGATTTTAAATGTTGATCTGCTTGTTAAATATACAATTTCACACCCTTTAATTTCCCACAATCTCTTGTTTTTTTTTTTTTTTTTATTCAGTTATGCCTATTCAAAAACTTTTAAAACATGATTGTGCATGCTTTTCAGCTTTAGCTTGCTCAACAATATTTTTATAACATGATTGTGCATGCTCTTAATGTTTTGTTTGCTCATCAATATTTTTCAAAAAATTCATTCTGTTATTTTTACTGATTTTCTGTAATTATGCTTTTATAACATGATTGTGCATGCTCTTAATGTTTTGTTTGCTCATCAATATTTTTCAAAAAAATTCATTCTGTTATTTTTACTGATTTTGTTCAAAGATATCTTAGAATAGCTGTAGTAATTCTTTTTTGTTTTCCTACACTTCGGTCAGACTTATTGCAATTATCAATGATATTTTTAAAATCAGTCTGAAACCAAGATCGAAAGTGATAAGAACAGAAAAAGAAATGGAGTCCTCAACAAACTTGGTAAAAAAATTTAATTCGTGCAAAGTTAAAAATATAATGCATATTAAGGACATGGATATAGGAAAAAAATATCCTGTTGATGGTGCAAAAAGGGTCACAACGAAATATGGGGAAACAGTTCAAGTCGAACTGCAAAATTATATATTGTTTCTACCCAATCGGTACAGCACCCTTACAGACGATGAAGTAAATAATCTTTCGAGTGGAAAATTTTGCATTCAAAGAGAAGGAGAACGCAATTTGGTGCTGACTTATGAGATGGATGAATTTTTCTGTCAAAATGCTCAATATCCAGTTTGGTAACAAAATTAATTTATACTGTATTGTATAATAAAATATTAATAAAAAGAAATAAATAAATAATTTGTTAAAATGTACATATTTGTGAGTGTTTTTATTTAATATTTTTTATTTAATTCATAAAGAAATTTAAGACATAAATGTCCGCAGATAAATGCATTAAAATTTTGATGCTGATTATAGTTGTATTTTATATTTTTGCCCAGATATTTGACTACTTCTGTAGGTGGTTGTAAATTTCCAAAACTATCGAAATATTCATTTTGATTGTTGTCTTTATAATATGCTACCCAATGTGTTCCCGGTCCTGTTGATACATCTAAATTGATTATTCCACATTCTCTTCTCCTTACACGTTTTGGTAGAGTATTCAACATGAAAACTCCTCTAAAGTGTGGAATTTTTGCTGAAAATTTTCTCAAATCGACATCAGTTAATGGTCTTTTGGGTAGCATTTCTATGAGTTTTTTGAGAGCTCTTTACAAACTAATCCATAACCTTTTTTGTATGGCTTAAGATAAAGTCCCTTTCCCACTGCTATTGATTCCATTGCCTTATTGTGTCTAGATGCTTCTTCAAGTTGACTTTTAGCATTTTTTGTTGCATTTACAGCCTTAGCTATAGCAGCACCTCCAGTCGTGAGACTACCAATTGCACCCAGAGCAGTTAATATTGGAATTAATGGTAGAAAACCACCAATTTTTGGTACTCGTATTATACGTGGTACTTTAATTTGTGATTTTTTTCTTTTAAAAGAACTGTTAATGGTTTTTCGTGCAATTCTAATAGCAGAGTTAATATCTAGAGGTTTTTCCCTTTTTAAAATTTTTGTAGCATTTCGAACAGTTGAATAGAATAGTTTTTTCCCATCCAAACTAGTTCGACTCAAAAGTTTCTTTACATTATTATTCTTCTTCGTCTCTACACCCATTCCTAGTTTTGTTTTAGCTTTCATTGCGTTAGTTACCATATATGCAAATGATTTTTCCGCAAGACTACTATCTTTTGCAAGAACTCGCTTCCAAGCTTTGTTTTCAAGAATTTTATCAGCTT
The DNA here is from genome assembly GCA_963924685.1 of Dexiosoma caninum. Lineage (NCBI taxonomy): Eukaryota > Metazoa > Arthropoda > Insecta > Diptera > Tachinidae > Dexiosoma > Dexiosoma caninum. Next base: position 22,614,590 of record OZ004727.1, on the reverse strand, counting down.
GATGTCTAATATTTAAATCTTTATTTTTCCAATAAGCGATATCGTGGCTTTTGCAAGCTTCGTCTAGTAAATTAATTCCTTTATCACCTCTGGTCAAACGTTTTTGTAACTTTGTTCCAGGTCCACAGTATTGATATCCAGAAAGATGAAGCTCAATAGGTAGAGAGTTTATTATTTTGTCGACTAAACCTTTTCCATCGATTGCTTTTTTACAACTAATGTTTTTGTTGTACTGTATAACCATTTTATTCTATAATAAAGGTTATATTTATGAATAATATTTAGTTATCAAAATGCGTTTAGTAAAACAACATAAAAATATATTAGTTCGTAATATTGATGCTTCATCGCACATCACTTTTAAAATAAAGCATAGCTCCCTCTTACCAAATTCTATTCGTGCGCTAATAGTTGGTCCTTCAAATTGTGGAAAGACTAATGTTATGATTAGTTTATTGGAAAGTCCTAACGGACTCAAGTTTGAAAATATCTATTTATACTCAAAATCCCTATATCAACCGAAATATGAATACTTGAGGAAACTTATAACATCAGTTAAAGGAATGGGCTACTACACATTTACAGATAACGATGCTGTTATTTCGCCTGACGAAGCTAAAGTTAATTCAATTATGATATTTGATGATGTTGCATGTGAAAAGCAAAATAATATACGTGCATATTTTTGTATGGGTCGACATAAGAATATCGATTCATTCTACTTATGCCAAACTTATACTAGAGTTCCAAAACATTTAATAAGAGACAATGCTAATGTAATTATAATGTTCAAGCAAGATGAAACCAATATGAAGCACGCTTATAGTGACCATGTTGCTAGCGATATGACTTTTGAAAAGTTTCATGAAATTTGTCGAGAGTGTTGGAAGGATAAATATGGATTTTTGATGATATGCAAAGACAATGAATTGAACAATGGTCGCTATAGAAAACTATTTGACTATTTCATAACAATATAAATTAGTTTTAAACATAATACATTTGATCTGATGACACATAACTAATCTGTTAACTGATCTGATAGCACATAACCTGATCTGATAGCTGATATATAAAAATGAATGAAAAAGTTTTAAAAGATTTGGTGAGGACTAGAAATGTTTTGAAGAAAAAGCTCCGCAGTATAAAGACTGGTGAAATAGATACTCATGAACAACTAAAAGATACATTTAAGCCTATAACAGAACCTTTAAAAGAATTTATAAATAATTCAAAATATAGTAATAGATTGATCAAAAGAGAAGTAGAAAATGATGTGACGACAAAAACTAAACACAATAAAAATTTATATCTTAAGGAACCGTCAATTAAATTGCTAACAAGTACACCAAAGAAACTTGTAGAAGGAACAATATCTGATAACACCAACTCATACAACGAAGATGATGAACGTGATAATGATGATGATGATGACACTTTTTATTCACAGAATTCCAAAATTGAAGAGAATTATACCGATTTATCACTCTTGCAAAGGAGAAATGAATTAGATAGAAACTATGGACCACATAAAGATTATATCAGTAATAAATGGAAATTTGGTGATAGTAATATTGAACTGTCTAATGATAAAATTCAAGTTGGCGATCAAATGTGGGCTCTAACACCTGGTTTATTTTCTTTAATGTTCCATAAAACACCTAAAAACTATGACAAATCTGAACTAGAAATCTACAAAAAAATTTTAATTCGTACTAATGCATATAGAAGAGGTTATAAACCTGATGGTCACATTAAAGGAACTAAAGCATATAAATATAAACATATAATTAAAAAACTGTTTAAAGAAGACGATCTAAACAATTTATTTTCACCAACCTTAAAAACAAAACATACTCGTAATTATAAAGGTGATGGAATGATGCAATTTAATCCTCACAAACCAAACTATATATACTGGGATGATCCTAATGAGTTGGTAGAGCGACTTCGTCTATTACTTGCATCACAAGCTGCAGGTCACACTAATCATAATAACGAAATTGTATCAATTATTGAAGAACTACGCGAAGTTAATATAATAGAATAATATAAAAAAAAAAAATATATAAAGAATGTCTGTAGATAAATTCGGACATTATCTAAACGATACTAGTAGTATAATTTCAACAAGAAATGCTCCTAAATTGTTGGGGATCTTTATGGATACGGACAACAACATTGATGTTCAGAACAAAAGAATCAAAAATGTGGCGAAACCTTTGGAGGAAAACGATGTTATCAATAAATTGTTTTTGCAAACTCAAATTGAGAAAGCGGAAAGCAAATTATTAACACACTTTATGGAAGATAATAATAAAATATATGCCGATCTACAAGCACAATTTGAAAACTTAGAACATAAATTAGCTTTGCAATTAGAAGAGAATAATAAAATTCAACAAAACTTTAACAAAACAAAATTACTTTATGAAAATGAATTTGAAAGGCTCAATGAGAAAATTTATAGATTTGAAAATTACATGTTTGCATCAATAACTGAAAGTGGGTCAAACAGACTACAACATAGTTCTTAAACTAAAGTGTAAAATGAGCTCAAAACGAAATTTGGTAAATGAACTTCATAAACAAGCACGAAAAGTTTTTCCCCGTAGAAGAGTTGTAATGAAAGGAATAGATGATCTTTGGCAAGCTGATTTGGTTGAAATGGGAAATTATTCTAAATACAACAAGAATTATAGATATTTACTAACCGTAATTGATACTTTCTCAAAATTTGCATGGACTGTAGCGATAAAAACAAAAACTGGACCTGAAACAACACAAGCAATGACAGATATTTTTCAATTGGGACGAGTACCGAAAAATTTGCAAACTGACGATGGTAAAGAATTTTTCAATAAACATTTTGTGGAATTGATGCATAAATATAAAGTTAATCACTATTCAACGTATAGCAGAATGAAAGCATCAATAGTCGAACGATTCAATAGATCTTTAAAAGGAATGATGTGGAAAGAATTTAGCTTTAATGGTTCATATAATTGGATTGATATTTACAAAAAATTGATTAACACATACAATAGAAGAGTTCATCGTACCATCAAAATGCCGCCGATTAAGGTTAGTTCATCGAATGAGAAAAAACTATTAAATACGGTATACAGTCACTTAAAAATGTATAAAATGAGTAAATTTAACGTTGGAGATCATGTGCGAATTAGCAAATATAAACATACTTTTGAAAAAGGCTATACCCCCAATTGGACATCAGAAATTTTTACTATTAAATCAGTTCAAAATACATATCCTGCAACATTTATACTGGAAGATTATCTTGAAAATGTTATCAAAGGTGGATTTTATGCTGAAGAACTTTCAAAAACCAGATTTCCTAATACATATTTAGTTGAAAGGGTCATTAAAACTAGAGGAGATAAAGCATTTGTTAAATGGTTGGGATTTTCTAATCAACACAATAGTTGGATTAGCAAAGATGAAATATTGTAAACAATATATAATAGCATAATTATAAGATAATAATAATAAATAAATAAATACTTTTATTATAAACAATATATAATGGAATATTTTATTTATTTCACATCGGACAGTCGAAATGTCAATAACACTTACTCTGAGCTCCAACTCATCAGAGTTATCGGCTAATTATTTTCCACCCATTGAATTAAATGAGTCATATGAGTGTGCTCTAACAGATTTTCATTCATACAATAGTATACCGAATGTAGACATCTACAACAATATGTTTCATATCGGCGAACTTGTAATTGAAATACCAATTGGTTCTTATGAATTGAATGATATAGTTGATTATATAGAGGAACAATACAAACGCTACAGACCTGCAAACAAAATTCATATAGAAGCGAATAACAATACAATGCAAGTTAAAATTTACAGTTCGAAGGATCCAATATATTTCAATAAAGAAAATACAATTGGTAGTCTATTGGGATTTAATAATAAAATATTGTCTCCTAACGAAGATCATTATTCCGATCTTCCAGTTAATATTTTCAAGGTAAATCTAATGCGAATTGAAAGCAGTATCATTGTTAATACGTATATGAACAATTCCAAGGCACATACACTACATGAATTTCCAATTAATGTACCTCCAGGCTATAAAATAGATGAGATTCCGAGAAACCTCATCTATTTACCTGTTACCTCCAGAGAGATAAGTACACTAGCTCTAAGAGTGGTTGATCAGCACGACTCTTTAATTAATTTCCGAGGAGAGGAAATAACTATTCGAATACACTTGAGGCCTACTAAATAATGATAATATATAATACAAGTATCTCGAAAAATAACGCTGCAAACAATTCTAAAACTCTATTCGAACCTAAACGAAAATTAAAGAGATCATTGAAACATAAAACGCTAACAGCAGCAAATAAAAACTTTCTCAAGTCTTTAAATTTAAAATTGAAAACAAAATGAGTTCAATAATAGACGTACTAGATAAACCGTTATCTGATGAAAATATAATAAAAAAAGACTACCACACATACATACCATATCTACAATCTTATAACAATAATGATGAAATTCGAATTTCAATACAAAATCAAGATTTATATGTGCTACCTAGTGAAAGCTATTTATATGTAGAAGGATTTGTTGTAGATGAGAAAAGTTCAAAAGCTTCACAAAACTTTAATTTGAAAAACAACTTTGTTGCATACCTCTTCGATGAAATTCGTTATGAACTTAATGGTATTGAAATCGATCACACACGATATTTGGGAGTCACGAGCACCATAAAAAATTTGGTTTCTCTATCGCCTTCCGAAAGCATCGTGATGCAAAATGCTGGATGGAATAAAACTGATGATGTAAAGCTTGAAGCAAATGGATGTTTTAATTTCTATGTGCCACTTAAAATGCTTTTAGGATTCGCTGAAGACTACAATAAAATTCTATTAAATGCTAAACATGAATTGATACTCTTGCGTAATAAAAACGATGAAGATCTTGTGCACTCGAGCGTTCTAACTGAAAAAGCTAAACTTACGATTTCACTCATCTCATGGAGAATTCCACATGTACAATTATCTGATCTTTGCAAATTGAATATGATTAAAACTGTTAACAATGGTGTTCCCATACCGATGGCCTTTCGAAGTTGGGATTGTCATATTAATCCACAACTAAATTCGGGGACTAGTCACATCTGGAATGTTAAACTGGCTGCAAATAGAGAACGCCCTCGTTTTATCTTGATTGCATTTCAACAAGAAAATAAGTTTGTTCACTGTGACCTCACCAATTTAAAAGTACATTTAAACTCAGTGTCATATCCATATGATGATCTTAATATTAAATTTAAAAATGAGCGATATGCAATTCTATATGATATGTACACACGATTTCAACAAAGCTACTATATGAGAGAATCTCAACCAATTCTAACAGCTCAAGAGTTTAAGAATAACGCTCCGATTATTGTTGTAGATGTTAGCTATCAAAACGAATCATTCAATAGTGGATCAATTGATATAAAAATTGAATTTGAAACAGCTATAAATATTCCATCAAAAACTTCAGCATACTGCATACTTATTCATGATCGCATAATAGAATATTCACCCATAAAAGGAACAGTTCGCAAAGTTATATAAATAAATTAATATGAATGATAAGACAATTTTCATAGACTTGCAAGGCTTCAAAAACAATTCCAACGGGTTTATTGCAAAGGAAGTTGCGATTGCTTTCAACAAAGACGAATACATTAATTTTATTATAAAACCTCCATTTGATTTTAAATATTTATCACCTGAAAAGCAGAAGGAAGCGAAATGGTTGACCAGAAATCATCATCACTTACTCTGGAATGATGGATCAATTTCTTTTGACAGCGTAATTAAATTTTTAAAAGCTAATGTCAATGGTGCAACAATATATGTCAAGGGTGAAGAGAAAAGGCAATGGCTGGAAAAAATTATGAATAAAAGAATTTTCAATATTGAAGATGTTGGTTGTATCAACTTGAAAGAAATGGGCATGAAGTATCCAGATCTATTTTACTGTAGTTGTCACTATTATGGTGCTTGCGCTTTAAGAAATGTAATCTTACTTGTAAAAGAATCTTTAAAATAAAAGAAATCAAATCAAATCATATAGTCTTTTTATTTATTTAAAATATTTACAATACATTATACATATAAAATATTTTGACTTATCATTAAAGATTTATACATTTTCACTTACATACGAGTATTTCATAAATATTTTACAAATTTCTATAACTAATTAAATTCTATATCACAAATAAAGTAAATAAATAAATATATGATTAATGTTTGCAAATTCAAGGAAATTTGTGATTTAGGTTATCGCTCACTATAATCATACTGATAATTTTCAAGATACTACTACACAACTTCCATTGAGTTACCATCTCGATCTTTATAATGACCCCACGCTCTGGTATTTACCAGGTCGTCCATACCTTTTCTTTTGTCATCAGTATGGTTAAGGACTAATTTATAGAGCTTTTGTGTATACAGTTGATGAATTTTTGATCGGAATAAAAACATCTCATCTGATACAACTTTCTGCTCAAATAAACAGCTCTTATAATCATTTAATGTGATTTTGTTAAGAGCAGACCTTTTTACGCCTTTCGATTTTTTCACTTCTTTTGAATTGAGAGCCGAAAAAGAATACATTTTGGATCTTAAGCCCACAAACTCTACCATTATGTTACCCTTATTTTCATCCTTCATCATTCCCAAAACTTTTTTGTTTAGCAGTGGCAACTTGAATACATTATTCGTTGCATATTCTGATGTATCAAAGTTTAAAGAAATATCGTTACGAATATCTTCATAAAAATCATCAGTTTGAATTGTATAGATAAATGAATCGGTATCCATATAGTTAAGTGAAAGTTTCTCACCAAACTTTGGTTTCATGTATCTATAATGGAAATCGTACATCTTCCATTTCGACAATTCTAAAACTGCGAAACCAATATAGATAGGTTTATCATAATATGGTTCCATTTCTTTTAGCTGAACTGCATACATACTATCACAGAATTTTTGTAAACTCAAAAAATTAGGTTTAGAGATTAATGCTCTTAAACCCAAATGATTTCTGTTTGTAGTTTCCCAATCTGTAGCAATACGTATATCCTTACGTTTGTCTACACTTTCCATGGTTTTTCCATAAACTGCATTATTAAGAAGCTTAAAGAAGTCCTTTTCAAAAGCATTTTTCGCATTTGTACGATGATAGGTATTTATATCAATGTATTTTTTCAACCATGGAGACTGCTTAAATTTCAGTACCCTATGTATTTTTTTCAATACAAGTCCATTTGATATACATTGATTTAGAACTCTGTAGTGAATAACATAATTTTGTTTAAATGTAAAATCTGCTATTAACTTCCTACACCCATTCTGCGAAATTTTTTTATTTTGTGGACAGAAGGGAAGATCATTATGTTCATCATGAAGGGAATCTGGATATTGAATGTCTACTTCTAAAAAATAGCCAGTTTCAGAAGAGTTTGAGATTTCTTCAACATTGAAAACATCAATTTCTTCTTTACTTAGCCACTCAAAGCCACCATAAGGCAAGTATTCCGACATTGCCCAACCATATAAATTATTGGCGTCTAAGTACATTAAATACTCTGATGTCTTATTTTTATCAAAGTCATGCATATATTTATTGTTCGCCTTTGAATATTTCTTGGAACACTGAACTAGTCCGCCCCTAATACCACTTTGGACAAAAGAATGTATGTTAGAGTCTGTAATCAACTCCAAAGTTATTTCTGTAGTCTTCAACATTGCATCCCAAGATAGTCCTGGTGCAGTATAATAATGGGCTGGATCTAAATCATAAATACTTTTACATATTTTTCGAAAATTTTCAAAAACATCTGTAAGAAGCAGAACATCTGTTTTCAGATAGAGTTCAGTATAATCGCGTAGTGTTCTACAATTGAACTCATCCCATACTTTCTGCGCATGTTCATATTCAATAATATCACATTCCGAATCACTTAAAATATTAAAAAAATGTTCTCTTCTTGGGAGTTCTACTTCATCAAACTTTGATATAGAATCTATGTACGAGTAAGGAAATACTCCCTTTCTTCTAATCAAATCAAAGTGACTATCAATATGAAACATTTGTCGAACCGTATGAAAATCAGAAATATCAAGATTTTTCGCCAAACTATCTAAACTAGAAGCCATAAATCTAAAAGAATCTAAAAAACGTATTTCAACTCCAGAATTCTTTTTCATCGGAATATAAACTGATATAGAAATATAGCGCTCTTTATTTTGTGGGATGACTTTTATGACAGCATTTTTAATAGCAGAAAGTTCTTTAAAAAATAAATGTGCATCGTATGCAGATAGATTATGGAAGATGACGGGTATGAATTTGGGTATTTTGTACATTAAATTGCACTCACTGTGAGCTGCACCACGATAATTACCAGTAAGAGGGCAGTGATCTATAACCTTATCATTCTTCAAACTTTTCTTACAAATATGACAATTTTGTTCATTATTAAAGGAATTTAATTCTTCAGCAGATATATTCATTACTTTTTCTTTACTTAGATGTTTTTCATAAATATAATGACTGTCGTCAACTATTTTTCTAACGAATACTTCTGCTGAATCTTCTCCAAAGTATTGTCTATATAAATTATTTTCTTCCTTAAAACTACACTTTACAAAATAACTAAATGCACATGGAGAATGCTTTTGAATATTTACAGTATTCGTACCTGCACTTTCATCAATTTTTTCCAAAATTGACTCGAAGTCAGCATAAATAACAAAAGGCACGTCCATTTGCTTATTATAATTTGCAAATTTTTTAAAAGCATCTTCATCAGCCGGCATTTTTGCAACTTTTCTCCCACAGCACTTTTTATGTTGTTGAAGTGTGATTTCATCATGGGTATAAAATAAGCAAGTGTTGCAAATAAAAATTTTTCCGTGATGCGTTGTTATGCTGGATCGAATAAGCCTTAAAAGATAGTAATTTTAAATTATTTATTATTATATAAATATTTAATAAATGTAAATATATATATATAACTTACTTTGAGATGTTTTTGATAAGAACATAGTGAAAATTGTCTTCTGAGTGAAGCAAGAGCAAATTAATGTGAATTGCTTTTTCTTCTTTTGTGATGTAGTAAGGTCCAATTAGTGATGCTCCATTATGACCAAACACATTCACACTCATACTATTTTGTTTTTCAAAAACTTTTAACTGCTTCAGAGGGAGTGGAAACTGCAGCCCTTCAAAGTTTAATACTCTACCACCAACAAAAATTGTATCATTTCTAATATTTTCTATATTGTAGTTATTACAATTTCTCATTTGTCTTGGTTTTAGAGTAGAATCACCATACAAAGCTGCAATTAAACACCATTTGAAACAATATATATCATTGTTCTCAATGTTTACACATCCACCATTTCTGGCTATGGTTTTCGGTAGTGGAATGAATCGTGAACCTCTTATTATTGATGCTTTGTTTACATTTAAATCTACATACTTTATACTAATAAGAGTCCAACCGCTGTCTCTTTCCTGGAATTCATCCATTTTTACACTTATTTCCTCTGAATGTTTCTTATAGAATTCATCAACATCATCAGCAATGGTGAGCAAGGTCATTTTTGATATATGTACCATAGGAGTTACACACATTTCATCATTGACCAATTTCATGTAGTCGCAAGTTAGTTCCATATTAAATTTTAGTGTAGTATGTTTCTGACTGCACTCTTTTAATTGGTTGATTATACATCGCATTGCATTTTTTAAAAACTCACCAGGAAAGAGGATGCCTTCACTTTTGTTGTGAAAGCGATACGATTCAATCCTTCCACTAAAATGGCTATACCTCCTAGTCAGATCATCATTAATACTGACTTCAGGGAAACAATTTCTTTTATGTTTATGTGTTCTAAGATGGGTATCCCTTGATGAGGATGGTATCATTTCATTGCAAGCCTGACAATGGTTTAATAAATTTCCTATCGAGGTATGCGCCAATGCATCACCATTGGAGTGTACCATACTCGACATGTGTGTTTTCATATGCGCATTCACACTTGTTTTACACAAAAATAATTTTCCACAAATAGTGCAATGCAGTTTCTTATGTACATTTAGCATGTTTTTGCTAAAAGAAACATTGCATATATTGCATGTGTCATATTGTTCTTGGACACCATGCTCAGTCATATGTCCTTTGAGCTGATATTGCGTTTCAAAATATTTTTTGCATATCGAGCAATGAAGTTTCTGATGCACTCTCAAGATATTTAAATTAATGAAGGTGGTATCACAAATTGAACACTTTACTGAAGACATTTTTTATTTATTATATTTTTATTATTATTATTATTTCTATTATTATATTTATTTTTATTTTCACTTTAGTAAAATTATAATAATATATATGTAAGTATAATAACTTTCAAAGAAATTTTGTATTTATTCACAAACTCTACAGAACTTAAATGTAGGAAATGTATCTGATAGAACTGTCACGGTATACTGTTAAAACTTGGACTATAGTTTTACTTTAAGTGAACACCAAAAAAGCAAAATTTATCTTTGTGGTATTTCAATGAAAGATACAAAAATTAAAAGTGCTTAAGTAAGCTTAATTTTGAACTATATACAACTACAAGTAACGGTCATATAGCAGAAAACAAAGAAAAAAAAAAAAAAAAAAAATCAAGCATAATAAATAAACAAAATTTCTACTAACAGCATATGGGGATTCTGTATACATACATATATTTAAATATGTCAAAAAGAGATAGGTAGATACAGCTGACGATGAGCTGAGGAGCAGCAGCCGGCTATCACTTGAGAAATACATATGCGAGAGGGAGATAGATAGATACAGCTGACAAACAGAGGAGTGTCAGGCAGACATCAGATATGAAATAAGTGGTATGTGGGTTGAAAAGCATTTTGTTATTCATTCAGTGTATTACTTTTAAAGCAGCAGTTTCAGCTATAAGAAAAAAATAGTAGAATGTCCACATCGACCGTTGAAATCCTCGAGGTAGTAGAGTTGCCCAAAATTGATATTCCAATCCTTATGGCTCTCTACGACGACTCCTCTGACGACAAAATGTTGGACGAAGCAGCGGCCGTTTGCGAGATGTACCATGATGGGCAAGACGAGATGCTCAATAGAGTGGTGGCTGAATGGGAATTTCGGTTTCAACAGAACCAAATAATAGCCGAAATAAAAGCCTTTAAAGAAGGATGGAACAATTTGCTCATGAATGAGCATAAGGACGCCATCATCTATTTCCTGCACATGGTTGAGGAAAATGAAGATTTCGGGGTGGAAGAAGAAGAAGGTAAGGAGCACTTCTCTTGCTGTCCCTGGTACCACCCAGATTGCCTTGAGGGGCCGGACACCTGTCGGTGTACCGTTTATTATATAAGAAAAACAAACACTTTAAATTTAATTAAATTGTATTCATCTGTTTATAATAATTAATAAAATGTAATTATACATATATATATATAGTGAAAAAAGGTTTTTTGATTTAAAATTGTATAACAAAAATAAATTGAGGAAGGTAAATAAGAAATAAATAAATAAATTTTTCAAATTGCAAATGAATGAATTAATTTGTTTAGCAAGGAAAAGCATTCAGACTGATTTTAAAAATATCATTGATAATTGCAATAAGTCTGACCGAAGTGTAGGAAAACAAAAAAGAATTACTACAGCTATTCTAAGATATCTTTGAACAAAATCAGTAAAAATAACAGAATGAATTTTTTTGAAAAATATTGATGAGCAAACAAAACATTAAGAGCATGCACAATCATGTTATAAAAGCATAATTACAGAAAATCAGTAAAAATAACAGAATGAATTTTTTGAAAAATATTGATGAGCAAACAAAACATTAAGAGCATGCACAATCATGTTATAAAAATATTGTTGAGCAAGCTAAAGCTGAAAAGCATGCACAATCATGTTTTAAAAGTTTTTGAATAGGCATAACTGAATAAAAAAAAAAAAAAAAACAAGAGATTGTGGGAAATTAAAGGGTGTGAAATTGTATATTTAACAAGCAGATCAACATTTAAAATCAGCACATCAACCTAATATTAACAGTTTTTTCTTCAGAAAAAAAGATAAACTGACCTTCCTTAATATTTTATAGAAAAAAAGAACAGAGTTAAACTTAGAGCAAGTATATGTTTATATTTATACACAAGTATGTGAGTATGTAAACATCCAAAATAAAGATTATTATTATCGAACCACATAAAGTAGAAAAACCAAACATAACATACACTCATATACGCCACACACCAAGGAAACATATTATGCATGGAAACAACCAAAAATTTAAAAATTGAAGTAGCAAAACAAAATCAGTAAGAATGAATATTACATACGCATATACAAACAAAAAACGAATTTAAACATAAATACGGTTAGCAGCTTTTAATAATTCTATCTGCGCGTATCCCCACTGCCAGATATAGCGGCTGAGTAAATCGATAAGATAGCAACAGGTAATGGGAGCAGCAAACCAAAGCATCATAAAACTACATACGGTAAGCTGCAGTTAATATATCTCTCTGTCCATATCTTCGCTGCCAGATATATCGGCAGAGCCTATCGATAAGATAAGAACAGAGAGTTGAAGCAGCTCAAAAAACGAATTTAAACATAAATACGGTCAGCAGCTTTTAATAATTCTCTCTGTCCATATCTTCACTGCCACACACACACACACACACAAACCATAACAGCATTTATTCCTCAAAAACAAAATTTGTGTACAAATTAATAAAATCGAATATATACCCCTTCCATCCCAAGCCATCTAAATAAACTGCAACCATCAAGAAACTATTTAAAGAAAGAAAAAAAACTTTGTCACCAAAAAAATATCCAACAATACAAAAAATATGCAAACCACAGCATTTATGAATGGAAAAAATTTGTGTACATTAAAAAAAAAATTAAATCCAATAGAACCACGCAACAAAACAATAAGACGACAAATTACACACAAACCATAACAAATTATGGGCTTTCATCCCAACTGTAGCAATCAAGTACGTATGTATTTACGCACAAGCACAAAATACAAAAATGAAAAATAAGACGACAAATTACACACAAACCATAGCAAATTATGCACTTTCACATGTGTGGATGAGTGTTTGTACGAAGGAGGGCTCTGCCTCTGTCAATAATTCCGCCTCTGCCTCTGCCACTAATTCTGTCTCTGCCTCTGCCACTAATTCTGCCTCTGCCTCTGCCAGACCTCTGCCCGGTCCGCAGTCGCAGATGTTTTGCTTTCCCATTCCCATTCTACTTTGTGGGTATTAGTGTTGTGGGTATTGGGTGTATGAGTGTTGTGTGTATGAGTGTTTGTACGATGGAGGGGTCTGTCTCTGCCAATAATTCGACCATTCCTCGGTCCGTAACTCTGCCAGACCTCTGCCCAGCCTCTGCCGGCCCGCAGTCGCAGATGTTTTGCTTTCCCATTCCCATTCTACTTTGTTATATGATTTATCTGGTCTATATGCACATTTCATTTGGTGCTAATAGCAAAATCTTCAGTAGACCTTTAACCAAATTCTTGAAAAAAGTTAAAAAATTTAACATATTTATACAAGAACTCACAAAAAAATCTTTGAGAATTGCTAAATATACATATGTATAAACAAAACAAATCAAATAGCTCCTTTAAAAATTTTCTTTACACAACAAACATTTTATTATTCGATTTAAATCTATTTAATTTGTATAAACCTTTTAACAATTATTTGTCTAACGTTAAATAAATGAAAGAATAGTTATATTCTTGATTTTATTTCATTATCAGAGGGCAAATAATTGCTTTTGGTAAGTTTGGTTTTCATTTATTATTGATTTAGCTAATGATCTTTAAATATTGACCAAATTGGCATTCTGTTGTTCTTGTTAAAAAAAGTGGTTTAAAAAAATAGTTCGAATTCAAGTCCAGGCAAAGAAATAAAAGAAGCTACAATAGTTTCAATCAATTTAAACGTTAAAAGATACTCTACGATTACGCATAGAATTTGAACAGAAAAATTTTCAACAAATTGTTGGTACAAGAATGAAGATGTTTATTTTTAATAGTGTGTATTGCAAGAAAATATTTTAGAATATTGATTTTAATAAATTTTCATTTCAGCGCTAACTTTGCTCTACTTAGTCCCCTTAGGAGTCTGTCATTTTGAATTCGGTTCACGGCAGTTGAATTATTGCGAAGGACTTGATTTTGGAGAATTTGTGGCGAATCCCAAGGATTGTAAACACTTTTATTGGTGCCGAGAGAATGGAGAACATGTTTCAGCCATCTGTCCTTTAAATATGCTTTTTAATTCCCAAACTAAACTTTGTGATGATCCACAAAATGTACAATGTGGGAATATTGAGAACACTTCGAAGCCTTCCGTTACTATTCTTCCTAGCACCGAAACTCCAACAGCAATAATTACCACTGATGAACACTCGAGCGCCGATAGCTTATGTTTTAATGTCTATACCAATGAACAAATTGCTCCATATGGTTTAGCCTTCTTGGCACATCCAGGTAACTGCAAACACTACTATATGTGCTATCGAGGTCAAGCCTTATTGCACAGATGCAGTTCGAAGTTGCACTGGAACGCAAAATATAATAAATGTGATTTACCCTCTAGAGCCAATTGTTTGGAGCTACTAGTGGAAGAACAAGATGAAGAAGACGACGTCGAAGTGTTGCCTTCCGACGGTGAAGAAAATTGGGTTGACGATATGCAGTGTCCTTTGTATGGCGAACATATATTCCCCAATAGCAAACGTTGTGATACTTTCATATATTGTGTCAAGGGTCAAGCGCTTTTACAGATTTGCCCCTTTTATTACTTTTTTGATGTGGATAGCGCAAGTTGCCAGTTGCGGTCAAAGTCCACATGTGCCAAAGATATAAATTTGGGATATCGTAAAAGAAATTTTTAAACAGAAAGAACTTTATATGTAAATGGGTGGCCCGGTAGTCTAGTGAGTAGTGTGCTAGTTTATCAGTTGGGGGTTCTAGGTTCGATTCCTAGCAGAGACTCTGCTGGTCTGTATCACTACAGCACGAGAAAGTTTTTTTTACAACATGTATCACAATGGCACCATAATAAATTGGACTCAAGTGGGCTGGTAGCTTTCTTTGCCTTTACATCCAGCAACCTGCCGTCCTAACCTAACCTAACTTTATATACACATATGCTAAAGTAGAAAAACAAAAACTTTAAAAAACCGACAAGGAAAAAATTGTTGTTATACGCTGCATAATCTTCTAACATACCCACACTTGCCTGCATACTCTCTAGGAAATCGCAACCATCATATTAAATTATATTTTACATATCTTTAGCTTGTCGACATACAATTGTACATGGTAGTCAAATTAACAATTTGATAAGATATAAAAAAATGATGCTTGTTTTATCAAAACTTCTGTTCAACTAACTAACGATCCGACAATCACAAAATGCCATTAATTATTTCGATCTAATTAACAATCAGCGAAAGAATTTTTACTATAAAAGATGCTCAGTCCGATTACAATTTGCTACATTTAACTAAACAGCATAACCGGAAAAGTTGAAGCTTTCCCCGACGAATCTCTAAAGGCAGAGCCATGGGAAACTGTAAATATTTCAATCAGCCAAGCAATTTTAACATCCACTAACCGATTCTAAATTTTGCAGTAAATCTTTTCTTATTTTCCATTTTATTTCTGCCATCAATATATGCAGCAACAGCTCCTAGGCGGAGACCAGATTGTAATAATCAGCCGGATGGTTTGGTTACAACCGACTCATATTCTTGTCGTCGTTATTATCAGTGTTATATGGGTCGGACAATACGGCAACGTTGTCCAATAGGACTTTATTACGATGAAACACTTCGAGCGTGCAATTTGCAACAATTAGTCGACTGTAGGGGAAATGGTGTAAGAAATTCTGAACAGCAGAAAGAAATAATAACAAGGCAGCCTTGTTATAAAACACCCATCACAACACCATGTACCACTCCAAAGGAAGTAACAACAACCACACCATGCAAAGCTCCACATGAGCCAACAACTACATTATCTGACTCTTCGGTAAAACCAAAAACAACGCCATGTAACACTGCAGAAGAAGCAACAACTACACCATGTAACTCTCCAGAGGAACCAACAACAACTCCATGTAACTCTCCAGAAAACCCAACTACTACAACTTGTAAATCTCCAGAGGAGCCAACAACTACACCATGTAAAACAACCGATGCGCCAACAACTTCACCATGTAACTCTCCAAATAAAACAACAACAACGCCATGTAACTCTCCAAATAAAACAACAACAACTCCATGTAACTCTCCAGAAAACCCAACTACTACAGCATGTAAATCTCCAGAGGAACTAACAACTACACCCTGTAACTATCCAGATGAACCAACGACTACACCCTGTAACTCTCCAGATAAACCAACAACTACACCCTGTAACTCTCCAGATGAGCCAACAACTACACCCTGTAATTCTCCAGATGAGTCAACAACTACACCATCTAAATTTCCACCTGAGACAACAACCACGCCATGTAAATCTGCAGAAAAAACAACTACTACGCCATGTAACTCTACAGAAGTTCCTCCAACAACAACACCACGTAACTCTCTCGATGTATCTATAACTACATCGCCATGTAATCAACCAACTACAACAACAACAACACCTTGCGAAACATTAACGACACTACTTCATTCTCAGAATTCGAACGAAATGAATCAATACAATCACTTCGAACTTGAACTCTTAAGCAAAATCTTAAAGAAAATGTTCACGTCATACAAACAGCAGTTGAATGATTATGAGCGCGGTGAGAACTTATGCTTAAATAAACGTCCCGGAACGTATGTAAGAGATCCCGAGAATTGCGCCACTTACTACATGTGCAGCTCAAAACAAGCTGTTATAAGGAAGTGCGCAAAGGGCTTTTATTTTGATGCTGAAATACGTTCTTGCAGTTTAGCGAAATTTGTCAAATGTGAAAATTAATTCTCAAAATGAAAATGTGTAATAAATTAATGCAATGATTAATCGACTGTCTAGACTTCTTTACACAATATATTTGCTAACAAATAGTTACAGGTAAAATAATTATGGCTTTTATTGGTTCAACAGCAATAATCAGAAGAACATTCTGCTTAAAATTGAAAGCCTTACAAATGTCGCTTGCGAACATTTCCTTTACAATTTTCCACGCAACCAAGAAAAGCATTTTAAATTCAACTAAAAATTAATTAACAGACTTTCCGGACACTTCATATGATGGCAGTGAGCTCTTCTCCGTTTGTTGTTGTAATTTTAAGCTGGTGTTCGATTCGCTTGTGTTTTCAGTGGTGACTTCCTTAGTGCTCATTCTCCTGGGTATTTCACTTAAATTTGTTTCAAAGGTTGGTGCCAAGTTTTGCGACCGAATTGTTGTTCGCTGTTCCAAACGTATATTCTGTTTCGGCACAATGGTTTTCCCCTCAGCATCAACAATGTCGGCCATATCTGTCGTTATTGCTTTCTTCACTGGTTTCTCTTTCTCTTCAATTTTATCAGTAAAAGTTTTCACGTCGAGGACCTGTGCTCTGTTTAAATATGTACCTAAACCCATTTTCTCCTTTATCTCGTGCATAGTTTGCTGTGCTCTTTGGCGTGCCTTCTCCGCTCCCTGCTCCAACATATCGATCAGCTCATTTCTTCTGGCCAAATGGTCATCAATTTTGGATTTTATGGGTCTTAAGTGTTCCACCACAGCTTCAGCTACACGCAATTTATAGCGTCCGGTATCAATTGTTTTCACATCCTCAAGGATTTCAGGAATTGGTGTACCCGTAACTAACGAATGTATGGCTACCAAGTTAGATACGCCGGGCCGATTAAGCGGGTCGTATGTGACATCTGAAGTGAAATCGGTAACAGATTTTTTGATTTTTTCTACTATAACATCAGGTTCATCGCGAATACGGATTGTGGCTCGGGCATCCACATCTGATTTAGACATTTTTTTAGAGGGATTGCGCAGGGAACGTATACGTGCCGCCTCCTGATTTTCAATCATGGCATGACAAATGGGAAAGGTATCGCCATACCGATTGTTAAAAACTCGTGACAAATGTTGGGTTAATTGGATGTGTTGTAGTTGATCTTCGCCTACCGGTACATGGGTGGATCTGGAAAATTATGGGATCATAAAGCAAGAGCGGTAATTGCAGCCGATAATTATAACTAATTTCAATGCGAGTTTGAGGTGATTGCTAAATACTTTACACATGTATAAAAATTATAATTTTTCAATGAAGTTGTAAATGAGGTTGTGCTAGACTCCTGCCATTTCAATATATTTCTACGTGTTTCGTACTGACTAAACAGAATTTATGGCCGTAAATGTCACTTTGCTGTTCTTCTCTTTCTTTTCAGTTGTTTGATTTCCATTTCAATTCCCATTGAGTGCTGTCAACGTATTGCATTATTATGTCATGTCCTTGTGTATTTAAAGTTATAAATTATTATTGTTTTAAATCGAACTTTTCACTAGATAAATTCTATGGAGTTTGAATCCTGCCAGATTCCTTAGGAGAGTAAAAACTCTAATATGTACATATGTGGTCTGACAGAATTCCAACTTAATGTCTCTTTCTTAAATGTGACAAACGCAAATTGTTAAGCATAGTTCACAACTGCAGCTACATATATCCAGCACTGAGTTTCTCTTTTTTTTTATATATACATACATATATTTTGAAAATTTTCAATAAATTCTGGATTTACAGAAAATGCAAATTTCATATCTTTTTATTTTCGCTATTTCCCGTTTGATATATTAATTATAACTACTACAATTTCGAAATCGAATTTTCGAGAATTTAAATACGGCTTTCAATGCAAGAAAAATTTGCATAAAATTAAATTTTTGTATTGATTGTTCATGAAGATAATTTACCACCATAAAACCAAATTTTTCTTTCTACGGAAGGATTTTAAAGAGAATCGAACTCTGTTTGAAAATAACAAAGTTTGTTACTTTCATTAAAATTTGGAAAGTTCACGATTGGGCCTATATTTTTTTTGGGTCTATGAGAAAAGTATAAAAATTTCTCTTTCATGGATTATAAAAGCTTTCAACCCGTTTTTTATAAAACCAACGCTATTGGGTTAAGACGCAGTTTAAGTAAATAATATGTATGTAATAATATTACTTAGCAATGTAGGTCTTTTTTATAAAAAAGTTTTTTAAATTATTTATTTTTTCGATATTTCGCGAACCCTTGATTAGCATCTTCAATTATACAGAAGTATTTTGAAAAAAAATTTTCTTTTCAAATAATATAAAATATTTAGATTTTATGTTTGTTAAACAATTTTTTTTTTATATTAACTGATTTTATTTTGGGAATATCTTTTTATATACATACATATATGACTCTAATTGTGCTTTTTTTCCCCTTAAAAATTATATGTGAAATTTATTATTACATACCTTATGATATTCTTATATCATATTTTTTTTTTTAAATATATTTATTAAGTTTCAGGTCTTTTTTTTTATTTTGTTTTTAATAAAAAAATAAAAAAGCTGTTAACGAAATATTGAAAACAAAATAAAATAAAAAAATAAAAAACCTCAAGCTTAATAAATATATTTCAAAAAATATAATAAAAAAGGGCAATTAATAATATAATTAAAATTTGTTAAATAATTTTATTCGAAAAAAATTTGATTTCCTGAAGATGCTAACCAAGGGTTAGCGAAATACCGAAAAAATAAATAATTTAAAAAAACTTTTTTTATAAAAAAGACCAACATTGCTAAGTAATATTATTACATACAGTAAAAATAGCAGGTCAAATAAAAAGAAGAATTAAATAATATGAATTTACAATTATTGTCTATCTAACTATTTCATATCTCTTGTTGCAAATGCTTTTCAAATTTTGTTAAATTATGCGCATCATTAGAAAAAACGGGTTAAGTCTAGTTGAATGAAGGATACAACAAATAGAAAAAAAATTTGGTAGAACGATAAAAAAGCTAAAAATAAAAAGAAAATAAACTTAAAAAAAGTCCCAGCAACGCATAGTTTTTGAGTTATGGACGTCCGAAGTTTTCATATATTTTTCTATATTTCCTATTTTTTCACTATATTTCTGAATGTATATGTGGCCAATATTCTGTTATTCCGACAAAACAGTTCAAATTTAAAGTACTCACTTATACAACATAATGTCCGCTGCTTGCAGCACAGGATAAACGAACAAACCCAATGGTACATCTTTCAGTTTACGTGATTTTTCCTTAAACTGTGGTAAATGGCTCAGCCTCGCCATGGTACATAAACAGTTTAAAATCCAACAAAGTTCACTGTGTTCCTTAACAGATGATTGAACAAAGATATTACCATCCTCAGGATTAAGACCGCATGCATACATTGTAGCCGCCATTTCAAAAATATTTTCACGTAAATCAGCAGGGTTCTGTATGTTCAAACAACTATATAAAAAAAAAACTACAAACCTGCAACTTAAAGCCACACTTACCTGATCCAATGTTATGGAATGCATATCTACTATGCAATAGCTAACATCTTCCCGGTTATTTTGCAATTCAATCCATTTTTGAACCGCACCCAAATAATTGCCCAAATGGAGCTGCCCTGTAGGCTGTATGCCCGAGAATATTTTGCGTTTATATTTACAAGTCTTAAATATTTAATGGCTGTTATGTAGATATAATATATTTAAATTATTTCGTATAAAATATTTACTTCATCTTCGCTTCTAAACTTTTCTAAATTTGCTACTGATATGTAAGCCTGCTGTACAAGCTGCGATGTTTTCTTCGCGCTTTGACCCGTTTGTAAGCATTGCAAAATTCTCAAACTATGCATTCCTGCAATATATAATTATAATTATTTACTATTTAAAATTTATTATCAGCAAAATATAGTTCTGCATTCAAGTTTTATTTAAATTTCTTTCGAAAATTATTGCTTGTATATTCTTGCGTCACCTGTCAATGTTTGAAAAGCCAAACAAAATCATGTGTTAAAAATACAGGGAAATTCAGGAGATGCCAGACCCCTGATATTAAAAATTTAACTTCTCTGCTTCAAAAAGTTCCAGTTACTTCAAACCATATATATATGGAAGTTAAATTTTTAATATCAGGGTTCTGGCATCTTCTGAATTTCCTTGTATTTTTAACATAAAAATATATATATAGATCAAGTCGCTTAAGATCCAATATATAGACTGCTCCTTGAACACATTAAAATAAAAAACAAAAATTTGCAAAAAGTACATTTCAAGGAATCTTTTTCTCATTTTTCTTTATAATTTTTTGTTCCTTTTTAAGGTTTTTGCTAAACTATCAGGACTGTTCCTTAAATCTCGTGTTCCAAAAAAATATATAATTCTAATATATTCGAACAATGTATTTTAAATACCATACACACAAAACATCGCAGTCATTAATTGCCAGAATTGTCTGATAATAATCGATTGCGGAAGAAACCCAAAACGACATATAGCATAATTTATCTAATTTTATTTATATGTACGTATCGTTATTATTAATGATATATCTCTAAAAACTGTACAATAAAATTATACTTTCCTTAAAATAAGTGCAGACAGTCCAATTTTTTGTAATTTCAAATGAGAATTGTTTAACACTTCGCTTTTTCTACAAAGATTTTTTTAGCCTTTAGTTGTTTTTTTTATTTTTATTCAATATATGTATATCTCATGTCGTTTTCCCACTGAGCTTCATATGTGTAACTTCTAATGGAATTAAAATTTCAAATAAGTACGCCAAAATTACTTTTTAAAAACATGGTCAAGTTTCGTAGTTTTTGACTTCTGCTTTTGATTAAAGAAAAAATATTTTGTAAATAAATTACAGCGGGCAGTGTATATAGAAATTTAAAAGTTAATAGGTTTGCCATAGGCGGCAGCAACATTTGCCTCACGTAAAGCCTCAGCACAAGTCTGGAAAACAAAAAAAGTGTAACTTTTATTTGAATCATAAAGTGTAGAAAAACTTACTGGATGAGCGTGACAAACACGCGCTACATCTTCTGCAGAAGCACCGTATTCCATGGCCAAGACAGCTTCATTAATCAATTCACCGGCCGACTTATTTGTAATAAATTGAAAATATTATTTTAATTCCCTGGTGGTGATTAAATTATTTTTATCTTACCGGACCAATGATATGTGTGCCCAGCACACGATCTGTAGCCTTGTCTGCCAATACTTTAACAAAACCATCAGTTTCATTGTTAGTCTTAGCACGCGAATTAGCCAAGAAAGGAAATTTACCAACTTTGTATTCTACACCTTCTTCTTTCAAACCCTCTTCCGATTTGCCTACCCACGCTACTTCAGGGTGAGTATAAACTACCGATGGTACACAATTGTAATCGATATGGACATGGCCACCATTAATACCTTCCACGCAAATTATGCCCTCATCTTCAGCCTTATGAGCCAACATGGGACCATGAATGCAATCACCAATGGCATAAATACTGGGTACAATAGTTTGGAAATGATCATTAACAGGAACACGTCCTCTTTCGTCCTTTACAATGCCAACATTATCCAAACCTAAGCTTTCAGTGCAGGGACGACGACCCACAGAAACCAATAAACAGTCGCAGGTCAGTTCTTCCTTTTCACCAGATTTAGCATTTTCAACCTCAACGCTAACTGTATCGCCGTTGCGTACAGCCGATATGACTTTAGTGCCCAATTTAAAATTAAAACCTTGTTTGGTTAATATTTTTTGAAAAGTTTTCGACACTTCACCATCGATACCCACACCTCCAATAGTGTTCATAAATTCAACGGCAGTAACATCGGCTCCCAAACGTCCCCACACTGATCCCAATTCCAAACCAATAACACCAGCACCAATAACAATCATTTTTTGTGGAACTTGTTGTAATGCCAAAGCCCCAGTAGATGACACAATGACTTCCTCATCGATAGTAATTCCAGGGAAGGGTGTTACTTCCGATCCAGTAGCAATCATAATATTCTTAGTGTTAATCGTTTCTTCAGAGCCATCATCTTTAATTACTTTGACTTCATTAGGTCCAACAATTGTACCCAAACCCGTCAGTTGTGTAACTTTATTCTTTTTAAACAATTGAGCTATGCCACCAGTCAAAGCTTTGACTGCATTAGTTTTCTGTTCCATAAGTTTCTCCAAGTTGAGCGATACGCTACCACAACTTATGCCCCGGTTTTCCAAATCACCAGAATGGGCCATATGATAGTAATGAGAGTTGTTTAGTAAAGACTTTGAGGGTATACAGCCAACATTTAGACAGGTACCACCTAATGTAGGATTCTTCTCAACGTTGATAGTCTAAAAGCATGTTATATTAAATTAGTTTGCTACTAAAAAAATAACAAAAATTACCTTCATTCCCATTTGTGCGGCTTTAATAGAAGCCACATACCCACCAGGACCAGAGCCGATGACAACCAAATCGGCTTCATGTGTGCTGGAGTAAAGTCGGCCATTTAAAGCACCTAAAATAGCACTGTTAGAGCGCAATGGTGTCTGAAATTTTTGTTAAAAAAACATCAAAAAATTTAAAATCTGATGAAAAATTATTTTTGTAACACGTTATTCATAACAGTCTGGCCATCCCAACTACGCTTTTTATCTGCTGTTCTCTTTACATCAGATAAAAAAACAATAGGAATATGGCCATGAATAAAGAACCAACATTTTGCTATAATTTTCACATTACTTAAGCAAATTTTAGAACTTTTTACGAACACTTTATTTCTGTACATTAATTTCTACTGAAATTTGTATATTATTCAAAAATTCTTTATAAAACGTTTACGCTGCTTCATAATCACTTCATTGCATAACCAAAGAAAAATTTTTTTTATATTTAACTGAAGTCACTTGCCAAATTATTCACTGAATCTCACCTTTACGGCATAGCCAAGAGCGTTTCGTAGCGTACACTGCATATTGATTATATCGGATTTGGTAGAAAACTTAATTTATTTATTATTATTATAATTTTACCGCCCGGCCCAACAAGAAATTCTTGATTTTTTTTTATTGAAAAACCAGTTATCGCTAAACACCGCACCAAGAAAGGTCTGGCACACACAGCAACACACTACAATAAAAGTGAAAGGAGAGAAAAAGATTACAGAGCCGCAAAAATAGTACCTATAGTAGTAACAAATTACAACTGAGTTTACCTTTTGACATCTGTACTCAGTGCTGCCAATATATAAACAAAAGAAAATATTGCTGAATTTCAGATAATGCCAAAAAGTGAAAAAGAGCAGAGATTTCACGGCAATTTTCAAAGCATATTTGATCAAAAATGTTTAAACAAAATAAAAGTTTTTGAACAAACAACGAAAATACGAAAGAGTTGATGATAGTTTAAACGCGTATGAAGAAAGTGATTAGAAATGTAATAAAATTCAGTAGATAAAGAATAAAAGATTTTTGTCTAGCAGATACGTAAAAAAACTTAAAATACAGAGAACATAAAAAATAAAAAAAAAGACAAGTGAAGGCTACGAAAGGCTAAGGCAGTGGTTAGAGGAGAAAACCATATAAACATCATCACTGGCACGTACAACTGCCACTGTTAGAAGTGCCTCAATTATAGTCGTTTTATTGTAAAAAAAAAACTTGTTAAAACAAAAATATAACTTTTTGAAATTAAATAATTGCGTTTGTCTTAAAAAGGCTCCTTCCCCCTGTTGTTTGGGGTTGAAAGTGAAAGGAGATCATGATGAACAATTATGGCAATATGATGATGGGCGAACAGTTTCGCAAAATGGAATCTAATTATTCTCCAAAATCATCACCACATGGAGGCCGTTCGCCCGTAGTTTCTAGACAAGACTCATCAGGGACTTTAAAAGCCACGATATCATTGGGCAAAACACCTACCATTATACAGACGGGACCATTCTATTCTATGAAAGAACCACCCGGGAAGGGCGAACTTACAGGGGATAAAGATCTTATGACAGAATATGGTCTGCATCATACGCTGACCAAATTTAAAGAGAAAAAAGTCAAAGAATCACTAGCCTCCTTTCTACCCAATCTACCAGGTATCTATGATGGAATGAATAATTTGGTAAGTACATTTGATGTTGTTGGCTGACTCCACAGGCAAAACTTCAACATGCTTCTTAATAATAACAATGCATTTTTGGTTTTTAGGAAAATAGTACATTACGTAGTGTTATTGACAAACCACCCATAGTTGGCAAAGAACTATTGCCTTTATCTGCAGTACAATTAGCTGGTTTCAGATTACATCCCGGCCCGGTAAGATCTTTTTAGTGGCAACTATAGATTTTTAAATTTAAAATCATTTAAACTATTAATTTTTGTTTTCATAGTTGCCGGAACAATACAGAGCCTTAAATACTACACCCGCACGTAAACACAAAAACAAACATAAAAAGCATAAACACAAAGACGGACAGCAGCCACCAGAAACAAATTTAATGGGTATTAATTTTTTAATATTGCGGAGGACTTATTTTGTTCATTCAATTTGTATTACTTCTGTATAGATTCTTCCGGCTTGGAAACCTACGAAAAGAAACACAAAAAGCAAAAGCGTCATGAAGACGAAAAAGAGCGGAAAAAACGTAAAAAGGAGAAGAAACGTAAAAAGAAATCTCACAGTCCAGAACCACCATCATCGGGAGGAGTTTCACCTATGTTGGGCCCAACGGGTCCCAACAGCTTATTAGGGCCAGGTGGTATGTCTGTGCAGCAGGGCATTGTAGGTGTGCCCGGCGGTGGCGGTATGACTGGAAATGTAGGCAGCCTTCAAGGACTGTCGGTGGGCGGTGCCAATATTCCTCTGGGGTCTGGTCCCGGGGTAACAAGTATGTCTGGTCCTGGTAGCATGATGATGCCACAGCAAGCCTCTTTATTTTAGTTAAAATTTAACTCGTACATTTATTGAAAAGTTAAGTCATATGTTTATCATTTCCTGCTACTGAAATTGTGTTTGCCGCTCCAACGTTTCCTAAATACCTTCATACTTTAACATTAATTATTTAGTCAATCAGCCAACGTAAAAGCTACAATAATGTATTGTGTAGCATTTTAGTGACTTGCAAAGCCTTATTAGGTGAAGAACAATCAACAACAAAAGTGAATATGAAATTAATTTCTTATAAAACAGAATTTTTGCGGATTAACATTTCAGTATAGAAAATTTTGTTAGCTTTTAAATGCTTAATTTATATTATTAAATACAGAAAAAGTTAAGTGATTTTTTAAAATCTTGTTCAATCTCCAACTGTTTTAAGTTTCCTTCTTATAATTCCCTTTATCTTTTCCTTTTTCCTATAAAGCGAGCTTCCACTTATTGTCTTTCTGTCCATTATTATTGTTTCACTTTTTTTATTTTTATAAACAGTATCTCTTTCGTTTTTCATCGTCCTTCTTTTTAGATTTTTAATTAAACTAAATTTGTTATGATTTAGCAATTTAATACATTTTTTTTATGAAAAAATAATGCAAAATAAATATTATTTAGTTATTTAAGAGTTGTATGCAAAAACAAACAAAACAAAAAATACTATAAACAAATCTAGCATAAGAAATTTAACAAAAATATAAGAAAAAAAAATTAAGTAAATAAATTAAAATTTATAAAACATAACAGCATATATTGAGTGTTTTAATTTTGGAATAACATTTGTCAGCTATATTAAGAGCTTTCACTTCACTTTACAGATTCAGTTTTGAAAACAGAACAATTTTCCTGAGTCTATGCCTAAATGCAGGTGCCCCGGTAGTCTAGCGAGTAGTGTGCCAAATTAGCAGTTGGGGGTTCTAGGTTCAATTCTTAGCAAAGACTCTGGTCTATATAACTACAACACGAGAAAGTTTTTTCACAACAGGTATCACAATGGACCATAATAAATTGGATACGAGTGGGTTGCGACTTTTTTTTACCTTTACATCCAACTACCTGCCGATCTATGCCTAATACATGAAGTACGTTTTGCAAACTTCCGTCTATCCGCAATCAATCGATTGCAGCCAGAAAAGCCAAGAAACGGTTGTATGGGTGGAGTTCAACTACAAATTTTTCTTAATCGAGGAGTAAATTTGTTTTGTTGACATACATATGTGCGCTTGGGTGTATAAACCGAAAATATTTCTTCTTGCCAACCATCTGAGAAACTTTAATATTTCCTTTGACTGCCTTTCAATTGGTAAATTTTTTTTTAAGCAAGTCTGAGCTTGTAGGAGAGGATTAAAGGAGAGAAAAGGAGGAAGGGTACAGTATTGCTTGGACTTCTTGGAGTCTCGATGTAAATTTTTTAAAAATTGCCAGAGAAGACTGGCTGTCTCTAATCACTCCCGCAGTTTTGAAAGAGAATTGCAGATGCTTGTTGCATCAAGAAAAATTGCCCAATCTAAAATCAATGAAAATATGCATATGTACATATAAAAATTAACAGGAACGCATCTATATTCGTTGAAACAGCAAATTCTATGTAGTTTTCGAGAATCTCCAAATGCAGTTTTTATTTTCTCTATTAATAATTCTCTTTCACTTAATTTCTCAGCAGGTCCGACGGCGACGCTTTTGATATTATTTGTTAATGAATATCCCACAACGATTTCATAAATGTGAATTTTATGAAAAGCGTGTGTCCTCCATTTCGATAAAATTACCTGTTGGAATCTTCGTCCAAATCGCGGTTAAATTTGCTTGTAAAAAAAGTGGCCCTTAAATAATATTGTCCTTATTAATAACACAAGAAAAGTTTTTGTTTTTTAAATTACTTAAAATTCTATTTCTACGGTTTCTTAATTTTCAATAAATTTCTTTACAATTTTTATTTATTTATTTTTTTCTAGACAGCGAATTTTTCTATTAAAAAAAAACACGGAGTTGGAGAGTCACTGCTGTGCTATATATTTATTTTTGTAGTATACTCTCTTTGCTAATAAAATTCAGCTACTTCTTTTTGACAGTTGCGTTTCAAGAGCTTTTATCAGGTTGTGTGTGTTCCATTATACCAAATAATAAATAAATTACAAAATTTGGCACCCCCAAACTTTTACACAATAAAAAATTAATATTTTGCTATATATTTTATAATAAAAAAAAAAAAAAAATAGAAAACAATTAGTTGCTTTAAAAATACATAACAACAAAATATATCAAAGCGATTAATGTTAAACAAAGTTTACAAGAAAATGTTCAAGCAAGAAGCTGCAAATTTATTAGAACAAAGTGCAGACAAGGTGACTCAATGGTTGGATTCATTTGATGCTATCCTTACAGATTGTGACGGTAATAAATTTGATTAATAACTTTTAACATGTACATGCATATTCGACATTGTTTAAAATTGCATAATTTCGGCTTTCATATTGATTTATGAATTTCTTTTATTACAATATCATTAACATCACATGTATACATTGGTTGTTGTTGAGTGTGTGTGTGTTTTTGTAAAAAATGCCAAAACAAAAAAGTCTATGGGATAGAAAAAACAGTAAATATAAAATGGGCGGCTTTATTTTCACAGTTATGGGTCTCTCAAGTTTTACAGTAAACTGAGTCGTACAAAAAAGTCCTCATGCTTATAGAAATTTAAAAAAATTTTTTTTCTGCATAGCAGGCCAACCTTTGGCCCGTCTTAAAGATCTTATCCTTTAGGCCTTTAAGCAAATTCTTGAAAAAAGCTAAGAAATTTCACA